>CM074791.1:6549289-7149289 GCA_037355745.1 Pseudo-nitzschia multiseries
CGTCCATTCCTCATCGTTAGATGGCGGCGACGAATATGCGGGATGACGATTACTTTTACAATTCGGTATCTCGGCCTACCTCTTTCGACACGGACGGACTTGGAGAGGTTGTCTCATCTCTTGACTATGGCTACCGACGACGACGAACGACGATGTTACGGCCGGGAATGATGATCAACAAAAAGCGAACAACAAATAATACGATACAAAAACCGTGGCAGATATCGGGACCGATCACGGTCTTCTCGCAATGGGATTAGCACTCTCGGGAAACTATACCAGGGTAATCGGTGTGGATGTTTCGGATCAAGCTCTTACGTACGGCGCTTTGCTATGTTGGGAAAGATTCAAACACAAACAATCAATCCGGGATCGGGGGGGGGGGGGGGGGACAACTATTCTTCTACACGTACAAACCAGAAAAATTTCCAATCGAATTCCGGCTCGGTAATGGCCTGCAAGCCCTGGAAAAGGGCGAAAAGGCCGACGTGATTTGTATTGCCGGAATGGGGGTAAACACCATGCTAGAAATACTGCTCAACGACGAGCAACATCGGCCGGGGACATTCTCGTAGGTTATCTCGAGAGATTGGATGCAAGCGACTTGTGTTGCAAGCAACCAATTCCAAACTGGAAAAACAAAAGGAACAACCCACGAAATCTGATTCTTCTATACGAAAGGCTGCAACAATTGGGATGGGAAGTTCGGGACGAGCGAATCGAATTTCTCTCTCGTCGTTGGTACATATGACAACGAGTTTTTGAGCTGACGACGAATTCCTGCCAAAATGAGATGCAGCCTGGTGATGAGTCGGATACCGATACTCACTCTCGCTATGACTCGTCCTCCCGGATCGAACTTGTATTATTAGGGACGAACTCCGATCGATGAGAAACTTTTTGACGAGTATTGTCGTCATCACGTGCAGTGGATAACACAAGACCATTTTAAAAGGGAAACATCGAGCCAGCAGTTGATCACCGAGAACTACGATGGCTGAACTTCTTTTCGACAAAGAATGTGGGGTATATTCCGCGAAAGCTGGGCGTCCCTATGTAATCACACCGTATCAATTCATCACTATTCATGCTCTAACATTTTACGTAGACAAAAAAAAAACAAAAAAAAAAAAATTGTTAGAAGTATAAAACAACTACTGTAGAACTTGTTACGTTGTTATTTACGGGAAGCAGAAACTGTAATCGACACTGCACCCAACATTTTTCAAGCTTGGAAGGCACAAATCTGAAATTACTTCCATTGTGGGCTGCTCAAACCGTCATTCATGTTGGGATCCTCAAAACGTCGAATCCTACCATTCATGCTTGTTACACCGATAGATGAAGTATGCATTGGATTGCTCCAATGAAGCCCTTCGCGAGAGACCTTTTATCTCTCGAAGGCTTAGCCTCAGCAATCCACCAGCAGCGGCGTCCCCCCTCGCCACTGCTCTTGGTAATGGACGCGTTACAATTTCTTCGATGACGTCGGTGAATACCAACTGTTTCCACGAGCTGCCTGTACGTCAGTCTATTCTTCATCGACACTCCATAGCCCTGGAGATGGTCGTGGGATTTGAAAAAGGAAAGGCCATCGGGGGGGGGGGGGGGGGGGAAAGCACACGATGCGCGTGAGATTTGTTGATAACGACAGTGGCCAGTGACCAGTGACCAGTGTCCAGTGACCAATGAAGTGGACGAACATCATCCACAAAATACTTCAATATTATAAACTGTATTATTATTTGCTCACTTACCTGCATCTCTCCCCGGCATTGGGACCAACGTAGTGCATTCCAACCACTCGTTCGTTGTCGTTCTTGTCGACCACGACCTTCGTAAAAAGCATTGGAATCGTGTCGCGATTGGGAAAGAGACCCATTCGAGCGGAAGAAATTTCGCTGTGGTAGACTTCGATGGCGTCTTCTCCGTACTTCGCGATGGCGTCTTCCTCGGACAGCCCGACGCACGAATACTCCCGAGTGGCGTGAAGACCGGTGGGTGCAGATATTCACGTAGTCCATGGCTTCCTTCGAGCCACCAAACAGTGCGACGAGCCAGGGCAATACCGGCCTGGATGGCGACCGGCGTGAGCTCCGGGCAACCCTCCATGACGTCCCCCGACGGCATAAATGTTGGGACAACGAAAAACGATTGCTCGAGTTTCGTCAAAAAACGATTTTGCGGTTCTTCGGATTGGTGTCATGCAGACGGGCTTCGAGACCGAGCTTGGCCGTATCGGCGGTCCTTCCAAAACGGCCGCCCAGCACCGTGTCGTACACATCGTCCGTCCGTCGGAAAAGGTGACCTTGATGCGATCGCCTCGCCGTCGTCCCCACCTTCTCGAGCTTGTGGGGGGGGACGTCACCCGCATCCGGAACTTGACCCCGTGTCTTTCATGTGGTTCCCCGATCCGTTCCGAGCACTCGCGATCGAACCCCGGAGCAGGATGCTGCGCACCGCGCAGGTCACGGACGTCCTTTCCGAGTCCCCCAAGAACCGGCGCACTCCAAACTAATGTACGAAGCCCCGACGCACAGGGTCTTTGCCGGGGTGGATCCTTGTTCAAAAAAGAGACATCTCGTCGCTCGAAATCGCCAGGTCGCCGCCCTCGCAGTCCAGGGCCGTCGGCCGTCCGCCCACCGCACGAGGAAAAAAAAACCGCGACGCGTGATCTCCTCGGCGTTTCCTTTCTTGTCGACCAGCTCTACGGTGTGGGAATCCTTGAATTGGCCAGTTTGTTCAGGTACTGGGACGCTCTTTTCCCGGCAGGCGCACCCGGTACTTGAAGTTCAGACCGCGGATGTAATTCTGGATGTTGCTCTTTGCAACCCCCCAATTGGCCTCCGTTTCCATCGCCGGCAGCTGGCCCATCATGTCATCGGCTTTCGCCCCGGTGACGAAAAATCCCGAAAAAGTTGGCGTCTTCGCGGATCGATTCCTCAGGGGTGGCTCCCACGTGAAAGAGCTTTTCGGGATGCAGCCACACGTTGACGCACGTGGCCTCCCAGTCCCCACCGTCGTTCCCTTGGGAGACGGTTTCACAAAGTCGCACAGGGCCACCCTGGCCCCGTGGGCCGCCGCCTCCTTGGCGGCGGCCATTCACGCCCATCCACCGCCCCCCCCCCGATCACGACCAGGTCGTATCGTAGGGGTGGTCGGCGGTGTGGCCGTCGTCTGCCATTGGCGGGTTCGTTTTCGTTTTCGTTTTCGTTTCGTCGTTGCTAGTCATAAGCCCCGGGCGCCCATGAATTCCCGGCACCAATCCAGGGTGGCGTCGTGCACCCAGGTATTTTTTCAATGTCGACGGATCGGGAACGGTGCTGCTGGATTGTTGGGCCTTGGAGAGCTCCAGACGATCGGGCTCGTGGCGTGGCCCTTTCCCTCCTTTTCGCCGAAGCTGTTTCGAAAGCGTCGCCGTCGACGAGCCAATCGCCCCCCCCCCCCCCCCCCCCCGGTGGAAACTTGTGCGATCCTCGAATTCGTGCTCGATGATTCGCAATCGCTCGAAGAGAAGCGACATGCTGGACAAAACACTTGGGGGACGATGCGGGTGTAAAACCCGCCTGCAATCAACGAATCAAAACGAATCAAAACGATCAACAAATACAAAATCAAGGAACACAGAACAAACACATCCGACGGTCATTTTGTCGCATACTCGTACCGCACAGCAATGACACAACAAAAAAACCCAACATCACAATAACAACGATCGCCATAGAAACGGTAAAAAACAATCACGGAACAAAAATGTGTCTTACACACGACGAATACCCCGCAACATGCAGGACTTTAGGTCCGGCAACACCTGACATGGTTGATCGTGGGTTTCGGGGGGGGGGGGGGTTTTTCGAAAACGGTGTCGAAACCTTGCACTGTTGAGTTGAGTTGCGTTTGAGTTACTTTAACTTTATTTTGTCTGTTGGGTTTGTTGGCGCTCACTCTGCCCGCAATAAGGTTTGTCGCTGACGCTATCCTTTTTCTTTCGATGTGTTTAGTTCGTCAATTTTTGGGCGGGTTGTGTCAGACCGTACGGTACTCGTACGGTAAATGGCCTACCAGAACAGTACGTATACTCGTACTAGTACTCGTACCAGTAAAATCGCACGAGTGCTCGTACTTAGAACTGGTACCAAAGAGGATGGATTGCTGGGCGCGGGCAGGAGTGTGACACAGGCCACAACACTGATGTACGAGTACCCGGTAGTCATACGTACGGTAGGGAGGACGAACGTACCATTGGTTCTTATTTCCAGGCGCATTCGTGGCCGGTATGATACCGGTACGAGTAATACTCGTACCGTACCGTAAAATCTTAGCGATTCATGACTTTTTGTTTGGTTTTTTGCATTGTTCAATGCGAGACCATTTTCTCCGCAATAATAATTATTTGGCGCGAAACAAAACTTACCCGGTACCGTACGGTACTGTAGGTAATGCGCGATCTCACAGAAGGTTTCTCGACTCGTTTGACTAAGCTGTCCGTCCTCGGGGTGCAACGGTAACAATTTACAATTCACTATCCACTCGCACATCCACCAATCAATCAAATTTGGGGGGGGGGCGTGATTGATAGAAAACCAACGAACAGAGAAGTGTTTGCATAAAAAAAAAAAAGAAACGGGTCGTAATTACGAGTAATACGACGAGTGCTGATTTGTACCTGCGCGCAGTTCGAGCACGATACAAACAAAAAAGCAACTTCCCGAGTCCTTCTTCCTTTCAGACTGACAAACGTCTATGGTGGTAATCTAATCTTACTCGTACTTTATGTTTAAGAGCTCACACACGCCGCGAGCAACGAAGGAAACAATCTCGTCACTGGAGCACACGAGCAAGTAAGATACCGGTAGGAATTTCAACGACCAGTCAGCTGGGAGAACACCAATAGAAGAGGGAACACAAAACATCGAACAGAGAGGCAGCACAACAGCACAGATCCCCACGGGTAGCGAAACAGATTCGACACGCAGCAACAGCAGCAGCAAACAGCAGCAGCACACAACAACAACAACACAACGAAAGCAAAAACTATCACATAACCGTGCTATCACAACCATGTCGTCCCTTCGAAATGCCGTGAAACGAATCGCCCACAAGGAGCGGTCGCAGCCGGTGGACCGCAGCACCTCGGCATCCTGGAAAAGAAAAAAGACTACAAGCAGCGAGCCGTGGACTACCACCGGAAGGAAGACCGCATCAAGGCCATGAAACAAAAGGCCTCGATGAGAAACCCCGAACCCGATTCTACTTTGGGATGCACAATTCCAGGATCGAAGCCGGAAACACCCCGATCGAACGAGGACAACAGAGAGCTCGCGCCCGATCTGGTCAAGATGATGAAGGACCAGGACCTGAGCTAAACGTGCGGATGCAGCGACAAACCGACACGAAAAAGGCCGAAAAATTGCAGGCATCGCTCCACATGCTGGATTCCGACAACCTCGGTTCCACCACCAAAACAAAACAACAAGCAAGAGGATGCCACACGTGTTTGTGGAAAGCGCGAGGGAAGCCCGAGAATTCGACGCCGCGGAACACTTCGACACGATCCCCGAATTCTCGGGGAGGGCTTTCAACCGCTTGCGCAAGAGCGACATCGAACAACTCGCGAAGCAAAAGATGGGCGATCTGGGTGGCGGCGACGACGCCAACGAAACGAAACCGAAACCGAAATTGACCGTCGAACAATTGCTCAAACTGAAAAAAATGGAGAAGAAGCAGGCGAAGAGGCTTGCCAAGGCCAGATCTAGCGCATACCGGGAAATGGAATCCAGGAGAGAACGAGCGGAAACCATGCAAACGGCAGAAGATCACCTGGTCACCGAAAAACTCGTAGCCAGCAAGGGGAGAAAACGCAAAATAAAGTCCGGAGAAGACGGCAAACCCGCTCAATACAAGTGGCGTCGAAAACGTTTGCGGTAGAAAAGAACAGAACAGAACAGAACAGAACGTGTACGTAAATAATGGAAATCAAGTAGACGTAAGAAGTTACATCTTTCTTTACTTTATCTTGCGGAAAGCATTTATTAGAATTCATGCTTTGTTAGATTCAATCCCAACACAGGTGAACTATCTAGCAAATGATAAACGGACGTCTTGTATCTCTGCTCGAGCCTTTCGCCTTTCAATTCCTTGGAGCAGCAGACACGTCTTTTCAAATAGATATCGTAAAAGAATCGCTCTGCGACTATTTCGCGCTTATAATTCAACATACAGTTACAGTTTCTCTCTCCACCGATGTGCCGTGTCTGTTTAATTCCCGGATTGTTCTCCTCGCGATAGCTTGTCTTCCAAGGTCAGAAGCGAGTCGTGAAGAATATGGAGAGATTGTGTCGTTTGTACGGATGCTCTTGGCTTTCTCTTCTTGTGCTTGTTGGTTCGTTGCTTTCGTTTCTTCTTTTTGATTTTTACGTAATGCCGTGGTTTTGTATTATCCGTGTTTGCGTAGCTAGCGATTGCGCCCATCAGGTGTTCCAGTCGATCGGCATCGTAATCTCCGTGCTCTATCTTTTTCTGGATGTTGGCACTGATCTTGTCGTGGTTTTTGTTCCTTGCGTGAGCCGATTTATCCAGGATAAACAGCGTTTTCATTTCTTTTACTTGTTGGAGCAATGTTTTGACGTGTTGGTGAAGCTTGGCTTGTTCCTCTGTTCTTTCGCCTTCCTTCTTCTCGTCCGGCAGAACGTCCCCCACCGTTTCTGCCATGCTCGTGTGTTGTTCGTTCTTGCCATCGGCATCGGCACTGTCGTGGTTGCTTCCCTCACCTTCCTCGGTCGCAACGTGTTCGTCTTCGTCTTCGTCGTCGCTCTCTTCTTCTAATTGTATTTGGAGTTCCGCAACCAACTCGTCCATCATCGAGAACAGCTTCGTTTCTCCGGAATCGGGGTCCTCTTCGTCCGAGTACGCAACGCCGTCCTCGTCGTCCCAGTACGAGTCATCGTCCTCGTCGTCCTCGTTGCCCGGAGAGGCGTTACAGCTGTAACTACCCGTCACGGAAGGTGTGCCTTCAACGGATACAAAGTCTTCCTCGATTTCAGTGGTCAATTTGTCCAGGGTAGCTAATATTCCGGACGTCGACCGAATCATTTCCTCCATCGCGCTGTCAACGTCGTCGTCATGGTGATCGTAAAGGAAGCTGAGATCGTTGGTATCGATCTCTGATTCTACTATGTTCACCATCGAATAATAATGTTTGTTCTAGCCTGCCTGGCCTTCTAGAAACTACTATGCTATGATTTATCAACCAACCGTGTTCCACTTATACGGTAGGAAGTCGTGCTTATTGCTTTTTTTCATCTGCCGAGAGAATAGAGGCAGCCTACTTGTTTTGTTTCCGCTTTTGATTTCCGCGTTTTGTTGATTTTGAAACGGATCAATACGTACGATACTGTATTTGCGTACGAGTACTTATCTGATCTGCGCGTAATTACTCTTACCGGTACGATAAAAAATGTTGTACCGTAATCTTACCGTACTGCATGTCTGAAAGAGAAGAAAGTGCGCCTACCTACGATACGTGCAGCTTCCTAACCGTAAACAAACATACACGTAATTGGTTGATGAGGAAGCAATTTAGTGCATTTCTCGGTTTGAAACCGAGCACTGAAAGAATTTCACTGGCTACGGAACACGTGCGGTAGTGTACTACATAAGCTCACCGAATTCAAATAGAAAAACCGCAGCATTTTAACGCTTATCAACAGTAAAATTTCAATTAGCTGTCGAGCGGAGCACGCTATCGCTCGCTGAGTGATTTTGAAAGTCATCTTCATCTTCATCTTCTTTACTTGTTCCGGCGCGTTGCAAATCGTACTGGTACGACCTACCGTACCAGCCCAGGTACGAACTACGAGTACGAGTACTCGTGCGTCGTATACGAAGATTGCGCCGAATTACCGTACGGTATGTCGCGCGTTTCGGGAGAGCCAGAATCTTTCTCTCGTAGACCTTGTACTAAACTCACAGTACGGAAGGAAGCGAATACTATCGTGAGGGAGGTTTTGTCTTTTGTCGGACGTCACAAACATGCCGTGTCGTATCGAAAGCGCGCGTAACCACCTGAAAATTGCCGTAGTTGTAGTACTGTGCAACGGTACTCGTATGCGCGACTGCCGAATTTGCGTGTTCCTCCGGTAGGAATCGGCGCCATCCAGGATGAGCGCTAATCGAATCAATAATTTTCATAATTGACGTTTGGTGTCAAAAACTGTACGCAAAGCAATGATGGTGGTATGCGAGTCAGCCAGTCATCGTCGTGTATCTCACTCCAATGCTGCCATTGATAATTTTCTTTGTTTCTTCAACACCAGCTGCCAGGACTGAGGACTAAAGACTGAATCGAATTACGAATTGATTCATTCCGCACCCTGTTCATGCGTGTCGGTCCGATCTGTTCTAGCTTTGGTCCCCGAGGATTCTATCGATTGTTCGTCTCTGGTACGAGTACCGGTACCGGTACGAGTACGAGTACCGGTACCATACCGGTACGAGTATATGTACGTACCGTAGAACCTTTGACCGGAAACAATCCGTTGCGAATACGAAACCAACAAATTAGTTTCTGTCGGTTCTTCGGTTGCAGACCGGTTGACAATCCCTCGCTGCAACGCAAATCGCAGTGCAGTCCAGTACAGTCCAGTCCAGTACAGTACAGTACTCTATTCAAAATGCCGAAACGCAAACATACGCAAGACACGGCCGACGGGGACAACGAGGATGGTCCCTACGATGACGGAGCCAGTACGAGTGCGAGTGCAAGCACCCAGCAGGACCTGATGTTTTCTCAGCTCGAGCCGGAACCCTCCCAGAGCGTGCGGCCCGAGCGGCCCAGTGAAACGAGAGCCATTAAAAAAATGGACCGCGCGGCCCAAGAGAAGCATCTCCTCGCCATATCTCGAATGATTCTGTTCCGAGCCTTGGAGAAGGAACCCATCGATCGCATCAAGACGATCAAGGATGCCGGCATCGGCATTGCCGGGAAGGAACGCATCGGTTCCGCCGCGTTTCAGGAAGCATCGAACCGCCTCCAAAACGTCTTTGGATTCGAACTCAACCGAATCCCAAAGTACATGGAAAAGATGAAGGGACTGCCGACCAGATACAAGGATCGCTATTACTTGCTCAACGGGGTGGTGGACAACGACCAGGGAAGTCACAGCAGGGCCATTCATTCCGCGCACCAGGGATCCTCGATCGAAAAAGGTTTCATCCTGTTGGTGAACGGATTGATCTTTTGCAAGGGGGAGTCCAAGTCCAACTCGATGCGCAAGATTTTAGAGCGGGATCTCTACAAATACCTGCACCGGGTGGACGATGCGATTCCCGAAGAGCCACCGGCACAGGGCACCACACGTGCGAAAGCGCGTGCCCAGTACCGCACCGGCACGAAGTCGGACGCCACGACCCCCGACGCGGATGCCTTGCTGGAGCAGTGCGTGAACTGGGATTATTTTGTCAAGGAAAAGGCCACCGAGGCGAACTGTACGTTTCAAAACCTCGAAGAGGGAGACGTGGTGTACTCCATGGGGCCCCGTTCCATAATGGAAATCGGACGGAAACAAATCATCAGCTTTTGTGCCTCGATTTTGGGCGAGGAGCCCGATCCCTCGATGCTGCAAGAAGTGGACGACGACATCGAGAGCGAAGACGGCGAGAACGAAGATGAAGCGGGGGGTGACGATATTATCATGTAGAGGCAATCTCCAGACACATTGGATATACGGTACAACCGCAGCTCAATCCATTGCACTGTATACTACTACGAGTACGAGCAAGGTACTATCCAATCTAATCCAATCACAACGAAAGTTCAACTCAGCAATAGATATCAATGATAGAAAATTGAAAGTTCTTGTCGGAAAATGTTCTTTGATCGTTCGCTCTTTACGCCTTCATTAGGGCGTTATGTTATCGGTGAATACTCTTTGGACTTCACGGACACGAGTTTTCTTGCGGGCAGAATAATTCCCGTCAATTCTCCCCCGTAAACGGCCCCGGTGTCCAATCCCGTTGCCCAATCGTAAAGTTGTAATTTGCGCCTTGCGTCGTGACCAAATATGACCTTCTGGGGGCCTTTCCACGCCGAAGCCCATGCCACGGCTTCGTCGCAAGACACCGCAGCACGTTCGTCGTCTGCGGCAGCCGATTTCGCATCGAGTTCTTTCACCGGCTCACCATCCTTGCCGGAATAGTATTCGTAATGACTGAATGTTCCTTCCTCTCCGCAGCGAGCCACGAGATCTCGAATCGTTGTCATGGTCCTTGGTTTTTGCTGGTCCAGTTCGTTGTCCGGAATGAGACCAGCGTGAACTACTAGCGTATCTTCGTCTTCTCCAAAATATTCTCCGGGTATAAGAATTGTATAGGGCAACTGTGACAACCACTGCACGTCATCGTCCGAAAGAGCACTGGATTTCCCCGATCCGGTGTCAATGCCGACGCTTTCGTCGCTTTTCTCTTCACTGGTCTCGTTGTCACAACATTCTGTTTCCACTACCCATTGATAAGTCTTTGATTGCATGCGTCGCTCGTCACCCAGTGCGGCCGCTAATGCCCCGTCATCGTGGTTGCCACGAACCGAGAACCAACCAGGGGTTACCCGGGTGTGACGAATCACCTTTGCGGACTCGGGTCCCTTGTTGCACAGATCTCCCACCAGTACTACGTGAGAAAAGTCCTTTGCATTGCTTTCGGCTACGGCCTTGGCGTGTAGTTCCATCAGCTCATCGTAGCACCCGTGGACATCACCAATCACGAGAATGCCGTTCTTGTTTTTGATCCCGCTCTCGACGCTTTCGTTGGATTTTCCCCGATTTTCTTCCGACCGAGGCGGTGACAACTCTTCCAATGTTGCGTGTGGTACCAAAGGCGGCGGAATTTTCTTGTTCTCTCGGAAGAATTTGTCGGCGGGTGTCTGGAACAATCGAACGCCAGTATCAACATCAGCATCAGCATCAACATCAGCATCAACATCCACAACAGCGTCGAGGGACGTCGCTGTCGCTGTCGCGGCTTTGCCGTGATTTTCATCCCTCGCACTAGAAAGAAAACCGTTCGACGCCGGTAATGATTTCCGGGTTTGGATTGCGCTTTCGCTGGGACCGCTGGGAATTCTCCGACTTGCCCAGAAGCAGAAAGATGCCGTGGCGATAGGAACTCCGATCATCGCGAGATTTTTCTGGGTGAACAGAGACCGAAATTGTTGTTGCATTTATTGGATTGTAGGTAGTATATCAATAATGTTTCGTCGCAAACCAAACCAATTTGCATCCTCTTTGTTCTGTATCGTGAATTCTACCTACTACCGTGCCTTGCGTTGAATTGGATTGAATGCTCGGATATTATGGTCAGGTCCGAGGTCCCAGATTACGATACAGTAAATAATAATAATGCGGAGTACTTGTACGAGTAGTAATAATAATACGAAGTACAGTACAAAGTAATCTTACCGGTACGGTATGATCCAACTCAGCTACTTCTAAGATAACCGGTACTCGTAATTTGGTGACGGTACCGGTACCGGTACGGTAGGTCTACTAAACCTGTCACCGAAGTCACGAAAAAGAAATTTTGATGTGCACCATTCGGTGGAAATAGTAATCGTATCCTACCGTAATTTAAGTATGGCGTACGTACTCGTACGGTAATCCACGAGTACGACCGATTTTCCATGTAATTTCAAGAACATGATTACTAAGTTATTGGGTGATTCCCGAAAACACAGAATATCTGTGTAATTTAGGTCGTGCGATTGTGTGTCATCTGTCACTCATTGTTGTGTGTCTTTTTTATTCACATTACCGTTTTAAAGTGTTTACGAGACCCCCTCGCAAACATTGATTACTCACAATTCTGTGTCGGCCATTTGGAATCCATGACTGCACTTTTTTCATTCCCTTGTAAGTAATCCAACGGACGACGAGTCACATAAAAGAACAAAAACGTTGAGTCACAGTCCAATGGATTGCGGATCGCCAATTTCAATCATACGTACAACAGACACCAAAAATTGAAAAAAAGAGAAGTCGAACCAACAACATTTTACGAAGTAATTATACTGTTTTTTCCACGATGAAGAGGAGGCCATATCACCAGTTCCCCATACATTCACGATGGCGCCAAAGGGTCAAACAAACTACACCTCAGCCAAACTCAGGTCTCTGTTGAAGAAGATATTTTGTGTTAACCCTGTCTCTAGCGAGGAATGGAATTTTGTTATTGAAGCTCATAGAGATGCCTATCCTAACCGCCCAAGGGAAGGGCAATCCATCCGCCGGAAACTAAGCAATCTCTATCGCCAAAAAGTTCCAACGGGCGATCCAATATGTCCCTGGCAAGTTAGGGCAACAAAGGTAATCAAGGCAAGGATGCTTTGGAAGGCAGAAGGGGGCGATGGACACAAGCAGTATGACATGACACAAGGTTATGAGGAGAATGGGTTTATTTCTATCACAGAGGAAGACCTTTTTGGCGAAGACGATGACGGCTTTCCTCTTGTTCCTCTTGGTCAACCTACTCAACCAATGCAAGAACCAACGCAAGACCCATCAATGCAAGAAGAAGACTTACCCTCTAGTGCTGTTGGTGTGTCAATGACAGCGTCACCAGGAAAGAGATCGTATAGATCCCACATCAACAACAGAGTCAGTAGACAAGAACTCATGAACAAAGAACTCATGTCATTCTTGGAGAAGCAAGCTGATATCATGAACAGGAAAGACTTGGAGAAGCAAGCTGAGATGAACAGGGAAGAAAGACAGGCAGTTGTCACCGTCGTATCCAAGGTTGTTGTGGATATTGCCAACCTCTTTGCAAATAATACCAAGAAGAGTGCAAGCCAAAAGAACAAACGTGATGTAGATTCCGATTCCGATTCCGACTTGGATTTCAACAAGAAACCAAAAGCCAATCCAAAAGCCAAAGACAATTTTGCTAAAGACAACTCTGACTCCCATTGTTCCCTGAAATCCGACTGAAGCATTGAGTTGTAGTAAGAATTGCAAATCCCACTTAAGGATTCGGTTCCTGTTTAATGGCACAAGGTAGTTGCGCATTTGGTAGAACTTCATCCTTCGAATCTGAATCTGAATCCGAATCCGAACCGTCAAATAACCATGAATCATCACCATCCACTTCCACTTCTCTTGGGGGTGGGTGGGGGGGGGGGGGGGGGGGGGGTAGATAGGTTCAAATCAACTGGATTGGTTTGTGCAACAATCTGTTGTTGGTAGATTCTTTGCGCTTGAAGAGTCCAAAGAATCTGTTGTCGGTTTTGAACACTCTGTTGTTGGTGTGGAACAATCTGTTGTCAGCGTTGTAGTTTGATTTTGGCTTGATGTTGTTGGTGTTGTGATTTGACTTTGGCTTGACGAGCCTGAACAATTTTTTTCTTGTTTGGAAATTACCATGGTAGATTAACGATTAGTAGTAGTTGTTTTTGGTTTTGCAAGAAAACAAATTATGAGCTTTGCAAGTTACAAAGGAATGAAATAATGAATTACTAGTAACTTAGTAACTCATGCAAAATAGTGAAGTTGGTGAAGTTTTTACATGAAAGTCTGAACTCAATGGGAATCAACGCACCGGCCAACAATTCCCATTTCCATGTATGAAAAAACTGATGGGCTTAACTTCGTCCGGCGCTGAGTTGAACCCCTATTAAGGAGTTGAACCCCTCTTAAGGAGTCGTGTGGTTTTTATGAACCCAAACACCAAAAGCGAAAGTACTCTGGATCAATTGAAACTACTCCGGATCGAAACTACTCGTATAAACTACTCATATCCTTCCAGCAAGCTCTAAGCTCATAATTCAGCTCATGATTCAAAAACTTAGCAACAGCGAAAGAAGCTATGTTCAAATGAAAGCTACTAATTTATCAATTATTAATCTTTATCTACTACACTTTGCAATTGACCAATCGACCGGCCGATCAACCATGGGCAACAATCTACTTCTACTCAACCACCCAAAGCAAAATTCAAAGGCAAAACTTCCATCAATCCTTCATTCCAGTTTTCGAATACCTTAAGTCCATCCATCCAAGTCCAATGGCGCACCCTATTAATCACCAGCTCAACAGCTCAGCTCAGCTCCTCAACGGCTCTCAGCCACTCAAACATGCCGGTGGCATCTTCTGTTGGCTCGGTGGCATAAGAGAAGTATCCATCCTTTTTATGCATGAAAACATTCAGGATCTGGTTGTGGGTGACAGTACTGGTTTGGTAGCTGTACAGAAGCATCATCACGTTAAGTATGACCTTTTGATCTCCAAAGTTCTCTAAAAGAAGCCTGTCTTTCAATCGTGGAAATTGCCCCTTGATCATTTGCATCCCCCACTCTGATAACTGCCGAAGCAAGGTTGCTTCACGATTCAACACAAGAGCTTCAGCACCAACTTGATCCGATTGCAAACTCTGGACAAGATAGTTCAAAAGTCTTACTTTGAATGCCATGTTGACCGTAAGCATTGCGCCATAGGCATCGAACATTTCCTGCATCTGGTCATAAACACCGTAATCTGCAACGGTACTGTCATGCCAAGACCCAGGACAGTTGAAAGCAGTTATGCGGATTCTCCCATTAGGTGCAAAAACAAAAACACCCCTCACATAAGTGTTGTATGTCCAACCGTTGTAGTACTAGCTCTGTATTAGCCAATTATCAGAGTGCTGTATTAAGAGTTTCAGACCATCGGCAGCGCCCCATTCTCATTTTTCATGAAGTGCCGGATATTTTGCACCAATTGCGCTAATGTATTCCTCCGTTTCTTCTTTGTTTGGAAGTGCAATCCTTGCATCCGGATGGTTCTGTAATACACACAAAAGAACTTTCTGCAAAAACTTAATCCATTTGTACATGACAGTAGTTGTAAGTCCAAAAGCCAGCAAGGAGATTCTTGCAACAGATCCTCTGGTGTGAAACCAAAAAAGACTAACCCAAGGCAACATGTTGCATTCGCCTCTCGTTTTCTTCCTTTTGGTACTCCATTCTTTGTTAAGGTTAGCTTGCGGATACACTCAGTTTTTTATTGATTGTATATATATCGAATACTGGTTGGAAGAGGTCTATGAGATTGCGAAAGACCTTGTGGTCTACACCACAGTAGTTGAGAAGAGCCTGTTTGTTGCCACAGTTGAAAAGGTAAATGAAGGAGGATTGGCAGTGTCGGCAAAGGGCTATTCTTGGTGTTCTTCTATCTCTTAGACGCCTGTCAGAAGGATCTTCATCTTCAGAATCACTGTCGTCCATCATACAGAAGATGGAAAGGATCTCAAGGAGTGTTGCCATGATAGTGAAATTTTGCTAAGTATGATTGTTAAGAGGGTGAGGACAACAAGAAGGATAGATTGATCGGAAAAGAGGGAAATTGACATTGAAAATTTCAAATTACACCGACAAAATTACTATCAAGGAGAAAGATACCTTTTTTAGTCCGTGTGTACTACCTTTTTTAGTCGGAGAAAGAGGTAGATACCAATTTTTCTTTGGTTGTATCATAGGTATCGCCAAATTCTTTATTCCAAAAATGAGCATGAATATGGGAAGAGTTTTTAGCGCACAGATATCTGTGTCAACAATTTTCATTCCCAAATACACACATTGATGCCATGTGACACACATATTATGTGTTTTTGGGAATCACCCATTACTCGAAAACTCAAGGAGTTCCTACTACGAAACAATAGTCAATTTTTAATCAATTCATTGGCACCTCACTGGATTACACCAGTGTGCCCTAAGAAAAGTAGTGGAATTCTGTAATCCTGCAAGCTTGGTACTAAGACAGTAGAAATCAACGCTTTGCACCTTGACCGGATTACATAAGAAGGGCTTGTCGCTAAAAGTAATCCAATTCTGTAATCTTGCGAGCTCAGTACTAAGACAGTAGAAACGACTGTTGAGCGTTTCTGTACAGTTTCAACAAATATTACAGATTCTTCTTTTGGTTGGAGATGCTCACATTTCAGTTGAAAATCGAGTTTTTCTGAGAAGCAGCTATCCTCAACAACAGCAAGAACACTTTTACCTCTTGACAGATAGAATATAATGAATACTAACTCTCAAGACGACAGCAACCTATCGCTTATTTACAGAGATGGCCAAGAAGTATGACTGGGACTTTACATCACCGTCCCAAAGGGGCCAGGGGCCATTGACCCAGGACCCGGCTCTCTGATTACTTGATATGATCAAACCTGAGGACCAGAGAGCACAGATGGCAGCCCAAATGGAGGTTGCAATCAAGGAGAGTAGGTTGTGAACTAATTATGGAAGGTTACAAGGAACTTCCACTTGTAGTAGATGAGGAGCCAACGGCAGCAATGGCAATGACAATGACAATGACAATGACAAAGAAGAAGACGAGGAGAACATGATATAAGAAATCATTGGCAATGGAACAGAAACAGCAGAAAAAACCAATGGCAACAACAACAACAACAAACAAACAACCGAACTTGCACCAAACAAACCACCAACTAGACCAGTGAGAGTAGTATCCATTGAGCCACCTAGATCAATACTTCAAAACCCATATAAAAGAAGAGGAAGAAAAGAAACACCACCACCACCACCATCACCATCAACAACAACAACAGAAGAAGAACCAACAACAACAACAACAACAACAACTGCGACATGACGACTAGTACCAAAGAGTATACACAGAAGATGTACAACAATGCAAATCACTTCAACACGTTTGAAGAGAAGGGGGAAGAGTATGCCTTAGCTGAAACAGTCACCAGAAAGTATTCAAAGATGAAGAACAGCACACATAATTGATTCCTTAACATTGTTAGAGAAGCAACAGATCCTACAAAGCATAGCCCAGGAGACATAGTCCTACATGAGATGTTTACAAAAGAAGCAAAGATGAAGAACCATCTAGAGGAAGATTTTCTCTTTTACTAGTACAATGTAGGTGAGGAACCAAACATGCACAAGCAGACTATCCTAGACCAAGCCTTGAAAATATGGACAACAAGAATTGCTGACACGAAGTATGGTAAGTTGCTGAATACTACTACTCATGGAGTGTGTGGGCAACAACTCTTCTCCACATGTCATGCTAGGGACATTGGATTTGCTCAGGGTGATTTCAATTTTCAAGGGGGATTCAAAGGTGTACTATTGCAGAAAGATTGGAATAACAAAAGGGAAGCAGTCCCAAGCATTGGAACAAAGAGAACCAAGGCCAAGTTCAATGAGCTTGTTGATGAGAAGTTTGCCAAGGTTGTAACCAATGGTATCTACAAGCCATTCAATGGCATGCATGATCTACTTAAGCTACTACTAACTATGGAACTTGGACAGCAATTTGGAATAAGGGGAGAATCCAAGCTGTCCTCTCTCTTGTGGGCTTGGGTTAGGATGGGTTCTTTTGGATGGGGACACATGAAAGGACTCAAGCATGCCATCATTGCACGGAGACAAGAATTTGATAAATCACACAAACTATCTCTCAACAATTTGCTAATTACTAAGCTGATGGTTGTTGAGGATACAAGCACCCCATTTTGTGCAATCAAGTTTATCTCCTTCTACAGAGAAAGATGTAAGCCAGATCAATCGCGATTCTTTTGTCATGTCAACACCAGTTGTAAGAAGGGATCAGTGTATTACTTCAAGCCAAGGCGTTTGGTGTGACAAGACAGTCTTAGAAAATGGGGGAAAGAGCTTGCACAAGTTGCTGACTTCAAGGATTGGGAGAAGTACACCCCACATGACAATTGTCATCAATACTGTACTATCCTAGCATTGGACTTGGCTGTTCCAGAGAAGATTGGAATGAATCATCTAAGACACAAGCATGCCAAGTTGTCTGAACCATACATTCACCAGAGCTCTAAGTCACAGGCTGCTGTCCAGGGCCTCCTGAGTGCTAGTATCCACCAACCAAAGAAAGAGGGGATTGTGTTAGATGAAAAAAATCTTCCAACCCCAACACTAGTTTGCAACAACAAAAATCCACCACCTGCTCCTAGCAAAGTGACTGCCCACATTGATACAGTTGCAGAAAAAAAGAGAACACCCCAAACTTCTTGGCACCTCCACCAGGACTCAGCCTAGGCCTCAAAAAATCTTCTCCCTCTAAAGAGTCCCTAAAACAGCAAGTTGAAAACCAAAAAAGACACCAAACGGACCAAGATTGAAGACTATGAATACAAAAACAAACTGTTGATCATGGATTTATGAGATACCAAGAAGGAAGTAGAGAACTTGTGGAAACAAGTCAGGGAACTCAGGGAGGAGAGGGGCATGACTGCAAAAAACCCTCCAGCAGCAACAACAAGAAATCAACCGGCACAAAACAAACCCTGAAAGAAGCAATGGCGGCACACTGAGCATCAAAGGAAGCTACAATTGTGATAGCAAAGAAGGAAGCAAAACATAGTAGCTACAAGCTCACTTGACTAGAGTGAAGGAATGAAAAACCCAGATGGAAGCAGATACCAACAACAAAATTGCTCTCCTTCACACTAAGCTTGAAAATGAACAACGATTCAAACAGATTGAGCTGAACGCAAAGCAGGATGAGTTGGACCAGGTTCACCAACAGATGGAATGTGATACATGCTCCATCATGTAGACCGGAGCAATGTAAGCATGATCATTGCTGCTGCTGCTGCTGTTTTATGGATTAAGTGTTGTTTTGTATCAAAGTGATTCAGTTTTTTAAATAGGATTGTGAGCTTGTTTGATGTGTTGACTGCTTCTTTGTCTTCAAAACAGAAAATAAATGGGAACAATAAGTGTAAAAATAAATGACATAGAAAAGACGTAACATAAAACAATCTTTACTAAGTATTTTCCATGTAATGTTGTCATCAAAAACATAATCTACATAGGTTGCAAAACAATTCAAACTTTATTTCAATCCCACTGGAAAATTGACAAAAGAAGCCACAACCTCAACAATGAGCAACACTTTCAAGCCTGTTAGAAAATCTTCCAAGCCAATCCGGTTTGTTGTTTGGACGCCGGAGCAAGAATGCACCATTCCCCTAGATCGTAGCAGTGCAGTACTTGTAGTTCAGATACCGGAGCAAGAATACATTGTTCCCCTAGATTGGGGGAGGTATTGATTGTAGTTTGTTGCAAGCTCCTCAAGTTTTCTTCAAGTAATCACTTAGTAATCATGTATTCGAAATCACATGGAAAAACTGGTCATACTTGTAGGATTACATCAATAATCTTTGAGTGTGCTCTTGCCTTTGCTGATAGTAACACTCCTTCGGTCTCCACTTTGAGCAAGCTCTCAGTGCTGGCCTCAGGAGTGTTACTACTGTGTTCCACCTTGGCGGTCTCAGCCTTCGGCTTTGACCTTGGTGGAACACAGGTGTAGTAAAAGAGTAATCTGGGTGGGATTACAAAAAGTAATCTTGTAATCTTCTGTATCCCGTAGATGTCGGTACTAGAAAACAGTTATGGGCACTTCTTATTAACAAGCCGTCTCGTTATTAACGAGCTCTCGTGCTCATAATTGTTTTCTAGTACTACTACTTCTATGGGATACACCAGAAGACTACAAGATTACTTTTTGTAACCCCATCAAAATTACAATCGGACTATGCGCGGTGGAGCAACTCGTAGATTAATACATAAGTATGGTACGTACCGTATTGACATAGATTGGAGATTGAATGATTAATTAATGATTTTCTAACAAAACTACTAGAGATTGGAATCGAGTGTCATACTAGATCTTACCAAAACTCAACACACAAACACCATGCAATTGGCAGGAGATATCCTATGCACCACGTGAAGCCAAGAAAATTTGGATTCGGTCCATCACAGAATCTCTGGTATTTGGTCCATTTGACAACCATTTTCCGTAACATTTGAAAGCCCTCCCTACAGAGCTTGTTGGGTGGGGACAAAAAATAATATAAAAATCGTAGCAACAATAACTTGAAGAGAACCCTTTACACGGCCTACTTTTAGCGGTTGGGGGCAGAAAGTTAACCGAAAACAAAGAAAACTATGCATTTGGCAACGCATAGCCCGTCTCGCATCCTTAACATCGAGAGAAGCATGTCTCAATTAAAATGGCATCTCGATACTGTATGCTTGAGATGTACTTCTACTTCGTAGTTTCAAATTCTTTATTACGAATTACGGAAGTTGCGTTTCCGTCCATCGATCGCTTTGTTTTTATCAACACTTGCGACAGTGACAACGACGAAGGACTATTCTTATTCCCAGAGAGTGCCGTCCTCGATTTTGTCCTTCATTTGTTCGTCGCGTCGTCTCTTGGTTCGTCGATCGAACCGGGGCTCGTAGTCGTTTTCGTCGTATTTCATGTCACTGGTGGCGATCGTGAAACTATCCAGCTTCTTGCCCATGACGTTTCTCGCGATCGGGAGTTGCCACCCGTACGCAAACACCGTGCTCGTGCCCACGCGACCCGCTCGAGCGGTTCTTCCGACTCGTCGAATGTATTCGGCGGGGTCTTTTGGAAAATCAAAGACCACGCAATGATTGACCGGAGCCTCGTCGAAATCTACTCCGCGAGCGGCGCGATCGGTACTAAGCACGCAAGCAAGTAAGTAGGATTGTTCGGATTTTGAATCATTCCAAAGAGAGAGAGAGAGAGAGAGAGTCAAGGTTGATTGGGTCGTTGTGAGTAAAACACGGACGAAATGACAGCGATCGACACGAGAGGAAGGGAAAGGAACGTGCTGCTCCCGCTGCGAACCGATGGTCGGACGGATTTGCTTTCGCCGCCTTCGCTTCGCTTACCCTCGCTTCGCAATGAACTCACCAGATCAAGACGTAATCCACTTCTTCGTTGTTGGCATCCTTCCGGCCCCTGGCAAAGGTTCGGAGATTCGCGTTCCGTGCCTCGGGCGTCATGGCGCTGTGGTACGCCAGCACCTCGAAGACCCGGCCGCGCCGGTCCTTTCGATTCAGCAGGTTCTCGACGCTGCGGCAGGATTCGACCGTGTTGCAAAAGACGAGCGTTCTCCGGCAGCGGTTTTGTCGCAGGGCCTTGAGCAGGGCCTTGGCCTTGACGTCGAAACAGAGCTCTTCGTTCCGGTTGGAATCGGACGGAACCGAGACGTCCACCAGGTTTTCCTTCAGCGAGGGCGCCAGCCGGTGCAGGCCGGGGCCCTTGACCTGGACCACTCCGGGGAATTCCGCCGTGATGGTGTCGACGATCGAGTCGGGCAGCGTCGCCGTCACAAAGACAAACTGGGTCTGGTCCAGGAGGGGTGCCGCCTCGCCCACGGTTCGGAGCTGCGGTCCGAAGGTTTCGTCGATCATCAAAATGTCGACCTCGTCCAGGACGATGGACTGGACGTTCGACAGGTCGAGACCGGAATTGCGGGTGCGGAGGATCGTGGAAATGCGCCCCGGTGTGCTGATCAGCACGTCCACGGGCTTTCGCTGTATCATCCGGATCTGGTCGCGGATCGAGGTCGTGTATTTTCCGTTGGCGGTGACCACCGTGGTGTGAAAGGAGAGACCTGACTCGGACGCGGACTCGGAGATCTTGGAACAGACGGATTGGATCTGATCGGCCAGTTCCGCGGTGGGGGCGAGCACCAGGACCTTCGGAGATCCGTTGGTTTTGATCGGGGGTGTTTGCAACGCGCGCAGCAGACACGGAATGAGGTAGGCGCACGTCTTGCCCGAACCCGTTTGGTCCGCTACGATCGTGTGTTGTCCGCTCAGAATTTGTGGCCACGCCAGGGATTGAATCCGGGACGGCCGGGTGATTCCCGCGGCCCGACAGAGCGCTTGGTGGAGCTCTTGGCTGTCGATGTCGGTGTCCGTGTCGCTCTGGTTTTCGTGCTGGTAAAAGATTGGATCGGTCAGGGCTTTCTTGCTGAAAAAATGGGCATTAGTCGTCGTGATTTCCGCGGTTGTCGCTTCTCTGGGTGTTTCTGTTCCTCGCTTTTGTCGAGAATCGTTGTTGTAGCTATTGTTTCGGTTTCCCCTCCCGGATCGATTGTAGTTGTTGTTGCTATTCCTGCCACCGTTGCCATTCCTGCCACCGTTGCTTCGTCTCGGTCTCGATCCATCCCTCGATCCGTTTCTTCCTCCTCGTCCGCCGCGTGGTGCCGGTCGGGACCAGTCGGAATCACCGCCTCCGTAGGAATCATCGTAACGATTGTTGTTGTTGCTGATGTTGCTCGACGACCGATCGTCTCTCGATCCGCTTCTTCCCCCTCGTCCGCCGCGTGGTGCCGGTCGGGACCAGTCGGAATCGGAATCACCGTATTTGTAGGAATCATAGTTGTTGGATCGACCACCGCCCGATCCGTTCCGTCCCCTGGTCGGTCGGGACCAATCGGAATCGTTGTCGTTGTCGAAGGAATTGGAATTGGAATTGTAACCGTAACCGTCGTCGCCGTATCCCCGTCGTCCTGCCGCAACCGTCCACGGTGCGTCGATGCCGAACGGGATTGGCTGCCTTAGCGAAATCCCGGAGTTTGCAGTCAGCGGCGGCGGCGCAACAAATCCATTCACCACAGATAGTACTCGTACGTCACAAACGGAAAGAACCGCCAATGCAAACACCAATGGCGGGATCACCGAGGGCGTTCGGATAGCGGAAGTTGTCACCATGTTTGTTTGGTTTGTTTCGTCGTGTTCGATGAAATTCGATGATTCTAGTTACGTGTATTATTTCCTGTTCGTACTCGATCGAATGCCAATTGATCTATGCTACGGTTGACTCTCTTCGTTGCGGTATTCGTACCGGTACGTTGCGGCGTATCGTTTGAATCGGAGCGGGCGATGATGTTGTTGTACGAGAACGATGGTACGGTATGGTCAATACGAGTTAGTGTATTACCGGTTCGTATTCACTGATACGGTTTTTCGACGATTTTGAGATGATGGGTTCGAAATTGAGTCGTCGTTAGAGCGAGAGCGAGGTGAGAGAGATTTGGTGGAGGGTAGAGGATGGAGGTTATTTGGTACGTACGTACGCTCGTACCGGTACATACCGGTATCCGGTACTACTCGTACAAGTACGAGTATGGTATCGTCTATCGTTACTACGTACGATGGGTACGGTAATTATGTACCCCAGGTACTGATGAATGAAGAAACCCGATTGGTTCGACCGCTGTTGACGCTGAGTATATCTTACGAGTAAGATTACTACGTATTTGTACAAAGCTGTAACTTACCGTACTTGTACTTGTACTCGTACCGGTACCGGTACAACTAATTTTTGTGCAGAAAAAGGTGATAACTGTATTGATCTACCGTACCGTATTCATTATTTACTGCTCATCAACACCCCAGCTGTTGATATATGTGCTAGCAAAATAGATGCCATGGGAGTTTGATTGAGCGACGAGTACGAACCACAGGCAGTAGCAGATAATTCACTCCCCCCCGAACCACCAACACACTCCGATGTGGAAACAGCAGCGTTCAATACGTGCAACAATTTTTTTCGTCGCGGGTACATGTCGGATTTGTACAGATTCAGAATGGCATTGCCCGATATGCTACAGGCTTGTTCGATGTCGTGCAGGGAACGAGACCACGCCATTTGCTCCGCCCACGCGTCCCACATTCGCCTCATTTCGTATTCCAGTTTCTCGGCCTGGTTGTCAACGACGGGAGCGTGTGTAAAAACATCGAACGGCTCGGCCGCGTCACAGCTGTCGATTTTGCTGTCGTCGTCGTCGCTGTCGCTATTGCTATTGTTGTTGGAATCCTTGGACGCACGGATTGCTGTTGTTGTTGTCCTTGTTCTTGTTGTTGATGTTGACTCTCCGGGCTTTTCGTAAGAAAGGGCTGCTTCTTTTTTCACCGATGCGGTTCCCGGCAGTTTTTGTTCCACTGCGCTTTGTTTCGATGGCGATTCCACGGGTGTCGATGACAAACCGTTTGTTTTTGTTGTTGCCGCCGCGGTGACGATGCTGCTTCTTGGGGTATTGGTATTGGCATTGGCATTGGCGTGGGATTGCTTGGCTACTTTTTGCATGGCCGCTCCCGCCGTGCACACAAAATAGACCACCGCGGCGCACAGCGTCGACAGCTTGACGCCGCTGTTTCGGCCGAGTTGCATCTGCTCGTGCCGGCAGTGCACGAGCAACGCGCGGATCGAGGCTTCCGCAACCGGTGGGAGCTGCAGGTTTCGAACGAAGTGATCCGCGAAGTTCGATGTCGAAATGCTGTCGTTGGTTGTCGCGGACTGCCGAGAGTCTTCGGCGGCTGCTGCCGCAGAAGCGGAGTTAGCCGACGGCATTCGTGTGTATTCCGGGAAGAACGTTTTGATTTCGTTAATAGCTTTAAAGCAGTGCTTGACTTTGATCGATATGGTTTCCGTCGAGTGCTCCAGCGATGGATGGAAACAATCACATATTTCCAGCACGGTTCGAGTCCACCCGAGATTCCTCGCGGTCAGAAACAGGATGGCGGCACCCAGCGAGCACATTTGCTTCATCTTGTTGTATTCCCTCAGCCTCGTGGCGGCAATCTTCCTTGCTTCTTTGTCTTCCTTCCCCATCTCCTTGGGGAGGCGACTCGAAACCCCTTTCACGGGAAAGCCATCCCTCCTGGTTGCGTATCTCACGAGACGATGGGTCGATTCGTTTACCACTCGGTGTGGGAGATTGAGTTTTCTCGTGGCTTCCATGATCATGGTGTAGGCATTGTACAGGTCTCGCGACGTGTCTTTCAGGGTTTTGTCCATGTGCGAGAGCAGGTCTTCCCGGCTTTCCCCCATGTGCAGATCGCTCATGGCCCGCTCCCGGTACGCCGTGTCCGCAGAATCACCGTAGAGAAAAATAGCTCGGTCGAGCGACCACTTGTCGGCGTAGATTGCTGCCTGTAATCGGTTCATGTCTTGCTCTTCTTGCAACACCACCATGTCGAATTCGGGCCCGACCTCGGTGTGACCGTGACCGTGACCGTCGCAGCAGTCCGTGTCGTCGTCGTCGCCGCTTCCGATGCTCGCACCACCACCACCACCATTACCGGCCCGCTGCCGCTCTTTTTCCCGTTTCAACCGGACCCGTCGCTCCAGCCGCGCGTCCTGCAGCGCCCGCTTGTGCGCCTTTTCCATGTAGTGGTCCAGCCTTTTGCTGGTGGTCTTGAGCTGCCTGCGGATCTTCGTCATCTTGAATCCCCCCGAATTGGTCCCAAACGCGTCCCTGGACAATATCGTCGGTTGCAGGCCCCCCACGTACTTGCTCTCGTCGACCGCCACCAGCCCGCTCCGTGCGTTGGACGGCAGGCCTTTTATTATGTCCTCGGCGTCGTTGAAGTCCTTCCATTCCGGCCGGTCGTCCATCATGCGTTCCTCGGCGACGACGCCGCAGCTCGTGCAGACCCGGTCTCCCTGCTTCCAGTCGGTGAAGATCGTAGCGGCGTTGCAGCTGCGGCATCGCTCCTCGTCGGTGTCTTCGGCGTTGCTGTTTTGGTTATTTTGGTGGTGGCGGTTGTGGTGGTTGTTGTTGCTGCTGCTGCTGTTGCTGCTGTTGTTGTTTTGGTTGCATTCCGGGTACGGACGGAACACCACCGATGGACGAGCATCCGATCCGTTCCGAGACATGCCGCTGCTGTTGTATTTGCGTTTGGCTGCGATCGGCTGCCGGAGCGACGGCACGGGCGGCGGAAGGTTCCCCGTCAACACTTTCTTGTTCGGGTCGGCCCGGTTGCAGCTGTTGCTGCTGTTGCTTCTTTTGCTGCTGCTGTTGTTTGCTGCTGTTGTTGCTGCTGTTGCTGCTGTGGTCAGGGGACTCCAGGGTACCATAATTCGTCGTCGGTCAAGAGGGGGGAAAAAATGCGCAACTGCTAGTCACGGAACGGTTCGCTCACAATGAATGGAATTGAAACAATGGAATGTTCCAACTTTTGTATTATACAAGAAAGTTATTCACTCATTCATTCTCGATGATTCATCAAGATCGTGCACTGGCTGTGTTTGTGTTTGTGTTTTGTGTTTGTTGGTGTTCGCTGAAAAGTTGGTTGTTTTGTTTTGTTTTGTTTTGTTTTGTTTTGTTTCGCAGTTTCTTGGATGAGTCGTCTCGATAAAAACCGACCGGGTTCAGCAACAACTGGCGAGGACAAGACCGACAGACACGGATGCCAGTGGAATCAAGTGGAATTGCAGGAATAAGCCTAAAAATACTACCTCCGCTGAGTGAGTTGTGACTGATGATTGGTCAGTGAAAATTGGGGGAACGTTTCCTTTTTGTGATTATGCCCCCGAAATAATTTCCACCCTTAGTTACTTCGTAGTAGGCAGCACGAAGCACGAGTACCGGTACGAGTACCTACTCGTACGTACGGTACAGTACTCGTACTTTCACCTACGGTATGAATAACATACGGTACTCATACCGTACCACACAGATTGTAAGATTACCGGTGGAAAAATGCGCGCACAACTTGTACCGTACCGCATCGTACGTACGAATAGTACCGTACTCCACATTTTTTGACAACACTCAACGAAAAGCCACATTCTGGCTTTGTTGCTCGATTTCAAATTTCATATCGGTCGACGGAACAGGAACGGATCACAACACCAGTAGGTACGTACCTAGTATCTCCAACACACCCATGAATCAGGACGAAAGTCGGCGAATGCAGATCACACGATGAGCGACAGAAGTGATGAGAAGGGTTGGTACAGAAATTTGGCGTTGTTCGGAGATTCGAGTCTGGCGCTTTTCTCGAGTTTCGGGCTGTTGGTCCTTTCTTTTTTGGTATCCTTGCACATGGATGGAAACCGTTACCTCGACATCCCATCGATGCGCATGCCCTGGGAACTCTCCCCCGGAGAGAAAGCCTACCGCAAACTCGGCCCGGTTCCGAGTTTCCCGCCACCCAGGATATTTCGTGTCGACGACAACCAGCCCGCCGACAATGTTAATCTCGTGTCGGAGGAGATGCGAGAAGCCTTCGAGAGAGACGGCGTCATTGCCGTCCGGGGTCTCCTGGACCCCGATTTGCTGAGTTCTCTGGACGACGCGACGCAACGCATTGTCTCGAGGCAGAAACAGAAAGAAAAAGCTAGGAGCAGGACCAAGCCAAAACTACTGACCGGGCGCCAAAAAGCCCCGAAACAATTCTTCACCGTGAACCAGGGCAAAATTTTCTCGGCAGTGGATGGTGGTGGTAATTCTACTTCCGAACACTCTCCCTTTGTAGAAGTCGCGATGGCGTCCAAAATTCCACGCGTGATAGCAAGTCTCCTTCGATTTGATTGTGAAACATGCGTGCACAGAAACAAAACACTGAGAATACTGAGAGATATTTTCCTTGCCAAGGACGAGGAAGAGTACGTTTGCGGATGGCATGTCGACGATGTTGGGTTTTGGCCTGCAATCGTTGAAGGACCCGGGGAACCAGTCGGGATCAATGCATGGATAGCCTTGGATGACATGCCAATCGAAACCGGCGGTGGTTTTGCTCTGGCCGTCGGTTCTCATGCGTCGCATTGGAAAGAAGAGGCCTACCGTTCGATAGGTTCGACCCATAGTTATCCAGAAGGTGGCTTCGATTCATCCAGAGATATATTGCAAAATCGTCCAGGAAACGGAACATGCAATATAGAACACACTGCTCCGCATCTACACAGGAGGATGGAAGAAACAATGCGAATATACGATGTAAAAGGTAAGAATAATCGACACTAGTATTTATGGTCAGAACATTGCGATATATTGGGAGTGGAAATGCGTGGCTGTCATTACAATGAATGACCAGCAACCATACAATATGACGTCTGAACGACATCGTGTGTTGCGCTTCCCTTAAACGCTTTCTGCAGCCGGAGACATAATATTCCATACTCGATGGCTTTTCCATAGAACAATTCCATTCGACAGAGATGTGGTTTCCAATAGAGCTGCAAACAACGAAGAGCCTATCTTGTACCGACGCTACTCGATTCGGTACGGACCCGGGAACTCTATCGTTCCCCCTGGCTATGGTACTGAACCTAGTGTTATTTCGGAAGAAAAGAACGGTGGGCGAAGTGCCGACGACGTAAGCAAGTATGATTCTGCGTGGTATCCACGGTGAGTGTGAAAGACTAGTCGATCATTCAGTATGTGTCTCTTGCATAGCTTTGGCTGTCACCTAACTTTCGCCTTGACTATTATGCTCTAAAAAGAGTCTGGCCATCTACTAGTGATATCGAAATGAAACAAATGCAGCTTCTCGCGAAGCATAGACTTCCGAAAGCGTTAGAACAGAGCGAACAGCGGAAGAAAGTGATTCGTCCGAGAGTGAAACGTCAACTCTGAACCATCGAATTCAACATCCCGGGGCTACGTTAAGACGTTTCTATTGCTACTGGGATGGTAGATTTAGAATGACATTAATAATATTGTATTTTTACAGCGAAGCATCACGATCATACGAGTCTTCCGAGCATTAGATCCGCGTCGCGTTGGATTTGGGGATCGTTGCACCTAGCTTTCACATCCATGATTCGCCTTCCATCTTTCATCTTCACAGCTTCGTCGAGTGCCTTCTTCCACATACCTCCTTCTCCGTAAAGACTGAATCTTTCCTCTGGCACGGTGACTTTCTCAATGTAACGCAATATGTCACTAGCAGGTTGGCGTCCCTTGATTGCTGCTCTAGCAAATGGCTTAAAGCCAATTGGTGACTTCGTACGAGAATTGGCCAAATGAATCAGATTTTTCCATTGACCTGTCTCAGAGAAGGCTTTGACCTTCGTGTGCCACAACATTTTCTCCGGCACTCGAAACTTCTTTGCTACTTTGTCGGCGTCATTTAGTAAACGATTTTTGTCCCTCTCGTTTGTCGCAGCATAGCGCAAAATAGAAGAAATTGTTGCAACTACCGACGATGATTCAGGTGCAACCTCCAATGCGCCATACTTTGTGCGGAGAATCTCTTGATCTTTGAGCAACTCGATGTACTCATCGGTACAAGTTTTGTGAAATGAGGCATCTTTCCCCATTGAAAAGATCTTCGACGCCTCTAAAAGGATCGCTTGTTTCCCGCGTGATTCGGTATTTCCATCGAGTGCTCGCCTCGCCTTTGTCATCCCCGCATCTATGAATTTTTGTCGTCGTATTTGAAGGCTGATTTCGTTTTTGACATCAGGCATGGTCCCAGCATACTTTCGTATCGTATTGTAAGATTCTAGAGAAAATTTGGTAACCACAGTCGAAATAAAAGTCGCGTTTCCTTTTCCAGGATCTTGTGGCTGAGACATACAGTACTTTCGGTACTCCATGGTAGCATAAAAAATGAAATCGCTATCTCTTGCAGAAGTTGCAACAGCTACAGCGTCCGCATACGAACCTATTGAGAGCAATGCTGGAACCTTATCCGCAACGCTTGTCTCCAGCAGTAGCAGAAGAGATGCAACACCAGGTCGTCCAGCCTTGATGGATGCCATTGCAACAGTAGCGTATCCTCCTCGATTGATGATTGACGAAGTGTATTTAGAGGCGCCCGCAGACCCATATTTATCTTCTGTGATTATCCGGATAGCGCCCTCGGCAACATCTGCATCTGAGCGATCTTTTGACGCGACAACGAATGCCGCAGCCTTAGAGGCGCGTGCGAAGAGCTGGACCGATTTTGGTAAAAAAATATACTTGCTAATGGAAGCCCCCAAAGCTGGTTTCTGAACGCCAATTAAACGGGCAATAACGCCAACGGGGGTAATGGCATCGTACTGGGCAGAAGTGATCACAATTCCAACGGAAGGATTTCGAAGAGCATTCAAGATCCGAAGTTTTTTTGACGTGTCGACAAATTTCGCAGTTACTAAGGATGGCATAGTGAGAGCATCTGCATTTTCCCCTTCATCATCATTGGTTCCACCCATAATGTTCCTGCTTCCCTTTGGGTTCTTAAATGTGAAGTGCATTCCGTATGAAGCGGCTCGAAGAAGACGTTTCTGGGTTGCTATGTCAAATTCTCTAGCAGCGGCATCCGTGCAACCCTCGATGGCTTCTGACAACATTCCTGTTTTAGTGATAGCACGAGCTGCCTCGTCTGATGAGATAGATCCACTATCAAACGCATCAGAAGCATCCAATAGCATAGCAGCTGGTTCGATCGATCCAATTCGTAATAAGAGTGCTGTTGCTGGCGGCACTCTTTGCAGTAATTCAACGGACATATCCGACACTACACGACAACAGTCTATTTCAGGAATTAGATACAAGTTCCCATGGTTCTCGTATGGAAATCGCAGCCAGTCTCCGTAGGGTCCAACCATTAAGATCCCTAGATTCTTCCAGTGAAGCACTACGCTGTCTTCTCCGCACCACCTGATTTCCAATGGGGGCTGCGTAGAGCCTTCCGAAGTGTCGAAATCTAGTACTTTCGTTTCAAACGTAGATGAAATGACGGTCAACATCGAAGATTCCGTAAAACATGCCAAAAAACGGCCGTTTGGAGCAAATACCATTTCCACGATTGGAGAAGAGATTCGAGGTCGACAATGAAGATCTTTGATTTCGGTTGTGGCAGAATTGACGACAACGACTGAGTTGTCATTCGTAGAAAGGAATACCTCGGGGTGTCGAGATGCGGTTTTCGTGCGAGAGAGAACAGCAATTGCAGCATAGCTGAGGAAGTTGGCACTGGCAAAGGTTGCGGTCGGCAAAAAGGTAACCAACCCACAAAATGGCGGCATAGAGTTGTTGAATCCGATACCTCCAAAACCTGTCGAAACGTAAGAGGGCGGTAGAACCTGTCGCGCGCCCAGGTGTGCAGTATTCAAGTACATCGGGTCATCGTGCTCATCTAGAAATTCTACAATGGCTGAGTGTTTGGATGTCGCGAGAACGGCCTATCAAAGGCATGGCATGAGGATGGTAAATATATATGTATGTCAGTAAAATGGGTAGATACGTATGTTCCAATCCGCTAGAGTCGTGAAGCAACGCAGCATACAATTCTCAACGAATCGAAAATGAATGTAGTCAACAAGTCCAATCTTACCGCGCCACCTTCAAAAATGCAAGCTTGAAATAGTTCGGTACCTTGCCCTTCCCCACGAGGTAATATGAAGAAGGGTGACAAGAGCGCCCCGCCGGTCAAGTCATAAGTCAAACAGAGCGAATCTTTCAAAACAACAATCAGCACGGTTCGATCTGTAAATCCGATTTCCATAATGTCTGCAGGCGAGTATTTTCGTTCGAGTTCGGGGATTGGAAAGTCAATGGCTGCTAATGGGTTCCCCGAATTGGTCAGTATTCTAATTTCTGTGTGACTGAACCACGATTTCTCCCCCACGATCGGCAGTGTGACGGCTGCAATTGGTCCTCCGTACTGACATCCAACGACCTTTGTAACTGTTGTTCTATCCAGTAGTTCCTGAAGTTCTCGTGCATCCAATATGTCTGGGTGCCGCTGTAACGCAATCTTTGGAAATGCCGATAAGCCGTGATTCAGACTGTCGGAACTCGATCCATTTTTGTTCGAATTTCCTCCCCAGCGAACGTTGGAGTAAACGGGGACCCTGCGATACGGCAGATCGCCGAGATATTGCCACGACGCCTCGACTGGCGCCCCCAAGTTCTCGTCTTCATCGATGTCAAAGGTTTCATCTTCTCCGTATTCGCCGTGTTCCTCCTCGTCGTTATCGAATCCAGAGTCGGGGCCAAAGGGGTTGGTACCACTTCTGCCGGATGGCACGCCTTTCCCCGCACCGACGTTTTCCGTGTCGTCGTCGAACGGATTTGTGCTCGTAGCAGTTACTGGTCCGTCATTGGCGGCGTTGCCGCTAAAGTTGTCCTCGAAGGGGTTTGTTCCCTGTGCCATTATTTTTTCGCTTTCTGACGAATTTGTGGTGAAGTCGGTCTCGCTCTTTCATCCATGGTGCCGTGAGGCGACTTCTAAAAAAAATGGAGAGATTTGATTCTTGATTATGATTACCCGTAGCAGTACGACTACGAGTACTGTAACGAACGCACCGTAGAGGACTGCGTTACGAGTTGTACAGCAAAAAAATGATCTTCACAATTTTTCAATTTCCTCGTCTCATCAGTCGGGTCGTTCCCTCGTCAGATCTCGACAGAGGTCATTCAGATTCAAAATTCCCTTGCCAGAGGTCAAAATTTTAATGATGTCCGATTCTACCGGTACCGGTACGTACCGGTACGAGTTTAGGTGTAAGTCGGAGCGACCATTTTGAGACAGCTTTTCCCCCCTCCCCCCCCTACACCCATCATTGTGGGTCTTTGTACTCATAAGGATCCATTGCTCCAGCTGTAACTTCCTGACTAAAGTAATCACCACAACACAATTGGCAAGATCAAGAGCTTTCCATAGATACCCAATTTGCTGGGGTTGCGTGCCGGAACCCCTTCCAACTTCATGATTCTTTCAGTCGAAAAAATCACGAAAATTGAAAAAAACTTCAGTAACACACCCATCATAATAGCAAGTGGTCTCGACCATTCCTTAACCAGACCATCCCAGGTGCTCGTTGCTCAGGTTTCCCTTCCTTATACCAAGTACAAGAAGACCCGCAAGTTTTGGATTGATTGGCCAAGTGGTTTAGAAGAAAAGAGCTTCAACAACAGCAATAACGAGATGATGAAGGGCAAAAATCCACGCCGTACGGCATTATCATCCTCATCGTCGCTGTTGTCAAAGTGCGCAGGGCAACGAGAACAAGCAAAGGTGGCTAGCTACAGTGTAATTCAATTAGTTTAATGTTTATTTGTTATTCAGTGCTGTTAAAGTAGCTGCAACAATTAGATGGACGAGTAGGAGGCTAAGAAGTGGGGAGGCATTTCTTCGAGTTTCGCAATCACAATAGAGGTTCAGCTCATAATAAAGAGAGAAAAAATGTCTCAGAAGAAGTTCAAAATAATCAGTCATGAGACCAATTTAGATCATGAGTGTTAATTCAAGGCTTTAGTTACAGTACAAATTCTACATAGCCCTAGTACTTTGTCTCTTCATCATTAACGCTTATACTTGTACCCTAGTGAGAGGTTGTCAACTTATTTCCTGCCCTGGGCAGAGGTTGCCCTTTTTTCATTATAACCTGGAAAGAGGCCAATTATTTCTATGTTATCAATTATTCCCTCAAGGGGTGTCATAATTGCTTATATCACTTTGAAAATGAATATTTTATGTCCGATTTTCTCTCGCTACTAAAGTTTGCCACGCTTAACCCTTTCTGTTTTTCTCACCGGTTCCCCCCCTTATCACCATATATACCTTTTTCCTAGATTCCCCTTGCATCCAGTCAGTCCTATGTCATCATTATTTTGGTAGAGCCGGTGCTCCCTCTCTCACACCTTCTGATTTTTACTTTACTCATGTTTTATTGACTTCCTATCATTTTTTTTAATGTATCATGACGATGACACCTCCTGTTTCACGGAAGAAGGACTGTCTTCCAGTTATTTCATGGTGTTCTATGACGCTCACCAATTATTGTAATCACCCGCCTCCCTTCTGTCCCACTACCAACCAGTTCTTCAAATATCTATCTGTTTAGTACTGCTTCAATTGCTGGCAAATTTTACTGGGTAAGCATTCATCCAAGACTCAATATTACAAGGAAAGATATGTTTGAACATTTTGATGCACATGTTACACTACAACAGTTGTCGTATCTTGCAAGCATTCTACGATCTGTACTCAAACCTTACATCACAAAGTCAATTCTGATCTCACTAGTTGGGTTATTCTTTCTGACAAAGAACGTATTTCCAAATTAGATGAAAATCTTACTCTTTATCCCAATCTACCTGCTGTCAAGAACCAGGACTTTCTTCTTCATTTTACGCAATCGCAAAAATTCATGATGAAAAATGTTACTGATAACAGGGAAATTAAGTTCTCCAACTTATTGGATTGGTTACACAAATCCGGATTTTGGTCTAATTCTAAGGACCTCAAAAAGATGATACATCAAGTAAGAGATTCTGTATGTTTTCTTTTGTCAAGGCAAACACTTGGATCATGCATCTCACATGACCAAGTGGTTGCAAGCCCTTGCAAACAAGAACAAAAACCTCATGGTTGTCTTTCAATGTGACAACCACAAACGTTTTTATTGGTTTTTCATTGCAACACCACGTGCATCTTCTAAATATTTTTGTACTCTAACACAGCCCATGTTTGTTGGAGATTGCTTCCATTTCAAACAACCCAGCTACAATGGTGTATGTTTTGTGTTGGTTACCAAGATGTCATTTAGAGATACCTTGCCTATTGTGTGGGTCATTATTCCCCAAGAACCAACTTCCCATTTATCATGGGTCACACAATTATGCTGGAAACATGGTTCCAAATTCAACAAGCACATTTTCCTCAGCAACCAGAGCCACCTTTTTCCACTTTCGAAGCCTTCTTCACTTGTTTTGGTATATCTTTTTGTCTCTCTCTCTCTCTCTCTCTCTCTGTGGTCAGCACTTGCCTTGTTCAATTTGTAAAAAGTTCAATAAACTATTTCAGAATTACAGATTAGGCTTGAATAAGAAGAAACACAATACATAGGTTACTTTGTGTCATTCTTTGCTGACCTGTTACCTCAAAGCTTGCTCGGACTGTACCACAATTGATGGTTTTTTCCGGAATTTGTTGTCCCTTTTTCTATAATTGGTCAAAATCAATAACAAACAAACATGATACTTTGAGCCAGACTGCTGAGATGGTTGTCTATTTACTGAAGTACAATCCCAAGATTTGAACTGTTGTCACCAACTCTGCTAATTTCAATCCTGCCATATTTTTCAAAAATTCCAGGACCGTTATGTTCATTTTTCTTTCTTCCTTGAACTCAACATTATTTCCGGATCACCCAACATCTCCCAAAGTTTGCTTGACAAAAAAAATGACATCCATTGATGAAGGTGCTACCTTTCAGTATAAGAAAAAGGCTCCTCCAGTTGCCGCCCATTTATCCATGTGGATAAAAAGGTGAAGAAATGTTCACGCTCCCCCAATTTATTAAACCGCAGAGCAAATGTCTTGTCATCCAAGAATGGTCAACAAATCAACTGTATCTTCAGCCAAGAGGTGACACCTTTTTCACCCTTTGGTCCTCCAAAATGGGTAACCAACGACAATGGTGTTGACGGTGTTGTGACTCAGATCTGTCATGTGTTAGATGACCATACTCATACCTTGTCCCTTCAGTGGAATCACTCTGACCAATTTTTATTGAGGGATCGCAATCTTGTTGAATCACAGCGCAACATCATCCGTGCTTGATCCAAATATGCATTTAAAACTGAATGCAGTCTCCATTTTGAATTTACTCAGATGCGCAAATCTATATGTTCGTGTTTTCATATCATTTTTGACCTTGCTAAACAACACAACCACTGGCCTCTTCCCTGCAAAATTCAAGTGGTGGGCCTGATGGAAGCTTCGGTTTACCATTCTTCTTGTCTCCTAGTTTGTGTACGCCAGTTGCTTGCAGAACCCAGTGCTAATGAATGAGTCAAACCTTTTCTCTTATCACACACCCGCTACTACTTATTCAACAACCAACGTCCATTGATATACGGAATTTATATTCAGCCACCAATATCAGCCCTGCTTGACGTTATTCTTTGTCTAAACAAGAGAAAGGTGCTTGCATCATCACATCCGGTGGTGAGTTGACTTTCCCCCCCGTAGTTCAAACAGTTGCAAACATTATTAGGATGGTGGAAGTGACTCGCCATCTGCCAATATCAACCGGCCCATGTCCATCCCTAAACAGCCAAAGTTCAACAATGCTCACAAATGAAACCAAGACATTGATACCGGAATCGTAAGCAAGGATAGAACTTCCGAAATGAATGTTATTACCGATCGTTGCATCCATGCCTGCACAATCAGCTCAAAGCAAGACACTGACCACTATTCTCTCTCCGACATCAACCCCGGTTCCTATGTTTGTCAAGGAGGGAATTGATGGTGATATTTTATTTGCTTGATGTTCAATACAAATCTGGTGTATCATGTGTTATCCTTCACTCCATGGTAAAAAAAGTGCTGAATCCCCAAACTCCATATCACAAGTTTGTTTTATGGCGAGCATTTTCCAACAAGGAAAGATCAAAGAAGTTCGTCAATGCTGATATGCAGCAAACATTCCTAATGGTTATTGGTTCCAAAACTGAAACAAAGTTTGATCAATTCTGCATGCATGCAGTCAAAAGCAACCATGACGGTATTGGTGAGAGAAGCCATTATAGACATTCAATTCATTCGTATTTTTCGAGTACTCAATAGTGATTTTGGTAGTATGACTATTGCGTCAAGTAGACGTGATGGTCAATTTATTTCTCTACGGAACTGACAACGGTTTCACTGGGAAGTTGGCAATATTGGGGAGGAATGAAATAACTGATTGATTCAAGGACCATGAAATGAAAACTAAATGGGAGAATTTCCAGCATCTGCTATGGTATGATGTTCATGGTGGACGAGAAGTCTGGGATGCAAAACCCTGTTTGTATGGTTGTAATATGGTAAACTACAAAACAATAAAGAAGTGAATGGTAGTGTACCGGGAGATCCACCTTTGGTACATGGAGAATGTCAAATATCCCCCCACGCCTGAAAACATGTATGGAGAAGGATTTGTGTTTCTATACCAAATTTGAAGACGTCTCTTTTCACCAATGAGGAGAGTTTATTGCTGTTATGAAACAATTTTTGCATGACCTTATTGCCCAGTCGGCACTCAGGGTTAACATGAGTCAAAGCTACAATCAGAATCCCTTAGACACTTATTTCAAGCCAAAGCAGGTTGAATGCTTAGAATTCCTCCACAACGACCAAATAGAGTTTGTTCATTGGAATGAGTCCAAAAGTTATGTCCCCACCGTATTGGTGAATCCTACCAAGCCAAGAAATGGATTTTGTGAGGCAATACAGTTTCTGTGGGTAAAATGTCAAGGGGAGTCAAAAAGAATTTTTCCAACACTTTCACTGCGTCACCTCCACTTTCAATACTTGTCACACAAAGATTTCTACAGATATTTCTCACCCAACTATTTCACAATTTGTTGCTCTTGGAAACAACGGTAGTTTCTGGGGAGAAGTCAAAAAATGGGGGTTCATTGAGCCACCTTGATGCCCAATGGTGAAGTGTTGTTGAAAATCTGCTGGCCATCTGCCTTCCACTTTGTCCTCCACTACGACATTATTACAAACTTGTGTGACATTTCTTTTGATTTGGATATGGAGACGGTTTGTCTATCAACTGCCAAGACCAGCAAAGGCGCAGTTTGTCTCCCCCCCCCCCCCCCCCCCAACCAAGACAGAACAAATCATTTATTTGGAGAAAGAGTGGTTGATCAGGAAAATGGTTAATTGACAGAAATCACTTTGGGCGGTGGAAATTACAGTGCCTTTTGACAAGGCGTGGAGAGAAGACATCTCTAAAATTGTATGTGCCTCTATGTGGGCAGAGGATATTACTGTTGATGATTTGTTTGACAATAGTTGCAAGACATTTGTTGAAAAAAATTGCAAGCACCTCACACCGGGTCTTTTGGTTTGGAAGATGTTATGGAAAAAAATTGAAGATTTGGTTTGAAGAAGCAAAAATATCTGGCTCAGTCAAAGTTTGATGAGGAATAATACAAAGGGTTCCAATGTGATGATCGTCTGTACATTTTCCCTCCACCTGGGGGGAAAGGGGGGAGTCACAAAATGTTTGCATGTCAGATAATCTGTCACACACTTTATTAGTTATGACGTGAACTCCCAACAAAAGTTGCACCAACAGATTGAACTCCCAACAAAAGCTGCACCGATTCTTATGGAACGCATTCCATGCATGTTCTGTTAGATATTGGTTACTGACCTGGAAGTGCTCTGCAACAATTGCCTTGATAAATGGCTGTCAACACTAACTCTGTACAGTTACCTGCCAGAAAGCAGAAAAATATTCACCCCGTTGACACCAAGTCTTGTAGAAAAGTTGGTGAAACAGGAGGAAGATCTATTGAAAATGAACCTTGAAGTTATATTTCTCTCCAGAACCGAGGCACATAATACCAAGGGTAATGATCTGTACTTGAGTGGAGTATTCAAACACCTCAAGTGTTCCAACTTTTTGTACTACACATAGTCAGATTTAGAGAGTTGGGACTGTTTCTTTGACAGCAAGGAGGAAGTGCAATCTTTCAAATCCAAGAACAATTCATGTGAGGCAGGATGGGTAATGTTCACCTCCAAATGTGCAGATGCTGGGGGCAAGGGCTTGGTACTCCCATGGTTTGTTGTGTTGGAAAACAACAATAAAGTCCCTGTTGAAACTGATATGTTGGACGATGATCAACCAGAAAGCAACATTATACTTCCCCATGATGATGATGGTAAGCCGGTGGAGGACAACGGCAATAAGAGTGATGAGGGAAACATGGACAAGAATGGTAGTGGAAATGCTGACAACAAAGATGCAAACTCAAAAAACAATGGTGATTTGAAACCAGCAGCCAAGAAAGCATCCTTGAAAAAACTGGGGAAGAAAAGCAATTTGACGGAATCTGGAAAAAATGCCAAAACAGTGGGTGGAAAGTCATCGTTGGCAAAAAACTGAAACTGGCTCCCACTATCCAAAAATGGCAACAACAAAAGTCAAAACAAAATGTTGAATCATTGAATTATATTCTGGATCTAACTGTGCCCAAGTTTCCTTCAAGAGGTCAATGGGGCTATGCAATGCATAACATAAAGGTCATGTTTAAAGCCCCAGATCTGGAGATCCCATATCCTACTTACCAAATTGGTGAGGCAGTGTACCTTGGTGATAAGAGTAATAACAGATTGGTAAATGATTATGTTTCCAAACCATACAAAAGTTATGATGCATACCCCCACTACCAACTTTTATTCTCAGCTGATGATGGGAACAGTATGTTTTGGTGGTTCTCTTTTTTTTGAAGTGCCTTGTTTGAGGGAACAAGGTTGTCCCATTAATACTATATCTAATTTAGTAAATTTTATGAAGAGAAACCTGGGAAGTCAGTTAAGGCACAACGTAAGACCAAAGGGAAGTCCTCTTGCAACTCCTCTTCCACCTCTACCCCCTCCTTCAGGGAGGACAGTTAAAATTCCTCTTCCAGCGCTTTGGACCAAGAGAAAGGCTTGGAATATGATCCGGACAACGAGACCTATACTGAAGATGAGGATGAGGACAAGTATTAATAACATTTATCACTCCATCATATGAAATAAATATAGGAAAGTAATATATACTAGTAATAATATGCGGTGACAGCCATTTGTTGATAACAAAAATTAATTAATTATTAGTAATAACCAAGTCAAAACAGTACCAGCAATACTACTATTCCATCTTGTGTTGCATGGAATTTGACATTTGTTTTCAATGTAGAGGGGTTGTTACAGGTTGTATAACCATTTTTTTAAGTAATTCGTGTATTCCTTCCAACAAAAAGAAATGAACAGATGATAGTAGTGCTTCAGATGGGCCATTAGCAGTACATCTGCTGGTTCCTGAGCAGATGATAGGGTATCATTGAATTACAAAGTAATAGAAAGATCAGGATTGTATTGTTGCTCAGTATGAAACAAAATGATTATTCTTACTGTAAGATTCTTGAATCATGCACATAAATTACTACTTCAACAACAACCTTGAAATGTTTCTCATCTCATTTGCAACACAAAATGATTTTTGTTAATGTAAGATTCTTAAATCATGTACATAAATTACTAATTCAAGGATAACAATGATCTTCAAAAGTTTCTCATCTCATTTGCAACAAAAATGATAATTCTTACTATAAGATTCTTCAATTATGTACATAAATTACTAGTTTAACAACAATCTTCAAATGTTTCTCGTCTCATTTGCAACACTGAACAATTATTATTACCGTAAGATTTTTAAATTATGTACATCAATCACTAGTTTAACAACAATATTGAAATGGTCATCCTCCTCTCATTTGCAACACAAAATGATTATTCTTACTACAAGATTCTTGAATCATGTACATAAATTACTACCGGTTCAACAATTTGGAAATATTTCTCTCATTTGCAATACATAAAAAAATAGGAAACCATCACATCTGTTAATAACAGTATAATTACTGCTGATGGTAGTAGTAAAAAAATGTCAATGAGCCAAAAAAAGGATATGCATCCTAAGAATTCTAGAGTCATCATCATCATTGTTTAATTCCCAACCAATCAAGACACACTCCATTGGTCGGACAGAAGGGTCATACATAACTTGATTGTGGAGTACCTCTGGCACGAGACAACCACTCAGAGGACCGTTAGGGGTGTTTCTTAAACCTAATTTTTCAAAAATATCCTCTTTCCTCTTCAAACTTCTGATGAACAGGGAAGATGCAAAATTGTCTACCCCCACACAGTGGCGGTAATAAGAATAACATGTATCAGGATTACGTGAAATATGTTCCAGAAGACCAGGCAAAACAATTACTCCTGTATTATTTCTTCATCTTGCTGTAAACAAGGGGGGTTTCTTCTTCTTGGTGACCTTCTTCTTTCCGGTACCAGTAGTAATTGGAGGCAAGTACAAGTAGCACCATTTACAATGAACCTGATATTTAGGAGTGTAGACCATTGTTAATAGCCACTAGTAGTAGTAGAAATGAGAAACCAATTCAGCAATTGTGACCATGCATTATTTGTTTCAGCCATAAAATTTAGTTGAAGGCCACCAGATTGGAAACAGTTGCAAGTGGGGTGGGAAGATATACTGTGTGTAAAAATATTATGAGTTTGACATTAATTTCATAAAATTGAGGAAATTACAAAGAAGGGGGACCAGTGGAGTTCAGCCCACATATGCACATGATTCCCCAAGAATCCTAAATCTCATTTGTATGACAGAACCTTAAGGTTTTCTAAAACCTAACTAGGTTGACCCTGAAAATATTTAGGTAGAGACCCGATGTCCAAGCTAACAACCTCAGGTTTAAGCTGTAGGTCATACTATGTGCAACCTAAGATTTAGGTTGCATTTGTTCCTAGCATTTTACATGTAAAGAAATTATTTTTGAGAACCTTTGGATTCTAGGTTCAGGTAGAAAATGAGAACTTTAGGTTTTATATAGAGGTTGCCATCTGCAACCTTCGGGTTTTAGGTTGAGGTTCTTGTGTACAGCCTTAAGGTTGTAATTATTGTCTTCACTGTGTTTAACTTTGCACCCTGACGATGAGAAACAGATTAAACTCTGTTATGGCAATTTTACAGAGATCCGCCTGTGACAAAGTGAATTCTTGTCCGCTACTGTTTGGATTTGCCAAAACTGCAAACGCAGACATGCTGGCAATAATCCTCCTCTGAACAACAAGGATGCTTTTATTAGAGGATTGACTTGATGTCAATATTCGGTTTGAACTTACACAATTTATATGGTTTGAGACAGTAATAGTATGTAGAACACATTTGTGCCAAATCCAGTTTGGTTTGGCTACATTTTCTTTTCTTTGTGATAAATATGGAGTCAAATGAATCTGAACCTATATAGATAAAGGTTGCAACCGACACATCATGCATGGTGCCCCCCAAAGTTTGGACATATGTGAATCATAACATCCCGTAAGTGTGAATGTGAACAACATCTGCTACATGGCATTTGGATAGGAGTGTTCAATGTATTTGGTTACTGATGTAATAAAACGAGTCAGTTTGGATTTGAACTGCCAAGTAGATATCTCAGGTATGACTTCTTGCCTAACAGCTATTGCTTTTGTCGTACGTATATTACTTTAGAAACACAATTTGTGGATCGGCCGATATACCATCACTGGCAACCTTCCCATAGTAGGCCTTGGACCTGCCTATTGGATTTTTTTGTTTCCTTGCCTGCATTTGGGATTTCGTACTCGTCAAAACAAGCACGAAGATACACAGTCGTCGTACTAATGTCCTTCAGGACAGTGCCTCCAGGGCAACAGTTACAAAAAATATAACTCGCTAATGGTTTCATTTGTATCAATTTCCAGCAATTTTGGAATATGAAATTTTCCTGGCGTTCCAGCGCTAGAAGTTTGGCAACTTAGTCATGATCGATTTTACCACAAACAAAACAGCAGAGTGATGGTGCAACAAACCGTTCTTATTCTGTATTATTTCAGTGTCATTTCGTCTGTGCTCAATTTTCAACGTCTACAACCTTTAAGCGTTGAGCACATTTTAAAAAGTTACCTTCATTCAACGTCAATTCATCAGAACTTGTGATGTTTTGAATACGAGCAGCAGAGAAACCTAAGTGAAGATACACCACTCGAAGCAACTTGAACTTCAAATATCAGACAGTCGCAAATGATTTGATAGATGTTCATTCCACTTCAGAACACATTTTTGGTTGTGTATCATTTTTGTCACAAAGTAGAGCACATATTAATAGGTGATGATACTACGAAGCAATACGATTCTGTAATTATATCAATTGTGATGACGAGCAACTGTTGACCGACTTCACTGAAAGTAATGTACACGGGGAGTTGGAACACAAAAGGAACATGAAGTATCGTAGCAACTCATTTTCTCACGCCACTGCGAAATCCAAAATTTGGAGAATTGAGTAACAAGGCAGTTTTGGATGAACCCATTCATTATTCCATTGCCAATACACGAAATGTAGATCAAATGCAGCCCGTTCCCAAAGTTATTGTGGAATCCACCGGGGGTATTTCAAAAGTCGTGAAGTCGACGGATGGCAACGAAGTCAAGTCTCCACCACACTGGGAAAAAACGTTTAGTATCCAATGCCCTTTTTGAATCCAAATTACCAGGGAAAGAGTTACACACATAAAAAACATAGTGAGAACTTCCATTTCGAAATTAGTAGTATGCAGAGGAGAAAAATCCATATTTCAGCCTTTGGTCGAGGTCGCTTCAAATCGACCGCTGCCTCTTCACAACATACCCATTATATCCATTAAATCTTTTTCACGCCCTCGAAAAAAATGGTCAGCGTCCTTTAAGACTGCGCCAGTTGTTGTCGTTTCGGGCATTGTGTGGACGGTATCCATGAATGCGTCTTCGGAGGTGAAATTGTCGTTCGATCCGATCATCATCAATAATGGAAGGTTTCTTTTTCGTGCTTGTTCCAAATGGTAATCTCCATTGAACATATACAACCAATGCCGAACCGCAAGGGGCGGCGAAATCATGACGGTTCCAATACACTGGGGGATCGTGGCGCTTGCACTTGCGCTTATTATACTCCCATACGAGTATCCTACGAGTAGGATATATTTAGGTGGAGTTTTTTTTGCAGTCGATTCTGTCTTTGCAATTTGATGCTGCCCCGTTAGCAGAAAATTTGCTGCCTCTTTCACTTGATCAACCTGGCGAGCCCCTCGTCCAATCTGAGAACCACCGAAATCGAACCTCATTGTAGTGATTTGAAGGCGCTGAAACCAAACTATGATGGCTAACACAACATTGTTGTTCATATTCCCTCCTAGAGGGCCCCACGGATGTGTACAAATAACCGCCAGATTTGACCCCAAGTCTGCAATTTTTGAGCTTGCCCCGGATTCGGGAAGTTTGAATTTTCGCTCTTTCACAGACTTCGCAGACTTCGTATGTGGCGACGGCATCTTGGAACTCTTATCTTCTTACTTGCAAAGTGATGATGTTGTAGTTGCCCATAACCATTCTAAGTTCTTGGGAAACAGTAATGCAAGTCACAAGCACGAATTAGAAGAAATTTGTGTTGCCTCCCTACCGGTATTACGTACGCCTAGCGTAGTAGGGGTAAATTTACGGGTATTGAATACTCCGTAGAAATCCCGATACAACATTTTTTGAATTTGAACATCCCGTATTCAACATCATAGTGTTTTGGACAGATTGTACGTTTGAAGGTGGCACCGTACTTGCTTTATTATGACCCTAATCGAAAACTTGGCAATTCTATGCCGTGTTCTCTATTCTGTGTTCTCCAGTAAAAAATATATTTACAGAAGATATAAATTACATATTGAAACCCGTGATCTTCATGCGTACTATCGAATAGCAAATGAATAATATCAGTGGTACACGTAACAACGGTCACTTCCAACGGTTATTACAAACCTGTGAAACGGATCTTCACAGAACAAAAAGATCATTATGTATTCAGCATCGTTCATCGTGGTGTTCAAACAAGGAAAAAGGATGTTTGTGTTGTGTATTATTGTAATGTCTCGAAGTCAAAGTATGAACTTGGACAAGTGTCACGATGGTACTATCATTTTTAACAATTGACCTAATTCATCTTCCCTCGAGAGGAACAATAGATCCCTACGGTACGCGTCGATTTAGATATTATTATTAATATTGTTTGAGAAAGAGCCACTTTGCAGTCGCATGCATTGAGTTTCTCGTCCCACATGGACCCTCCGTACGGTATGCGAGTTTTGGTCTTTTGACAACCCCGATCGTATTATCGTGTAACCGTGAGCACCGTGACGGGCGCGCATCGGTCGAAGAAGATTCTGGTAGGTCGTGGGATTGGTACGCGAGTTGGAGGTCGCTTTGTAAGGAGGATGCCACAACGCACTAACTGAATCTCATAGAATAACGCAGTCACGGTTCAAAAATTGGATCAATTACACTCTTATTTTTTGAATATTTTGTACATGCCGTCCGGTCCGCGCTCTAGCTTCTCTTGCTTGCAAAGATGTTGCAAAAACATTGCAAGCTGTTGAGGGGTCTTGGTGTATTTTACATCGGAGCCGCCAGAGACGTACATTTTCAGCATTTCGTGTATGCGAGAAAGTCCGAGTTGACCAAGGTTGGTCAACATACCGTAAATATAACTTTCGTATATTTCCATTTCCTCCTCTTCTTGAGCAAAAACGGACACTGCCTGCTCGCCACTTCCGTCGTCGTCCAACATCGATGACGCGTTTGTGATCTCATTACCCCCCTGCGTCATGTATTCATGAGTGGCCAATTCGTATCGAACAGGCGAACCTGTTAGGGGTCTAACGACTCTATTGTTCACCCAGTATTGCATTCGTTTTTGAACAATGTGCTCGGCAAGCCCGGTCTCGTTGGATAGGTCCTCGAGTGACCATTGGATCTTGTCTTCAAAGTGTGATATTAGGGTTGCAAGGAGAGGCGCGACGTTGAACTCACGAGTCTTGATTGCCGTTCCGCCATCGTTCTCCTCCATGACATCCAATTCGAGTTGCACGGTGCCGAGTTGGTTCAACCATACGAGCCGTCGTGGATTCTTGAGCTGACCGTATTCGGTACTAAACTGATCGAGTTCGGTTTGAATCCGAGCGTGGTGTTTGAATTGCGTGTTTTGCAATGTCGGCCAGAATATATGGGAAACAATAGCGGCATCGACCACTGGGTCAACCGGTTCTCTTCCATTCGTGACCGCGATCGCCCGCTGCTTTGCTTTAATTGTGTTGTGGATGTTCGATATTGCGCGTTTGCTGTCATCGATATCTTGGAAGGCAAAGACAAAATGATTAGATACGATGTAGAAATGCGATTGCGCTATTGGATGGCTACAAGTGATGTAAAAGAGTTTTTGACCTCTTGGTTTGAAAGAGAAGGCACTTACCCTTGATCATGATTTCGCAGCTTCTCATGCTAAGATCACCGAAACGCAACTTCAATAATTCCAGTGTGTGGACTTCTTGATCCGTGTCGAACGCAACATTGACGAGAAGCTTGTCGGCCAACATCAGTCGGAACTCATTAACGAAGAGATCCTTGCTTCCGTAAATACTGACGAGCATGCTGAGAATATCGCCACTGTTGCCTTTGGTTCCAGTGGCTAAAAATGATCCTCGTTCCTTCGAAATTGGTGGTGGTGGCATCCAGCTCATGTCGGGTGGCTCTTGTTCGTCATCGGAATCTGCCTCCCCGTGCTCCAGTGGCCGCGCGTCTTGACGCCGTAGTTCTTCGTATAGATCACCGCCCACCTCCGAATCCGTGAGCGATGTAATGATGCATCGCACAGTGTTTTGTCGCTGCCTTAGGTAGGAGCGAACCGGTTCAGCAACCACCTGCAACAATCTATCCGATGGATCGATTTCTCGAAACACCTTGATGGTGTTGATGTACACATCTATGATCTGTGAGGTATTGGCTCCGGGATGGTTTAATCTCTTGATCAAGGCCTCCTTCAGGGCCCGTGCCATCGCTTGATGCATCTTCGTTATCTCCAACACCTTCTTCAATTCCATGACGGCCGGGTGAGAATCGGGATATTCCGCAATCAATTCAAAAACCTCGTCGAACCGTACCAGGCAATAACATTCGGATACCGCGAAATCCAGACGAGAACTCCAGTCCTGTTCGAGGGCGTCTGTGCCCACGAATTCTTCTAACCACGGCACGATGACCCGCTCTTTAAAGCCTTGGACTTGTTCGAACATGCCATTCTCCTCGAATTCTTTGGAAATAGCGGCCCTCACCCATTCCAGAATGGTTTGGTGCAGGGCTTCTCCGAGTGATCGTTGCAGCATGCCGTCCGCACGAATCCAACCCAGCGTGCGGAGATTTTGGAAGAAAAGGATTTCTTTCTCGTCCAATTTGACGGGAAAAGACGTTTTCGTTTCCGTTTCTCTTGTGTCGCCATCCCCTTCCTGCTCAATTATCATTACCTGGCGATTGTATAGGGATCGACGAAACCACTTGTAAAAGGCTCTATCGAAGGAAGGATCGGAATGAACCATGATTGCCGCCGTCATTGCTTGTCGTCTGCATTCGTTTGGGTCGGCAGAAAAAGAACAGGATAGGTTTCGGTCTCGGTCCGGGTCCGGGTCGCTCTCCCGGCCCCACCCCTCCAGCGCCTGCACCAACCGTTCGCAGCGCAGCGGGAGGTTCCCACCATTCCTTCGTGCCACCATCGGAAAAGAATTCTTTTGCTGCGACAGTGGATGGGCGTTTTCGGATCGTGTCTCTGTATTTCTCGCAATCATCATCGTTCGTGATTGTGATTGCAATTGCAATTCGAGCCGTCTGTGTTCCTTCGTCGTCGTCGTCGTCGTCGTCGTCGCCGGGATGAATCGGGCCGCCGACCCCACCTACAGCCCCAAAGTGGCTGGGCTCCGGTCGAAAACGCCGCAAACTGCTGGTTGTCATCGTGGTTGTTGCGTCCCCAATTGAAGTCTGCGCCGACGTTGTTATCGAACTATCCTCTCGGAAATCGTTTGTCGAAGAGAACGTGTACTTGTACGTGAAGTGCTTATTACGAAGTACGGAGTACGATACTACTTCTATTATTTTTTCGTATTTTGTTGTATCCGGTAATTACGGTTCGTACCGGTAGACTCAAGACCGAACACAACAGTGACGGCAAGCTTGGATTGTTGTTCGGAACAACAATGCTCATCAGTGCCAGGAATGATCCGTGACGGCGTGATGCCAGAGCCCCGGAGAATTTTTTCGAACGAGTGCAGCAATGAATTTTTTTAAATCAGTCGTGGTTACGTCTTTAGTCACGAATGTTCACACACACACACCCTAACTAGGGACGGACGGACGTCGTCAGCTTGTGCGGTGGAGAGGATAGGGAGCTCGGTTACCGCCAGTCGCTCGGCTCATGGTGGTCTTTGCAAACTTAATGCCGCAAGCTAACCCGAGCACCCAAAGAGGTGTTTACACGAGATTGATAGTACGAAATTCTACCCGTACAAAATACGAGTAGAAATTGCGTACCGCTTACCTCATCGCAAACGAATGCAAACGAGCTATTATTACCGGTACGAGTACTATTCGTGCCGCACCACACGAAGTAAATTTCCATCCAAAGCGTTCTCATCGAGCTACCAAGTTGAAGCGAGAAACTAGTCCCCACCGCCGAAGTTGCTTCTTGTCCGAGACAATCTTTGGAAATAAGTAGAGTAATACAATACAACAACAGCAACCATGACGGCATCAACATCAGCAGGACTCGAACAATGGGATCTGACCTCGAAAAATTCCCTCTTTTTGGACCGGCACATGATGTTTCCGCTCCTCGAATACCTGGACGGCTTGATCGAGGGCAACGATATTTCCTATTCGTCGAAAGACGTTGCCGCTGCCCGCCTGGCCCTCTTGCGACCGACCCACATGGTAGACTACGCCGTTGATACCTACAAAATCGTCCACGGAGAGTCCGCGGAGATCCCTGCCGAGATGGAAGAACAAAAGACACAGGTCTTCAAGCAACTGGAAGAGCTCGAATCCGGTTGCAAGCCCCTGACGGATCTCTGCAACAACGAAGAAGAGAAGGTGGGTTGGTGTTTGAATTTGATGTGATGTGATGTGGTGTGGTGTGGTGTTGCCGGTTGGATGCACGCGTGCATTCCTTTGCACGCTAGAATGTGTGTTTGTGTGTGTGTGTGTGCGTGTGCCTGTTTCGTTCCTCGAAGGATCGTTTTGTTTGAAACACTCACGGTCTCGATTGTTGTTCTTTGCTACAGACGAAGCGAATTGCTAGTCGCAAATGGAGCATCGCTGCTCTTTCGGAGGAAGCCGATCTGAACATCACTCCCGAGGTGTTGGAAACCTATCGCCAAACCGCTAAGTTCCAATTCGAATGCGGTGACTACCAGAGAGCTCGGGACATGTTGGAAAACTATATTTCGTTGTTGGCAAAGCCCCCCGCACCGGACAATGCCGGCGAAGAAGACGAAATGGACGATTACAAAAACAATAGCAAACAACAAAACAACGACAAGAAGGAAGACACTGGCAATCCCGCTATATACTATTTGAAATCGGTCGATGCGAAGTTGTTGCAGGTGTTGTGGGGACGGTTGGCTTGTGAGATTCTCGTGGAGCAATGGGAGGCCGCCAGTGTTGCGTTGGATGCCGTCAAGGCGGCCCTGGAATCTCTCGTTTCGTCCAAGCGAATGAGTGCGATAGAGGCTCTGTCGGAGCGAACGTGGCTTCTTCACTGGTCGCTATTCGTCTATTGGAATAATTCCGCGAAGGGCGGTCTGGAGCAACTCGTCGACCTCTTCCACACCGAACGGTACAAGCAGGCCATCACCACAAACGCACCGCACTTGTTACGATACCTCACCGCCGCCGTCTTGTTGTGCAAGCGTCGCATCACGAAAAAGGCAGCCGCCGGATCCAATGCGGAAGCCCGGCGCCTCATGAAGAACCTCATCAATGTCATGCAGGATTGTGATTACTCGGATCCCATTGTTGAATTCGTCAACTGCCTCTGTGTCAAGTTCGACTTCGAGTCGGCGCAAACCAAATTGCAGGAGTGCGAAAAGGTCTTGGATGCCGACTTTTTCCTCTGCAAGCAGACCGGCCTTTTCATGGAAGAGGCTCGTGTGTTTGTATTTGAGAACTATTGCCGAATCCACAACAAGATCGATTTGGAAGCCCTGGGGAAGAAATTGGCAATGAACGAAGACGAAGCAGAACGCTGGATTGTAGACTTGATCCGCAATGCCGACCTGGATGCTAAAATTGACTCCGAAGAGGGATGTGTGGTCATGGGTGGCAGCGTACAGAGTGTCTATGAGCAAGTGATGGAGCGCACGCGGGACTTGAATGTTCGAAGCGCAACTCTGGCACAAAATTTGAACAAACTCTTGGTCGATGCAAGAAAGAATAAAGCAAAGGCGGAAGCCCTGGCTCGTGAAGAAGCGGAATAAATAATCAGTAAAAATAGCGATTTTCATGGATACCTTGTATCATGTGCCTGTATGCAATAGTGCCATAGAAATTGAATCAGAAATAGTGACAACTTATGTTATAACATCGCGATACCTGCAATTTCATTGAGATAGGGGTAGAGGAGGGAGAATGTATATATCCATGACAGCTGCGAGTTCTTGACGCCTGTCACCACAACATAGTATTATTGCGTAACCCAAAGCCATGCTGTGACTGAGAACTTGTTGCTTCCTTGAGTACGGTAGCAGGGACAAAAGTCATATACATCTTCTCCATGCGCTAGTGACAACTGACAAGGAATTGCTCTAATCAAGGTTGATTTCTTACAACATTTAAAGAAGCCCTATTCTGACACTTATCTTCACTTCATGAGCAATGAAGCCCTCATGCTATGTGGATCCAAAATTGGTCTGATGCCTTGCTTGCATTCTTCTCATGGTTTCAAACTGTAGTCTTCTTGAAGTGCCTCTTTATCTAACAACCTCAAGAGCAGTCTCAATATCATGGACCTCCCCAACTTTCAATACAATTTGCATTCTTACTGGTACTGTACCTCCTCGTGACTCCATGCAACTTACGGTTGTTAAGTGAATTCTTTTCACCAGATCAAATTGAAACTTGTGCCATTGGTGTCACATGCTGGGTTGATTTTGAGAAGTTATTCAAGGTACTCTTGACCTCATACTTTGGGAGTCATTACTTGCCAAGTCAGTTTGGGCACTGGATTTGCACCAAAATTATTCTCTTGTGTGCCATTTCGAGACAAACCACAACATCATTTTCTGCATTGTGAGTGGCAATGTTGTCCATACTATGCATGAGATGAGTCATACAAAAATTACGTGATCTGATACACTTTGAGTCGTCACATAATCAGTCACATAGTCAATCACTTAATCAGACAGCACGTTATCAATCCTGTTATCAATCACCAGCCTAACTTTAGTACTACTAATAGTAGTACTACACAGCAATCATACTACAGTGTTATCTATTATTGAAATGTTACTTTCAAAATCAAGATCACTGCTGCATGTCAAGACGCATACATTGACCTATTGTAGTACTACAACATATATACAACAACTCTGATTTGCCCCTACAAAGCGGCCAATGGGTCATTCACGGAAACCCAGAAACCTACACCCAGATTTTGGTCATTGGGTTTTCAAGAATGAAATTTTGGTGGCCTACTGGTACATTATATTATTTTCCTTCTGAATCCGGTCTGCTGAGAGTCTGATTCAAAGGCTTCAGAAGAACAGCACCTGCTGTGTTAGTGTGTTAGTAGACAAACGATTGTACTCTAAGCGTGACAATTGTGGTTGGATACTTTCGACAACGGATAATCGGACTACAGGCGAGACTATGGAAACACCGGATCTCTTCTTACTGTGAACTTGTTCAGATACAGCAAAATAGACCTTAGTAATGTAGATTACAGGTAGTTGGTAGCAACTAATGTGAATTTTGGGATATAAATCAGTTGAATGTTAAAAGTATGAGATAAAGTGAAATCTTGCCAAAACGCAAGATATCTCTTTTATTGAGATGAAATACGTTGCAACTGCTGTTGTGTAGTGATGAGATTACTTGCTGATTATTTCTGTACATGCATTGGTCGTTGACCGTATATATCTGTATGTATATATATATTGTGTGAGAAGCACACGCCAACGGTTTTCTTCTCTTGTTCCGTTAGGCAGATCCTATGATATGTTTATCATTATGATCAGGAATTGCTCCCGTAGCTCGTGTGATACTTTATAAAATCAAAGTTTGCTCATTGAAGAACAAGGGCAATGCTGGAAAACAGAGATTGCTCACCGTTAATGTGCAATGGGAATCGATGCGCCGTGGGAATCAATATGCCGTGGAAATTGATTATTTTGGTTGATACGGGACTCATTGATTCGTACGAATAGAATAACTACCGTCGTGCAGCTTTGGTACTTCTGGGCACGAAAGGAATTTAATACTCCCCATGTTTCCTTGTGAAAGGTCATCACGTTTACATGATGCTTCCATCATCTTGGAGGAGGTTGCCGGTATTTCCACAGAAGTGGAAGATGGGCTTGAGCAGTGGATACACAACTGAGTGTTCCCAATGCTTGGTGAGGATATCTGCCAGAGATGTGCAGCATTAGGATGAAGCCTTTCGCTATCATACTTCGTACATAGTGAAATGATAGGATATGGTGACACTTATGCAACCTTGCGTAAGGGAAGGCCGGCGTCTGAATCATCTTCTCGTTGTCTCCCCATGAGTAAGAAATTTTGTGTACTCGTGTTCCGAGGTATCGGAACGAATGACGTAGGTCAACGATTTGCTTGATGCAAGTTCTTCCTGCAACGAATTCAGCTCCAAAGGTGGCTGTTTCCATAGTAGCTTGTTTCTTTGAGAACCACATCAAAGGAGTCTTGTTCGCAGAGCTCAACCACAAGAAGGACACCTTGATTGTGCCAAACGTATCTATGGATATATCTCCAAGTTTAGACATTTTAAAATCAGGTTCTGCGTGGAACCCCCAGATTTTATATTGACTAAACCAGACACCATCGATTGGTCCAACACCGTCTATGGGGAGCATTCTGAAGAGCTACCCGACGACGCTCCTGCACCACTTGGGAAGACAGTAGTGTTAACACTCTTCTATGATGCAAATCTCGTGCATGATATTCTCAGTGGCAAGGCTGTAACCGGCATCCTTCACTTTGCAAACAAGACTCCTTTGATGTGGTTCTCAAAGAAACAAGCTACTACGGAAACAGCCACCTTTGGAGCTGAATTTGTTGCAGGAAGAACTTGCATCGAGCAAATCGCTGATCTACGTCACTCATTCCAATATCTCAGAACACGAGTCCATGACATCTCCTATTCATGGGGAGACAACGAGAAGATGATTCAAACGTCAACCTTCCTTACGCAAGGTTGCATAAGCGTCACAACATCCCTATCGTTTCACTACGTACAAAGCATGATAGCGAAGAGGCTTCATTCTAATGCTGCACATCCCTGGTAAAGATAACTGTGCAGATATCCTCACCAAGCATTGGGGACACTCAGTTGTGTATCCACTGCTCAAGCCTATCTTCCACTTTTGTGGGAATACCGGCGATTTCCTCCAAGACGATGGAAGCATCATGTAAAACGTGATGACCTTTCACAAGGAAACATGGGGAGTATTAAATTCCTTTCGTGCCCAGAAGTACCAAAGCTACCCGATGGTAGATATTCTACTCGTACAAATCAATTAGTCCCGTATCAACCAAGGTAATCGATTCCCACGGAGCATTGATTCCCATTGCGCATTGACGGTGAGCAATCTCTGTTTTATAACATTGCCATTGTTCTTCGGTGAGCAAACTCTGATTTTATAAAGTATCACACGAGCTACGGGAGCAATTCCTGATCATAATGATAAACATATCATGGAGTCTGCCAAACGGAACAAGAGAAGAAAACCGTTGGTGTGTGATTCTCACACAATATATATATATATACACACAGATATATACGGTCAACGACCAATGCATGTACAGAAATAATCAGCGAGTAACCTCATCATTACGCAACAGCAGTTGCAACGTATTCATCTCAATAAAAGAGATATCTTGCGTTTTGGCAAGATTTCACTTTATCTCATACTTTTAACATTCAACTGATTTATATCCCAAAATTCACATTAGTTGCTACCAACTACCTGTAATCTACATTACTAAGGTCTGTCTTGCTGTATCTGAATAAGTTCACAGTAAGAAGAGATCCGGCGTTTCCATAGTCTCGCCTGTAGTCCGATTATCCATTGCCGAAAGTATCCAACCACAATTGTCACGCGTCGTAGAGTACAATCGTTTGTCTACTAACACACGAACACAGCGTTGCTGTTCTTCAGAAGGCTTTGAATCAGACTCTCAACGGACCGGATTCAGAAGGAAAATAATATAGTCCTTCCATTCAATCAGCATGGATTCAAATATCAAAATCTTGAAGTCTTCATTGTTGATGGCTGCATTTTCCGGTGGATGTCCTGGAAGCAGTTGCAGGATCACATGGTTGTGGAAGGTGACCACCATGGACACAAACTGGTGTACAGTCATGTTGGTGGTCTTCTGGATGTTGTTGAGGAATCTTTTCTGGCATCTGTATGCATCCATGCTGCTGTTGAATTTGTAGGTGATGAACGTATTGATGGTGGTCAGGAAGTTCTCCATGGTTTGATTTGGTACGTTGGATGATACATACTCATTCCACCAGTTCTGATCGGCATAATCTCTGAGGAGATCAGCAATTTTTTTATATTGCTTTGGTCCTGTTGTTAAGGAAAGGGTTTTCTTTGCATGTGAGAATATATTAGCCAATAGTGAAAAACACTTGGAAAAGGGATGCTCCGGCAGTAATGAGAGGTACTTTAACCTTGGCAGTCTTGGAGATTCCATTGGTGGTACTTGTGTGCTTGAACTCTATCTTGTCAAGGGACTCTTGGTCAAGGTCAAACTTGAAAGGGATAACAGGAGAGTAGCTTGCCATTGCTGGACAATTGGTAGGAGCAGTTGGTTGCTTGATAGTAGTTGTTACTTGAGTGACAGGTAGTAGGACAGGTCGAAGCAGTTATTTGACTGTTTAAACAGTGCCGTATGCCTCTAAGTGAAGGTAGTGTAGTAATACAAAAAGTGGGTATGTACCGTATGTGGTTGAAAATGAACTAAAACTAAGATTGCGAGCAAGCTCTGTAAACTACTCCAAGTTGAGCTTCTTGTCTTTAATCTGCTAAACGGTTGCCGAGGTGTTGAACTTGAAATCTAACGTCTTGCACATAGAGGAACTAAGATAGTATGCATATCATTTGGACTTCAATATTGAAGCATTTGGTCTGACACCAGCTTTCAGATTTTTGTGAATGGTGGGAATTCAATTGTGAGGGTTTGAATACTTAGCCAGTGACTAAAAAAGTGAATAATCCCAGATTCCAACCCAAAAATCAGAAAGTGAAAGTCAAGGAAGGGGCTTCCACTATCTTGGTACCGTACTTTTGTAACCAGAAACCCAGATTGTGACCCAGAATTTGGGTTTGTGCGCTTTCGGGAATGACCCAATTCTGGGTGATTCCCAAAATAGTCTGGGTAGGGGCCCAGATTTTTGTATTTCGGGAATGAAAATCACCATACCCAGATTTTGGTGGGCCAGTGTGCAAAGTCTCTTTTTTGGAATAAGGAATCCTTCACTTATTCATCTATGGATAAAATAAATTAGTTATCAATACTCCTTGAAGCATGCGCGCGCAGGAAACAAAAAAACAAAATTCCATGCGCGATTTCAAGAAAATCTGGGTAGGAACCCAGATCCTCCTGGTTGACGTGAGCTCACGTCGACCGGTATCTGGGTCAAAATGGTACAGAATTAAATCTGGGCCCCTACCCAGACTATTTTGGGAATCACCCATATTGGGTGATTCCCGAAATAGTCTGGGTAGGGGCCCCCGGGCCCAGATTTAATTCTGTACCATTTTGACCCAGATACCGGTCAACGTGAGCTCACGTCAACCAGTATCTGGGTCCCTACCCAGATTTCCTTAGGAATCCAAGCACATGTTCAATATTTAACCGGACACATGATATATATTTAAATACTTATTTAAAATTCCTTATTCCAAAAATGAGACTTTAGCCAAAATCTGGGTAGGGTGATTTTCATTCCCGAAATACAAAAATCTGGGCCCCTACCGTACGGTAAGAGTTTAGGTGCTAAATTCGGTATGACACCGTAGAGCCTGGTACATTTTCTACATGCGGCGAACCGCTGAAATTAACTTCTATTTGCCTACCTGTCACCCCAAAGGTTCGAAAATCTCTTAACACTGCGTAGGTACCGTACGAGTTTGTACTGTACAAACACACACACACAAAACTTTCATGTGCGGCGCTACAAAAATCTATTCCCACGTACAAACACACACAAAATGGTACAAACACACTCAAGTGAAAAAACCTCAGAATGCTTACTACTGTGCTAAAATGTATTCGTATCTCCCAACGCGCTCGATGAAATAAGCTACAAATACACCATTGGAAAGAGCACATACTAATGCTTCTATTCATGTAGTGCCAACATTTACCTGGGCTTATTAATGGAGATATGCCAGCCGTGACAGGTGGCTATATTATCAATTTTTTCATTACACGGGAAACACCACGCAAAAGTACTAGTTCATAACCTGTCGCTAAAAATGTGTTGAAATTAGCACCTAAACTCTTACGGTACCCAGACTATTTCGGGAATGACCCAATCAATGTCAGATACCGGTAAGATTGTCGGGATTCTCGTTTTGAGTCGATTAATTTGATTCATCTCGATAACGATGACTTTTTTCTCAAAATGATCACGCTGTGTGCCCATCCTGTTCATCACTCCATCTTTCCTCGTCGAAGACAAAAGTCACCTGCAAAGATACAGACATATCGTAGGATTGCTGTGCTATAGATGAGAGGCATTGTCTCCCGTTATTGTATTCGAGACAAGCACGGTATCAACTTCGAAAGGTTTTGTTTTAGTGTTCAAATTGAATATTAGTATTCCATCGATTTCACCATGAACTCTTTGTTTGGAAACTCTGACGAACCGGAAGGCGATGATTCGCATCCGGCGTTTCGACGTCGTGCCGATGAAGGGGCAATCTTCACCGCTTCCAAACTTCCGTACGGTGGCGGTTTGGAAAGCTCTTGTGAACTACCGTTTGCAATGGTGTGGACTCCTATGGCAGCCTACAACGACCCAAAGAGTGACGAAAACGGCGAGGAAATGGAGGTTATCAACTGTGACGGCGACGCATTGCCACCGGTTTTGTGTTTGCAGTGCATGGCTTACATGAACCCTTTTGCGGAATTTAACAAAAGAACCGGGATCTGGAACTGTGCATTGTGTGGGCACGAAAACGTTGCCCCAACCAAGGGACCTTTCGCCTCCGATATTAGGACCGTCATGTCGTCAAGCTGCGTCGAGTATCGTCAGCCAGTATCTGTAACAGATGAAGATGAGAGTGAACCTAGGAATGGTCGTCGTTACGGGAAGAAGGTCCAAAAGAGCAGGCACGAAGAAGAGGAGAAGGGGTATTGCACATACATGTTGGTAGTGGACGAAAATCTTTCTCCGCAGGATGGCCAAGCGATTGCTCCTGTGGTTGAAGCCATCTTTCAGAAACAAATCTCAGACAATGACCCAGACGATCCCTATCCAACGGCACGAATCGGGTTGGTTGTATATGGAAAATCTGTTTCGATGTACCAGCTCGGGGTTTCGGGATTGGCTTCGGCAGATTTACTTGATAGCCACGAGAGCGAGAACACAGACGAAGACGACGCATTCGATCTCGAGGTCGAGAAAAGAGCGTACCTAGCGGAGATCGAGACAGGAAAGGAATTTACATCTCTAAGGAACGCCTTGTCTTCTGTCTTTGGTGTGCCGGTTGATGAAAATGTCGATGTCGATGTCGATGCCGGGTTGGGTTTTTCGTCGCGAATGGCTATGCTCGCACAAAAAAAGGCAGCTCGTCTTCGAAAAGAGGAGAACGGAAGCGATAGCGATCCCGTGACATCACCATGGGTGAAACGATACGAGAAATCTCGCTCTGAAAAGCCACAAAGGTCCACTGGAGCGGCTATCGAGTGCGCTGTGGATATCGCTAGTGCATCCATATCGGACCCTTCTAGAACAGCACACATTCTTCTATTTACTAATGGATGTCCAAACATTGGGACTGGCAGTGTCGTCAAACCATATGCCCCCTCTGATTACGGAAAGAAAAAGAATGGAAGACGAGCGTCTCATGATATTGTGGATACAGATATGCTACAGAAATCTGTTGAATATTTTGACGAGCTGGGAACTATTGCGATTTCGGTTGGTATCGGTATCGATGTGTTTTGTTCCGGAGTTACTGAGTTGGCCTTACCTGCTTATCAAGCGATGGTTGATCCGAGTGGTGGATATGTGTTGCCCTTGGCTACTCTTGATACTCCGCAGCTAGAGAAGAACTTGCAATTTATCATTGAAAATACTTACATGTCTCGATCTATCGCAGATGAAACATATGATGACCAGCTTGATGGTGCAGAGTGTTATGTTGATATTCGGACCGACTCTTTTGTCACTCCGATGCAAATGTGTGGCTCTGGCCAGGTCCTGCCGAGCGTTTGTGCTGAAGTTTTGGAACACGAAAAGCCGGCATATGAACTCGGGGAGCAGCTTGCTGTAAAAAAAGGGTTTAACGTAAAAAATCTGCCTTCGGTGAAGGCTGTAGAGATGTCTTTGACACGGATTCAACTCGGGAGAGTAGACCCTCTCAACACATTAACGATCCTATTGGCGGTCGATGACAGTGTCGAGGAGGAAGACGAGTACGCCTTCTTTCAGCTGGTAGCTCGTTATTTGTCTCGCAACGGGGACGAAGAGATCACTCGTGTTTCATCCTTCCAAATCCCGATTGCAAAAGATGTGAACGACTTTGTCAGCAGTGTCGATGACGAAGCTATGTCCGTTGTGTTAGGAAAGATGGCTGTATATCGATCCCTTCATGGTAGGGAGGAAACAGACGATACTCGCGACTTGACTGCAACTGGAGATGTCGACTTGCAAGAGCAACTTGCCTATGATGCACAAGTTGATATAGATGCTACCATTCAGAGGATTTCAGGAGCTTTTCGTCTTCTCGCTCTCGAAAAGAACACAAAAAGGAGAAGGTAAGCTTATGAGATAGCACCAGTGATCCTTGTCTAGAATCTTCGTTTTCTCACCGGTAACCTTTTGATTTATTTGATATTGCGCGTCGTGAAGTAATTCGGGCAAATCGAGCTCGCTTAAAGAAACCTCTTCTTTGGATATTGCTTTTCCTCCGAAGCTCAAGGAAACTTTGAATCGTATTTATCATCTACGCCGTGGTCCTTTGATCAGTCCAGGGCCTATGCGATCCTTGGATGACCGGGCCGAACTGAGGAGTTTGTTCATCCGATTTCCGTTGGAAGATTGTTTATTGATGATGCGTGCCGATGTTTGGAGTACCAGATCGATTGGTATTTCGTCCTCATGGGAGTCAATGTCATCATTTCCACCGGAGACGCTTGCTCTATGGGACGATGTGAGTAAATAGTAATCGACCGTCGGTGCTGATTCAAATGTGGAAACAATCTCATTCTTTTAATTATTTTTTCTGGAATTATAGAGTATTGTCGCTGCTGACTTCCACGACTCTCTTTTCATATGGAGTGGTGCAAATTGTACGGCGAGCAGATATGATGGTTTGCGTGAAAAGTTTAAGAGTCACTTGTTGGAAGTATCAAAGAATCGATTTCCTATGCCAGAACTTCACGAACTATCCGACGGAGATTCCATGAGTCGTCGATTCACTGCTCGTTTGGCACCTTCTCATGCTGATCCAATCGACAACCAGATCGTTCACTTTCCTGCACTTGCCACATTGCACCCTGACGCTCTGGAGGAGCTTCGTTCGAAATTCAAATTTTATGATTCCAAATCTGACGAAAGCTTTCGAACGTGGTTTTGGAGTGTCGCAAGTGCCTCAAACAAGAGTAAACTGGATGGTATGTCGCTGTGCGAGTAACGAATGTTCATTCAACACGACCGCTAAAACTAAACGTAATGCAGTGATTCCCAAGATGGGTATTGTCTCTTCACCACGTCAACGGCTTTGATAGAAAGACAATCTTCTCGTCGCGAATGATTTCGCGAACAAGCTTAGTTCCGATGGTTGCAGCCCTTTTCACTGAGATATTATTTGTAGTCACCATGTATCTATTTTGGATAAACGGAAAGCATTTCATAAAAATAAGTTGAAGCATGAAAACGAGTTTCTCACAGCATGCGTACATATAGTCGACATGAATAATTTGCTTTGTCCTGCACGTCAACACAGGGACTTACAGTTCAAAATGTTTGCCATTTATGGCTAGATAAATTTCATCGCCTTCAACAATATAGGAGAGACCATCTGAATTATATGGGGCTGATTCATGAAGACCAACAGAAGGACAATCGTTGCCTATTCCGTTGAAACTGGCGGATTCGTGCTTGTTGTTCCCACTAGCAGATGAATGGTTTCTTATCATATCAAACGCGTCCATAGATGCTTCAACGGTAGCCGAACCAAGCCGAAGCCGCAAGCTTAGCTTTTGGTAGTTACTCCATATTCGCTGATGAGACACAGTAGTATTGAAGGGAGCTCTTGCAGGTGGAACAATGCATTGTGAAAGAAAACCGGGTTGCTGTTGATGCTGCTTCTTTCTTGAGGAAGAACTTTCGACCGGGACGTCCAATCGAAACAAAAAATGCACGAGTCCGTGAGAATCTTCATGGTCGAGGTACTGTTTACATATATGCTCGATCGACGAAAGTTGCGATGACAGTCTCACTTGGCGCAGCAACTCTCCTTCCTCTGGAATCGAGTTTTCACTTTCCAACATAGCGAATGAAACATTCACAAAACCGTCATCCGTAGTGCTACAATTGTCAAAAGATTCGCTTCCTCGTTTCCAGTCGACATCGGCAGTGTTGGTCGGCGAAGATGCCAATCCGTGGTCATCTTTCACAATAAGCAGGGAATCCGACACTGTCGGGAGATTGAGCTGCTCTCTTACTTTTTGAGCTGCCGCTCGCAGTATCTGAAACTGATCGGTGGTGTTGAGAGAGCTCAGAAGTATGATGCTCAATTTCGACTCAATATCAAAGCAATTGGTGTATGCATAGAGATACCCAGTTGAGTGGAAGCGTGGAAGGCACATTGGTAACCATAATTCACTCGATGTCAAACCATTTTGCTTGCCAACAAAATTCAAAATAAGATGCAAGTCAGATACTCGCAAACGGTGCGGCCGAAACGATGGCTGTATAACCGTCAATAGCTTGTCTCCAACAACCAATAGCGCGAACGCAATATTGTTCTGTATTTCTCTCGCAATGGTCTGCAGTGATTTCGACGCCTGCTGTCGTATTTTGTATGATATCGGAAAGCAGGACTTAACACTTGAAACTAGAAATGGACCAATATTCCCCTCTGGACCGTTTTCATCAAGTATTCCCCGAAGTAGGCTTTCGTTCGAGCTTATCATTGATCTCAAATCGAAACCCGGATTGCGAAGAAATGTTTTCTGAACGTTCGCGGTGAGCATGAATATCAGATGTGCGTAGATGTATTCCAATTGAAGCCTAGCAAAAGCTTCTGTCTCGATAGTGTTGCCGGTTGTTTCCGATACATGCATCAACGTGATAGAACCAGCCGTCATGAATACGGTAAACATTTTTTTCGAATGAATAGATTGAATTTCTCCCAGGCCCAATGCTGAATTTTTCCGGTTGACTGCTATACGAATAGCCTGGACAAGGCCACATATTCGAGCAACATCTCCCTGCGATCCATAACGGGAGAAAATTGGCTTTCCCGCCTCGGTCATGACAATAACATTGTTATTCATTGTTGTCGCGACACAAAAAATATTCGCCACTGCGGACTGCAACAGCGATTTGATCTTCAATTGAAAGGATGCAAAACAGTAAAAAACTTTTTAGTTCTCGGGGCTAACCATCAGCTTTGTCATCTTTGTGCATCATGGTCGTTTCGCAACGATTGACGATAGTGGATAAAAGTGTACCGGTAGTTGTATCTTCAATTTCTTTACTGTACGGATTCTCAATTCGACCTCGCTTGATTGTGCGGTGCGTTCACTTATGTTTTGTTTTCAACGATTAATAATTAGACAATATGAGTTTCCAAACCTACGGATCCCGTACGTTATTCACGTGTGTACGGGTTTGAGGTTGAGGGTTATTTTTATTTTGTACATCGTGTTTCAAAAGATGATGATGTTGATGATTTTTTGGGTTCGACTAATAGAAGTAAAAGATTAGCAAAATGAGTGATTCCCAGCAATAATAAAGTAATAAAAGTTCGCGACCAAAGTAATAAATCTATTCACATAGTTAATAGATTTATTAACTATTGAATAGAATTTAGCAGTCGAGACTGCATCGACTTGCAAAACTTTATTAACTGAATAAAAACAGAATAAACTCGAACGGAATCACTAAAATCAAATATTTCAGTCACCCAACGCACGAATCAATCATGTGCACCTCTTGCACCTCCCTTGCCGGCATGCTTTTTTGGTGATCATCGCCAATTTTGGCCAGCTGAAAATTTGCGAAAAAAAATTGGAAAGAAAAGAAAGTCCGGAAAGAAACAGCAACAACAGTACGACTACTTGTCTCTCCAGCACAGCAGCATTAGACGCGGCGGCACCACCACCGGCGATGTCCTCCTACACCCCTACTGCTCTCGTCGTCCTTGCTAGATTACTACTAGACGAATTGTTAGTAGAGAATCATGATCAATCGCCGGATGATGAAGATTGCAGATGTTCACATAAGAAAGAAAAGACAACAATACCATCGATTGTAACAATCATGCCCTCCACCGGAGGCCGGAAACCCGGCATCGGCAACTACACCAAGGCCGAGTTGGAGAACATGTTTGCTGCCATTAGAGCTATCGTACCATGTGGAGGAGATGACTGGGAAGATGTTGCAGACCTACATGCTAAGAAATTTCCTGGAAGGGATTCTGATTCGATTCGAAGCAAATTCAATCGATTGCACCGGAAGCAGGCGCCAACAGGCAATCCAACCATGAGATGGGACATTAAGGAGGCAAAGGAACTCTTCCGAATGATAGGAGACAAATCACGCGTTATAGATGGAGAAGATGTGTATGACGTTGAAACAGAGGAGTTTACTCCTCCTCGTCCTCCTCCTCCTCCTCCTCCTCCTCCTCCTGATGCTTCAACTCAACCGGTACCACTTCTACTTGGTCAACCAACTCAACTAACTCAACCAACGCAACCAACTCAAGAAGTTACGCAGTTCGAAGAAGTTAGTACCATAAGTACTAGCAGGAAGAGACATTACAACAATCGGAAAGGAGAGGAATTCAAGATGATGAATACAATCGCTCAAGTATTGAAGCTTCAGCAGCAGGCATTGGAACAACAGCAACAATATCAGGACCAACAGCAACAATATCAGAAAAAGGCAGATGAAGAGAGGAAGGTGTTGATGCAGGCAGTCCTTGCAATTGGTGCTGGTAGTGGCAGTGGCGGCGTCGCTGGCACCGCCGTCGCTGGCACAACATCTACTCCTAGTACTAGTAGTGTCAGCGCCAGTGCCGTTGGTGGTCGTCGTCCTAGTATTACTCCACAGATTCTTACTACTCCCCAAGTTACTAATGTTACTGGGAAGCTCAAAAGAAAAGTAAACAGTCTCCAGCAGCATCCTGACTACAGCAGTGACGACGACATCAGTGACAGCAGCAGTGACGACTTGTTAGGAACCAATTAGTGAAGACGAATCGTGAAGACGAATCGAATCGATATCGATAGTGAAGGACGACGGTTCGTTGACGTCGATTAGTTAGTTAGGAATCAATTAGTTAGTTAGTTAGTTAGTTAGTAAGTTAAAATAAAAGAATCGATTATTAGTTAAACTCAACAACAATACCACTCTTGCTCCAGACAGAAACTTAGGCTACAGAGACCAGAGAATTACTCTATTGCAACACCTTAAAAGAGGGATCGAAAACCACTAGAGGTGCGCTGGAGCAAAATTATTCGAACGTGTTGTCGACTGCTTGATCAGACGTGATACGAGTAATCGATCGATCGGACGTGATACGAGTGAGTAATCGATCGGACGTGTTGTCGACTGCTCTAAATACGACTAACTAAGAATGCAATCTAATTCGTAAATCTAATTCGTAACTACTATCGATTATCAAATACATCATTTGCGGTTTCAGTTGGCACTAAATCGTACGAGAAGAAGCCATACGACTTGAAACCTTCAGTCCGACTCATGTAGGTGTTGAGTATGGTGTTGATTCCAACCTTAGCTGTCTGGAAGTTGTACAACAACACGGCAAGCTTCAGAATGATCCTCCTGTCTCCCATTTCTTCCAGCAACATGTTATCTTTGAGTCTAGGGAACCCACCTTGGATCTGTCTCATCCCCCATTCCGACATCTGTCTAACGCTGGTTGCATCTCTGTTCACTGCAATAGCCTTGCGAACAGCGCGCTGTTTCATTGCTGTGGCCTCCTCGATAGGTGTACCCTCAGGTATTTCTACAGGAGCTGTTAGAGGGTCATATTGACTACTTCTAACAAGGTAGTCGTTTGTAGATAACTTAAACGCCGAATCGACAACAACCTTTACCATATACAGCTGATACATAAGCCGCATCTTTTCATAGAGCCCGTACTCAGCTTGAGTACTATCATGCCAAGATCCAGGACAGTTCAAGACACATGCCCGGATCCTCCCATCGGGGCAGAAAAGAAAGACGCTGTTGACATATGTCGCAGACGTCCAACCGTTGTAGTATGGGTTCTGTTTAGTCCAGTCGCTAGACTGTTGGAGATGCAGTTTAAGCCCATCACAAGCACCCCACACTCTGTGTGGACCAAGAGTTGGATACTTTGCAGCAATTGCATCGATGTATTGTTGAGTCTCTTCTTCATTTGGCAAGCAAACTTTTGCAGAAGGATGGTGTTGTAATGCAGTAAGAAGGAGTTTCCGACCAAATTTCAGCCATCTGTACATAGGAGAAGCCGTTAATCCAAACGCTATAGCAACTGCTCTTGCTGCTGATCCTCTGGTTCGGAACCAGAATAAGATAAGAGCAAGACATCCAGTGGCATCAAACTCTCGCCGACGAATATAATTGTGTTTCTTGTATTCCTTTAACTTTCTAATCGATCCAGTCTTCTCATCATACATGTATTGATTGAAGAATGGTTCAAATATATCTCGGAGCTCGCTGAATACTACATGGTCGACTCCGCAGCAGTTCAAAAGGGCTTGATCATTGCCCGATTGATAGAGATACATGAAAGCAGATTGGCTGTATCTCTTAATTGCAATCCTAGGAGTTCTACGATCCCTTCTTTTCTTATCTTCCTCCCCAAGCAGTGGATTGTTGTAATCGGGGGTTAAGTCGTTATCATAATAGTCTCCGAGCACTTGTTCTACTAACTCCAGGGCCATGGTGATTGTCGATTGTTGCGTTTTGGGAAAGAAGAGTGTTTCGAAAAGAGTGTTTCGCGAAAGAGTGTTTCTTGCTTGCTGGAGAGCAATGTGAGTGTTTTAGCGAGGATAGCTACTACTAGTAATTTGTATCGATAGTTACTAGTAATTCGTATCAGCAAAGCCAATCGATATGGTACATAGAAAATTCTGAAAATTTCAACCGCCGGCCATCCTTGAATACTTAACAGGCTTGCTTGCCAAAATAGGCCGGTAGGTGGCGCGGGTAGTGAATAAACAGACGTAAAAAGACAGTTACTGTTTTGTACTTAGAGATTCCAAATTCCAAATCAGTCAGTTAATAAAAATATTCGTCGGTTGGGTGAACCAAAAAATTTATTCATCTATTCACTCTTGAATACTTTTTTATTACTTTGGCCTTTTATTACTTTATTATTGCTGGGAATCACTCAATACGAAGTAATTTGCTAATCAGAAATTTTCATGTACCGGTAATAGAAATTTCTTCACAAGATAATTTACCAGATACATTACTCAGTACAGTAATAGTTCTATTCGCATATCGGTGAGTTCAATACAAGCTAGTTGTATGAAGTGGTACGCAACCAAATAGAAAGGTAGAGAGAGAGAGAGGGAGAAAAAGTCTGCGATACTTCAAACTGACACCCCTATTTTAAAGACTTATATCCTTGGAGCAGATTTTGCATATAGAACATTCCGCTTGGTTTATTTTTTGCCTTTCTTTCTAGAATCGGAGTTCTCATAGCCATCGAGTTATGGTTTCTGCGGTAGATTCAGATGGGCAAACGACAGTGCCCCTTTCGAGGACCTTCTCACATCATTGTATGTTCTTTGCAGGCGTAATCAAATTCAGAGCAGTGGAATTCTTGCCTTCGCCCGATTTTGTTGTATGTCGTTACTAGATTCCATTCAACCCAGCAAAAATATCATCCAAATTATTCTTTGGCATCTTCATCGGGAAGATCTTCCATTGGTTTCGCATTCCTTGCCCTTGCATTGTCAGTGGATTCTTCGAAACCTTTCTGGAATTCTTCTGGAATTTTCTTCAAATCGTCTGGCAAGTCCTTATATTCGCTTTTCAGACTTCCGGCAAAAGAACCCGCCATGTTACCGAGCTGTTGTGGACCGATGACAAAGGCTCCAACAGCCAGAATTATGACAATTTCGGGTGCTCCCAATCCAAACAATCCCATAGTTTGAACATTTGCTACAGATCGTCGTTGTCGGATCAAAACATTGTTTCCGGTCGGCTGAAACAATGGGTGCTGGTAATTCTGATCGACAGTGAAGCTTGCGCAAGACTGATCTTTCCCACTGGAAGAAGCTGTGCGGAGCAGGGACAAATTCTTTTGGTGCGAGACGAAACCGAGCGAAACCATTACCAAGTTTTGCAACACCACCAATACAAACAATTTGTTTTGAAACATCTTTAGACACTTCAAAAGAGCCGAGATTATTGTTGTCGAGCAATGGAGGGGATGTGAAATTTCTGTTGCTTTTCTTCTATCTGTATCCTACCGATTCCGACCTAATTCAGGTTGAGGAACGGAGAAGAATGTACGAGAAAGAGATCGTCAGGGATGATGACAAGATGATTGCTCGTGGTGTGGTTTCAGGTGATGTATCGGTATTTATTAGAAGTATGATGATGATTCATGATTGGTTTCTACCGGTGCGCACCTAATTACCGGTAGGTTTGAGTACGAGTACCATGAGAGTTGCTACTGCCGATACGCGTGAATACGGTAGGGAAGATCTTACTCATACCGTAGTCCTAAGTACGAGTACTCGTATTAATCAGTAGTCATTCAATCACGAACAGTTCTCAATATCCGGGTGCCCAAGTCGAAAAATCTACACGCGTTTGAAGCTTACAACTGGATTCAAGTTGATTGTGATGCTATTTTTTTGACGTTTATGCAGCGATTCGACATCACGAAAATCCTTTTTCGCAGACTTTGTCATCATCATTCACAAACGAGAATCCATTTTCCACCTGCAAGTGACCAACGCAATCGAATAAGTAAATTACAATGAAGGGTTTTATCAGCACAATCGCAATCCTAGCCTCTTTCATGGCATCGGCAAGCGCCTTTGCGCCTTCGCTTCCTCTCGCTTCGCGAACGGGAACGTTTTCCGCCAACACCGTCAATGCCAATGCACCATACCAACCGGCAAGCTTGCAACGGCAACGAAAGTCTGTTGCACAAGTTCAGACGATGGGATTGTTCGGACTGGGAGCTCCCGAGATTGGAATCATTCTCGTAGCGGCGGCATTCCTGTTGGGACCCGACAAGTTGGCAAGTTTGGGAAAGGACGCCGGAAAGATTGCCGGAGAACTCAAGGAAGTGCCGAAGGAATTCCAAGCTGGTATGGCGGAAGGGGAAGCTGCGGCCAAGGCGATGAAGAAGAAGGAAGAAGCCGAGGTAGCCCAAATTGTCGATAAGGAAGCCAAGGAATGAGCACATGAAGGAGACCGCACGATTGAACTGCTATTGAAAAGGAGGCGCACTATGATCGCAGTAAAATAACATAGGCGATTGACTTCGTTTTCTTCAGACTTTCCAACCAAAGACCAACGCAAACCAAATGTAACATTTTAATCAAATACTGATAATGATAATTGACAGGAGTATCGGCCTATCGTCGAATTTTGTGCCTTTGAACTATTCTACTGTAAAGACGATCCGTATTTTTGAAACCTCTTAGGCACTTCTGTTGCAAATCATCTTTTAAATACGACTACATTGTCAAGCAAGGGTTTATGCGTGAAGACAGGAACACAGAAAAGCAGCAGCGTTCATCAGGTCGCAGACAACTGGACATCGTTTTCACTACAAATTCCTGGTTCGAAAAGTTTCTGTTTCATCTGAAGGATGAAAAATATTGGGTGATTTCCTGAAATACTTTTTTAACGTACATAGATTTCTGTTTTTAGTATTTCAGGAATGAAAATTTCGTACATACTTCCTCTGTTTCAAAATAATCTCCCTTTAGGCACATACAAAATTGTATAGACACCAATTTTTAACCGATTAAGATCGCTCTTTTTGGGTTTAACTCTCCTCAACCAACTCTACATGATGGGTTAAACATTAGAGATCTCAGTGGTATTGGTGTGCCTTTCATATGGACTTAAAGAGGGACTGTCATGCCTTGCGAAAGTGATTTTACCGGTTAAAAGGGTTCTACTCCTCCTTTTAACGTCCGGATGCTTCCACATGCAAGCTAAGACACTGAATTTTTGTAAGGCCATAGTGCTTATAAACAGTAAGAACGTTCTTGTCCTTTCATAGGTGTTCCAAATAGAGCCATTTTGTGCTCGTGGCGTGTGCCATTTTCATGGGTGTCAGTTGAAAAAACTCAACCGATGCAAAAAACTGATCTGAGAGGGGATTTTAGATCGCGCATCGCATTTTTCGTCTTTTTTTTTGTGTGTTTTTACACGGTATTTTTTGCCGTGTGTTTTCACCGTGATTTTCCTGTGTGTCCATTCATCCTCTATTCGTCCACCCCCTCGTTTGCACCTCCATCGGCTGACTAAGTATGTAAAGAATTTGGATTGAGCACCTCTGCCGTCATTGAACTTGAAGGCAAGACGAAAGAAGGATCAGTACTCTTCTACAGCTATTCTACGGGGGGGAGGGGGTTGTAAAAGATGGCGGTCGAGCACTGAGCGTTGAGCACCTCTGCTGTCGTCATCAAAACAAAAGGAAGAAAGCAAGAAGTACTCGGATCGGATAGCGAAGCACCTCTGTTGTCATCAAAGCAAAAGGAAGAAGTACTCATCTACAGCTCATCCTCTACAGGGGGAAAGGTTGCAAAAGATGGCGTGGATGCTCCTGCCGATCCGCGCCATATTTTGCAACACAACTCTCATACTCAACAAAACGCTACTCGTCGTCTACAGGATCGGATTGCACGTACTACTAGCACTACTTAAAGCTCGGATTGGATTGGATTGGATTGCAAGTACTCATTGCAGAAGGACGCCTCTGTCGTCAGCGCCAGCAAAAGGGACGCCTCTGTCGTCAGCGCCAGCGAAAGGTACAAGTACTCGCCTACAGTTCCTTACGGGGGGGGGGGGGAGGTTGTAACAAAAGATGGCGCGGATCCGCAACACAAAAGCGAAAGCATCCTACAGTTTGTCTACAGGGGGAGCTACTCGTAACAAAAGATGGCGCGGATCCGCAACACAAAAGCGAAAGCATCCTACAGTTTGTCTACGGGGGAGCTACTCATACATTGGCGCAGATCAGTGGAGCGAAATGGAAGAGCCGAAAAGTGTTGCAAAAGATGGCCCGGGCAAGGATTAGAAGCAAGAGACCAAACACACAACCACACACACAGACATTCCTAGCACCTCGCGACCACACACACAGAAATGCCTAGCACCTCTACCGGTCGCTGTCAACAATCAACCAATCTTTAACCATTTCTTTCCCTCACACTTTTCAGGATGACACTGGTGGACAATTCTAATTCCCATTCCAACCATGCTCGTTGCTACGCCCGGCGCCCCCGCTCGAAGAACAAATCGAAATCTCACCAACAACGAGAGACTTGCGGTGCTGCACATTCTTCTCCAGCACCAAGCCTGCCCAGGGCGCCTTCAAAGAAAAGCTACAAGGATGGCTGCTGATGCCCATAAGGTGACCCCTCAAACTTGTCTAGCAATCTGGAAGAGATACAAGGAGACTGTATCAGAAGATTGTCCTGGAGGTGACGTGTCCAACAACAGGAAGAACTGTGGGAGGAAGCAACGAGTGCTGGATGCAGAAGCAATTAAAGCTGTCCCCTTGAACAGGCGACGCGACTTGAGGAGTCTTTCTGAAGCTACCGGTATTCCACTTGCAACCTTGTGGCGCTTCCTTCAGAGAGGAGTACTGCATAGGTATACAGGGACAACAAAGCCGCTACTCACGGATGAGAACAAACTGGAGAGAATCCGTTGGTCATTGTCTCACATGGATGGTAACGGTAGATTCCATGACATGTACAACACGATTCATGTGGATGAGAAGTGGTTTTATCTTAAACGGTTGAATGACAAGCTATATTTGCTCCCTGATGAAGAAGAACCAGTCTCCAAGTGTAAGTCTAAACCGTATCTTGGTAAAGTGATGTTCTTTTGTGCCGTCGCCCGTCCCCGGCATGATCACAATCGTAATGCTTGGTTTGATGGAAAGATTGGAATTTGGCCGTTTGTTAAGAAAGAGCCTGCCCTCCGGAGTTCGCGAAACCGTGCCAGAGGGACTTTAGTGACAAAAACCATTGACTCTATCAATGCTGATGAGCACAAGAAGATGATGCTGGAGAAGGTTCTTCCCGCCATCTATGAGAAGTGGCCCCAATCTGGGAGGCACACCAACATCGTCATTCAGGAGGACAATGCAAAACCACACAAACCCAGTGTTCGAGCTGCTGTGAAGGAGAAGGCTGCAACGGATGGCTGGAACATCTCTGTAAAGGCGCAACCCCCCAACAGCCCTGACTTTAACGTGTTAGACTTGGGATTCTTTAACTCCATTCAGAATTTGCAGTACAAGCAAGATAAAGTCCGTGATCTTGACGGCATCATTGCTTGCGTTGAGAAAGCATTTTGTCTGTCACCAAAGGAGACGCTTGACAATGTGTTCTTATCCCTTCAGTGTGCTTTGGAAGACTCTCTTACAGTTGACGGTGACAACACATACAAGCTTCGTCACATGGGTAAAGACAAGCTTCGTCGAGAAGGCCGCCTTCCTGTTTCCATTACGGCAAAAGCTGATAATATTGCCAGAGGACGCCAAGTATTAGCTGAAGCAAATAATAATGGACTAGTAGTCTAGCCCAACCATAATTTAAAAATTAGATATTCATAAAATTATTTTCTGGTACTGATTCTACGTATTTCTACACGAAAAGGGAAGTTATTATGAAACCCACACAAAATCCTAAAAGGGAGATTATTTTTTTTGGCGGGTTATTACATAAATCTCATTTTGGAATGTGGAATCTCATTTTGGAATATATGTGGAATTCTTCGTATGTATAAGTATAAACAAGTAGAGGCACAGGAAACATGTGGAAGTATAAACAAGTAGGGGAAAGAACACGTGGATTCAGTCACGAATTCCGGAATAAAAAAGTGTAACATTACAAATCATAGTCGGCATGAGCTCACCTTGACTATGATTTGTAACAAAAAGACTGGTCAAGTAGAAAATTTCCAGTTTATGTAGTACATAAAAGTATTTCGGGAATCACCCATTTGTGACAAAAAATCTAAGAAGGTGTGGGAAATCAGTACGAGTAGGGAACACTTCCAAGCTTTCCAAAATGAAGATTTATGCCAGTTAATAGTGCATCTAATTTGCAACCTAGATACATTAATTTGTAAACCTTGCAGTACAAGTCACATGATGTTCTTTGTTCAACATGATGTACTAGGACCTATTGCAAGGCACTTTTTTACTATTGATGGTTTCATCCCATCTAAATGCAAAATAAGCAGGCTCATTCTTGGTGGAGTAATCTAACTAGTACCTGCTTCAATATGTACTGTAGATCAAAGAAGTCAACAAACAAATAAAAACAGAGCTTTCATTCCAAACCATTGAGACTGCATAAGGTAGCCTAGCCTTTGAGATGACATTTACTGCTTCTTGAAGTTGTTGTTGGAGACTTGCTGATTTTGCAAGCTTGTATCTCATCTATTATTTCCATGATTTCCAATTCGATGATCACGAAGCTTCTTATTGTCATGTAGCTAGTAGTAGTAGGATCTACTAATTACAAGAACATATTAAATTCCTTTCGTGACCAGAAGTACCAAAGCTACCAAAGGGTAGATTTCCTATGCGCATGAATCAATGAGTCCCGTATCATCTAAGTAATCGATTCCCATGACATATCGATTCCCACGGCGCATCGATTCCCATCGCGCATAAACGGTGAGCAATCCCTGTCTTACGATATTGCCATTGTTCTTCGGTGAGCAAACTCTGATTTCATAAAATATCACACGAGCTACGGGAGCAATTCCTGACCTTAATGATAAACATTTTATGAAGTCCTCCTAACGGAACAAGAGAAGAAAACCGTTGGCATGTGATTCTCACACAATACATATACATGCATACAAATATATATGGTCAACGACTAATACATGCACGGAAATAATCAGCGAGTAATCTCAGCACTACGCAACAGCAGTTGCAACGTATTCATCTCAATAAAAGAGATATCTTGCATTTCGGCAAGATTTCACTTTATCTCATACTTTTAACATTCAACTGATTTAAATCCCAAAATTCACACTAGTTGCTACCAACTACTTGTAATCTACATACTAAGGTCTGTCTCGCTGCAATCTGAATAAGTCACAGCGAGAAGAGATCTGGCGTTTCCCTAGTCTCGCCTGTAGTCCGATTATCCGTTGCCGAAAGTATCCAAACACAATTGTCACGCGTAGAGTACAATCGTTCGTCTACTAACACACTAACGCAGCGTTGCTGTTCTTCAGAAGTCCTTGAATCAGACTCTCAACGAATCGGATTCAGAAGGAAAATAATAGATTAACAGTCGCAAGCTCTAAGAAGGCTTGCACACAAGAAGGAACAGGAACGGAATTAATCATAATCCCTACGCTGGCATATGCACGTCGCACATCGCACAAGAAGCAGTTCCCATTCTCAGTCACCACGCACTTCCTTCCAAGACTCCGAACCGCCACAGATGCCGAACATACCGGTACCGGTAATGGCCGGCAATGCACTCGGAGACGAAGAGAAGAATGACGCCGAAGTCACCACTATCGAACGCTTTCCCAGCTTCGATGCTGATATGAGAAAGATACTCATATCATTACTCAACGTAACAAGTGAGATTACTAGCAAGTTGTGCCTAGCTCTCAAAGAAGGCGGATTATGCGAATGGAAATCGTTCCTCGACGCACTTATCGAACCGGATTTTGCACGTGAACTTACCTATATGGAACGAGGATTGGCAACGCACATCCCTCGCTCCATCCAAAGGAGCATAGAAGCACTTGCGGATTTCGCTATCGACCTACAAGAAGCCGATGTCGCTCTAGAAGAAGACAAGAGGAACTGGAAGGATGTAAAGTCATATACATACAGGGAATTCCAGTCATTCCGCGAAGAACGTGCCCAACGTTTGCGTAACGAATCTGTTCTGAACCCACCACCTCCTCCGGTAGGAAATAACAAAAAGTCACCTCAGCAGGTAAAGTACGAATCATGGTGCCGAAAAGCACGAGATGAAAAGTCCTTTACACCCCTCACGAATGACTCGAGATTTGAACACTGGCTCGTAGGTTTCAAAGCTAAACTCGAGGCATACGACATCGATACAGAGACATTCCTCGATGAAACTTGGCCTCCAGCCACGCTCGTGGGTTACACCCGTGACCTCTACATCAAACAATGTGCCTTCTTCTGGGTACTAATGTTGGAAGTCTTCAAGAGTGACCTTTCTGCATCATGTGTACACAGTCATTCTACCACTCGTGATGGACGCCAGGCCTACTTCGACTTCGTAAACCTTCATAGCCAATCAAAAGCAAAGGTATACGACAACTCGACCCAGCTACAAGCGTTGCTCAAGTTGAACCTCAACAATTGGAAGGAATCCAAAGTGAAATTCATCACACATTGGTTTGACGAATTGAATCACCTCAACAAGCTCCGTCCTCCCAACAAGCCCCTCGAGTATCACACTGTAAAATCAGCATTATGTCAGGCATGTTATTCCAGCTTCCAGCTAAGCGAACAGTTTGCCAAAGTCAAGGATCCAGGTGGGACGAATAGCACCGTAACGGATGCAGTTGCCGAAGCCGCTGCTATCAATGATCTTAAAATCACGCTTTTACTCGAAGCAACTCGACTTGATTCCCAGTCTGCGATGTCTGCTCCTCGGTCGACCGTACGTGCACACGTTCATGATTTCTCTTCTGACTCGACCCAACATCATGATGACTATGCTCTTCCAATCGAATTTGAAGGAGATTATCAAGATTATGCTGTGTTCAAGGCTGGACGTACCCCTGACCCTACCACAAGGTTGCCTACAAACATATGGAAGGCCTTGTCACGTCAGGACATGAAGAGTTGGCTCAGTTTTTCTCCGGAAGGAAAGAAAATCGTGGTTGCCTCATTGCGACACGACTTACTTAACACTAACCAACCTGACCCCAACAGTGTCAAACCCATTACACGAAAGGCATACCAACATGAACATTCGGTATCTTTTCAAGAAGACGATACTTCGACCAAGGATGAGCATGCCAATTCCACAGCAGACCTACATCCTGCTGTAGAGAATGATCGTAGAGGCGTTTTCCATGCATCTCTAGGTGTATACAAATCAACGACCTCCTCGTCCAAGGACCAGCGACCTCTCAAGTCTACCGTGTCACCCGCGCATCCAGCTCGATTCCTTTCAAACAACCCTGACATTCAGTACAAAAAGGACGGTGACACCCAAATACCTGTCGGAACACCATCGTATTCCGCCAATTTTCACCAGTGGTACACTCCCGAGGATGATCTCACCTTTCCTAATGATGGTCCCGTAACGTCATACACATACCGTATACACAAAACTACGGTTACTAGCCCTGGTTTTGCCATGGTTGATCGCGGCGCAAATGGCTGCATCATCGGTAATGATGCATGTCTCATCTCCAAGGATATTCCACCACGATACGTTAACGTCACCGGTATTAACAATCATCAGGTACAAAACATTCCCATTGCTACATGCGGAGCATATTCCATGTCGAACAGAGGCCCCGTCATTCTCATTTTCAATGAATGTGCCTATACAGGACGACATCCTTCTATATTGTCATCCGGCCAGATGGAAGCATATTTTTCCACTGTAGACGACACGTCCATCAAAGCAGGCGGAGGACAGGTCATCACCACCTCCGATGGCTATGCACTGCCTCTTAGCATACGACACGGCTTACCATACCTTGCGATGCGAAAGTATACGACTGTCGAATTTGACACGTTACCACATGTTATCATGACGTCCGATAAACATTGGGACCCATCTGTTCTCGATACCACGATCAGTGCAAAGGATGAACAATTTCTCCAGAAATATCCTCCCCAACCACAGCAACTTCCCTATGCCGATTACGACGAATATGGGAACCCACGCTGCCTTGAAGGATTCGATATATCTGTTTCTCCCGGGTCCTCCACGGTTACATCCCTCAGCTCGTATTCCAGCCATTCCACCCGATCTCCCTTTCTTCCGATTGATGATCATAAGAACAACGATCGCTCCTTTTGGCTTACTTCCACTGACTATGCTCATCAAGAACGTCTCGCATGCTGCACACCAACCGCAGTCTCTGGAACAGTCACTGCGTTTCCGACAGATTGTACAGCCAGTGACACTACACGCATTGCAGCTACGCCCCGCGAAAGATATCCCAACGAACATGACTACTTATCCCTGAAACCTTTCTTTTGTTGGATTTCCACCGATCGCATCAAAGCTACTTTTGAAAACTCAACCCAATACGGTTCGTTAGCGGTTAGCCCTGATGGTAACATTTTCAAACGGTTTCATTCCCCTCAACCGGCCATGAACGTTCGCCCCTTTAATGACGATGTTATGTCCGATGCAGTCTATTCAGATGTCCCAGCAATTGATGGTGGATCCAAGATTGCTCAGATCTTCTTCGGCCGAAAATCGCATATTATTCACGTTGAAGAAATGCGTACCACCGGCGATTTTCTACCCTGCTTTCAGAACTTTGTTCGAAAATGGGGCAGACCCATCCGCCTTCTTTGCGACCACGGTAACTATCAATCAAGCAAGAAAGTCATGGATTACCTCAAGATGTTATGGATTGGACTCTGGCAAAGTGAACCGTACCACCAACATCAGAATCAATTCGAACGACGATACCAAACGTTCAAACGCATTGTCAATCGCGTCATGGATCGTACCGGCACACCACCACACATGTGGTTACTATGCATGACATACGTCGCGGGTCTCCTTAATGTTGTCTCTGACCCTACGCTGTCCGATAAACAACCGATCTTCATTGCCACGGGTACAATTGGCGACATCAGCGCATACACCAGTTTCTTCTGGTTTGAACCTGTGTATTTCAAGACCAATGACTCCCCTTTCGGTACCAAATCTACCGAACGCCTAGGTCATTTCGTCGGCATCGCTGAACATGTTGGCAATGGACTCTGCTTTCGAATCTGGGATCCAGTTACCAACAAGTTACTCGACCGGTCCGGTGTTCGATCTGCTCTTACACCTGAGTCACGTAACAAGCGCGCGGGCTTATTTACTGATGATGGTTTCATCAAATGGCGTAATGCAAAGGATTCCTTACCCCGTCTATACGCCACTGGAGAAGCTCCAGCTTTCAAACATGGGGAGCATACCAATCAGAATAAACTCATTGACGAGTCTACTAAACCAAACAGCTCAATTTCCCCTAACGGTTCACCTGCTGATTCTGACACCGCCAATGACACCGTTCCACCTGGCACTCAACCAACTCAACCAAATCTTCAACCACCCACCCACCCCTCGTTACCGAGCTTTCTTTATAAGAAGGTCGATGACAGCCCAAGCTGGTCCCCTTCTCCACTCCCTAACAACTATGGGGAGAGTCTTGATGGTCCTCCTACGACACACATCTTCAGCAAAACATCTGATGGCGTTCTCCTTACTGAAGATGATTTTGATCCACCGGAATTAGCATACTTTGATGTTAGTGACGTCACAACTCCACACACCAACCCCGCTACTCCTTCCGTAGACCCATCTCAGGTAGTTGTTACCGACGAAGAAGGCAACGCACAATTTGACGATGATGGTAAACCTATTACCATTCCTACGATCCCGATTGCCGATCTACAAGGACGTTCCTTCCTTGTAACCAATCCCGATGGCACCCGGAAACGTCTCACCATTGTCGATGTTGAAGACAGTCTTGAACGCAATAAAGACTTCATCAAGTTCAAGTGCAAACACTCCGATGACGAACTCGATGATATCATTGCATACAATGACGTCATGAATTACATCCATCGTGATTCAACACAAGAAGACGGCAAACTCTGGTCGTTTCGCCGCATCCTCGGACACCAAGGTCCACTGGATAACAAGCACCCTCAATACAAAGGTTCCAAGTATAACCTTTGGATTGAATGGGAGAATATGGAACGCACATATGAACCTCTGGCCAATATTGCGGCTGATGACCCAGTCACCGTTGCAAAATATGGGAAGGACAACAACTTGCTTGACCTCCCAGGTTGGAAACGTCTCAGGAGAATCACCAACCTAGCCCGACGAACCAAGAAACTTGATCGACTCGTGCATCAAGCCAAACTACGTTCTTTCCGTACCACTCCGCAGTATCAATATGGATTCAAAGTGCCTCGTAACCACGAAGAAGCCCTCCAATTTGATCAAGCCAACGGGAACACCAAATGGGAAGATGCCACCACTCTTGAAATGGCACAACTCAATGAATACAATACATTCATTGATAAAGGCGTATACAAGACAAGCTCCATTCCCCCGGGATTCCAACAGATCAAGGTACACATGATATACGCTGTCAAACACGACGGAAGACACAAGGCTCGCCTCGTTGCTAACGGTAATCTCACTGAGGCCCCTATCCACAGTGTTTACGCAGGCGTCGTATCTCTTCGCGGTCTACGTATGTGCCTATTCCTAGCTGAACTCAACGATCTAGAAGCATGGGGTACCGACATAGGTAACGCATACTTAGAAGCAGTCACCTGCGAGAAAGTATGCATCAAGGCAGGTCCCGAATTCGGATCGTTGGAGGGTCACCTATTGGTCATTTACAAAGCCCTATATGGTCTCAGGTCTTCAGGCAAGTGTTTTGGAGACTTACTCGCGGCTTGTCTCATCGAACTCGGATTCGAAAGATCCCGCGCAGAACCGGAAATATTCCTCAAACCCGGAACGAACAAGCATGGTGAACGTGTATATGAGCTTATATGCACATATGTTGATGACCTATGTCTCTGCATGGCCGATCCCAATTCCTTCTTGAAGATATTGCAATCGTCACCATATAACTTCAAATTGAAGGGATCCGGACCTATGAACTTTCATTTGGGATGTGGATTTGAGCGCGACGAACATGGTGTTTTATGCATGAATCCCATAAAGTTCATCGAAAAGATGGAAGCATCTTACGAACAAATGTTCGGATGCAAACCTAGCACTAGGTTCCAATCGCCCATCGCGGAGAACGATCATCCTGAATTGGACTCCTCAGCCTTTCTTGAAGAAACCGGTATACAGAAATACCAAAGTATGATCGGTTCACTGCAATGGATCATCGCTATTGGCCGTTTCGATGTACAAACAGCCGTGATGACGCTCTCAAGTTTCAGAGCTCAGCCACGAGATGGGCATCTCGACCGTGCTAAACGTATCTATGGATATATCTCCAAATTTAGACACTTTAAAATCCGATTCCGTGTGGAACCGCCCGATTTTATATTGACTAAACCCGACACCATCGACTGGTCCAATACCGTCTATGGGGAGCATTCTGAGGAGCTACCCTGACGACGCTCCTGCACCGCTTGGAAAGACAGTAGTGTTATCACATTTCTATGATGCCAACCTCATGCATGATATTCTCAGTGGCAAGGCAGTTACCGGCATACTTCATTTCGCGAACAAGACTCCCATGATGTGGTTCTCGAAGAAGCAGTCTACTACGGAAACAGCCACCTTTGGAGCTGAATTTGTTGCAGGGAGAACTTGCATCGAACAGATTGTCGATCTACGTCACTCATTCCGATACCTCGGAACACGAGTCCATGATATCTCATACTCTTGGGGTGACAACGAAAAGATGATCCAGACGTCGACCTTTCCTTACGCAAGGTTGCATAAGCGTCATAACATTCTATCGTTTCACTACGTACGGAGCATGATAGCGAGAGGTTTCATTTTAATGATGCACGTCCCAGGTAAGGATAACTGTGCAGACATTCTTACCAAGCATTGGAGTCACTCAGTTGTGTATCCACTGCTCAGGCCCATCTTCCACTTCTGTGGTAATACTGGCGACCTTCTCCAGGATGATGGAAGCATCATGTAGAGCGTGATGACCCTTCACAAGGAGACATGGGGAGTATTAAATTCCTTTCGTGACCAGAAGTACCAAAGCTACCAAAGGGTAGATTTCCTATGCGCATGAATCAATGAGTCCCGTATCATCTAAGTAATCGATTCCCATGACATATCGATTCCCACGGCGCATCGATTCCCATCGCGCATAAACGGTGAGCAATCCCTGTCTTACGATATTGCCATTGTTCTTCGGTGAGCAAACTCTGATTTCATAAAATATCACACGAGCTACGGGAGCAATTCCTGACCTTAATGATAAACATTTTATGAAGTCCTCCTAACGGAACAAGAGAAGAAAACCGTTGGCATGTGATTCTCACACAATACATATACATGCATACAAATATATATGGTCAACGACTAATACATGCACGGAAATAATCAGCGAGTAATCTCAGCACTACGCAACAGCAGTTGCAACGTATTCATCTCAATAAAAGAGATATCTTGCATTTCGGCAAGATTTCACTTTATCTCATACTTTTAACATTCAACTGATTTAAATCCCAAAATTCACACTAGTTGCTACCAACTACTTGTAATCTACATACTAAGGTCTGTCTCGCTGCAATCTGAATAAGTCACAGCGAGAAGAGATCTGGCGTTTCCCTAGTCTCGCCTGTAGTCCGATTATCCGTTGCCGAAAGTATCCAAACACAATTGTCACGCGTAGAGTACAATCGTTCGTCTACTAACACACTAACGCAGCGTTGCTGTTCTTCAGAAGTCCTTGAATCAGACTCTCAACGAATCGGATTCAGAAGGAAAATAATAGAACAACAAGGAGAAGAGCGAGGAAATTGAAAAGGATGAAAAGCAAAGTAAGAAATATGTATGTTAGGGAATGAAAATGTCAGCATAGTTTCTAGTAACCTAATTGAATGAGTTAGTATTGCTTACTGTATTTTTTGAAAAGACCATTGAGGTCCACATTTTCTTCATTCCTTACCCATGTCATCTTATTCATCGTATGGTAAGATTACTGTGTAGTCGCACCGCAAGCACTGTACCTTACGGTACGTGAGGAAAATATCCACATAAGTTCCCCCATTTGATTTATGTTCCCCTATTTTGGAAAACTCATAACCTAATATGAGACCAATCGTATCTCGTTTCAAAATCTCATTCTCGCTTTCTTGCGAAAGAAAAACCGAATGAATTGGTTCCGAGATTATCATCATACGTAATTACCGCTACCGGTACGACCGACGCTAATGGCACAAAGTTTCTTCGAATGAACGAAGCCTCGAACGGAAACTTCTGTCGAACGCTAATCGACCTATTGCAACTTGATTGAACTCGACTGCTCGTGTTCCAAAGAGAAAATACTATCTCCATTCCTATCGACTAGTACGCAGCAACCACACAACAAAGATGGGGAACCGAGTCAAGGGAAAGACGAAGCAGAAGTCTATAAAGGCTGCAAGCCACTCTAAGATGGGTTCGAAACGAAAACTTTCTCGCATGGGAAAGAAGCAGAAGAGGGGAAATGCCGGATTGGAAGCAACATTCATCGGTCGTTCCAAGGCCCTTAAAATTCTTCAAGTGACTATCAAGGATTTTCGACGCTTGTGTATTTTGAAGGGTATCTATCCAAGGGAACCCAGAGGACGAGCCCCGGGAAAAAAGAAGGGCCAAACTTTTTACCACATCAAGGATATCCGAGCCATTGCTCACGAACCCATATTGGAGAAGTTTAGAGAATTTCGCTCTTTCATGAAGAAGGTGCGTCATGGAATCCGAATATATCATCGATGCTGTCAAATCGAAATGGGAATAAGCCACGTCTGACTTTTTCGCTTTTTCTTTTCCCAATTTCTATCGTTGTAGATTCGTCGGGCTGCTGGTCGTAACGAATCAGATGAAGCTGCCAGAAAAAATGCAGTGTGCCCTAGCTATACCTTACAGCATCTCGTTCGCGAACGTTACCCACGATTTGTGGACGCTCTTTCGGATTTGGATGATGCGTTGACTCTTACCTATCTTTTTGCTGCGTTGCCAAGCACCACCGCTATCAAAGCAAAAATGGGTGGCAAGGCCAAGAGCTTAGCCGCAGCTTGGGGTGCGTATTGCTCTACCGCCGGATGCATCACAAAATCCTTCATTTCGGTGAAAGGCGTGTACTTGGAGGCCACCATTCGCGGAGTTCCGGTTCGATGGGTCGTTCCTCACTCTTTCACGCAATTTATGCCAGAGGATGTTGACTACAAAGTGATGGCAACCTTTTTCGAATTCTACGAGACTCTTTTGAATTTTGTGCTGTTCAAGTTGTACAGCGACCTGGGAGTTCGTTACCCACTTCCGGAGATCGAAGCTGGTGGCGAAGTAAAGGGAAGCACAACCTTCATTCTCGGAGCGAACTTGAGATCCCTGAACAATGCGATGAACTCCAGCGATGGAGCTATTACAAATGTGATCTCAGAAACTTTGGAAGGAGATGATGCAGAAAAGAACCAGTCTCGAGGAAAATCATCCGAAGAGAAAAAGAAGGACCGCGAGTTGATGAAAACCGTTGGTGCAGCTCTCGACAACATTCAAGAAGACGACAATGAAGGAGACGAGGACGATGAAGAGGCTGTTGATATCGCGGGTCCTTTGAAGGTTGCTCTTGAAAGCATGGAAGAAGACAAAGTTCGATCCTCAATGCCTTCCGGTGATGCTGAATTGGATGACGATGCTATCAAAAGGAGACGACTTTTTTCGGGTTTTACGTTCTTTTTGTCCCGCGAGGTCCCTCGTGGATACTTGGAACTCATATCTCTTGCATATGGAGCAAAAGTAGGCTGGGACGGTCCCAATAGTCCGATTTCGGTGAAGGACGCAAGCATTACCCATCACGTTGTTGACCGTCCGAAACTTTTGAGTTCCTACGACTCTCTGCCCAAGTCGAGAGAATACGTACAGCCACAATGGATCTTGGATTGTTCAAACTTTATGTTTTTATTACCCATCGATAAATATGGAGTCGGAAAGGCTTTGCCTCCCCATCTCAGTCCATGGGTCGATAATGAAGAAGAAGGATACAAACCCGCGTATGCAGAAGAAATCGAAAGACTGAAGAATGGTGAAATGATTGACGAAGTTGAAGAGGAAGAAGATAACGATTCGGTGGCTACAGAGACAAGCGAGAATAAAGATTCCGAGGAGGCGGTCGAGGCAGATGCCAATTCTGACGAAAGCGAAGAAGAAAGTGACGATGAAGTCGACCCGAAAAAGAAGAAGGCCGACGCGAAGAAGAAGAAGGCACGGGCAAAGAAGAGACGAGAACAAGAAGAAAAGGAAGCCCATGAGCTTGCTAAGAGCATGATGAGTCGCAAGGCTGCTCATCTGTACGGCCGAATGCAACATGGAATTTCCAAGAAGCAGGCTAAGATTGATGCTTTGGAAAATAGACGCCGCGACCCGCTACAGAACAAGGAAAAAGATGATGACGGGAAATCGATGTCGAAACAAAAGGTTGAGAGATTGAAACGAGAGAGAAAGGCAATCGAAGACTTGTATACGAATACTGGAGGTTCGATGAAGAAGAATAAGAAGAAAAGAAAATCAACTTGAGAGTTTCAAACTTCAATAGCGTAAGCATCAATCATAACATAACAAGTTACATTTTAATGTAGTTTCTTATGGTTCGAAAACACAATTTATGTGTTACTACTTTTGGTCGTTTAGATAGACAAATACTGCAACACAGTTGGAACAATATTTCGGACACGCTCAAACCAGGAAAGATACTTCTTATTTTGTTGTGCTGAACGTACGGTAGGTCGGCATAAACGATTTGGTCTCCGGGAAGGAAGCAAATTAGTGAAAGTCAAAATTGCACGTGTGTACGCAACCCTTCAGGGTTGGGATAGTTGCATGTGATATTTAAGTCATTAATCCAAATAATGGTGTGAAATTTACCAGAGAACCCGAACAATCACGTGCGCAGGGAGATCATCATTGGGAGCAAGGGGGGCATCAATGATGTGATGTAATGATGTGATAAAATTGGGACGAACGAAGAACGACGCAAACGACGCAAAACGACGCAAACGACTCAAGCAACCCATCTCGACATTCGGCACCGGTTGTATTAAATAATTTGACGTTGTTGTTGCATACAGTACTGCTGTGCTCAAAGAACAAAATGAACCTGCTGGCACCAAAAGAAATCGAAAAGAAAGAAGAGCAGATCAGGATGGACGAGGGAAACAAAAATTGACTGGGTTCGTCGAAACTTGGAATTCACGCTCATTGTTCACACCAACACATCCAGACTTGCTTCTACTATGGTGTGGCATACAATTCATAGGTGATCAGACGATAGCTTTTGGTTCCAACGAAACCATTTGGCGGCCATTCTGCTATCCTACAAGCCTGGCCAGGACGAGGACTCCCCTTCAGATGAAGTTTTCGCTCTCTTAAAGCCAAAAGAGGCTTGAGCGTTTGGCTAGTAACAGTGAATTTGGTGAGCTAGCGAGAACCATAAGCAGCAATAGGCGGCAAGAAACAACAACAAGGCCTCCCAGTCCCCCAAAATCATGATATTCCAGTCAATACAGCAGGACGAACAAGAATCCCTGGCGGTGCATATTTCATTTTCATACCGAGGCAAATATGGATCATTCTCAACAACACCATGTCTGGATCGAAACGCATCCTTCTTCTTATCATGTGTCCTATCATTATTTATTTAAAAAAAAAGAAAAAAACAATACTGTGCTTGTAATTGCTATACCGCATTGCACCTGTAGTACTAGATCTATCCTCAAAAAGTGTGTCGCACCTATGGGGGTAGACCGGTGAACTGAGCAAGTGCGCACGGCGGCAGAGGCAAAAATTCTGTCACGGGAAAAGTGCGCACAGCAACATAGGCAAAATTCCGTCACGGGGAATCGAACCCCGGTCTCCCGCGTGACAGGCGGGGATACTAGCCACTATACTATGACGGATTACCTTTGCTGTTGCTTCTCTGACTGAAAATGTAAATTATATAGTCAATATAATTATGAATCTTACAATGAAAACTCAGAAAATGGAAACGCCAACAAAGATTTGATGAAAAAGAATGGAATACCGGTACATCATCATCATCATCTGTATCACATCAACATCACAAAGAAGGGTTTCTCCCTGCACTCTGACGAGTTATTATTACGGAATTATCTGAAGTAGGTAGTAGTTCAATCGCACCGGCAATTCCCCAAACAATACAAAACAAAACAAAACAAAACAAAACAATACAAAACAAAACGGAACAATACACTACAATACAATACAATAAACCCCGGGCTTCTTTTGTGTTTGCCGACCGACCGACAATACACGCACAGCAGTACGACAACAACAGTACGTACCAACCAACATGATTCGGCGGAGGCTTGGTGGGGTTGTTCCCTCCCGAGTCCTCGTTGGAGCACCGCAGGAACGGACCGTGCGGTCGTGGTCGTTTTCGGTTCGCTCTCGCTCGCGTCGGCGACCGCACCGACGGATGCCGGCCGCGCCGCCGCCGCCGTTGTCGTCGTTGTGGTTGTTGTCCTTTTCGACCAGTGGCGGTAGCGGTAGCGGTGGCACTTCGTCGCCGTCGTCGTCGCCGTCGTCGTATTCCGCGAGCGGACCGAGTCGGCAGCTCAAGTCGTGGGAGAGCGGCGCTCGGTTGGTCCGGAACACGACGGTCGAGAATCGATACCTGGACCACATCCGGGAGGTCCACGATCCCTCCCAGCACGTCAAGACCATCGAGGACGAACTGAAGGGTACCATCGGCAAGGCCCTGGGCAAGCAGGGTCAAAAGGTGTTGCTGCACGCCCGGCTCATGGCGGAGGAACGCGAGCGGTACGACGAGCGCCTCGAGCGGGCGACGACTACGGCGCGAAAGGCTTGCGACGATATCGATATTGATATCGATATCGATATCGGTCGCGATCCCGCGTCGGACCCGGACGTCGTGGCGTCCGCGAGAGCCTACAACGAGCACCGGGAGCGGTGCCTGCACGCGCGTTGGGAGCTGATCGTGCACCGTCAAGCGGTGGGATTCATCGTCGGGAACCACAAGTACGTCACGGACAAGTTTCCGGTGGCGGACGCTCTCCCGGTGCACGGCGGCTGCGGGGAGACAACGGGCGATAGCGATGACAGCGAGAGCGAGAGCAAGAACAAGAAGAAGAAGTTTACGGATCAGCTGGATTGGTGGGAGCGGATCGGACGATGGAAGTAATCTAGTTCGTTCTGTTCTCGATTGTGTTGTTTTGTTTTGTTTTGTTGCTGAAACAGTTTTTCAAAATTAATAGAAATAAATAAGTGTAATTCTATGCATCGTGCTGGGCACGTGGACTGCAGGACTCGTACTCGTTCAACCAATCGCTCTCTCTCTTTTTTTCTCTTTTTTTGTCTCTAAAAGTCCCCACCGGACAAAAATGTCTTTAGCATCCGCAACGAGACCTCCGGTTGATCGGCGGGCACCATGTGCCCTCCGTCGTATACCTGCAAGAAGGTGAACCCGTGGCTGGACCTTGCCAGGCCGGCCCCGTTTCCCCAGTCGTGTGAACCGGCGGCAGCAAAATCTTCCTTGTGGGTCCATTTGAGGTCGTTCGTCCATGCCTCGTTTCCGAGGTAGTTGCAGATAAAGTCCACGTCCCCTGCGTAGATGAGTGCCGGAAAGCCGTCCTCCAGCAGATCCCGCACCTCACCGGAATAGTCCTTCATCCAGTCCGTGTGGAACTTGGCGTTGATCCCAAAGTTGCATGCCTCCCACCGGTGGCTGTGGGTCTCGTCGACGCCCAGCGCTTTCTTGGTCGACTCTAGGTTGAGCCATTCCTTGACGTTTGAGAAGTCGTAGCACAGCGGCGGTACCTCGCACTTCTTGCGAATGTCGTATGGATTGAGTCCCGTGGCCTGGTAGGGCGATGTCAGGCCGAGGTTGCATGTCACAAAGGCGGCCTGGCAGGCAAAGGAGTTGACGGCTCCGTCTCCCTGGTCGCACTCGTGTATGAGTTTGGTGCAGAGCGGAACGGCCTCCTTCATGGCGTTGTAGAGTCCCTCGTCGACGACCTTGATGCCGTGCGAGTTGTTCCATACCATTTCCGGGTACCACGGATACTGTTCCTCGGGCGACGTAAGGCCGTTCCCGATGGCCAATCCGGCATAGTTGAGTGGGATGCAGTCCTCGCAGGGGTCTTGGTTGCCCTTCCAGATGCGGTGCGCAATGGCGGGAACGTAGTGTCCCCCGTAGGACTCTCCGATGATGTAGAGCGGGTTGGCCGCGTACTCTGGGTGGGTCTTGAAGAAGGCCTGGAAGAAATAGTATGCGTCCTCCCCAACCATTCCCTCCCCGCTGTCGTTTTCGTCCCCGTAGGAAAATCCGACTCCCGCGGGCTGGTCGAGCCAGAGGACGTGGGCGGCCTCGGTCCAGCTGTGGGGGTTGACGGTGGTTCCGGTGCCGTCCTTTGTGACGCTGCAGGGACCGTTTTCCGTGAGCAGGGCGAGGGTGCTCGAGCATCCCGGTCCGCCCGTCAGCCACACCACAAAGGGAATGTCCTCGTCCTTTGTCTTTGTCTTTGTTTCTGTTTTTGCGTTTGCGTTTGCGTCGTCATCGCTTTCCCGCTTTTCGAACATCCAGAAAAAGAGGTGCTTGTCTCCGAACTCGTCGTACTGCACGCAATGAATGAATGAGGGAGTGAATGAGTGAGTGAGTGATTGGTTGTTTAATATGGTACCAGATAATATAGACAAGCATCACATATTTCGCATCGCATCGCATCACATTGCAGTGCAAACAGGAGGAATACGTAGGGCGGGAAGAAAGGAGAAAGGAATCCATCCCAAATCCCTAAACCAAAAAGGATCCCATCGAATCGAATCAAATCAAATCAAATCAAACCGAAACAAACCGAATCAAACCGAATCAAATCAAACCGAATCGAATACGGAGTAATAGTACGATACCATAAATATTATGGTACTTGTGATAATAAGGAAGCAAAAAAATGCCACGTGGTTCCACAAAACATCCCGAGAAGCTTCTCACGACTCAAACCAAACAACGAATCAATGAACGATTGAATGAACGAATCAATGAATCAATGAATGAACGAATCAATGAATGAACGAATCAATGAATCAATGAACGCACCTTGGATCCCTTCATGTCCATGTACCCGCTGATGGATTTGCTCGAGGCATCGCACAGGTCGGCGGCTTGCTCGGAACCACGATCCAGCACGGTTTCTCGGAGCTGCAAGACGGCGCCGCTTTCCAGACCAAAATCGTAGGTAACCATTGGCGACTCCTCGGGCGGTTCCTCGCCCCTGGTTGTTTCCTTTTGTTCGTGTTCGTGCTCGTGTTCGTGTTCGTGCTCCGTCGCGTCCGGACCGGAAGCATCCCCACCGGCATCCCCACCGGCATCCCCACCGGCATCAGCGCCACCGCAATCAAAGACACCCGGGGGAAGGCTCTTGGATTGTTCCGTGCTGACACAGACCGGGGGAACGGCCGCACACTTGCACCACACACAGGGCGTGTTGCTGTCGGTGTCCACCGCGCTCTTGCATTGATCTTCCGAGGAGATGCCGTAGCAGCTGTCGGCGAGTGTCGCAGCCGCAGTTGCAGTCGCAGTTGCAGTTGCAGTTGCAGTCGCGCTGTCTTTGTCTTTGCTGGCGCGGAGGTGGAGGTGGTGATCGTTGGCGGTTGCCAGGGAGTATAGGCCGAGCAATGCGGCCGCGGTAAACTTCATGGTGGGGCGGTAGCAGTAACAGTAACAGTAACAGTGACAGTGACAGCAGCAAAAGTGATTGAAGACAATCGCAGTGATTTAGCAATATTGTTATGACGAAGTACTCCGTAGTTTTTTGTGTTCGTGTTCGATGCAGTATTACAGTATTCCAAACAACACCGTCGTAGTTGGTATCGTACTGCTGAGTACATACATAGTCGTACGGAGGTTGGATCTTGTTTCCCCACCGTTCCGTACGGTAATCAGTAAGATTACCGTTAGAACTGAGAACTTCGGAGAACGATCGATTACCCAACCCAACTCACATCAAAATACTGTACTGTACTGTACCGTACGGTACAGGTAACCTCTTAGGCTCGTACGAGTGTTTACTGGTAATGCTCGTACGGATCGTACTGACACCGTAGATACCGTACGAACCTAAACTCGCACCGGTACTGTACGGTAGGACCATTATCATCTCACGTTCGTGGGAACCAATAGTAATTAGCGTACGAAGTATGATGTGACAAAAAACAAAAAATATCTCCAATTCTGAGAAGCATCATCTTCTGATGAATGAATGAATGAATGAATGAATGAATCAATGTACGGTATGAATCAATGAATCAACAAACAATCAAATCGGTTGCCCGCGCTGAACAGAAAGTAAAATCTTGAGATTTCTGTAAGATACGTACATACCGGTACCCTACCGCACGGTACGGTATTATGGAGCTGTTATGGAGCACCTCCAATACCCAGAATAGGAATAACCAAGAACTCAATCATCATCATCATCACCATCACCATCACCATCCCCACCACCATCACGCATGCCTAAAACTTTATGAGTACCGTAAACTTACTACGAACGTGCAAACAATTCCATGGACACTACGATTATCTTTAGTGACAGACAAACGAAGAAGGATAACAACGATAGCCTGTCTGACTGCATGATAACTGTATAGGAATAAGTACTTCTTTTTTTTTCCCTCTTTAATCTAAAAGAAGATACAGTCGTATCCATACTGTCTATAGCATCATATTTCAAACCCGAAATTTAACTGGACTGGAACTGGAAATTGAAATGGAACTGGAGGCGAGTGGGTGATCAAAATTGACCGAGACATACATAACAATTCATTGGATGAATGAATAATCAATAGATTCTTGTTTTAACATAACTTGAATAGGGACCAACCAAGTGAACTGCACTGCACTGCACTGCATACTGCTTCTGTTACACATACGCAGTTGATGATTGCAATAGTGTGAAATCTTGTGGCGGGATGGCACGCACGGCACGGCACGGCAAGGCAGTTCGAAAATTATTATAATAATAATGATCATAATAATACTGCAATCACAACCATCCATCAACGCTCAAAAACCTTGTACAGGGTGGAGAGCTTGGTCATGTCCGCAACGTTGCCGTTCTTGGCTTGGTTCTTGGACGGCAGCAAGAGGTACGAAAGTGCCGGAAACAGCGTGTGCTGAACGTACGTTTTCGAATCGTCCGGGTCGCTCGGCAGCATTGCATAAAAATTGCCCAGTTCCGTGCACACGCCGTGGAAGCAGTGTTTTTCCCTCGTCCAGTCGACCTGGGTAGCTAGCCGCAGCAAGAATATGGGCAATCCGTCTGATTTAGATTTAGATTTAGATTCGTTTCGTTCGTTTCATTCGGGGAGGAAAAGAAAGAGAAGAAACGGATTGAGGGAACGGATTAGTATATACGGTGGCAGGGGCAATTGGCCGTCTCGGCCCAACCCAACCCAACCCAACCCAACCCAACGCAACGCAACGCAACCCAACGCAACTCAAACAAATCATACGGCAACATTCATTGGCAATCGGAAATAAAACTCACGTGGTTGCGGTGAATGACCATCGAGCAGCACGGGCAGACCCGTCAGGATTGCTTCGCCGGTCGTGTCGTCGCCATCCGTCTCGCTGTTTGTGTTCGCCTCGCCGCACGGATCGCGTCTGCGTCTGCGTTTGCCGTCGGTGTCGTTCTCGTTCTCGTTGTTGTTCTCGTCCTCGTCTTCTTCCCCGTCGTTGCCGGACCGCTGCTGATGCTGCTGCTGATGCTGCTGCTGATGCTGCTGCTGCCGGACCTCGATCCGGATCGAAAAATACTCTTCCAGCATTGCGGAACTCTCCACCAACCGCTTCGTCACGTGTCGCGCCAGGTTGCGATTCGATTCGTTCACTCGCAACATGCCACTGTCACTGCCACTGATGCCACTGCCGCCGATGCCGCCGTCGCAACCCATCGCCGCGTCGTCGTCGTCGCCGTCGTTGCGAGGGCTCGCCTCGACACCCTCACCATCCGAACTGTTTGCATTTGCATTTGCATTTGCATTTGCTTTTGCTTTTGCTTTTGCCATTGCTGTTGCTGTTGCTGCTGCTGCTGCTGCTGCGTGGTGGTGGTCGTCGTCGTCGTCATCGAGCAGTGTGAATTCGTCTTCGCACTGCAGTGCCTGGGCTACCACCGTGTGCACGTGGATGCCCCCGCCTCCCAGCCGGGCGAGATCCGCACCGCCCCCGAATCTCGCCAGTGCCAGCTGGTAAAAGAGTTCCTTGGCGAGCTCGAAATGGTTGATCATGACCAGCTCTTCACCGCACTGCACCAGCGATCGCTGGTGGGACAGGGCACCCATAAAAAAGGCCGTTCGTATCCGCTGGGTCGTTTCGTGGCACTGTTGTTTCCCCACGCGCTTGCGGAGGAAAGCGATCGACGTGTACCTGGAGGGAGTGGGCACGACGCGCTTCGGCCGGACGACGGTCTTCGGGAGGAAGACGGTTCGCCGGGCCACGTCGATGCCGTCGGTTGGACACGTGCATTTCTCCCGTTTCAATACGGCCGCAAAGGCCCCGGGCTGCGACATATCGATGTCGTTGTTGTTGTTGTTGGTAGAGGAACTTACCGACGGATTTGCCAGCGGACAAGGAGGAACGTGAACCATGGATGATTGTTGTTGCTGTTGTTGTTGTTGTTGTTGTTGCTGATGTTGCTGTTGCGAGAGTGGCGGTTGCGAGGAGGAGGCATCGTCGTTTTCTTCGTCTCCGGCACCCTGGGTCGATTGCAACCGAGACGGTTGTGAAAATGTTTGCGTCGAGACCAGAAATGGTTCGATGGCTCCGGCCCGAGCAGCGGTGTTCGTCCGAACAAGCTTGGATGGTGCCACTTTCTTTTTGCTACTGCTACCACCGTTGGTATTGGTTTCGGTTTTGCTCGCACCGGCAGCATCGGTCTTGCTCTGCGAATTCTTCTGTGGAGACGAATCGAGGTGCGCGGGTCGTTTCGATTCGCGTTCCGTCGCATCGTTATCGCCATCGCCATCGCCATCGCCATATTCATCGTCATCGTCATCGCCATCGTCGTTCGTTATGCCATCATTGCTACGGGTAGATCGCTTTCGTTTGTGCTGCTGGTTGGATTTCGCGTAGGGGTTGCGAACGATTTTTGCCGTTCCTGTTGCGGCAGTCGTGGCCACCGACTGGGCCACAAAGGCCTGTCCATCTTCTTCGAGGCGTTCCCTCACGGTTTGCGTCACCTCCCGGATCAGGTCTTCCTGGTGCATCAGGGCGACCTGTCGCTTCGACGGATGGACGTTCACGTCGACCTGGCAGCCAGGAACCCGCAGGTTGACCACCAGGACGGGCTTTCCCGTGTCGGCGCTGGTGGTTTTGTTTTTGTTGCGGTTGTTCGGGTTGCTCAGATCGGCGTACACGTCCTCGAGGGCTCGCTTGAGGGAAGGAAGATCGACGAGGCGGTGGTTGAGAAACAAAATAAATTTTCCCTGGGCCTTCTTCTGTGGAACCCTCCCTCCCTTGCGGGTTTTGCCACAACCACCGCCACCGCCAACGGTGTGGTACGCCGGAGACGTACAGTAAATCTCGGCGGCATAGCGGAATTTGTATCGGTCGGCACTCTCCCCGGTGTTGCCATTGCCATTGCCATCGACATTGCCATTGTCATTCACTTTGTCCTCGGAAGTACTGCACTCCACGTACAACAGATGGTTGGCGAGATTGGATTCCAGGACGTGCGACAAGATTTGTTTGGTGGCTTCCACGACCTTTTTGTTGTGTCCCGAATCATCGTGTTCTTGTTGCTGTTTATGTGTCGCTCTTCCAGCCATCTCCCGGCTCCGCAAGAGGGCTTTGACGGCCGGGATCTGCCCTGTGTTGCAGTCGACCACCAGCTGCTTGGCCGCTCGTGCGGAGGAAGCCATTCGCCGCTGGCAGACGAATCCCACGGTTGGATAGTGGACGGCGTATTCCTGGACGAGTTTGTGGATTCGTCCATACTCTTCCGACTCTCGTTTCGAATAGGCTTTTTTACGGTGGAGGACGTTATAAAAGAGGTCTTCCACCGTGATGGTGGTTCCGACGTTTCGGGCACAGGGTCGGGGTGCTTTTTGGAGGGGTTTTCCGTTCTGATAGGATTGCGAATAGGCCGCTACCGACTTGTGGTTCGTTTGCTGGCCGTTGTTTTTGTTTTTGTTTTTGTTGTTGTTTTTGTCATCGTCATCATCGCCGTCGTCGTACGCTCCGATTCGAACACGACTGACCACCGTCACGAGACGGCTGACCATGCTGGTTGCGGCCAGGGCCTCCCCCCGAAATCCAAAGGTCGAGAGATCGGAAAAGTCGTCGACGGAGACCAGCTTGCTCGTGGCGTGTCTGGCACACAAGAGTTCCAGGTCGGTCCTCGGAATTCCCCTCCCGTTGTCCGCGATGGACAGCTTGGAGAGTCCATCGTACTGAACGACAATATTGGTGGCGCCGGCATCCAGCGAGTTTTCCAGGAGTTCCTTGACAACCGAGACGGGGCGCTGAACAACCTCTCCCGCGGCAATCTGATCGATGACGGCCTTGGGGAGCACTCGAATCGTTGGTCGTTTTTGGTTTTGTTTTCCTCTTCGGCGAGGGTCGTTATTCTCGGGATTCGGATTCGAATTCGAATTCCGAGCTTGCTCGTCTCCCGTTGTTTGTGTTCGGGCGGTGCTTGCGCTTGCGCTTGTGCTTGTGCTTATGCTGCTGCTGTGAATGGCATTGGAGGCAGACGCAGAGGCAATCCCGGGCAGAGGATCGCAATCTCTGGTTGCCGGCACAGAAGGCATTGTCAAGACTGGGTCGAATTGATCCACAGCAGGTTTGTCTTTCTGTCTTTGGTTTTGTTTCTGGTTTTTGTCTTGTCTTCGATTTGGTATTTAGTTTTGGTTTGTTATGGATTCTGTACCGGTACTGCTAGGTATTTACTCGTATTTAGGTACCGTACTTGTAATCTTACTCCATAAGTTACGAGTACTCGTACGATTACAAGTAACTACTCGTACTTGAAGATTACTCGTACTTCTACCTCAACTGCTTAATACGTCTATTTTTTAAGCGTGGTGCTCGAGGAACCCTCTACCGTGTTTTGGCGCCCCTCCTCTCCAACAACAAAATACTTCGAAGTCGAGACCAAAAGATCACAAAAATAATGCGTCGGCACGTAGTTGTACTACGTACGTACCGTATGCGTCGAGGAAAAGAACAAGGGAAATTAAGGAAGACTAATTAATCGAACCTGATTCCTGGTACAAATTCTACTCTGTGCTACGGTATCTTACTGCTTCTCAAGTAAATGGATTTACCCCTCAGTCTGGGTCATGAATAGCACAGACCGGTTGAGATGATTTTTTTGGTTCCAATAGAATGCCATAGGAATTCCTTACTACCAGAGGAGTTCTTTTCTGATGATCTTCCTTAATTTCCCTCCAGCATTTGCATTCACAATCTGGGGTTTCAATTATTAGTACCTGACGCGTAGATATCCCACAGAGTACCAAATAATATGTAAACAAAGTTGATTGATACTACTACAATTACTAGTCCTATCATGTTCAAGTGCAAGTCTGATTTCCTGCCTGCCTGTCTGAATATGTCTTTTGAAATACTACAATTGCCAAGGTTGATCATTAATACAAAGAAATCAAGTGCCCCCCAGCACCACCCACATATGCAAAATAGTTAGTTAGTACTTCGTAGTTAGTACTCCCAAGGAGTAGTTAGCAATAATCCTCACTCAAAATAAGAATCCTGTAGAATGCCGGTTTACATCGTGATTATAACATCATTGTTGTTCAATTTTAAAAAAGTATTCCGTTGACAACACGGCAGCACAAAAACACACCAGCACCACAACAACACAACACAATCTTACATCACAATCCCACGCAAGATCCAAAAAAACTATCACCATTCCTTTTAGAGGATTCATACTAGAGCAAAAAGCCATTGTGAACCTCATCACCAAGAAGCCACTGGGCTGTCCAGGGGTTGCGTGCTTTGAGAGGACTGAGAAGAACTCAAAGGGGAATGAAAGTAACTATTTTATGGGTTTTTAAAAATGAACGTGACACAAACTACTTCGGTAATCTACTTCTTCTCACCAATTCTACTTTGGTCACGGAGTAGAGTAGATTATGGAGAAACAAAGTAGATTCACGAAGTTTGGTTACGGGAAGTAGATTTGGTCCTCCAAAGTAGATTACTTAACAAATCTACTTGGGTAATCTACTTTGCCGAGAAAATCTACTTCAATAATCTACTTAGTTGAGCCAATCTACTTTGGTAATCTACTTCGCCGAGCCAATCTACTTCGGTTATGTACTTTGCTGAGCAAATCTGCTTTGGCAATCTACTTTGCTGAGCAAATCTACTTTGCTGAGCAAATCTACTTTGCTTATTTACTTTGGTTCTCCTTAATCTACATCGGTTCTCCACAATCTACTTTGGTCAAATATTGTGAACGTCATGGTATTTAATAATCTACTGTGCTGTTACTTAATCTAGTACTTTGCTGCTACTTAATCTACTTCATTTAACAAATCTACTTTGGTAATCTACTTTGCTGAGCAAATCTACTTTAGTAATCTACTTTGCTGAGCAAATCTACTTTGGTAATGTGATGTCTACTTCGCTGAGCCAATATACTTGAGTAATCTACTTAATTGAGCAAATCTACTTTGATAATCTACTTTGCCATACAAATCTACTTTGGTGAAGTAATTTTTGGTTGTGAAGTAGATTACAAAAACTACTTTGGTCGCGTTTTGATGGCATTTGCGACCACAAATTTACTTTGCTGGTTCACCATTCGATTACCGAAGTAGTTTTGCTCAACCAACAGACTCCACGCTAATGAGTTTCCTTCAGCCCCCTCATTGTGCCAATTTCCCCCCTTGCACATGAAACCCCCGGACGGCCCTGCTGTTGCAACAAGAATGAACAACACTTGTGGCCGTGAGTGTGCAAAGTCTCATCAAACAAAATAATCATATTGTTCTGTGGTATGCTAGTGTGCAATGTGCTGTGTGCAGCTTAGTTGGTTCGCTCTCAATGCACGTCATCCTCATTGTCACGGGCCTGCTGTGTAGGGGGGCTGCCGTACAAGAATGTGGTGGGTCTCTGGGCATCACTCCCCCTGTCTGGGGCTCCTTGCTTGGCCAGGGTCTGCCTACTACTACTAGGCATCCTCCTTGTGGATGTCTGGGCAGCCGCTGGTCTGCGTCTCTGCATCGTACCTACCTACCTACGAGACCATTGCATACATATCTTGCTAGTTGCTTGTGTCTCGGCAGCGGGCAGGACTGTGCCTCCCACGCGTCCTGCTTTGGCTTGTTGTCCTATATGCCTTGCCCAACAACTTGCTTACTTCGTAGTGACCTCCCCTCTTCGAGATTTTTCCTGTACCGTATGCTTAGATACTATCGGTTGGGTATTGTACGAGTATGTCCTACACGTTCGTGCCGTAAGATTACGGTAGACGGTAGCATCGCAGCGGTTTGCGAGAATTCGCAAATTTTTGTAAATTATTGTTAACGGTACGAACTGGTCCTGCCGTTGTCGTACATATTACTCGTACTCGTGCTCCATACCATACGGTACGATTAGGTACTCATTGTACGAGACCTCTCGTGCCATCATCCATCCATCAAAATTGCTGCCACACAACGAAAACGCTATCGATACATGCTACGGTATTGAATACAAAAAATAAGTACGAGTACTGTACTGTACAACGACGAGAGGCGATGAACCACACAAACAAAAAATAACTGAACAATAATAATAAAAATACTTCGATGAGCACGACACGCACTGCCATAACTGGTACTTCCATCACTCGTCCACGTCCACGTTGTCCCGAGAGTGCCATCACGAATCGCTCGGCAACAACACGAACAACAAGAACAACAACGACAACAGCATCGGTCCTAGTCTCCGTCCCTTGCTTCGTTGGGCGGAGGGCAATCGTTTCCAGTCGCAGTCGCAATCGCGTTCGCATCGACGTCGTCGTTGTTGCTGCTGTGGTTGCAGCTTTTTCCTGGTTCCTCGGTGGCGCTTGTGCGTTTTGCGATGCCTTTATGCCATTCTCGGCGGCGCTGTGCCATCGGCATCCTCGCCGTCCATTGGCAGCAACAGCAGCAGCAACAGAAACAGCAGCAACAACGAGATACGACCCATCGTCACCGACGAACACCCACTTGTCGACAGCAGCGATTGGCATTCGCACTGCCACTGCCACCGGCACCCGGGGATATTGCCCGAGATGCAAGCGACCGGGCGTGGTCTGTATCTGTCACGCACTCCCGGATGCAAAAATCGATTGCGGGACGAGAATTCTGATCCTACAGGTGAGTGAGTGTTTGTTTGTTTGGACGAACGAACGAACGAGTGAGCGAACCTGCGAGTGAACGAGCGAGCAAATGAATGTGTGCCGTGCCGTACCGTACCGTGCCATAACACCGGGAAGAAACGACGCTGTTGAGTCGCTGACCCATCCATCCATGTTCCCATCCACCCACCCGCAGCATCCACGAGAGGCGAAAAAGAGGAAGCGCACCTCGACAGTCCCCCTGATCGGCCTCTCGATCCACCACGTCGAGATCTGTGTCGGTACTAAATTCGAACGGGGCAGCCATCCGCTGCTGGACGAAGCACTGATCATGGCCGAGAGGGACCGAACCAGCAGCCATAGCCATAGCCATAGCAATAGCAACAAAGACGACGGCGACGACGGCAGCGGTCGTGCTTTGCTGCTCTATCCCTCCGAGCGAGCGATGCCCTTGCAGACCTATCTGGAGGAAACAGAAACAGTCACGAAAACGAAGTCGGCACACACGGGTGATGCCCGCACCAATGCCAATGCTAACGCAACCGTAACGACGACGACCACCACCACCAACAACATACTCGTGGTGCTCGACGGAACCTGGGCCCAGACCCAATCGATGGTCCAAAACTCCTACTCGTTGCTTCGGAATCTGCCCTTTGTCATGTTCGACGACGAAACCGACAGCCTCTTTGATTCGCTTCGCCAGGAACCCGCCCCGCATTGCACATCGACCCTCGAGGCGATAGCGAGAGCGATTCGGCTGCTGGGATCATCGAGCAACAACAACGACAGCAACGACAACAGCAACGCCAGAAAAGGAGCGGACTTTCTCGAACAAAGCCTCCGGGCCATGGTCGACGGGCAGCTCCGATTTGCGATGGACAAAAACACTGCCCGGCCACGGTATTGCCGAAAGGACGGCAATAGCGACACTAATGGCAAGAACGACAAAAGCGACGACAATGACGACAACAATAACAATAACGAAGCAACGACCAGCGGTTCCAACAAGCGAGGGAGAACAAAGCGTGCCCAAAAACGAAACCGAAAAATCGTGTCGAAGAGACGATCCGCCGATCTCCGTCTTCCCACAGCGAAAACCGAGGAGGAGATTGAGCTCGATCGCATCCGATTCGTGTACATTGCGCACATGGGATGATCGATACCGATCGATACCAATCGATCGATAAAATTGGATGCCGTGGCATTCCGCGCCGTCCTATGCCAACGCTGCGAGGATTTCTTTAAGCCACGGTGAACATCACTAACCCCCCGGTTCCTTCTGTTCCACATCACCCATCGGCCAATCGCATCGCATCGCATCGTTGGGAAACATTTGTGCTACGGTACGTGTACCCCCGATGCGATGTATGGTCGTTGGCTGCGTCTTGTTGAAACTCGGGTCGAGTCGAGTGCGTGGTTCGTTTGTTTGTTGGTTGGTTGGTTGGTTTTCGTGGATGTCCGCTTCGCGACGTTCTTCATAGTTCTAGCCCGAGAATCGCTCGTTCTGGGTGCTTTGGTTCGGTTCGCCGTCACTTTGTGTTGCGTTTTGTTTTGTTTTGTTTTGGCCGTGCTCTACCGAATGCATTGTGTCGAACGGAACGACACACGCCAGTGGATAGCAAAAGCTTCTCTGTGGTCAAGCCGTTTGTACGGAACGGTGAAGAGCCATCACTCTCGATTAGATTTGTCCGTGTCGACTACTGGTGGATGAAAGGATGCAGGTTGCGTTGTGTTGCGTTGCGTGCATCCCTCGACTCTCAGATTCGGTACAGTAGCAACGTCCATTCATCCATCCATCATGTTGCTGCCCGTCCAACCAAACCATCCTATCGAGTTGGCTTACACACATTGCTACTGCGCCCATCCATGCTATTCATGACTTCGCACCGTGGAGTCGCACCAGATGAAAGATACGGAAAATGGCCCACCATGAATTCCAATTTGTCGATCTGTAAGGTACGGTACGGTACGGTACGAGTAGTAGTCAACACGTCGATACGAATAAGTAAGACGAACGTTGACGAATGAGTTGAGTTGAGTTGCCCCAACCACGAATGGCCTTGTCGGGTCTAATAGCTTGATTTGAAAAAATCTGAAAGAACGTGTTTCTTGGAATAATGGGGCAAGAGCCTGAAAATAGGTTTTTAAAATTTGTGTTGGCCTCGGCCCCTGTCAAAAATTTGGCTATTATTGCTACTGGGCCTGACCGCAGGTATGTTACCTGCTGTTTATGTTCTGCTGGACCTCAGTGTCGGTTTGAGGAGCCTCATGATAGGTTCCTCTCCTATGTAAACATAACTGTCTTTTATTGATCGTAACATCTATATTCAATTCCATACGTACGCCAATATTTTATATTCCCCGTATCTTTGTCGGTCATTTCTCTTTTTCAAAAATAACGCTCCGATCGTCATTCATCCATTTATTTTCGTTTATCTTGTTTTCCTTTATCCCCCAAAATATTTACCGGCACTCAATGTACACCCGATACTTCCGGACAGCAAACACTTACACTTACGATCCCTTTCATTATGTCTACTTTGTGTTTCAGAGCTTCTGTCTTTACCCCAACCTTCCCCTTTCTCTCCGTTTGGTCATGTCTTCTTCGAAACGCAATGGCTCCAGTACGTGCTTCCTTGCTAATTATACTTGCTGTTCATTATTGATTACATTTACACTTTCTCTGATCTTGCCAGCCGACATACGATACCCTCATTTTCTCCTGAACCTCCTTTTCTGCACAGTTTGGCTCTTTGTTGACAAAAAGCGTTTACGTTGTTCAGTTTCAGAATCCTTTTATATTCTCCAACACCATTCCAAAGCATCACCCTCCTTCTCACTTTTTGTCTCCGGTTCTTCCGGCAATGTCTACACCATAGTTGCTTCTAGCAAAACTATTATCTGTTTGTGTCCTGATATCCATCCAGTATGTAAACACATATTGTTTATACTTGCCGAACTACAAATTCCTGTTTCTACAGGCCTGCAGACAATATCCCTACCGCTTCTTAAACTCCGCTTAAGTTCCTATGAGTCATCGCTTGACTATTACACTATCAACCTTTGCCTTGTCCTTATGCGGCAACGTTGCGTACACTGTCAACAATCAACGCTTCATTCTCGTCTGATTATCTGTAACATTTGTTACTCTGTTTCTCATCATTCTCACAAATACCATGACTTCGATACATGTCCTCAATGTAAATCAAAATGGTTACCATATTTTTCCGATTTTGTTGGTCAATATCGCAATTTTTCTTCTGTCCTCCGTAGAAATGGATTTCTACCCACCCATTATCTACCTCTACCTCAACAAACATTTGCCACAAATGATACACCTCAATCCTCCGCTTCCTCCTCTAACAATAATCCCGCTGCAGTATCCAGCTCCAACACGCACATTATTCCCCCATCACCTTCCACCTCCACTTCCCATAACTACTGTCTTTCTGACATTATCTGAGAAGAACTGTATCAAATGCCATGAATGCTTCTATGGGATGTCGAACGTGTTCAGAATTCACCGCGACAGATTCCTACATACTGCGGAAAAAATTCCGTATTGCATCTAAAGCCATCTGTGTAATATTTCAGTTGAAAATTGAAATCGTTGATCTCCTTTATGATGTCGTTGTTGATGACGTGGTCATCAAATCAGAAGTAGATATGCAGTCTGAGATCGGATCAGCCTGGTGTTAGATACGTTTATTATGTTGTCCTTGTGAATGACTTGGTTGACGAACTAGATTTAGAAATGTATGCTGAGATTGGAGCAGCCTGGTGTCAGATATGTTGCAATAATAGTTCTATTTTACCAATATAACAGTAATAAATTTTGAAGAATGCCTGGCCTCTGATAGCCATTGCTAATTAATGATAGTACCGCACTCAAATTGAAGATAGAAAATAGACAAGAAATCTTGTCCCGAAACCGGAACATTTTTGACCTGGCAAAGAAAACAGGTAAGCCATCTTGCTCCTAATACTTTTGGAACATTTTTATGGCAAATCATTCCTCATCTGTCCCAATCTGCCATGCACCCACAAACGCTAGTAAAGGCCGTTGTTTACCCAACCTCTTTTTGTGAAGAACAATATAAGGTTCCATTAGGCGTATAACCTCATTGTAATTTCTGTTCAGAGCTGCGTCAAGAACATTTCTGCCAAAGTACTTTCCGTCCCAATGATACATGAATAGGACCAAAGATTGGATTGCGTTCACCAGCACATAATGATATCTTTTCACCTGACCTTTCAACAGAAAGACTGCAATGGCATTGTTGCGAGGGTGGTGCTTAAAAGTTCCTTCTCCAGGCTGAGATGTAATCAGTCCACACAAATCAATGTCTAGTTTTTTCATATTTGGAAACTTGGTCATGAAATATTCCAAACCCGTGTCTGCCATTACACCATCTGCATGAGTTTCTGCAATTTTAGTGATCGCAATTTTAGTGATCATTTCCACAGGTTGCTCTTCTTTGTTTGCTTCTTTTGCATCTGGTACCATTGATCTGTACAATGTGTGAATACACATGATAGCGTTTGGGATTTTCCAAAAAGAATGTTTGCTGCTCATCAGGGTATCCGGAAAATTTGCGTCATATATCCATGAATTATTAGACAACTTCATGACTGCCACTCGTGGCTCCAAATTGTGAAAACGGTGTTTGGTAGAGTTTTGACTCTTATTCCTTATGTAGCCAGTGATATCGTCTTTGGAAAAGTTGTTGTGCTTCTTAGACTTTGGCTTAGACGCGGGCTTCCGATTCAAATCTTCCTCGCTTTCCTTGCTTTCTTCATCGCTTTCAACATTAATTTCTTCTTTTTTCTGCTTTGGAGTAGGAGAGAACTGAAGACTAGTTTTGGCTGACGGAGGCCGCTTCTTTGCGCTGCTGATGGTGCATTGCAAAGGTTTGATGATATATTCTTTTACCCTCATCGTTTGTTCCGTCAACTGTTCTACAAGAGTAGTGTATTTGCTCAGAGCCTTTTCCGCTTCTCCAATTTGCTCCGACAGTTTTTGCTGCTTGGAAGGTGTCACGACAATTCCTATGGGAGACCCATTTTGACTCTTTCTTGCAAGTCTAGCAAACACTTCAGCTTCGATTTTATTTGCCAATTGAGTACCCAGTTGGGGGGCAGTTAGCATTTGCTGCAACTCCTCGAGTGTGTAGCTATCAAGGGCACTGCTAATGTCAGATGAAGATGACATTCTGGCTTTTCACTAGATGAGAATTCTAGATTGTTGGAATCCGTGATTGTGAGAATTCTAGATTATGATACCGCAGCACACAAGCTTGTAGTGAATGAAGACGAAAGGAAAACATGTGAACTGAAACATAGCCAACCCATCGTGGCACACACTTGTAGTTCACAACATACCAACATGTAGCAATTTGCCAACATGTTAAAGGGTTGAACAGGAACAGCCAACAGAAACAGTAGTATTCTGTTGTGGACATCGCAACAGCTTAGCCATCGTGGCAACCTTGTAGAGAATGAAAACAAAACAAAAACGTGTCAACTGAAACATAGCCCATCGTGGCCATCACTACTATTTCATCATATCATATGCAGATCCCATCGCCAAGTTGCGATCAGCTGACATAAACAGAAACGACGGAAATTGTATTCTGGTGCAGATACCACCATACTATTGTACGGTACATAGTACGGGCACCGTACATGAGCGTGCAGAATTTTAGGATTTTAGGAGGATACCAGTACAAACAGTATGGTAACACATGTACGTGTACTAGTACAAGTAATGTAACTGCCTACTGGTATGTTTCACATGAACTAGATACCACAAATGTGTACCAGTACGTACCCGTAGGCTTCAACTGACCATAACAGATAAAAATTTTATGTGTACAGCATGATGGCCGGCCAGACTTTGGTGTAGCATAGTAGCCTTGCGAAAGTTCATGCAACTTCTTGGTGTTGTTTTTGTCATTCACTCCGACTTTTGCGCACAGAAGATGCACTACGGTATGATGGCATGTCTTTGCCCTTTGCCGTACCAGATCCTTCTTACAAAATTTCATGCAACTTGGTGTGGTTTTTGTCATTCACTCCGAATTTTGCACTGAAGATGATGCACTATGGTAGTACTTGTACCAGCCACCACAATTATAGTTTTCAAGCCGAGGTTAGCCTATGATAACACTGCTGTGGGTCTATGATACTAATGGTATAGCCCTGTACTCTTATGTAACACCAATTTCATTTGTGTACAAAAAAAAACCACGCAGCAAGGGCATAATACGCTGGTAAACTTAAGCTTTCAAACATAGACATCAATCTATCATCACATGTTTTCTTCATCAAATCTCATACTTTTCAAACATAGGTAAACGTAGTAGCACTATGATAAAGCTGCTGTGGGTCTACAAGAAGAAGGTATAGCCCTGTCCTCTTATGTAGCGCAAATGATATTCATGTACAAAAAAAGTAACCCCCCACACAGCAAGGGCATAGGTAAACCTAGGCTTTCAAACACAGATACTATGATTAGTGAAACTGAAGGGATGATGATAACAACAACAACAACAACAACAACAACGCCAAGAACAACAAGAACTACTTCTTCAAGAACGACAACAATTACGCCGACAACAATGGCAGCAACACCAACAACGACAACAGTAACAATGACACCAACACCAGGTCGAGGACTGCTGGCCTAGTAGGCTGGACTAGCCTAGTAGGCTTGACTACTAGCCTACTAGACCACCTGTCTACTACTAGTAGCATACTAGGCAAGAGTACTAGCCTAAGCCGGACTAGGCTCAACCGGACTAGCCTAGGCCGGCAGTGTAGCCTAGTCCAGCCTATACTATTTATGCTTAGGCAACAATATTAGCCTTGTTGATTGTTCATGGTCAACAATACTAGTATTCTGGACTATTTTAGGCTGCTGGACTAGCCTAGTAGTACTATGCTGGAGTAGTACGACTGCTGGGTTAGTAGTATTAGGCTGGACTACTAGCCTACTACTAGTAGGCTTGTCTAGCCTAGTAGACCTGTCTAGTACTAGCAGAGGCAATAGTACTAGCCTACTAAGCCGGACATCTGGTCTACTGTAGGCTGGACTAGCCCCGGCCGGTCTAGCCTACAACAAATTCGCTAACCACGTCTGACAGAAATGGACCTAATAATAGGTTCCAAAACAACGACTAGCATAAATGGACCTGATATTAGGTTCTGATAACCACGTCTGACATAAATGGACCTCGTACTAGGTTCGGAAACCATGACTAACGGAATGACCTACGCTGGACTACCCTAGTCTGGACTACCCTATTCCGGTCTACCCTAGGCTGAACTAGCTTAATCTGGTCTACCGTAGGCTGGACTAGCCCCGACCGGTCTACGCTGGACTACCCTAGTCTGGACTACCCTAGGCCGGTCTACCCTAGGCTGAACTAGCTTAATCTGGTCTACCGTAGGCTGGACTAGCCCCGGCCGGTCTAGCCTACAACGAATTTGCTAACCACGTCTGACAAAAATGGACCTGATAATAGGTTCTGAAAACCACCACTAGCCTGAATTAACATTTATAATAGAGGATTAGCTCTTAGTACAGTTTTGCGCGATACATAGGCGCTCATAATATAACATCCTTCGTATTTATGATTCGAACAGCTATGCAATACCAAGGGGTTAAAAAGCAATGTATCCCCTGATTTCAATGGAACTTTGATATGGTACATTGGGAAGACAAAGAAATAAATGACTTCGTCATGACTTACATGCTCCAGAGCAATCACTGTGAAATGAGTGTAGTAATAGTCCTCATCGACATGGCATTTGGAATGATAATCCTTTCCTATAGAGAATGCAGTAGCGTGATCAACAATTGAAGTGATTGTTGTTTGCTGAACAACCTTTGTCATCACGGTCGTTTCACGGTACAAAAATTTAGCAAAAGGACGACGTAAACTTTCCTGCATTTGCTCCACAATGTGCGCCGCTTCCCTTTCCAGCTCATCTATTGTGTGTTGCTCCACATTTTGTTGGAAAACATACACACCATTCTGAGCGTTGTTGCGATTGGGTCGAATACCAAGAACAGCATACCCGTCATTTATACTAGTACATTTTGATCCTCTTACAACTTTGGGTTTAGCTTCAACAATTTCTTTCGAAAATCATCTTGTATTTTCGATCCTGGAGGATCGAGCCAAGTGTTGTTTCACTTTTTCTCTGGACACTTTTACAAAGATTCGCAACGATGGTTCTGATTCATCAAACGCTATAATATGCTTCTCATCCGTACTATCGAATGTCTCAAAACAATCAATTAGACACAGCCTCTGACAATGTATATCATGTCTTCGTTCCGACAATTTGTTAACTCCAACTAGTTTCCATGAATTTACCTTTAAACCAATCCTTGTTTACTGCTTTCAATGATATTTGATTGACATGTTTCAGATTTCTAGATATACTTCGACGCCTCTTTTTCTTTGGTTTGATCGTAGACAAGTGGTTGTAAGTTGCGTGGTTATTCGACTTTGGTGGTGCATTGTTTAGAAAATTTGATGACATTTTCTGTTTCATTCTACGTAGCCGTTGCCTCCTTTCTCTTTGTTTTCTAGCTCTTCCTTCAATTGCGTGGCTATTCGACTTTGGTGGTACATTCTTTAGAAAACTTGATGACATTTTCTGTTTCATTCTACGTTGCCGTTGCCTACTTTCTCTTTGTTTTCTGGCTATTCCTTCCACCATTATTATTGGTATTCTTTTCAATCCCCTTGTTGTTGTTGCGGACTAGGAGCGCCGTTGGAGGAGGAGACAAATTGACGTTGGAGTATGTGACGATTTGCGGTTAGAGGAGAGGAGCAAGGCTGTAGAAGGAGATGCAGCATCGTCGGAGCAGGAGACGAATTGCTGTTGGAGGAAGACAACAAGGAGCGCCGTTGGAGGAGTAGGGCTGTTTGGTGGTGGAGTGCTTGTCTTGTTGTAACGGGAGGAGCGCCTTTTTGAGGAGGAGCAACGCCAACAATTCGTTGCCGTTATTTGCCAAGTTCTTGTAAATGCTGCCAGTTGCTGTTGCTGTATAGGAGTGCCTTGGAGAGTACGTAGAAAAATCTCTGTTCAAGTTGGAGGATGAGTGCTGGTGGATGAGGAGTACTGGCGTCCTCTGGCAGTTGTTGCTCTTTTTTGCCCCTATTGCTGTTGTTGTTGCTTATCGTTGCTCTCTGTCACCGCTAGATTTTGTAGTATCCTATAAAAATAGATAATAATTGAACAAAATTAGGTGAGAATCTATCGATGTAGAGAGTAAATAATAACAACAGAATAATATAATTTACATGCAAACCTACAGGAACAATATTCGTTGTTCCGATCCGTTGTTCTGATTCCTTGTTTGTTGTTCCAATCTGTATTTCCAATCCAGTGTTCCAACAATCGTTGTTGTTGTTCTAACAATTATTGTTCCGGTTGATTTGGTTGTGCTGACAATTTGTTGCTGTGGGACCGTTGACTGGTTATTGTTGTTGTTGTTGATGCTATCGTGAGTTCCCCTCGTTGTGGTTCCTGAAATAGTAAGAACAAATGCCAAAGTTAGAAAATACATTGTCTGTAATTGGGTTGGCAGAGCATCATCATTGTTTATTTATCTCACGTTGTTTACCGTTTCCGTCCCGCTGTTGATGATACGTTGTTCTGATGATCGTTGATGCTGCTGCGGTTGATTTGAAGAAATATTACTCCTATGTAACAAAAAACTGGATCTTGTTCCTGATGATATAGATATGCAAGGGATGCAGATTTTGTGCTTTCAAGACGTATATGTTTGGGTAGCTAAGCCGAACAAGAATATCTTTCCAGCGACTAATCAGTTCTCCGATGCACTCTATTGTCTTGCAGTACAAGGCAGTTACTTGACACTAAAATATCTCAAGCCTGAATCAGCCGGCCTAATGCTATTACTATCACTTTGGTGGGACTCCACGTTCTCGGACGGAGTGCCAATTGTACAAGTACGGTAAAGCAACTCTGCTCTTGATAAGTCGGGGTAAGATTATGAAGGGAAAGAGTATTTTTTGCATGCGACAACAACAACAAAAATCACACCGGAGTACACAGTGAAATGCAGCGAGAAAATGTACCGCCATAGTTTGTAGCGACAGCGACATCATTAGAAACAAAATAAATCACGATAGAAGTGACATGTTGCGACATCATTAGAAACAAAATCAATCACGATAGAAGTGACTGTCATGACAACAGTGGAGTTTCTGTTCCAACGTCAACCACTCATTTGAATTACAGCAGATGACTAGCGTAGAAGTAGGCTCGTCCAGCATAGTACGCTTGTTTAGTAGTAGGCCAGCGTACGTCGTATGGTAGTCCAGCCTAGGCTAGTCCAGCCCAGCCTAGGCTAGTCCAGCCTAGGCTAGTCCAGCCCAACCTAGGCTAGTTCAGCCTGGGCTAGTCCAGCTTAGGCTAGTCCAGCTTAGGCTAGTCCAGCCTAAGGTAGACGAGACTAAGCTAGTCCTGCCTAGGCTTGTCCAGCGTAGTACGCTACTAGTACTACTAATAGGTCCACCTAGGCTCGCATAGCCTACGTCACATACTAGTAGTAGGCTTGGAGTACATCCTAGTAGTAGTAGGCTAAGTCCAGTGACATGACAACACCAGTGAAGTTTCTGTTACGGCGTCAACCAATCATATGAACTACAGCAGTCGACTAGCGTAGAAGTAGGCTCGTCCAGCATAGTACGCTTGTTTAGTAGTAGTAGGCCAGCGTACGTCGTATGCTAGTACTAGTCCAGCCTAGGCTAGTCCAGCCTAGTACTAGGCTATTCCAGCCTGGGCTACTACTCCAGCTTAGGCTAGTCCAGCCTAAGGTAGACGAGACTAAGCTAGTCCTGCCTAGGCTTGTCCAGCATAGTACGGTACTAGTACTAGTACTAGTACTAGGTCCACCTAGGCTCGCCTAGCCTAGTAGTAGTAGGCTTGGAGTACATACTACTAGTAGTAGGCTAAATCCAGACTAGTAGTATGCTTGTTCACCCTAGACTAATCCAGCCTATTTGATCATGGAAAGGCTGATCATAAACAAACAACAGAGAACAACACCAAGATCTGGGAACAACATCTGTGAACAACACTACTACAAATCTTGTTTTCTGGTTGTAAATTGGACAAGACTGACCAAAAGTCTTGAACTGAATCAAATTTTTCAAGCATAAGTAGTAATAGGAGGTGGGACTAGTAGTAGTAATAGTGAGTAGCCTTGAGGCTACTACTACTACTACTACTAATACTACTAGTACTAGTAGACTGGGTTGACTACCAATACTAGTACTGGTAGTAGCCCAGTAGTAGTAGTAGACTGGACTAGTTGCCTACTCCTACTACCTAGACTAGTAGTACAAGTAGTAGTAGTCCAGCAGCCTAGTACTAGTAAGCTACACCAGTCCAGCCTACTACTACTACTAGGCAATTACTCAAGCATAGGTAGTACTAGGCTAGTCCAGCCTTAAATAGTCCAGAATACTATTGTTGACCTAGGCCTGACTAGTCTACTAGGCTGGACTAGTCTAGGCTGGACTAGGCTACTAGACCGGCATAGGCTAGTCCAGCCTAGACTAGTCAGGCCTAGGCTAGTCAAACCTAGACTAGTCAGGCCTACTAGTAGGCTAGCCAAGCCTAGACTAGTCAGGCCTAGGCTAGTCCAGCCTAGACTACTAATCAGGCCTAGGGTAGATCGTAGTAGGATCATCGATGCTGTTGTCGTTGTTGTTGTTGTTGTCGTTGTTGTCGTTGTTGTCGTCTTTGTGGTGGCGGTTGTTGTTATCCTCCCTTCTGTTTCACTCATCATATCTGTGGCGTTTGAAACAACCATAGGTTTACGTAGGGTAGACGGCGGGACAAGCCTAAGCCGGACTAGCCAAAGCTGGCCTAGTAGGCAAGACCGGCCTAGGCTAGACGGACGTAGAGACCGGCCTAGGGTAGTCCAGACTAGGGTAGTCCAGCGTAGACCGGTCGGGGCTAGTCCAGCCTACGGTAGACCAGATTAAGCTAGTTCAGCCTAGGGTAGACCGGAATAGGGTAGTCCAGACTAGGGTAGTCCAGCGTAGGTCATTCCGTTAGTCATGGTTTCCGAACCTAGTACGAGGTCCATTTATGTCAGACGTGGTTATCAGAACCTAATATCAGGTCCATTTATGCTAGTCGTTGTTTTGGAACCTATTATTAGGTCCATTTCTGTCAGACGTGGTTAGCGAATTTGTTGTAGGCTAGACCGGCCGGGGCTAGTCCAGCCTACAGTAGACCAGATGTCCGGCTTAGTAGGCTAGTACTATTGCCTCTGCTAGTACTAGACAGGTCTACTAGGCTAGACAAGCCTACTAGTAGTAGGCTAGTAGTCCAGCCTAATACTACTAACCCAGCAGTCGTACTACTCCAGCATAGTACTACTAGGCTAGTCCAGCAGCCTAAAATAGTCCAGAATACTAGTATTGTTGACCATGAACAATCAACAAGGCTAATATTGTTGCCTAAGCATAAATAGTATAGGCTGGACTAGGCTACACTGCCGGCCTAGGCTAGTCCGGTTGAGCCTAGTCCGGCTTAGGCTAGTACTCTTGCCTAGTATGCTACTAGTAGTAGACAGGTGGTCTAGTAGGCTAGTAGTCAAGCCTACTAGGCTAGTCCAGCCTACTAGGCCAGCAGTCCTCGACCTGGTGTTGGTGTCATTGTTACTGTTGTCGTTGTTGGTGTTGCTGCCATTGTTGTCGGCGTAATTGTTGTCGTTCTTGAAGAAGTAGTTCTTGTTGTTCTTGGCGTTGTTGTTGTTGTTGTTGTTATCATCATCCCTTCAGTTTCACTAATCATAGTATCTGTGTTTGAAAGCCTAGGTTTACCTATGCCCTTGCTGTGTGGGGGGTTACTTTTTTTGTACATGAATATCATTTGCGCTACATAAGAGGACAGGGCTATACCTTCTTCTTGTAGACCCACAGCAGCTTTATCATAGTGCTACTACGTTTACCTATGTTTGAAAAGTATGAGATTTGATGAAGAAAACATGTGATGATAGATTGATGTCTATGTTTGAAAGCTTAAGTTTACCAGCGTATTATGCCCTTGCTGCGTGGTTTTTTTTTGTACACAAATGAAATTGGTGTTACATAAGAGTACAGGGCTATACCATTAGTATCATAGACCCACAGCAGTGTTATCATAGGCTAACCTCGGCTTGAAAACTATAATTGTGGTGGCTGGTACAAGTACTACCATAGTGCATCATCTTCAGTGCAAAATTCGGAGTGAATGACAAAAACCACACCAAGTTGCATGAAATTTTGTAAGAAGGATCTGGTACGGCAAAGGGCAAAGACATGCCATCATACCGTAGTGCATCTTCTGTGCGCAAAAGTCGGAGTGAATGACAAAAACAACACCAAGAAGTTGCATGAACTTTCGCAAGGCTACTATGCTACACCAAAGTCTGGCCGGCCATCATGCTGTACACATAAAATTTTTATCTGTTATGGTCAGTTGAAGCCTACGGGTACGTACTGGTACACATTTGTGGTATCTAGTTCATGTGAAACATACCAGTAGGCAGTTACATTACTTGTACTAGTACACGTACATGTGTTACCATACTGTTTGTACTGGTATCCTCCTAAAATCCTAAAATTCTGCACGCTCATGTACGGTGCCCGTACTATGTACCGTACAATAGTATGGTGGTATCTGCACCAGAATACAATTTCCGTCGTTTCTGTTTATGTCAGCTGATCGCAACTTGGCGATGGGATCTGCATATGATATGATGAAATAGTAGTGATGGCCACGATGGGCTATGTTTCAGTTGACACGTTTTTGTTTTGTTTTCATTCTCTACAAGGTTGCCACGATGGCTAAGCTGTTGCGATGTCCACAACAGAATACTACTGTTTCTGTTGGCTGTTCCTGTTCAACCCTTTAACATGTTGGCAAATTGCTACATGTTGGTATGTTGTGAACTACAAGTGTGTGCCACGATGGGTTGGCTATGTTTCAGTTCACATGTTTTCCTTTCGTCTTCATTCACTACAAGCTTGTGTGCTGCGGTATCATAATCTAGAATTCTCACAATCACAGGATTCCAACAATCTAGAATTCTCATCTAGTGAAAAGCCAGAATGTCATCTTCATCTGACATTAGCAGTGCCCTTGATAGCTACACACTCGAGGAGTTGCAGCAAATGCTAACTGCCCCCCAACTGGGTACTCAATTGGCAAATAAAATCGAAGCTGAAGTGTTTGCTAGACTTGCAAGAAAGAGTCAAAATGGGTCTCCCATAGGAATTGTCGTGACACCTTCCAAGCAGCAAAAACTGTCGGAGCAAATTGGAGAAGCGGAAAAGGCTCTGAGCAAATACACTACTCTTGTAGAACAGTTGACGGAACAAACGATGAGGGTAAAAGAATATATCATCAAACCTTTGCAATGCACCATCAGCAGCGCAAAGAAGCGGCCTCCGTCAGCCAAAACTAGTCTTCAGTTCTCTCCTACTCCAAAGCAGAAAAAAGAAGAAATTAATGTTGAAAGCGATGAAGAAAGCAAGGAAAGCGAGGAAGATTTGAATCGGAAGCCCGCGTCTAAGCCAAAGTCTAAGAAGCACAACAACTTTTCCAAAGACGATATCACTGGCTACATAAGGAATAAGAGTCAAAACTCTACCAAACACCGTTTTCACAATTTGGAGCCACGAGTGGCAGTCATGAAGTTGTCTAATAATTCATGGATATATGACGCAAATTTTCCGGATACCCTGATGAGCAGCAAACATTCTTTTTGGAAAATCCCAAACGCTATCATGTGTATTCACACATTGTACAGATCAATGGTACCAGATGCAAAAGAAGCAAACAAAGAAGAGCAACCTGTGGAAATGATCACTAAAATTGCGATCACTAAAATTGCGGAAACTCATGCAGATGGTGTAATGGCAGACACGGGTTTGGAATATTTCATGACCAAGTTTCCAAATATGAAAAAACTAGACATTGATTTGTGTGGACTGATTACATCTCAGCCTGGAGAAGGAACTTTTAAGCACCACCCTCGCAACAATGCCATTGCAGTCTTTCTGTTGAAAGGTCAGGTGAAAAGATATCATTATGTGCTGGTGAACGCAATCCAATCTTTGGTCCTATTCATGTATCATTGGGACGGAAAGTACTTTGGCAGAAATGTTCTTGACGCAGCTCTGAACAGAAATTACAATGAGGTTATACGCCTAATGGAACCTTATATTGTTCTTCACAAAAAGAGGTTGGGTAAACAACGGCCTTTACTAGCGTTCGTGGGTGCATGGCAGATTGGGACAGATGAGGAATGATTTGCCATAAAAATGTTCCAAAAGTATTAGGAGCAAGATGGCTTACCTGTTTTCTTTGCCAGGTCAAAAATGTTCCGGTTTCGGGACAAGATTTCTTGTCTATTTTCTATCTTCAATTTGAGTGCGGTACTATCATTAATTAGCAATGGCTATCAGAGGCCAGGCATTCTTCAAAATTTATTACTGTTATATTGGTAAAATAGAACTATTATTGCAACATATCTGACACCAGGCTGCTCCAATCTCAGCATACATTTCTAAATCTAGTTCGTCAACCAAGTCATTCACAAGGACAACATAATAAACGTATCTAACACCAGGCTGATCCGATCTCAGACTGCATATCTACTTCTGATTTGATGACCACGTCATCAACAACGACATCATAAAGGAGATCAACGATTTCAATTTTCAACTGAAATATTACACAGATGGCTTTAGATGCAATACGGAATTTTTTCCGCAGTATGTAGGAATCTGTCGCGGTGAATTCTGAACACGTTCGACATCCCATAGAAGCATTCATGGCATTTGATACAGTTCTTCTCAGATAATGTCAGAAAGACAGTAGTTATGGGAAGTGGAGGTGGAAGGTGATGGGGGAATAATGTGCGTGTTGGAGCTGGATACTGCAGCGGGATTATTGTTAGAGGAGGAAGCGGAGGATTGAGGTGTATCATTTGTGGCAAATGTTTGTTGAGGTAGAGGTAGATAATGGGTGGGTAGAAATCCATTTCTACGGAGGACAGAAGAAAAATTGCGATATTGACCAACAAAATCGGAAAAATATGGTAACCATTTTGATTTACATTGAGGACATGTATCGAAGTCATGGTATTTGTGAGAATGATGAGAAACAGAGTAACAAATGTTACAGATAATCAGACGAGAATGAAGCGTTGATTGTTGACAGTGTACGCAACGTTGCCGCATAAGGACAAGGCAAAGGTTGATAGTGTAATAGTCAAGCGATGACTCATAGGAACTTAAGCGGAGTTTAAGAAGCGGTAGGGATATTGTCTGCAGGCCTGTAGAAACAGGAATTTGTAGTTCGGCAAGTATAAACAATATGTGTTTACATACTGGATGGATATCAGGACACAAACAGATAATAGTTTTGCTAGAAGCAACTATGGTGTAGACATTGCCGGAAGAACCGGAGACAAAAAGTGAGAAGGAGGGTGATGCTTTGGAATGGTGTTGGAGAATATAAAAGGATTCTGAAACTGAACAACGTAAACGCTTTTTGTCAACAAAGAGCCAAACTGTGCAGAAAAGGAGGTTCAGGAGAAAATGAGGGTATCGTATGTCGGCTGGCAAGATCAGAGAAAGTGTAAATGTAATCAATAATGAACAGCAAGTATAATTAGCAAGGAAGCACGTACTGGAGCCATTGCGTTTCGAAGAAGACATGACCAAACGGAGAGAAAGGGGAAGGTTGGGGTAAAGACAGAAGCTCTGAAACACAAAGTAGACATAATGAAAGGGATCGTAAGTGTAAGTGTTTGCTGTCCGGAAGTATCGGGTGTACATTGAGTGCCGGTAAATATTTTGGGGGATAAAGGAAAACAAGATAAACGAAAATAAATGGATGAATGACGATCGGAGCGTTATTTTTGAAAAAGAGAAATGACCGACAAAGATATGGGGAATATAAAATATTGGCGTACGTATGGAATTGAATATAGATGTTACGATCAATAAAAGACAGTTATGTTTACATAGGAGAGGAACCTATCATGAGGCTCCTCAAACCGACACTGAGGTCCAGCAGAACATAAACAGCAGGTAACATACCTGCGGTCAGGCCCAGTAGCAATAATAGCCAAATTTTTGACAGGGGCCAACACAAATTTTAAAAACCTATTTTCAGGCTCCTGTCTGATTCCTATTCTGTGTCGATAGATTACAGTAGGGAGATTGCAGTAATATTGATTAGATTCTAAAATTGTGAGCATTAGGATTAAGTTATATCCGGATCGTACTGCACCTCTGTCGGTACCTCTTTACAGGTCGTATATGCGTTGGGATGAATCGTATAAACAGTTATTTGCTTTGGCGACTACCACGAGTAACTGGTTTAGTCTGTCTGTATGTCCTTAACCGCGTGATTTCTAGAGTCCCCGTGTCTTTGTAGTAGTTAGAGAACTAGTAGAAGATACCTATTCCGCGGGTCTCATTTTTTCGTCAACCCCATCTCGCCACATACACCTCATTGCTAGTTCAATTAGCCTGGTTCCACTTATTAATTTTGTGAGTAAGTCCGCGATATTTGACTCGCCTGGCTCCTTTGCAATCCGGATAGTTCCTGCTGCTATGCACTCCCTTGCCTTATGATAAGCAACACTATTATGCTTCTTCTTACAAGGGCTTTCTGGTCGTGTAGTGTTCTTCACGACTGACTCGTTGTCACAATAGATATTGGTAGGTCCTTCTATAGGTATGCCCATCATCCGTAGCTTGTATCTTAGCCCCTCTACCACCTCGATTGCTATCCTAAGCGCGACTATTTCCGAGCCAAATGTAGATGTCTCAACAGTTGTTTGCCTCTTAGAGAACCACAAAATAGGCGCTCTGTTAACAAAGATGATGACTCCTGTATGGGATCTTCTGGTAGCCTTGCATCCCGCATGATCCGCATCTACAAAACATGTAGTAATAACTGCCTTTCCTTTTGGTTCAGGCATATCTGGAGGCAACAGCTCTTTGGCCTCTGGGTAGAATTCACTCCAGTCGCACGACTGAAAATTTGTCTCATCTACCTCAGGCGTAGATGCATTGAACACCAACTTAGACTTGCTGTAATTCTTCAAGTATGCAAACAGGTGAAACAACTGGTTGAGATGACCTTCTCTGGCTTGTGCGAGATACCGAGACATAAGGGATACAGGCATAATTATATCCAACCGACCGAGTTCACATATCCACCGGAGTATCCCAACTAAACCTTGATAGTAGTTTTGTTTCTCCGGATCAAGTTCTGGTGACGCGTCTATCTCAGGCCTATACTCAGAGCTCAATGGTGACCTTGCTGTCTTGGGTAGTACCTTAAACGCGTATTTTCCGGTTAGTAGTTCTTCTTCAACTGACTTGATGGCCTTCGCAGTATACTTAGATGAAGCCATGGACCAGTACGGGTTACCATCTATGTAGGTCTTTCCTATATCAGCTTCCAAGTAGAAAGAAGGTTCTTCAACTGTTCCATTCTTCAACTTGAACTGCCTTTCTATCGCATCCATCTGGAACTTTGGATCCATTCCACATACAAGGATATCATCGACATAAGCCACACAGTACTCATAGTAAGCTGAACCATCTGGTTTGAATGCAGACCGGAGATGCACGTCAGGATCTGCTTTGCAAGATACATAACCAAGCTCTCTTAAGTGACTAGCCAAGTGTGATCGAAAAGATGCCCCAGCAACCGGGAGTCCATATAAAGCCCTCACAATCTTGCAGGGCCTTCCACATAGTTCCGACGCGAACCCTTGGGCCTCTGTAGCTATTGTGAAGTACTTCTCCTTGATGGGTGCCGTTAAGTAAGCGTTCTGTATATCCGCGCTGAGTACATCGAGGTTGTTGAGTGCTGCCACTAGGAAGAACAATCGAACCGAATCCCTACTGGGTACACTGGAATAAGTATATTCCTTGGAGATTTCTGGGACTTTGTGGCTGTCTCCAACTAACCGGGCCTTCCGTGTTAAGTCAATCTTGACATCAAAGACCATGTGCATGGTTATTTTGGTATGCCCCACTGGTATCTTGTCCTCTTCATTGAATTCAAAGGCAATAGAGCTGTTCCTCATTTCTTTTGCAATAGCCCGAGCCCAATGATCGGTCCCCGTTTCTCTATCAATTGCTTTTGCTTCTGAAATAGACTTAGGGAGCCGGACCCCGTACTTATGGGACTTGGTCCAGTATTTGGTTTTAGCGCCAGATAAGATCCGGTCCTTTCTCCGAAGTACTTTATAAGCCCACCACTTAAATGCTGGCTCATTTATGACGCCTTCTTCTCGGGCGTATATTGCTGTTTCAACCGGGAAGCTTTCCTTCATATCGCTTAACTTTGCCCAGGATGTAGTGCCATCCTTCCATCTAACAAGAAACCTCCATCCTTTGGTTGTTGGCTTCGTTCTAGTTTGTCCGGACTTTGTTGTATAAGTAGCCTGTTCGATAGTTAAGGCCTCCGAATCCCTCTCAGAATCGATTATCTCATCCATCAGGCAATACATGCGCCCTTCATCGTCAACGGAAGAATAGATACTCTCTGAAAGTGTATTGGCTGTATAGATTTCAATAGATCCATCCGGCATAGCGACCTCGTAAGACCTCGTGTCTAGGAGTGGATTGTTGTTCTTCTCACCAATCAGCACACCATCCTTATCCCTGCAACGACTCTTGACTAACCCCTGAATATGTTGGTCCCCTATCTGCAGTAATACTTCAGTCCCAAGATACTCATCAAGGTCTTTATCAGATAGGTCATCGACATCCGGGGAAGAAGCCTCAGCTTCTGCCATGAGCACTTCATCCTCCCCCTCATATTTGCCATCAAATAGGCCCAGAGGTGGTTCGCCAAGTTCGTTTTCAAGATAAGTATCGGAAGGTTTAACCTCGTCACCTATTTTTGCGTTGATCTCTTTGTTGTGTGCTTCCAACTGTGATAGAATATCTGGATGTCTCCATTCTTCCTCAGATATAGCCCAGGTGCTGTTTGTTATGTGAACCTTTCCAGTCTTAAATAAGACATAGTGACAATCTCCACCACCGAAAGTATCTCCACATGGGCCCAGCCACCGGCCAAGCCTATTTGTTTTCCCATTTAAATCATACCACCAAATAAAGTCATACCAGTCGTGGATCATATACAGGGTGATATCTGGAGTATACCCATGCACCAGTTCGAAGTTAGTCCTCCCCATTGAGGAAGGATCACTTGACGCCATGAGGTTCATCCGGCCGGCCGCTAACATTCCACAGAAGGCCCAACACCTCCTGGGACTACCCTTCTTAGAAGTCATCCAACGGATCAACCTCCTTAGGTCCCCGGCACTGTGTTCGGCTGTATTCTGCCAAGAGCAGTGAGGCTGTATGTATGTTTGTCGAATGCGATACTCCGACCTGAGCTTGTTCCAACCGGTGTTGTGTGTCTCGTGGCTCCCCTGGGCCTTTGCCCCGTCAGTAACCAGGTGTTCCGGAATTCCTACTTCATTTATAAAGCAAGATAAACCATCGTGGCATCGAACTTCTCCCCTGACAGGGTAGAAGGCCACATAGCCCTTCCCGTTTGCAAAGATCTGGGCTGCTGTATCATTGCGAATGATACTGGGAACTTTGAACTTCATAGTGTCAGCATACCATCGGCCCTTGAGCATCCTCCTATTCCTCCACTTCTGTGTCTTCAGTCTCTTTGTAATAGGCTGGGACAGTTGACGGATACCATCTTGGATAGTGACTCCAATAGTAGCCTTGGCTCGCTTCTCACTGATGTTCCACATCTTAGCAATGGCCTTGGCATCATACCTGTCAACCTTGTCAGGGATCCGTATTGGAGGTCCCCATTGTCCTCTTCGTATGAAAGACTTCTTGTCGAGAGACATTTCTTGGTCTAGGACATCTTGTTGCCGCCTTAGTAGCTTCCTCTCCTTGGTTCGAGCCTTGGCTTCCTGTTGAATGGCAAGCTCAGCTTCGGATAATGAAGGCTTGGTGGAAACATCAGAAAGCATAGAATTTGCTGAATTTCGAAGATTTTCTTGGTCCTCCCCGGTGGTTCCAGCAAGAGCTGAAATGAATTGGGTGGAGACATCCGTTGGGGTATATCCGGTGCGTTGGGAAGGAACTCTATTAGTACAGACAGAAGCCAAATGGAGTAGCCGGTTTGTGTTGTACCCTGTGCCGAGTGGTTCTGGATGAATCGTGGATGAATATTTGACTGGAGTCCCACAAGCCGGCAGGCAACCTGAAAGAGTAGCAACAACCCGCGGGAAGGAGGCATTGGTGGCTTCCTTCCTCCTCCGCAAAGTGAGAGGAATAAGGGTCCCAGGTGTGGGTATCTGTAGCCAGTATATGTTCACAGGTTGCCAGTTCCTTCTTTGTAGGCTTCCGGGAATCAAAATAGGATATGACTCCTTCGACTTTGAGAGGGATAAATAGTTCAGTGTCTTCAGATTGGAATGTAATCCCGTGTGTAGAATTGGAGTCATATCGCCTTGGGGTGTCCTCAACCTTGTTGAAGTTGCAGTCCCGTACTTGATTGGGACATACCAAGCTGTGTTGCAACTTGGCGCCAAAAAACAAAGCCTGCCCAAACACCAAGATGTAAGTAATCCCGTCAGTTGGGTCAGTCCAAGCTGTGGCGCAACGGGCAATGGGGACATTCTTAAGCGGTGAGTATGTATCTGAAAATGGTGCAACATCCACATATGTCAAGATAGAATCCAATGAATCCAGTAATACCATATTTGATCCCGCGGCTGTTGTATCAGCGTGGCTGTCCAACTCGCATCGACCGTTAGCGGGGGATGGTGAGCCAAAACTCTTGATATGGACTATCGGCCGGCCTACCCGGGATACAATCGACAGGCCCCGGCCGGCGAATCAGTCTTGGTTCTTCTTCTTGTGAGTATGGCTACCGAATTGGTCGCCGGCTGACCCTTTGGCTGTAGTGTTGTCCCCTTTGGCTTCAACAAGAGAAACTTGTGCCGACTTCGAATTGGAGTTGAGAGCTGGTCGTAGGGACCGAACTTGGTTCTTCTGGGCAGCAGACATAGTGACCCAGATTTCCTTCGGATAGATTTTTCCCTCCAGAGGTCCATCGTATGTACCTGAAGTCTTCTGTTTCTTGTTGTCGTGTCTCTTGTTGGAGGAGGAGTTGCTATCATTGTTGCGTTTGTTGCCCCCTTTTCCCTTGAAGGAAGAGATATTTCTGCGACTGCCTTTGCGACTGGCTTGCATCTTCTTGATACCAAGCGTTTGATTGAAGTGGGCGGAAGCCTTGTCAAAATTGTCGTACATGCCACCTGCTTCATTTAGGACCAATTGCACTGCCATCTCGAGTCTTGGATCCGAGATAGAGTGACAGAAGTCAGTAACAAACTGATCTTCCGGTGGGAAGGCCTTATGCCGCAATAGGAACTCCTTTGCATCATACCAACGCCTCTTGTGCTTGTCAAAACTGTAGTTCTTGGTGTCCCCGGAGTAGGTAGAACTTTGTAGGAAGGCTCTCTTTTCTTCTATGAGAAGTCGTACGTTCGTTGATTCATATGCCTGAGAATAGAGGGTGAAATATGCCTTCCTCCCATCCCCTTCCGATCCAAGGCCTTGGATGTAGGACCAACCGGGGCCCGCTCCCACCAATTTGAAGAGGATTCCCCATAGTGTATTGTTGTCTTTTGTCCAGTGGGATCCTGAGTGGACGGTGCATCGTATAGAATATTCATTCCAGTTGGCATACGTATCTGTTGGAGCAGATCCAATGGTTCCCCCCCTCTCAGCATCACCGACCATTGAGTCCTTCCGAATTGTGTATAGTAGAGATGTTTTGGTGACACCCCTTTTGTGTCTAAGATACTCTCTGAATCGTTCGTCGAACTCCTTGAATTTTGACATTGCAGTGAGTGGTTCTGGGAGAGTGAGGTCCCCGGCCGCTGTGTTGCTGTCCTCCTCCTTGAGAGACTTGAGGCGGTCACGGGTCTTGGATTCTGCATCCGGATCAGCTACCCAGTCAACTGGGGTAGCTGTAGCTCCAATGAGGGGCTGAAATTCGATCCAAGCCACAAACAACTTGAGCCGATCCCCGAAAAACCCTCCCCACATACACTTGCTTTGGGTCCGGGCAATAGTTGTGTTTGGTCTTGTTGACGCCATTCACCAGGGATTTGATAGCAGATTCGTCCATGTCTCGTAGGGAGTCAGTACTGCTGTAGCCAGTCCGGAAAAGCTCGTCCGCCGTGATCCGGTTCAGCCCGAAGGACTCCAAGATTTCTCTGAAAACTACCTCTGTCGGGGTTAGAGTCCTTTCTCCTGCGTATCCAGGGATTCCCTCAAGTTGATTAGCGCGTTCGATTGCGTCTTGAACCTCCTGTGTGAGCGATGGGGCCCGGTTAGTATCCATCAAGGTCCTAATGAATTCCATTTGCGCTGCTGTAAAACCAAGATTGGCAGGAATGGCTGGTCCATTGTTGGCAGGTTCACCAGCTACTGCGTTAGCTGCTGCAGCCGCTGGATTAGCGGCCGCATTGTCGTTGCGTTGGTTCTGTCGGGCTGTTCTTCCTCTCACCATGGTTGGTATTTGGTCCGGAATAGCTGTTTACTTGTTCTGTAAGTGATATATGAATGATTTTCTGAGAGAATTTTGTATTTCTCAAGCAATCACTTTCCTCGCGATATCACTAGTAGTGGATATTTCTCGTGGTTTCTCCTTGTAGAATTCTGCAAACGTTTCTATTCCGAATGAAAATCGCTCCGTTGCCCCTTACTTAAGCAAACTGTTCGGGTTCCGATTTTGAATCATGGCCGTTGATTTGGCTTATGAGTCCCTCTGCCGGCCGTTGAGTTTATTCGTGCGGGATTATAGTGGCCGTTAGATCCGGCCCGCTGCACGTTCCCATGGGATTTTGGGGCCGTTGAATTGTTTTCACAGGGATTGGGGCCGTTGGTTTGTTTTCCCGTTATTTTACGGTTACAAGTCCGCCGGGTCCCCCTATTCGGCGGGAGTTGAAATTACTGTAGAATAATTCAACTGCCATCTCCGTGTAGGCTTAGAAGAGCTTAGTGCACACGTCTGTACGCTGTCCCACCTCTTGGTGGTATCATATTTTGTATGGAGGAATCGATCCCTCCTAACTGTACTCGCACCTACTGCTATTTGTGAGCTTTACGCTCCTAACTGTTGGTGTTACTGTTGTTGTTGTTGGTGGGGTCGTCTACTCGTCCTTATCGTGTCATTTCGAGACACCGTGTGGGTCTCTTCCATGTTTGAATTGGGACACGTTTACATTTGAATGTAGAGACTGCGGCTGTTCTGGCCCCCCGAATTCGATGTGTTGTATTGATGGCGTTTGCTTGTTCCCCTAGGCCATTATGTCGTTTGAGGGAAGCAAGAGGTATTAGCTCAAGCCCGGCTGCACTAGTGCCATTACCCATCTAAGTGCTCAAACATGGACATAGCCTTCAGGGGAGTCTTTGATTAGCCGGTGATCAGTCGGTAATCATTCTCGCTTCGTCCATTGTCGTGTGGACATTCCTTATTCGGTTAGAGTCTGGGTCTGATAAACTCTGCTGATTCCTATTCCGTGTCGATAGATTACAGTAGGGAGATTGCAGTAATATTGATTAGATTCTAAAATTGTGAGCATTAGGATTAAGTTATATCCGGATCGTACTGCACCTCTGTCGGTACCTCTTTACAGGTCGTATATGCGTTGGGATGAATCGTATAAACAGTTATTTGCTTTGGCGACTACCACGAGTAACTGGTTTAGTCTGTCTGTATGTCCTTAACCGCGTGATTTCTAGACCTGCCCCTTGAAATTCATTGTTCATTCCAAACAGCAATTATTTCGACTTTTTCGTACCAGTCTTCGTCTCTCATCAAAAATCCGCAACGATACAAGACAATGATTACACTTTTGGACGCAAGGTCCGATTCATTGACAGTAACATGGCAAGCCATTCCGGGAGCGAAATGGTACAAACTGGAACTCAAAACGAGCACCGATGAGCAGTTCCGAGAGCTCTCCTCGAAACTCACCCAACCCCAAGCGAAGAAGAAGAATCTGGTTCCCGAACAAGCCTATATGTTCCGGGTTTCTCCGGTGTTGGATGGCTCGGACGAAGCACTTAGCTCCTGGATCACGCACGAGAACGCCTTTCGAACAATTTCCAAAACCGAAGACGAGAAATCCATGGAAGCACCTACGACTTCCATTGGTGGCAACCACGCTTTGATGGTGAGTTGGAAGCCTCTGACGGGCGCCACCAACGGGAAATACGAGCTCCAAATGAGAGAAAATAAAGGGGGTGAAACATGGAAAACAATAGCAGCTTCACTGTCGGGGACAGATGCTAGGAAGAAAAATCTGACCTCCCAATCTGGATACCAATTCCGGGTGCGGCCCGCAAATTCCTCGTCGTTGTTTTCGCCCCCGTCCGAAGCTTCGTTTGCGCGGGGATTGTCGGAGACTCTGGCGCGGCGCTGGTTCAGCACACTGCAGAACGGGACACTTCTCAAGAGTGGATCGAGCCAAGCAGTACCCCTGGCCGATGCACTCGGGGGGAAAGAATTTGTTCTCTTTTACGTCAGTGCACACTGGTGCCCCCCTTGCCGCAAGTTCACACCCATGCTTGCAAACTGGTACAAGACTACCGGGAAGCAATTCGTCGAGATTGTCTTTTTGTCGGCGGATCACGACGAGAACGGGTTCTGGAGCTACTTTCAAGCCTCTCATCCATGGATGGCAATTGATTACGAGGACGACACACGGGAACAGATCATGGCCATCCTCAAGGTTTCTGGGATCCCTCGATTGGTTGTTATCAACGCTGCTACTGGCAATATCGTTGAAGACAATGCTGTGGGCAAGCCTCTAGATTTGAACCGATGGCGGAAGGCGGGGAGATAAATCCCCTCCCCGCACACAAAAATAGAAAAAACTGCCGTCCATATCAAGTGGAACGCAACAATGCTGTAATCTCAAAGCACCACTTGGTCTTCAGTGGAGGTCGAGCAACGAAAAAGGGGAAAGTCGTAGACCAAGGTTTGTTGTGTTTCTCAGTACTTTGTTCTCGATTTTGCGAGATACGATTGAGTTTCAAGCATCCATCAGTACATGTTGGTTCGATAACTTTTCATAACTAGAGGCTAGAGAATGCTGGGTTGGATCGATTGACTCAAGATGGATCCTGTAATGTATCACAACAGCAACGTTTCAAGGTTTGCACGAGTGGCACAACTTGATCGTTCAACTATGCAGTCAAACGGACAGTACCAACAAAGTTCTCGAAGTGTTTCAAAATATAAAATTCATCGAATCTAACCCTGAAACCTCTAACACACCTACCGGTTTGTTAGCGGCAAGCCCGTGAGTACTATCAGACCTTAATTTATGAGTAGGAACTATTTTCACCTTCCGTCTTCCGACGAACTAATTTTGTAGGATGCTTTTTGCCTCAGTACGCACAAACCGCCATGCCAGCTATCTTGAATTCGGCTCCACCTACAAGCTTGAAGTCTACAATGATTGACTCGCCAGCTTTAGCGCCTCCTTCGATTGGAAGCTTATAAGGAAAGTGAACACTTGTTTTGACATTATGGTACCCATCAATTAAAAAAACGCTGTCTTCGTTCCAGTCAACTGCTGATGTGCGGTTGTTCATCGAATCTGGGATCGCAGCACTCTCCACCACAGATATAGAAACAGCGAGTTTCGAACCAACCCATATTCCGGAATAAGATTTCATGGCAACAATGACAACGGTCTTTATGTCAACTGGAACGTTTTCCACTTTGATAGAAAACATGGAGTCTGGACTATGGGTATACCAACCCGAACGAGGCTGCCGCACTGGATTTCCTTCTGCGTTCCAACCTGTATTGAAGAATAGAACCTCGTTCATTTTTCTATTCACTTGATGAGCTTGTGAAAAACTAGTCATCCTATTATAGAACCAAGACCACGGACACTTCACTGAACTACGCAACTCGGGGTTTTCCTCCAATTTGTGACAAAATTCGTTTTTGCTCTTAACATTCGCTTCGTACTCCCGTCTCACATCATCTACACTCCCTCCCGTCTGACGAACTTTTGGAAATTGCTGAAAGGCTGGCTCACCTTTTTGCAGATTGGGTTGAAGATCTGGATCTATTGTCAACGGGCTCGAACTGTGCTCGTTGTCCGAAGCATTTGCACCACTTGGTCTCAATGGATAATCACCCGGGTGATTGTTAGTTTCATTTTGAGGGTCGCCGCAAACATTTACAATGGAGTTCAAAATATTGAATGCTACCGTCCAACCAATTCCCATGTGCATGCCTATACCGTTATGTACTTGAAAATCCGATCCAAGTAAGGGAGCCCACGTGATATTCTCAACAGCAATCTTATAACGCAGTATACCGGAATAATCCACAGACATCAAATTGTTCCAGTGAGAGAGCATGTATAATTTTCCTGTCTGTTCAAGTGAAAGAGAAGGTTCCACATTATAAAAATCATCTACCATCATTACAAGGGGTGCATTATCATTGCACGGGTGGAGAGTCTGTGCGGCTTTCAAAAAATTTTGCATGAACTCATAGAAGACAAGATTGGTGTCGGGTTCCCGTGATTCGTTTGCTGAATAAGCAGCGATTATAATGTCTGGTGGTTCCTCAGGTTTGGGAAATTGGTGGTATTCTAGCATCAGCGTTCCAGACTCGGATGTTTGCCCACCAACTGCATAATTTTCAATCTTCAGAATTTTTCCACCTTCAAAAATGACATCATCCAGGATCTTTTCTAGTAAAAAAGACCACCCACATCTGGGTCCGGGTATGCTCCAGTGTGATGGTTTCTCCATGCCCAAGATTTCAGGCCAGCTACAAGACATAGCAGCTGTTACTGATCCACCGAGTACAATAATACGTAGTGAGCGTTTGTCCTTTTCATCAGACACGAGAGAGTTGTGAAGTCTGATTTCAGCAGCCATTTTCAAAATCTGGATAATTTCTTTCGGAGGAGCTGGGTTCATCACAGAACGACGCAGTCTTGATGCCGTGTAGAATGAAAACAGCATATCAACCCATTTGTTATATTCCTCCTTTAGTGTGCTATTGAGAGACTGGTAGATTGGAAGATTACCATACGTCGAATCCAAAATTTGGCGATTGAGGTTGTTCCAGACATGACTAGACGACAATGATTTGGCACCTGCCTGCACCAATGCAGATGGGCACCACATGTTGTCCTCTGAATTCCCTAAAAAAGGAACGTGTTCATTGCTCGCTGAGTCTAACTGTTGTTTTTGATCGGTATGGTTGTGAGCTGAGGATAGTTGTTGTTTTTTATCAATATGGAGTGGACCTGATGTTAACGGATTCTTATTCTTGTTGAAAAAAAATATAAAAAATGCGGCAGACAAAATAAAAACCAGAAGGTCCAGGTGTTGCGGGTTCCTTCGTGATCCAGAAATAGTACCCCCCAGAAGGCCCACGTGTTGCGGCTTCCTTCGAGATCCAGAAATACTACGCATTGAAACAGGGGCGTTTTTAGAAGGAAAAAGAGTGTGCTGTATGCTTGGATTTTGCTGGAGGAATCCTTTACAGGCTTGTTAGTGCTAGCCTGTTTTTATTCTGTACTTTAGACTCGTATTTTCGATGTACGGTAGACGCGTCTTTCAGTCAAAGCAGATTAGTGCTTTTCACGGTCCCTGTGGAGTTGTTGCAAAAATCGCCATTCGCGAAACGGAGGGAACCTAAGTAAAATTGAGGTACTACGCGTCGGATAACAATTGAGAAAGTACGAAGCGCTTCAGGGATTGAGGGCACAATTCACAACATAGACTCACGAAGAACAAATGACTTCATAGAGGAGATTACTGAAATCCCAAAATGACCGTCATTGACTGTATTGCATGAAAAGCTACCACAGGAAACATTGAAAAGGTTAATTTTTGTTAATTTTTGCGATTCTCAACAATTGTTATCCCGTAGGTACTACGGTAGTAATTGGAGTAAAATAAGGCGCGTATGCACCCTATTTTGTACGTGAAAATTAGTAGTAAAAAATTATTTTTGTTTCGGGTAAAGAGTTGAAATAACATAGAACCTGCTAATTGATACATTACTTGGAGCAGGCCTTCCTTTTAAACTGTTTAGAGAGTTTTTTTTGCTTGCAATAGTAAGATCAACTTCGGCATGAAATGCGGCATGAAATGCCGTGTAACAATCTAAGCAAAGGTTGGTGTTGCAGGTCTTGCAGAGTACTACATTGCGTTGTCTTTGCACTCCAGCAGCCCACCAATGCAGTGCACACTTGGGATGGCTGTCAGTAGGTGCAGCTGGCAAGTGTGAGACTGCTGTATTACAGCGGATTGCAAAGCAGCCGCCTGGTGAAAGGGATTTGTAATTCATCTTCGCAAACCTACCAGCAGATGAGGAGTCATGTTGTCGGCAAAAAAATACAGACCATTGTCGGCGGCAAATTCGATTGAAAAAGCCGACGACGGAAACAAAGCAAAACAAACCAAGGTGCAGAATATGAGTTACGAATATTCCTGCTGATCAAGCCTTAGAATTGAACGCACCTCCACTACATGAAAATCCCTAGGTGGTAAAAACGATATCACTTAGGACTACAAACAAAAGAGGTTAATCGGTTAGAAACAAGACATCTCCAAAGACCTGATCGATAAGTAAACACTTGGAACTCTGAAGTATATTCAAATTGATATACTTGATTTCCCGTGAGGAAATTACTTATTGGAATCATGAAAATCAATACCGATACCGGATGGGCCTCATCTATCACAAATACCACGAACAAGCATATGCCCCATCAAATAAAACACTTAACCTCGTCCATGACCAATACCATCAAATGACTGACTACAGTAAGACCGACATACGACACTAATATAGCAACAGCAGCGAAAGTATTGGTACAAGAATGGTAACAAATAAACGGGAAAGATCTCTACCATGTAAAATACAGCGGAGAGCCCCGAATATACGTATTAGAAATAAGAGCCTCTCTCTGAGCTCACATCTCTTTAAATTTTAACATCATATACCTTTTGGTCAATTTTAGAGTAACAACAGGTTATAGAGCCCTTATAACTTACACTACCAAGTGTATACCTTAAGCTACCTATCTCCGCCTCGTACAGCACCTCCACTGTCGGTTACAGCCAGAGTATACTTGGTACTACGTATCAATAGACCTCCCCCCCGCTTCTTTCTTTCTTCTACTCCTTACTCGCGTATCAAGGGGTGTATACAGATCCTTCTACCAAGAATCTTCTTCTGTAATACACGACCAAGCGTACATATCAAGGGGTGTATCTACAGATTATTCTACCAAGAATCTCCTCTGTAACACACATCCAAGAATAAATTTCTCTGACAATCGTTACCGGTTAATTCATTTCGTTTTGTTTCTACGACTACGATCAAACGCTCCCTCCGACATCGCCGGTTAATTACATCGCATCATCGACAATTACGATCAATAGATTCTACCAAGAATCTTCTTCTGTAATACACATAAGGTCGATCGACGATTCAAATAACACACTTCTACGAGTATGATCAGATGACAAACGATTGTTACATCAATATACAACAACAATATTACCATGCCGGCAACTACATTTGACTGGAATCAGATCCAGGACATTGCAATCCAATTTGGGACATTCAACACCAAGGGCAATGCCCACAAACATGAAGACCTCAACAAATCATTCTATCATGATCTAGAAGACACTGCCGGCCTGTTCCTCACAGACGACGATGCTGACACCAAAGGACCCAAGACGCTGGCTCCAGATCCGGTTACCATGCTCAAGGAAATCATTGTCAATGCCATTATGGATATCATTCCCCCCAAGGAACAAACTGAGGTCAATAAAGGACACATATCCACCCTTTTTGCGGATGCCAGTTTCTGGTATGTTGCTCCAAACAAATCGACAAAGAGACTCAGAAACAAGCACTCGATGGACAAGGCAGGAGCACTAGCCATCAAACATGGACAAGACACCCTTCTCATAGAAATCAGAGCAACTCACTGGGGCTTCAAACCAGATTGGGATGCAGTACACTTTGACGAGGTCTACGACACAAAAGTCTACAGTTTTCCTGAAACAAATGACAACGACGCAGACACACCCACTGCTCCTGTGGAAGGCACCGACATGAGACAACTGACTAACCTACTACAGCAATTGGTCAACAATAGCAACAACAACAACAACAACAACAACAATGGCGCCAACCACCAAGCGACACTTGACCTTCCATGGAACCCAGGAACCTTACCTCCTATGGTCCATGAAAGATACAACAGAAGAGAAGAGTTCCTTACCAGCGATGAAATGAAATACTTTGAAATCACCTCTACAGATGCAGCAGGAGATGAAGTGACTGTCAGACAAAACTACTACCTGCATAACCTAGGCAGAGCTTCTGATAAATCCAAAGAGGCAGCGCGAGACAAATTGTTTCTCACAGGCTTCCCACAATTAAAAAATTCTACAGCGCCTCAGGTCCGAAAATGGTAAAAGGAAGTCACTGCTCATGCACAGCAACATCATATCTATGTTCGTCCATATTACCTCCACAGACGCGAAGCTGATCATCATCTCAGAGGATTCACAATTGGGGACACCTATGTGGACAACCTCCCTGCAAGATATGAATTGGCAATCCATGAATGGGGGAACCTTATCTACACTGCCCTCAGAACTGATAAAATCATCCCTGAATCATGCAAGAATGTGAAAGCTGCAATTCAGAGCTTTGAAGGTGGACAGGGATATGAACCTCTCTACAGTGTGATTGCCAAAACACATTTCAACTCAGAAAGACTATCCTACAAAGGAAAGATGGTTAGGAGCCCACCAAACCAGGAACAAGATGAGTCACATGAAGACTATTTTTCCAATACAAAGATTATCTCAGGCTCCGGGTATTTCTACACAACCAACCCAACACGATCAGTTCAATGGAAGAGGTAAGCAACATCATTGAAGGAGCTACTCTCTCTTATGAATTGCGCAAGAAAACAGAGGATGAGCGCGAGTCAGATGATCAATTCAAGCGTGACAAATACAAGGCAGGCAGGCTCCTCCAAACTCTTCAAACATATGAGCAGGAAATCAAGGCAGAGATGAAGTACAAGGACAAGGTCTCCAAATCCAGCCTACCCAAACCAACTTTCACCTCTGGAACCAGACCAGGACCTTGCCGAAATGACAGATTCCAAAAATGTTCAAGCAGCAACAACACTGTCAGAACTCCATCCACTCTAACTTCTCACTCAATCAGTCTGATTGAATCACTTGGATACCCCGAAATGGATGAAGCATCCGACAACCCATTCCTCCATCAAGCCTACTGCAATGCCATCTCTGCATTTGATAAACAACCCAGTCTCTTTGACACATCCAGAAAATGCATTGTTTGTCATACTTCCAGTCATAGCTTTGATAATTGCCCTGCCTTACAAGATGTTGAGTCCCTCAGGAAACATTGTATTGCAACAGCTGTTTTTCTAAGCAAATGCAATAAAGAAACCCAACAGCTCTTGGATTCTACTCAACAAATCTCCAAAATCAATATTGAAGATGAGGACCAAGATGAGGAATCCACAGAGAATGCTCTAGGAGACCAAATTTTTTGTCAGGGCCAGGAATACACAGACTTTCTTGCTGCCAGACCACGTCACCTCAAGATGATCCTCAAGGATTTGACAATGCCCCAGCATCATCGATGGAAGGCTCATGCCCCTCCTTGGACTCCAGCAGTGTCAGTTCCTATGAATCCTTTCAAATTGGTGCGGTCAATCTGATCCCTAGGGATAACCTTCAACCATCCATCACAACTGATGTCTATTGTGATATGGAAACACTTGAGGTTACAGCCCCTGCATTGAAATCACATTTGGAAAACAATGGAGATCCCAACTTCGACCGTGACAACCCCATCATATTATTTTCCTTCTGAATCCGGTCTGTTGAGAGTCTGATTCAAAGGCTTCTGACAAACAGCAACGCTGTGTTAGTGTGTTAGTAGACGAACGATTGTACTCTACGCGTGACAATTGTGGTTGGATACTTTCGGCAACGGATAATCGGACTACAGGCGAGACTAGGGAAACACCAGATCTCCTCTTGCTGTGACTTATTCAGATTGCAGCGAGACAGACCTTAGTATGTAGATTACAGGTAGTTGGTAGCAACTAGTGTGAATTTTGGGATATAAATCAGTTGAATGTTAAAAGTATGAGATAAAGTGAAATCTTGCCGAAATGCAAGATATCTCTTTTATTGAGATGAATACGTTGCAACTGCTGTTGCGTAGTGCTGAGATTACTCGCTGATTATTTCCGTACATGTATTAGTCGTTGACCATATATATTTGTATGCATGTATATGTATTGTGTGAGAATCACATGCCAACGGTTTTCTTCTCTTGTTCCGTTAGGAAGACTCCATGAAATGTTTATCATTAAGGTCAGGAATTGCTCCCGTAGCTCGTGTGATATTTTATGAAATCAGAGTTTGCTCACCGAAGAACAATGGCAATATCGTAAGACAGGGATTGCTCACCGTTTATGCGTGATGGGAATCGATGCGCCGTGGGAATCGATATGCCGTGGGAATCGATTACTTAGATGGATACGGGACTCATTGATTCATGCGCATAGGAAATCTACCCTTTGGTAACTTTGGTACTTCTGGTCACGAAAGGAATTTAATACTCCCCATGTCTCCTTGTGAAGGGTCATCACGCTCTACATGATGCTTCCATCATCTTGGAGAAGGTCGCCAGTATTACCACAGAAGTGGAATATGGGCCTGAGCAGTGGATACACAACTGAGTGACTCCAATGCTTGGTGAGAATGTCTGCACAGTTATCCTTACCTGGGACGTGCATCATTAAAATGAATCCTCTCGCTATCATGCTCCGTACGTAGTGAAACGATAGAATGTTATGACGCTTATGCAACCTTGCGTAAGGAAATGTCGACGTTTGGATCATCTTTTCGTTGTCACCCCAGGAGTATGAGATATCATGGACTCGTGTTCCAAGGTATCGGAATGAGTGGCGTAGATCAACAATCTGTTCGATGCAAGTTCTTCCTGCAACAAATTCAGCTCCAAAGGTGGCTGTTTCCGTAGTAGACTGCTTCTTCGAGAACCACATCATGGGAGTGTTGTTCGCGAAATGAAGAATGCCGGTAACTGCCTTGCCACTGAGAATATCATGCATGAGGTTGGCATCATAGAAGTGTGTTAACACTACTGTCTTTCCAAGCGGTGCAGGGGCGTCGTCGGGTAGCTCTTCAGAATGCTCCCCATAGACGGTGTTGGACCAGTCGATGGTGTTGGGTTTAGTCAATATAAAATCGGGCGGTTCCACGCGGAATCTGATTTTAAAATGTCTAAACTTGGAGATATATCCATAGATACGTTTAGCACGTTCGAGATGCCCATCTCGTGGCTGAGCTCTGAAACTTGAGAGCGTCATCACAGCTGTTTGTACATCGAAACGCCCAATAGCGATGATCCATTGCAGTGAACCGATCATACTTTGATATTTCTGTATACCGGTTTCTTCAAGAAAGGCTGAAGAGTCCAATTCAGGGTGATCGTTCTCCGCGATGGGTGATCGGAACCTAGTGCTAGGTTTGCATCCGAACATTTGTTCGTAAGATGCTTCCATCTTTTCGATGAACTTTATGGGATTCATGCACAGAACACCATGTTCGTCGCGCTCAAATCCACATCCTAAATGAAAGTTCATAGGTCCGGATCCCTTCAATTTGAAGTTATATGGTGACGATTGCAATATCTTCAAGAAGGAATTGGGATCTGCCATGCAGAGACATAGGTCATCGACATATGTGCATATAAGCTCATATACCCGTTCACCATGCTTGTTCGTTCTGGGTTTGAGGAATATCTCCGGTTCTGCGCGGGATCTTTCGAAGCCGAGTTCGATGAGACAAGCCGCGAGTAAGTCTCCAAAACACTTGCCCGAAGACCTGAGACCATATAGGGCTTTGTAAATGACCAACAGGTGACCCTCCAACGGTCCGAATTCGGGACCTGCCTTGATGCATACTTTCTCGCAGGTGACTGCTTCTAAGTAGGCGTTACCTATGTCGGTGCCCCATGCTTCTAGATCGTTGAGTTCAGCTAGGAATAGGCACATACGTAGACCGCGAAGAGATACGACGCCTGCGTAAACACTGTGGATAGGGGCCTCAGTGAGATTACCGTTAGCAACGAGGCGAGCCTTGTGTCTACCGTCGTGTTTGACAGCGTATATCATGTGTACCTTGATCTGTTGGAATCCTGTGGGAATGGAGCTTGTCTTGTATACGCCTTTATCAATGAATGTATTGTATTCATTGAGTTGTGCCATTTCCAGGGTGGTGGCATCTTCCCATTTGGTGTTTCCATTGGCTTGATCAAATCAGAGGGCTTCTTCGTGGCTACGAGGAACTTTGAATCCATATTGATACTGCGGAGTGGTACGGAAGGAACGTAGTTTGGCTTGGTGCACGAGTCGATCAAGTTTCTTGGTTCGTCGGGCTAGGTTGGTGATTCTTCTGAGACGTTTCCAACCCGGGAGATCAAGCAAGTTGTTGTCTTTCCCATATTTTGCAACGGTGACCGGGTCGTCGGCTGCAATGTTGGCCAGAGGTTCATATGTGCGTTCCATATTCTCCCATTCAATCCAGAGGTTATACTTGGAACCTTTGTATTGAGGATGCTTGTTATCCAGTGGACCTTGGTGTCCTAGGATGCGGCGAAACGACCAGAGTTTGCCGTCTTCTTGTGTTGAATCACGATGTATGTAATTCATGACGTCATTGTATGCAATGATATCATCGAGTTCGTCATCGGAGTGTTTACACTTGAACTTGATGAAGTCTTTATTGCGTTCAAGACTGTCTTCAACATCGACAATGGTAAGACGCTTCCGGGTGCCATCGAGATTGGTTACAAGGAAGGAACGTCCTTGTAGATCGGCAATCGGGATCGTAGGAATGGTAATAGGTTTACCGTCATCGTCAAACTGTGCGTTACCTTCTTTGTCGGTAACAACTACCTGTGATGGGTCTACGGAAGGAGTAGCTGGGTTTGTGTGTGGGGTTGCGACGTCACTAACATCAAAGTATGCTAATTCCGGTGGGTCAAAATCATCTTCAGTAAGGAGGACGCCGTCGGATGTCTTGCTGAAGATGTGTGTCGTAGGAGGACCATCAAGACTCTCCCCATAGTTGTTAGGGAGTGGAGAAGGTGACCAGCTTGGGCTGTCATCGACCTTCTTATAAAGAAAGCTCGGTAACGAGGGGTGGGCGGGTGGTTGAAGAATTGGTTGAGTGCCAGATGCGTGGGGCGTGGTATCTGTTTGTTTGTTGGGTGCAGAGGGAACGATGTCATCGGCGGTGTCAGAATCAGCAGGTGAATCGTTAGGGAAAACTGAGCTGTTTGGTTTAGTAGACTCGTCAATGAGTTTATTCTGATTGGTATGCTCCCCATGTTTGAAAGCTGGAGCTTCTCCAGTGGCGTATATACGGAGTAAGGAATCCTTTGCATTACGCCATTTGATGAAACCATCATCAGTAAATAAGCCCGCGCGTTTGTTACGTGACTCAGGTGTAAGAGCAGATCGAACACCGGATCGGTCTAGTAACTTGTTGGTAACTGGATCCCAGATTCGAAAGCAGAGTCCATTGCCAACATGTTCGGCGATGCCGACGAAATGACCTAGGCATTCGGTAGATTTGGTACCGAAAGGAGAGTCATTGGTCTTGAAATACACAGGTTCAAACCAGAAGAAACTGGTGTATGCGCTGATGTCGCCAATTGTACCCGTGGCAATGAAGATCGGTTGTTTATCGGACAGCGTAGGGTCAGAGACAACATTGAGGAGACCCGCGACGTATGTCATGCACAGTAACCACATGTGTGGTGGTGTGCCGGTACGATCCATGACGCGATTGACAATGCGTTTGAACGTTTGGTATCGTCGTTCGAATTGATTCTGGTGTTGATGGTACGGTTCACTTTGCCAGAGTCCAATCCATAACATTTTGAGGTAATCCATGACTTTCTTACTTGATTGATAGTTACCGTGGTCGCAAAGGAGGCGGATGGGCCTGCCCCATTTTCGAACAAAGTTCTGAAAGCAGGGTAGAAAATCGCCGGTGGTACGCATTTCTTCAACGTGAATAATATGCGATTTGCGGCCAAAGAAGATCTGAGCAATCTTGGATCCACCATCAATTGCTGGGACATCTGAATAGACTGCATCGGACATAACATCGTCATTGAAGGGGCGAACGTTCATGGCCGGTTGAGGGGAATGAAACCGTTTGAAAATGTTACCATCAGGGCTAACCGCTAACGAACCGTATTGGGTTGAGTTTTCAAAAGTAGCTTTGATGCGATCGGTGGAAACCCAACAAAAGAAAGGTTTGAGGGATAAGTAGTCATGTTCATTGGGGTATCTTTCGCGTGGCGTAGCTGCAATGCTCGTAGTGTCACTGGCTGTACAATCTGTCGGAAACGCAGTGACTGTTCCAGAGACTGCGGTTGGCGCGCAGCATGCGAGACGTTCTTGATGAGCGTAGTCAGTGGAAGTAAGCCAAAAGGAGCGATCGTTGTTCTTATGATCATCAATTGGAAGAAAGGGAGATCGGGTGGAATGGCTGGAATACGAGCTGAGGGATGTGACCGTGGAGGACCCGGGAGAAACAGATATATCGAATCCTTCAAGGCAGCGTGGGTTCCCATATTCGTCGTAATCGGCATAAGGGAGTTGCTGTGGTTGGGGAGGATATTTCTGGAGAAATTGTTCATCCTTTGCACTGATCGTGGTATCGAGAACAGATGGGTCCCAATGTTTATCAGACGTCATGATAACATGTGGTAGCGTGTCAAATTCGACAGTCGTATACTTTCGCATCGCAAGGTATGGTAAGCCGTGTCGTATGCTAAGAGGCAGTGCATAGCCATCGGAGGTGGTGATGACCTGTCCTCCGCCTGCTTTGATGGATGTGTCGTCTACAGTGGAAAAATATGCTTCCATCTGGCTGGATGACAATATAGAAGGATGTCGTCCTGTATAGGCACATTCATTGAAAATAAGAATGACGGGGCCTCTGTTCGACATGGAATATGCTCCGCATGTAGCAATGGGAATGTTTTGTACCTGATGATTGTTAATGCCGGTGACGTTAACATATCGTGGTGGAATATCCTTGGAGATGAGACATGCATCATTACCGATGATGCAGCCATTTGCGCCGCAATCAACCATGGCAAAACCAGGGCTAGTAACCGTAGTTTTGTGTATACGGTATGTGTATGACGTTACGGGACCATCATTAGGAAAGGTGAGATCATCCTCGGGAGTATACCACTGGTGAAAATTGGCGGAATACGATGGTGTTCCGACAGGTATTTGGGTGTCACCGTCCTTTTTGTACTGAATGTCAGGGTTGTTTGAAAGGAATCAAGCTGGATGCGCGGGTGACACGGAAGACTTGAGAGGTCGCTGGTCCTTAGACGAGGAGGTCGTGGATTTGTATACACCTAGAGATGCATGGAAAACGCCTCTACGATCATTCTCTACAGCAGGATGTAGGTCTGCTGCGGAATTGGCATGCTCATCCTTGGTCGAAGTATCGTCTTCTTGAAAAGATACCGAGTGTTCATGTTGGTATGCCTTTCGGGTAATGGGTTTGACACTGTTGGGGTCAGGTTGGTTAGTGTTAAGTAAGTCATGTCGCAATGAGGCAACCACGATTTTCTTGCCTTCTGGAGAAAAACTGAGCCAACTCTTCATGTCCTGACGTGACAAGGCCTTCCATATGTTTGTAGGCAACCTTGTGGTAGGGTCAGGGGTACGTCCAGCTTTGAACACAGCATAATCTTGATAGTCTCCTTCAAATTCGATGGGGAGAGCATAGTCCTCATGGTTTTGGATCGAGTCAGAAGAGAAATCATGAACGTGTGCACGTACGGTCGACCGAGGAGCAGACATCGCAGACTGGGAATCAAGTCGAGTTGCTTCGAGTAAAAGCGTGATTTTAAGATCGTGGATAGCAGCGGCTTCGGCAACTGCATCCGTTACGGTGCTATTCGTCCCACCTGGATCCTTGACTTTGGCAAACTGTTCGCTTAGCTGGAAGCTGGAATAACATGCCTGACACAATGCTGATTTTACAGTGTGATACTCGAGGGGCTTGTTGGGAGGACGGAGCTTGTTGAGGTGATTCAATTCATCAAACCAATGTGTGATGAATTTCACTTTGGATTCCTTCCAATTGTTGAGGTTCAACTTGAGCAACGCTTGTAGCTGGGTCGAGTTGTCGTATACCTTTGCTTTTGATTGACTATGAAGGTTTACGAAGTCGAAGTAGGCCTTGCGTCCATCACGAGTGGTAGAATGACTGTGTACACATGATGCAGAAAGGTCACTCTTGAAGACTTCCAACATTAGTACCCAGAAGAAGGCACATTGTTTGACGTAGAGATCACGGGTGTAACCCACAAGCGTGGCTGGAGGCCAAGTTTCATCGAGGAATGTCTCTGTATCGATGTCGTATGCCTCGAGTTTAGCTTTGAAACCGACGAGCCAGTGTTCGAATCTCGAGTCATTCGTGAGGGGTGTAAAGGACTTTTCATCTCGTGCTTTTCGGCACCATGATTCGTACTTTACCTGCTGAGGGGACTTTTTGTTACTTCCCGCCGGAGGAGGTGGTGGGTTCAGAACAGATTCGTTACGTAAGCGTTGGGCACGCTCTCCGCGGAATGCCTGGAATTCCCTGTAAGTATATGACTTTACATCTTTCCAGTCCTTCTCGTCTTCTCCTAGGTCGACACCTTCTTCTTGTAGGTCGATAGCAAAATCCGCAAGTGCTTCTATGCTCCTTTGGATGGATCGGGGGATATGCGTTGCCAATCCTTGCTCCATATAGGTAAGTTCGCGTGCAAAATCCGGTTCGATAAGTGCGTCGAGGAACGACTTCCACTCGCATAATCCGCCTTCTTTGAGAGCTAGGCATAACTTGCTAGTAATCTCACTTGTTACGTTGAGTAATGATATGAGTATCTTTCTCATATCAGCATCGAAGCTGGGAAAGCGTTTGATAGTGGTGACTTCGGCGTCATTCTTCTCTTCGCCTCCAAGTGCATTGCCGGGCATTACCAGTATGTTCGGCATCTGTGGTGGTTCGGAGCCTTGGAAAGAAGTGCGTGGTAATCGAGAATGGGAACTGCTTCTTGTGCGATGTGCGACGTGCATATGCCAGCGTAGGGATTATGTTCAATTCCGTTCCTGTTCCTTCTTGTGTGCAAGCCTTCTTAGAGCTTGCGACTGTTAATCTATTATTTTCCTTCTGAATCCGATTCGTTGAGAGTCTGATTCAAGGGCTTCTGACAAACAGCAACGCTGTGTTAGTGTGTTAGTAGACGAACGATTGTACTCTACGCGTGACAATTGTGGTTGGATACTTTCGGCAACGGATAATCGGACTACAGGCGAGACTAGGGAAACGCCAGATCTCCTCTTGCTGTGACTTATTCAGATTGCAGCGAGACAGACCTTAGTATGTAGATTACAGGTAGTTGGTAGCAACTAGTGTGAATTTTGGGATATAAATCAGTTGAATGTTAAAAGTATGAGATAAAGTGAAATCTTGCCGAAATGCAAGATATCTCTTTTATTGAGATGAATACGTTGCAACTGCTGTTGCGTAGTGCTGAGATTACTCGCTGATTATTTCCGTACATGTATTAGTCGTTGACCATATATATTTGTATGCATGTATATGTATTGTGTGAGAATCACATGCCAACGGTTTTCTTCTCTTGTTCCGTTAGGAAGACTCCATGAAATGTTTATCATTAAGGTCAGGAATTGCTCCCGTAGCTCGTGTGATATTTTATGAAATCAGAGTTTGCTCACCGAAGAACAATGGCAATATCGTAAGACAGGGATTGCTCACCGTTTATGCGCGATGGGAATCGATGCGCCGTGGGAATCGATATGCCGTGGGAATCGATTACTTAGATGGATACGGGACTCATTGATTCATGCGCATAGGAAATCTACCCTTTGGTAACTTTGGTACTTCTGGTCACGAAAGGAATTTAATACATCAATACCAACAATGTCCAGAACCTTGTACCAGCAGATCCAATAGCAGCTGCATCATATTTCCAACAGGGCCAATGGGCACAAATTGACACAGGTGCTAAAGTTTCTTGCACAAACCTACTGCATATTCTCCATGATTACAAACCTTACACCAAACTGAGAAAATGTCCAGTCAGGCTAACAGCAGCAATCGGAGGCAAGGCATCCAGCTGCATCCCTGAAGGGTCAGGCTATGTGCACATACCAGCCCCCAACCACAGAGGCTACATTAGTGTTTTCTTCTACTATTCCCCATTGCTTTCAACAACATTGCTTGAGTGAGAATGATCTCTGTGGCATGACATCGCGCATGAGGGAACAGTTCAGTGGACAGTCCATACACAAAGCCTTCACTGACACCCATGACTCGTCCATTCAACAGAATGGTAACCTCACCATTATTTGCCACCACAAACACAGCACTGCCAAAAGCATTGTTCTCCATGGAGCCATCATTGATGGTCAGTGTTATACCCATCCAGTATTGATCCCTGATGTAGATCTGGAATTGCCATATGCCAATTGTGCAACCTCCTCAGCATATGCCTTAGCAACTGACATGGAGTTTAAACAAGCTTGAGATCTAGCCAACAAGGAAGCAATCAGCGATTTCAGGAATGACATCTACATAAACCTTGTGACACTCCAAAAGTGCACTGAAGCTGCTAGAGGACAGCCTGATACCAGCGACACACCCTGGTTTAATGCAAAATTGTTTTTCACCAAGATTGCTGACAAACATATCCCTATTCAAGCCATCAAAGCAAAGACCTCCAAGCTACTCTGGCACCAAAGACCTAGCCACCCATGTGATGACTTCTTATACCAAGCCCATAAGCACATTCTTGGTGTTCCTAAGTTCAAGCGCCAAACAAGCATTCTTGATCAATGCCCCACATGCATGCAATGCAAGCAAACCAAGACGCCTGCTGGCTCCCATTCTACAAGGAAAGCAACTCAACCATTCCAAGGTTTGTCCATTGACTTTGCTTTCTCAGGAGCCAAATCATCTAACAGTAAACGGCGGTGTGACTATGCGGGTATTCATGGTGAAACAGCTTGGATCCTTATAACAGATCACCACACTGGTATGAAATATGGTGACACAAGGATCTCCAAAGCTGCACCTCTTCACTGGTTAGAACACTTCTTCTCCCTACACAACACAACTTGCTCCAACAAGTATGTAACAGTTGACCAAGGTGGAGAGCTATATCACAATCCAGACATCCGGAACCTATTCTCTTCTTTTGGATACTCCATTCCCCCCCCTGGAGCTGGTGCTTCACATCAAACTGGCACAGTTGAAAGAGCTCACCAGACCCTTGCTAACTCAATGAAGACCATACTCAGTGGTGCCAACCTACCAATCAAATTCTGGCCTTTCGCCTTCTACCATGTACTGCGCTTGTCAAATGCCTTCCCTGAAGGTAACCAACCCCATTCACCCTTGGAATTGGCAACTGGTCAAAAGGAAAACCTCACTGACTTCAGAATCTTTGGTTATTGCGTTTGGGCGAGACCTCCAGGCAAGAAACCAGTCAAGCTCAAACCCAATGCACGGAAAGGAATCTTTCTGGGTTTTGTTTCATACACTACCAGAAACATACTTTGGTATGATACAGAAACCCATCGTGTCGAAATTGCCACCCATGTCAGATTTGATGAAGGCATGAATGACTTGCCACTTGCTGGCCTACCCACCAATGTCAAGCACCTACTCAAGTCCGCGAACTGTTTCTCTACCCCCCGCAGGCTATCGCGCGGTATTTTTACAATTCTCGACCCTTTTTTTAAAATTTCCTATCTTTTTAGGTCGCGTGTCTACTAAAAAACCTCGCGCGTCGCACACCTTCACTTTTGAGACAATATCTCGTCACTCCTCAAATAAAATAACTATTTTAGGGTTAAGTATATCATATTCTTTTCGTGACAAGCACTATTTTGTGTACAACTTATGCACAAATAACTTATTTCATCTTCTCAACATGTTGCCACCATACCGGTATTACGGGCTCCATCCCAAATCCTCCAACTACAACTCAAATCCCAACTCCAACTCCAAGTCGAATCCACCCCAGGCGGGCTATTGCACTTAAGGGTTTGGTTCCTGTTTAATGGGAGGCAGATCCGTAGTAATTTCAGAAGCTACACTGTTGGAATCGTCACCAAAATCTGAATCGTTCTTCAATAACCCGGAAGGTGGATTGATGGTTGCTTACATTCGGAACGACTTGATGATTGCTAGGTGGATCGACAATTCCATTGTTAACATCTGGATGATTGCTTTTTCGTGCACAAATCTTACGAATCTTTTTTTTGTGTCGACGCACGGATTCCTAAGTTGCCATTAGACAAGAACAAGGGACAGACACGACTGCAATGCGAACGGAACACCATTGACATCGACACAAACATCGACACGAACATCAACCATCGACTCCATGATAGCAAAAGACGACCGACTCGTTCCTGACCAACCAAACCAAACCAAACAATCCAAACCCTACCTTAGTATTGTTAAGTAGTGTTTGTGTGTGTGTGTGTGTGTGTGTGTGTTGTGCCACCAACCCGTTAATACCGGCACGAAGAGGAGAACAATTATTGTCGCACTCCACTCCGCTCCGTTCCGCTCCGTTCTGCTCGCTGCTAACAATCATTGAAAGCAACAGAAAGCACGACAACATCAACCGCGAATATGACAACGGCGATAGCAACAACAGTCCGCGTCCGGCCATCGGCGAGCAGCAGCGTTTCTGAGTGCGAGGACAACAATGACCGCAGCGACTCAGCAACAATAGCAGCAACAATAGCAGCAACGGCAGCAGCAGCAGCAGCGACGACGTCGACAGCAATGTCGTCCTCCTGTTGCTACGAAACCATCGTCGACGACCTGTGCTGGAGGCTGGAAACCTCTGGCTATTACACCCCCAAGTCGTCACCGTGGTTTCTCCGGGGGGCGATGGGGAAACACGAGGAACGATTCAATCGCGCGGATGCAACCGTGGGCTCGTTTCGGTGTCGGTTACGGTTTCGAACCAAAGCCTTCACAGACGTCCTGGTAGCACGAGTCATGGGGGGTCCGTCCCAAACCGCGAAGGATCCGATAACAACCAAAACCACAACCAAAACCACAGGGGAAGAAGAACACAGCAATGAAAATGGGGAGATGCGGGACAACGACGAGGATGACAACAGTGACAATCAAAACGAGAACGAGAACGAGACACGCGGCGCACTCAATGCAAATGACGACGAGTCGGACGACGCAGACAAAAACAACAACAGCAACAACAACAGCAACAACAGCAACACCACCAACACCACCAACAACAACGACAACAACGACAACAAAGAAAATGGCAACAACACAGACGATGGTGATCATCCTTGTTGCAATGCCAAACCAACAACAACTCCCGCCGACTCCTGGGGGACCCCGGAAAATATCTGCCGGCTATCACCGCAAGTCTCTCTGCCTGGGCATCCTCGGTGGTGGCAGGGAACTCCAACTCCAACGCTGACCCCAGCTCCCCGGCCGTCGTGAAGTTTTGGGTGTCCCTCCTCGTCGATCCCTCGGCACCGCTGGAGCTCCACGATTGCCTCTTGAATGCCTTGCTGGACGTCATCACCGTCACCCTCGTCGTCGTCGTTGTCATCGTGCCAGATTCACGGTCGCCGTCACGGTCACCGACGGCATTGCCTTCGACACGGGAGTTTCTAGAAGTGGTGATCTCAGAGCCGGTCTTCTCCCTGTCCGGCCCGACGCTCTTGCCATCGTCGTCCTCTTCTTCTTCTTCTTCTTCCTCCTCCGTCATCCGGCGAGCCTCGTTCGCGATTCGATTCCTCTTGCGGAGCTGCTGCTCGGCGCTGCCGCGCTTGGACAGGAATGCCCTGGTGTGTGCTTTGGAAACCTCCGGCGCCCTAAAGTGGCTCACCGGGGTTCTTTCCACCGGAACGGGGGACGACAGCAACAGCAACAGCAACAGCAACAGCAACAGCAATAACAACAACGACAACAACTACCATGGCCGGCTACGCTTGCTGGACGTGTTGCTGGAAGAGTGTGTCCAGAGCGTGGATCGCGTTGGTGGATTCCCGGTGGCTTTGCCGACGATCCTATTCAAATAATATATGATAAATGAACAAAATGGGTGAGTATCTATTGATGTAGTACATAGAGTAAGTAATAAAAACAGAATAATATAATCTACATGCCAATCGATTCGATGCTGACGTTGATTCGATCGACGCCGCACCTTCAGTGTGATTTGTTGATGCCCACGTTTCCAATCTGTTGCTTCCGATCCAACGCCGCACCTTCAGTGTGATTTGTTGATGCCGACGTTTCCAATCCGTTGCTTCTAATCCGGTCCTATGAAAATAAGAAAAACAGAGAAGAAATACATTATCAGCAATGCCGGTGGAGTGGAAGACCAATCAATTGCCGTTGCCGTTGCAGTTGCCATTGTCGTTGCCGATGCCTATCTCTCTCATTCTTACCTTTGCTTGTTCCGACGTTCCGACAATCGTCCCGATGAAGTTGTTGTTGTTGCTGCTGCCGTAGATCCCGATGAAATTGTTGTTGCTGCTGCTGCCATAGATTACTTCTTACTCCTACGTCACGAAAAACAGTATCTTGTTCCTGTTGATATAGAGGCAAGGGACGATGCCGGTTCATTGCTTCTTTCAAGACGTATATGTTTGGGTGATCAAGTCCAAGAACACTACTATCTATCCAGCAATTCCCCTTCTCGTCCAATGCTAACCACTACTTCTTTTCCAGTACAAGGCTGTTATTTTGGAGTAAAATATCTGACAACAGATCCTCCGGCTCTGTTAAAGAGGTTTCGGATCAAACGTTCTCGGACGGAGTGTTGATTGCAAGAACCAACACCCTAGTCAAATAAGTTGGATGTAAGAAGGCAGATTATGAAGTGTTTTTTTTTTTTTGTTGCGAGGTAGAAAAAGTGATTTTTTTTGTCGCGAGGTAGAAAAGAAAATTAAAAGAAAATTACTGTGTGTGTGTGAGAGAGAGAGAGAGAGAGAGATTTTTTTGTCGTGACGATCGAAATCGATCGATCGATACGTACGATACCATCTAGGATACTTAAACTTCTGTAGAATTCTACATGTTTTTTGTACTAGTGTAGAATTCTACACGTTTTTTGTACTAGATACATACTAGTATTGAATCCGCGTAGGTTTCTATGCCTGTAGATTCGTACACGCTTACTAGAAAATTCCTAGTAGTTAACCTGCGTAGATTTCTACGCGAGTAGATTTCTACACGCTTTTCGTACTAGATACATACTAGTATTGAATCCGCGTAGGTTTCTATGCCTGTAGATTTGTACATGATTTTCGTACTAGATACATACTAGTATTGAATCCGCGTAGGTTTCTACGCCTGTAGATTCGTACACGCTTTTTGTACTAGATAATTCCTAGTATTGAACCTGCGTAGGTTTCTACGCAAGTAGATTTCTACACGCTTTTTGTACTAGAAAATTCCTAGTATTGAACCTGCGTGAGTTTCTACAGGAGTAGATTTCTACACGCTTTTCGTACTAGATACATACTAGCATTGAATCCTAGTAGGTTTCTACGCCTGTAGATTCGTACACGCTTTTTGTACTAGATAATTCATAGTATTGAATCGGCATACTAGATTTCTAGCCGAGTACATTTCTACACGCTTTTTGTACTAAATAAACACTAGTATTGAATCCGAGTAGGTTTCTATACAAGTCAATTCCTACACGCTGGTTGTCCTAGATAAATACTAGTATTGAAACCGCGTAGGTTTCTACGCAAGTAGATTACTACACGCTTTTTGTACTAGATACATACTAGTATTGAATCCGCGTAGGTTTCTACGCGACTAGATTACTAGTCGCTTGTTGTACTAGATAAATACTAGTATTGAATCCCTGTAGGTTTCTACGCGAGTATATTACTACACGCTTGTTGTACTAGATAATTCCTAGTATTGAATTCACGTAGGTTTCTACGCCTGTAGAATCGTACACGCTTTTTGTACTAGATACATACTAGTATTGAATCCGTGTAGGATTCTACGCCTGTAGATTCGTACACGTTTTTGTACTAGATACATACTAGTATTGAATCCTTGTAGGTTTCTACGCCAGTAGATTCTTACACGCTATTTGTACTAGATACATACTAGTATTGAATCCTTGTAGGTTTCTATGCCAGTTGATTCATACACGCTTTTTGTAATAGATAGTTCCTAGTATTGAATCCTTGTAGGTTTCTATGCGAGTAGATTCTTACACGCTTTTTGTACTAGATACATACTAGTATTGAATCCTAGTAGGTTTCTACGCCAGTTGATTCATACACGCTTTTTGTAATAGATAGTTCCTAGTATTGAATCCGTGTAGGTTTCTACACAAGTAGATTCCTACACGCATTTTGTACTAGATACATACTAGTATTGTATTTACATAGCCTACTACTAGAGTAGATTTCTACATGAATTTTGGACTAGATAATTTCTGGTAGTGTGTACCGTAAAGTATTTGTGAGGAGTCCACAATGCTTACAAATTCTTTACACCTTGCCCACCAGAGGGTATTTTGTGTGCAATTCTAGGGCACAAACTGACTTATTGGGTAATGACTCCAAAAGTATACGGTCCAAGCCATGAATACATTCATCATGACTCATCAATTGCATATTGGGAAAAACTTTTACAAACCAAATGCTAGAAATGTTGTCGTTTCACTCTCCAAATGGCAAACATGAGGGTATTTTGTGTGCAATTCCAGGGCACAAACTGACTTATTGGGCAATGACTCCAAAAATATCCGGTCCAAGCCAGGAATACATTTATCATGACTCATCAAATGCATATTGGGAACAACTTTGTCACACAGAATGCTGGAAATGTTGTGGTTTGAATCTCCAAATGGCAAACATGAGGGTATTTTGGGTGCAATTCCAAGGCACAAACTGACTTATTGGGTAATGACTCCAAAAGTATACCGTCCAAGCCATGAATACATTCATCATGACTCATCAATTGCATATTGGGAAAAACTTTTACAAACCAAATGCTAGAAATGTTGTCGTTTCACTCTCCAAATGGCAAACATGAGGGTATTTTTGGTGCAATTACAGGGCACAAACTAACTTATTGGGTAATGACTCAAAAAGTATCCAGTCCAAGCCATGAATATATTTTTCATGACTCATCAAATGCATATTGGGAAAAACTTTGCCCCACAGAATGCCCAAAATGTGGTGGTTTGTCTATCCAAATGGCAAACATGAGGGTATTTTGGGTGCAATTCAAGGGCACAAACTGACTTATTGGGTAATGACTCCAAAAATATCCGGTCCAAGCCAGGAATACATTTATCATGACTCATCAAAGGCATATTGGGAAAAACTTTGCCCCACAGAATGCCCAAAATGTTGTGGTTTGACTCTCCAAATGGCAAACATGAGGGTATTTTTGGTGCAATTACAGGGCACAAACTAACTTATTGGGTAATGACTCCAAAAATATCCGGTCCAAGCCACGTCCGAGAACTGTTTCTCGACCCCCCGCGGGCTATCGCGCGCTATTTTTACAATTCTCGACCCTATTTTTTAAATTTCCTACCTTTTTAGGTCGCGTGTCTACTAAAATACCTCGCGCGTCGCACACCTTTACTTTTGAGACAAATATCTCGTCACTCCTCAAATAAAATAACTATTTTAGGGTTAAGGATATCATATTCGTTTCGTGACAAGCACTATTTTGTGTACAACTTGTGCACGAATGACTTATTTCATTTTCTCAACATGTTTCCACCATACCGGTATAATGGGCTCCATCCCAAATCCTCCAACTCCAACTCAAATCCCAGCTCCAACTCCATGTCAACTCCAAGTCGAATCCACCCCAGGCGGGCTATTGCACTCAAGGGTTTTGTTCGTGTTTAACGCCAGGAAGATCCGCTGTATTTTCAGAAGCTACACCGTCGGAATCGCCACTCCAATGTTGTTCGCTCCTCTCAAATAACCCGCTTTGTGGATAGATGCTGCTGGTTACATTCGGATCGACTTGATCATTGCTAGTAGGATCGACGCTTTCAATTTTAACGTTTGGATCATTTCTTTTTTCTTCACGAATCTTACGAATCATTTTTTGGTGTCGATTAATCTCTTTCTTGTGATAAACAACCATTTTCCAGTGTTCTTGTTCAAGATTGGCTGGGTGTTCCTGAATCACCTTTTGTAGTTTGTAAATTCCCTCCATGGTTGGTTCGACTGTCGATTGGATGATTAGTATTAGTAGTATCAGTAGAGTAGATTATCTATTCGAAGATTAGGTAGTAGTAACACCTAACACGTTGGTATTTGTTTTCCTCGTCGGAAAGATAATGAAATAATCAATTATAATGATGAAGTACTAGCGAAAATAATGTATTACTAGTATCTACTAGTAATAACTCATGCAAAATAGCATACTAGTTGGTTTTACCGGTACATGAAAGTCGGAATCAACTCGATCGTAATCAACAAAACAATTGTCCACGATTTCCATTTCGATAATCAACAACGCAATTGTCCACGATTTTGTACTAGTATCTACTAGTAATGACTCATGCAAAAATAGCGTACTAGTTGGTTTTACGGGTACATGAAAGTCGGAATCAACTTGATCGCAATCAACAAAACAATTCTCCACGATTTCCATTTCGATAATCAACAACGCTATTGTCCACGATTTCCATTTCGATTCACATTTCCGTGCACCTTATGGAAGAACTGACGCGCCTGCCAACAAATGTTTGGAATAACTGATGGGATTGACCCGTCCGGCGCTGTGTATTAACCCTCTTAAGGAGTTGACTGTACGTACTGTTCACTACTAAACATATTGTACGAGGAATGTTGCAATCATCACTAAGTAGTAATTACTTTACGGACCATTTTTGCAATCGAAGTATGGTAGTAAGGAAATCTACCGTACAAGAAAACACATCACACACAAAGTAACACATGTAATTTTTTCCTTTCAACGATTCATCTTTGTGATCTCCTTCGTTTCGACCCCATCTACTGATATTTTCCTTCAAACAACTCCGCAACATCATGCCTCCTGTTATGAAAACCCCTCTTCTATTCTACTGCCGTTGTTGCGCGCTGAATGGCAAAAACTCCAAGTTTTTAGGATATAAATCCACGGCAAACAAGCAGGGTACTTTGAAATACGTCTCCGTTGGCCTAAGAAGACATCTTTATTGTCTTGATGAGTGCCGGGATTTCTACCATAGTCAGGGTCTAATTAAACGAAAGATCTATAACCTCTCCACCTCTATCAAAGTGCAGCCTACCTTGCCGTCTGTTCAACATTCTCCGTCTGATTTTGGGATGACTATGACACAAAACGGTCCATCTGTTCCCCCTTCCCATCTCTCCCAGCAACACACTGTCACAAGTCAGTCAGCGACGGGTCTTCATTCTGTTCTAAACCAACAGATTGTACATGATGTCTTTTTACCGCCAATGGATCGGAACGCCATTGAATCTTACATGGCTGTTTCTGCTGTTCAAGATGAAGATGCATTCCCGCTGAATAATGATATCGACAATTCCGATGACGAGGATGACAATGACGATGACGTAAATGAAAATAACGACAACAATTCTACCAACAACATTGATTGTGGAGACAACGAAGAAGATAACACTAATGGTTCTGCTGTTAACGTCGTTACTGCTCAGCCCGCCCCTCCACCACCATCTTTTCATGAAAGCATTAATTTGAACGAAAGAGAGGATGCATTTCAAAGCCACACAAAACTACCGCCGCCCCCTCATCTTCTTGCTGAATTGGAACTCATGAATTTAATGGCCAGACATAAATTGCCACTGAACACATTCAAATCCATTTTCCAGTGGGCAAAGAAAAGTCAAATGAGACCGGGTTTTGATTTTTGCGATGCCAAAATTAGATCTCGGCAAGCAATTTTTGACAATCTCCAATCCAATCTTGGTCTCTCCAATATGAAATTTCATCCTCATATACTGAATTGGTTACCTGATAATAAGCCCACTCAGGTGTATGTCCGTTCTTTTAAGGATGCCATTTATTCTCTTCTTTCTGACCAGCAGCTAATGATAGAAGAAAACCTCTCCTTTCCCGACTATTCCACCCCTCTGTCTCCCGACAATAATCCTGAGTTGAATCCTAATTCTGTAATCTCAGAATTGCATCACGGCTCGTGGTGGAAATCTTCTTGGAAAGAAATTTGCAATCCCAATTCGCAAGAAATTCTTGTTCCTATTATATTTTACATGGACGGCATATCTTTGGATGCGCACGGACGACTTACGTTAACACCATTGAACATGACACTTGGTATTTTTAATGTGGAGACTCGTTCTCGACCTGAAGCATGGACAACTATTTACTTCCATCCCGACCCCGAATGGGAGTCAACCAGACACTCTCGTCCTGCCACTTCAAAGGAAAAAATTCAGAATCTTCACAATGGTTTGGAAGTAGCGTTTCGTTCCTTCAAAGCCGCGTGTAACGAAGACGGTGGTATCGAATGGAATTATCTTCCGTACGCAAATCAACAGTGGAGGGTAAAAATGAAATTTGCCATTGCCTATGTTATTGGCGACACAGAACTTCACGATAAATTGTGTGGAAAATACGGCTCCTTCAATAAGGGTGTCATGCGGATGTGCCGTCACTGCAACTGTTATTCTCCAAACATAAACATTCCTTCTGTTCAACCTGCAACAAAGAAGTGGTCACCTGTTGATTTTCATTGTTTTCCTGGCACAGATCTTAACGATATCAATAAGAACTTCAAAAACAACTCTCATCACAACATAAGGAATGTATTTCATGATTTATGCTTTGGTACTAATCAGAACAACATTCATTTTGCAACTCCCGGTGAATGTTTGCACATGCACCAGCTTGGTACTGCCAAACGGGCCATCGAGTCAATTGAATTGTTGCTCCGCGGAAGTGTTCCATGTGTTTATGCCCCCAATTTGAAGCACGGTGTGGCTGTTGCTAACAGTATTGGCCATTTAGCACAACGGTACGGTGGTTTGTTATCACGCCAGTCTGATAGAGATTTTCCTCGCACCAAATTTGGGACTCAGCTATTATCAACTACGAAGAAAGAAGGGCATGATTTCTCTGGAATGCTTATTTCTCTTCTGATCGCTATGGTTTCCAAACATGGATCTGACATTATTGGTGACCATCGTTTTGTAAAGAAACAGATAGAGGTAATTCAGCTAATTCTATCAATGGAAGAATTTCTTAAACACGGTCGAATGAAATATGGTTCCTTAAAGAATCTCCCAAAAACAATTGTTCACTTTATTAATTGTATAAACTGAACATGTCACAGGAAAGGGATGGGAACAAAACTAATCAAGAATCACCTGTACTTTCACCTACCAGATTATATCTCTTTATGGGGGAGCCCCGCAGGCTGGGATAGTGCTCCGAATGAGTCTCACCATAAAACTGAGATTAAAGCTCCTTCCAAGAACACGCAAGGTAATGCTGCATCACTAATCGGTCAAACGGCGAAGCGAAAGTCCGAGAAAATGATGCTAAGCCAGGCAACATATCACTTCAACTTGCATCCGCCTGATCCTCCTCCAATTGAACAACCTGATGGTGGCGGTTCTCATTTTCATATAATGAGAACCGAAAATGGGGAATCAACAATGAAGTGGCTTCGTTCTACGAACAAAACCAAACCATTTTTTCCTTCTGACATACTCGACTTTGTTTGTGATTCTGTGCTACCTTTATTGGAGAATCCTTCACACATTTGTGGAGTTACAGAGCACAATCGTTTCGATGTTGCTTGTGGGTCTAATTTTATATTTCGCTCGCATCCTTCATATAGATCGGATAGTTCTCTGCTGAACTCCGTCTGGATGGATTGGTGTTTGATGAAATTGGACTTTGATTTAAATAACAATCCCAAGCTCATACCGTGCCATCTGGTATGCTTCTTAACTGTACAGAGTTTGAAGCAGCCATACAGTAGTATTGGTGGCTATCCAATTGATACAAACGGAATGTATGCTGTGGCTCGTCGGTTTCAAGATGTGCCTAAGAAAACAGCTTCTGAATTTGTCCAACGTGGTCGCCTGATGAATTCACTGTACCTATTTCATGTCGACACTATCCATTCCGAGCTGGCAGTTGTTCCAGAGCAAGGCCTTGATGGGTCCATAACCAATTGCGATTGGCTAGTGATATCGAATCGGATCTCATGGCTAAATTATTTTGAAAGCAAAAATGCTGCTACACCACCGTCTTACGAATCTTTGTACAACGCATGCACACTACAGGACGACATCCAGTTGGAACCGTTTGAGATGGCATTGAATGATAACGAATCCAGTGATTCTCTATCCAGTTCAGAGAGCGAAAGCTCGGACAGCAGTTCCGATTGAGTACCAAGGGTGAATGTACCGGCTAACTTTAAACTATTTTTTAATATTACTATAGAGGGTTAGCTCTAAGCACAGTTTTGCGAGATACATAGGCGCTCATAATATAACACCCTTCGAATTTGGGATTCGAACAGCTATGTAATACTAATGGATTGAACAATAGAGTATCTCCTGACCTCAATGGAACTTTCACTCCATACGTGGGGAAGACAAAATAATAAATCACCTCGTCAGCAGACACTTCCGCCGGAGCAATTACTGTCAAACGAGTGTAGTACATGTCATCATCCACATGGCATCTAGAATGGTAGTTGCGACCGATCGAAAATGCTAAGGCCTGCTGCCCAATTGCATTTAGCTTTGTACGAGACAGAATCTGAGACAACACATCCATTTCCTCCGCAACAAATGGTTCGACGTCAATTAAACTATGATGCATATGCTTCACAATTTCAACTGTTGTCTCTTCTAGCTCTAGTTTGATGCTGGGATCGACATGACTTTTGAAAACATACTCACCAATATTTGAATCCAATCTTTCTGGTCGAATTCCAATGATAGCATAATCATCATTGATACTGCCGCGCTTAACCCCTCTTCCAACGGTTGGTTTTGCTCCAACAATGGCAGGAGCAAACTGTCTCAACAATTCGATATTATTCTTCGAAGCGAGGTGTCGTTCCGCAAAATGGCGTGAAACTTTGGCAAAAATTCGCAATGATTGTTTAGAATGATCAAACGCTAGAATATGCTCATCCTTCGTACTATCCAATGTACTGTAGTTTTCAATTGACAAAGCCTGTTCCGGTTGATACTTCTTCTTTCCTCCTATCTTGCCACCCCAATCTGTCTCCATGTATTTACCTTCCACCACAGTTGCTCGGCAATATTTTTTCAGGGCTATTGTATAGACGCCATCTTTGCATGTTGAACGCCTATTCCTTTCCTTCTTCCTCGGTTTTATCTGAGACAAATTTGTATAAGTTTTGTGGCTTGTTGACACCGGTGCAGCAACCTTAAGAAAATTTGAAGACGTTTTCCATTGACTTCTGTATTCCTGTTGTCTCTTTGCTCTTTGTTTTTTGGCTCTTGCTGCAATGTTCTCTGGTGATCTTTTGAATCCCATTGTTGTTGTAGGAGATGAATTGTCGTTGTAAGATGACGACGAATCGATCTGCTGGTGGACGAGTGGAAGACCAATTGCCGTTGCTGTTGCCGACGATGCCGATGGATTGATGTTGGATCGATTGGTGTTGCCGACGATTGGTGTTGCAGATCGATTGGTATTGCGGATCGATTGGTGTTGCAGATCAATTGGTTTTGCAGATCAATTGGAGCGCCGGTGCCGGTGGAGGAGGAGCGTTTTGGAGGAGGAGGAGCGTTGCTGCTTGCTGGTGGAGGATGAGCGTTTCGGTGATTCGTTGTCGCTTGCCGGTGGAGGAGGAGCGTTTCGATGATTCGTTGCCGAGCGCCGGTGGAGGAGCGTTTCGGTGATTCGTTGCTGCTTGCTGGTGGAGGATGAGCGTTTCGGTGATTCGTTGTCGCTTGCCGGTGGAGGAGGAGCGTTTCGATGATTCGTTGCCGAGCGCCGGTGGAGGAGCGTTTCGGTGATTCGTTGCTGCTTGCTGGTGGAGGATGAGCGTTTCGGTGATTCGTTGTCGCTTGCCGGTGGAGGAATAGCGTTTCGATGATTCGTTGCCGAGCACCGGTGGAGGAGGAGCGATTTGATGCCAATGATTCGTTGCCGCTTGCCGGTGGAGGAGGAGCGCTTGGTGTTCGAGCGATACCTGTTGCAGATCGATTCGTGTTGCAGATCGATTGGTGTTGGGTCAATTGGTGTTGGATCGATTCGGATCGATTCGGTGCCAACGATTCGTTGCCGCTTGCCGGTGGAGGAGGAGGAGGAGCGTTTCGATGATTCGTTGCCGCTTGCTGGTGGAGGAGGAGCGATTCGATGCCAATGATTCGTTGCTGCTTGGAGGAGCGTTTCGCTTATTCGTTGCCGCTTGATTGGATCGATTGGTATTGGATCGATTCGTTTTGCAGATCGATTCGTTTTGCAGATCGATTGATTGGTGTTGGATCAAATGGATCGATTGGTGTTGGATCGATTGGATCGATTGGTGTTGGATCGATTGGTGTTGGATCGATTGGTGTTGCAGATCGATTGGTTTTGGATTGATTGGATAGATTCCTCGTGCCGCTTGCTGCTGTTGCTCTCGCTGCTCCCGCTTTCCGCTGTTGCTCTCCTGGTGGCTTTGCCAACAATCCTATTCAAATATATGATATGATAATTGAACAAAATGGGTGAGTATCTATTGATGTACTACATAGAGTAAATAATAACAACAGAATAATATAGTGTACATGCCGATCGTAATTATCACCAACCAGGAAATTCCCCGCACCTACCGGGAAGACGGAAATTTCCTCGAACCTACACGGAAGACAACAATTCACCTCAAGGATTCCGATCCGTTGATTCCGATCCGTTGATTCCGATCCGTTGATTCCGATCCGACCCGTTTGTTTTGATTCGTTGCTTCCGATCCGGTCCTATGAAAATAAGAAGAAAAGCCAAAGTTAGAAAATACATCATCTGTAATTTGGTTCCAATTTCATTCATTCTTGTTGCCGTTTGTATGTTTACCGTTTATTCGTACCGTCGTTCCGACAATCGTCCGGATTCGTCAACACCTACAGGGAAGATTTGTTGCTTCTGATTCGCACGGGGAAGATTTGTTGATTCCGATTCGATGGTTGCTTCCAATTCCGACAATCGACCCGATGAAATTGTTGTTGCTGCTGCTGCCGTAGAATACTTCTTACTCCATGTCACGAAAAACAGTATCTTGTTCCAGTTGATATAGAGGCAAGGGATGCAGGTTCATTGATTTCAAGACGTATATGTAAGGCTGCAGTCCAAACAATATCTATCCATCAATTTCCCTCTCGTCCAATGCTTTCTATTGTCATGCAGTACAAGGCTGTTATTTCGGACTAAAATAAATGAGAACGGATCGTTGTGCTCAAAGAGGGTCGGATCCCACGTTCTCGGACGGAGTGTTGATTGCAAGAACCAACACTCTACTCAAATAAGTCGGATGTAAGAAGGCAGATTATGAAGTGTATTTATTTTTTGTTGCGAGGTAGATTGTTTTTTTTTGTTGCGAGGTAGAAAAAGTGATTTTTTTGTCGCGAGGTAGAAAATAAAATTACTGTGTGTTTGTGTGAGAGAGTTTTTTTTTTTTTTTTTCGCGTACGATTTTCTTTTTCCTTGTAGATCATGTAGAATTCTACATGATTTGGTACAAGTGTAGAATCCTACACGTTTTTAGTAGTACTGTGATCCGTTTGAATTTTTTGAACGGTCGAACGTTGGAATTTTTTTAACGTTCGAACGTTAGAATTAATTTGGAATTAGTACTGAATCTACATGCTAGCTAGTACTGTGCTGTATGTGATCCGTTTGAATTTTTTGAACGTTACGTTCGAACGTTCGAACGTTCGAATTCCAAATGTGATCCGTTTGAATTTTTTGAACGGTCGAACGTTGGAATTTTCTTATTAGTACTGAATCTACATGCTAGTACTGAATGTACGTACAGGGTACAGGGGGGTATATAACTTGCGAGAAGTCCACATATACGAACAAATAATTACTGAATTTGCGAACAGGATGTAACCCTAACCATATTGGGAACAACTTTGCCACACAGAAGGCCAAAAATGATGTGGTTTGACTCTCCAAAGGGCAAGCATGAGGGTATTTTTGGTGCAATTGCAGGGCACAAACTAACTTATTGGATAGTAATGACTCAAAAAGTATCCGGTCCAAGCAATGAATACATTCATCATGACTCATCAAATGCATATTGGGAATAACTTTGTCACACAAAATGCCCAAAATGTTGTGGTTTGAATATACAAATGGCAAACATGTGGGTATTTTTGGTGCAATTCCAGGGCACAAACTAACTTCTTATTGGGTAATGACTCAAAAAGTATCGGGTCCAAGCCATGAATACATTCATCATGACTCATCCAATGCATATTCGAAACAACTTTGTCACATAGAATGCCCAAAATGTTGTGGTTTGACTCTACAAATGGCAAACACGGGGGTATTTTGTGTGCAATTCCAGGGCACAAACTAACTTATTCGGTAATGACTCAAAAATTATCTGGTCCAAGCCATGAATACATTCATCATGACTCATCAAATGCATATTGAGAACAACTTTGTCACACAGAATGCCCAAAATGTTGTGGTTTGACTCTCCAAATGGCAATCATGGGGGTATTTTTGGTGCAATTCCAGGGCACAAACTAACTTATTGGGTAATGACTCAAAAAGTATCGGGTCCAAGCCATGAATACATTCATCATGACTCATCCAATGCATATTGGAAACAACTTTGTTACATAGAATGCCCAAAATGTTGTGGTTCGACTCTACAAATGGCAATCATGGGGGTATTTTTGGTGCAATTCCAGGGCACAAACTAACTTATTGGGTAATGACTCAAAAAGTATCGGGTCCAAGCCATGAATACATTCATCATGACTCATCCAATGCATATTGGAAACAACTTTGTTACATAGAATGCCCAAAATGTTGTGGTTTGACTCTACAAATGGCAAACACGGGGGTATTTTTGGTGCAATTCCAGGGCACAAACTAACTTATTCGGTAATGACTCAAAAAGTATCTGGTCCAAGCCATGAATATATTCATCATGACTCTTCCAATGCATATTGGAAACAACTTTGTCACATAGAATGCCCAAAATCTTAAGGTTTGAGTCTCCAAATGGCAAACATGTGGGTATTTTTGGTGCAATTCCAGGGCACAAACTAACTTATTGGGTAATGACTCAAAAAGTATCTGGTCCAAGCCATGAATATATTCATCATGACTCATCAAATGCATAGTGCGAACAACTTTGTCACATAGAATGCCCAAAATCTTAAGGTTTGACTCTCCAACTGACAAACATGAGGGTATTTTTGGTGCAATTCCAGGGCACAAACTAACTTATTGGGTAATGACTCAAAAAGTATCCGGTCCAAGCAATGAATACATTCCTCATGACTCATCAAATACATATTGGGAACAACTTTGTCACACAGAATGCTGTAAATGTTGTGGTTTGACTCTCCAAATGGCAAACATGAGGGTATTTTTGGTGCAATTCCAGGGCACAAACTAACTTATTCGGTAATGACTCAAAAAGTATCTGGTCCAAGCCATGAATACATTCATCATGACTCATCCAATGCATATTGGGAACAACTGTGGCACATAGAATGACCAAAATCTTAAGGTTTGACTCTACAAATGGCAAACATGGGGGTATTTTTGGTGCAATTCCAGGGCACAAACTAACTTATTGGGTAATGACTCAAATAGTATCGGGTCCAAGCCATGAATACATTCATCATGACTCATCCAATGCATATTGGAAACAACTTTGTCACATAGAATGCCCAAAATCTTAAGGTTTGACTCTACAAATGGCAAACATGTGGGTATTTTTGGTGCAATTCTAGGGCAAAAACTAACTGATTGGGTAATGACTCAAATAGTATCGGGTCCAAGCCATGAATATATTCATCATGACTCATCCAATGCATATTGGAAACAACTTTGTCACATAGAATGCCCAAAATGTTGTGGTTTGACTCTACAAATGGCAAACACGGGTGTATTTTGTGTGCAATTCCAGGGCACAAACTAACTTATTCGGTAATGACTCAAAAAGTATCTGGTCCAAGCCATGAATACATTCATCATGACTCATCAAATGCATATTCGAAACAACTTTGTCACACAGAATGCCCAAAATGTTGTGGTTTGACTCTCCAAATGGCAATCATGGGGGTATTTTTGGTGCGATTCCTAGGGCACAAACTAACTTATTGGGTAATGACTCCAAAAGTATCTGGTCCAAGCAATGAATACATTTATCATGACTCATCAAATGCATATTGGGAATAACTTTGTCACACAAAATGCCCAAAATGTTGTGGTTCGACTCTACAAATGGCAATCATGGGGGTATTTTTGGTGCAATTCCAGGGCACAAACTAACTTATTGGGTAATGACTCAAAAAGTATCCGGTCCAAGCAATGAATACATTCCTCATGACTCATCAAATACATATTGGGAACAACTTTGTCACACAGAATGCTGTAAATGTTGTGGTTTGACTCTCCAAATGGCAAACATGGGTGTATTTTTGGTGCAATTCCAGGGCACAAACTAACTTATTCGGTAATGACTTAAAAAGTATCTGGTCCAAGCCATGAATACATTCATCATGACTCATCCAATGCATATTGGGAACAACTGTGGCACATAGAATGACCAAAATCTTAAGGTTTGACTCTACAAATGGCAAACATGGGGGTATTTTTGGTGCAATTCCAGGGCACAAACTAACTTATTGGGTAATGACTCAAATAGTATCGGGTCCAACCCATGAATACATTCATCATGACTCATCCAATGCATATTGGAAACAACTTTGTCACATAGAATGCCCAAAATCTTAAGGTTTGACTCTACAAATGGCAAACATGTGGGTATTTTTGGTGCAATTCTAGGGCAAAAACTAACTGATTGGGTAATGACTCAAATAGTATCGGGTCCAAGCCATGAATGCATTCATCATGACTCATCCAATGCATATTGGAAACAACTATGACACATAGAATGCCCAAAATCTTAAGGTTTGACTCTCCAACTGACAAACATGAGGGTATTTTTGGTGCAATTCCAGGGCACAAACTAACTTATTGGGTAATGACTCAAAAAGTATCTGGTCCAAGCAATGAATACATTCCTCATGACTCATTAAATACATATTGGGAACAACTTTGTCACACAGAATGCTGTAAATGTTGTGGTTTGACTCTCGAAATGGCAAACATGAGGGTATTTTTGGTGCAATTCTAGGGCACAAACTAACTGATTGGGTAATGACTCCAAAAGTATCCGGTCAAAACTATGAATACATTTATCATGACTCATCAAATGCATATTGGGAACAACTTTGCCACTCAGAATGCCCAAAATGTTGTGGTTTGACTCTCAAAATGGCAAACATGATGAGGGTATTTTTGGTGCAATTCCAGGGCACAAACAGTCTCATTTGGTAATGAGTACCAAAGTTTTTGTACCAGGCCATGAATGCATATCACATGACTTACGAAATGCATGTTGGGAACAACTTTTAAATGCATATTGGGAACAACTTTGACACACACAGTACAGACAATGATGTGGTTTGTAGATACAAATGGCACACAAGACAGTACGGTATGTTAGGTGCAGCAGTCTACGAGATTCTACATGTGACTAGAGGATTGAAATACATAACCTTAGTGTGATCAAATGTTTCCCTTCTGAAAAAATTATGGCGCGGGAGGGGTGGCTGGCACAGGTACGTGCTCTACTGCTACAAATATAACAGCGCGCCCAAAACCAGACAACACACAGAAGATGTTCGGGCAAACAACATAGTACAGAACCCACGGAAAAATTCTACACACAAAACATCGTACACATACTACACGAAACACCGTACACACACACACACACACGACACACACAACACACACAACACAAAACACCGTACACAACCCGACAAATTATTAGTACACACACAAAACCACACAAAAAGAAACACATGATTCTTGATCGACACCGTATTCAGAAAATAAAATAAAAAAATATGAATGCTATCGGAAAGACACGACGAAGCAAAAAATCCGAGGGGAAGACCCTTCGAAACAACAAAACCATCCGGCCCGGTGATCATCAAAATACAGGGGACAACAACGGTAAGAAAAGAAGAGTTAAAACAAACACCGCAATTACTAACAAAGTGTGTAACAGTAATACCACAACTATGAACGCATCAAAGGGCAACAGTAAAAAAAATGGTTCCGACAACACAATTTCTACTACTACAAACACGGAAGAACAAAACACCATCAACCAGAGTAACGAACCAGCGCTGACCATTACCAACACAACCACCACTACAGTAACGAACCAACAGAAAGAAGGAACAAAAACCAATGTGGTAGAGAAAACATCTAACGGAGAATGCTACAATTTAGAGGATGTTGCCGAACATGTCATGAAAAATATCCAATATGACAAATTGGCAGAGGAAGTGGCAAAACGCTTACGGAAACAAGAGAGGGAACCACATATAGGGGTGGGAAAGGTAGTAATGGTACCTAAACAAACGGAGGCAACCATGCAGGGAGAGGGGAGTTACAATGCCGGCGACACAAGAGAACGAGCAGTAAGTACAATTACAGACAAATATGGACTTATAATAGACAACGATATGCTTAAGGCTTTGAGTGATATGACTGAAAGAGTGGAGAAGCAGCTAAGGGATTACGTCAAAAAACATTGGTACCCCAACATGAAGTTCCCTATCAATGACAAGGTAACGGCGCTTGTAATAAATAAAGCTGTTGGAGAAAGTGCGGTTATGAAGCCACCAAATATTCCACTTGCGGCATTCTGTTCCTTTTACAGGAAACGAGTAGGGACAGTACTGACTGCATTGAGGCACAACTCACAAACATTAGCAAGAAAAAACTGGATAGGTAAATACAGGTGGGAGAATTGGTTGTTGAAATTAGGATTTTGAGAATCTATTTTTGGTCCGACAACACTAACATGCTGCCCGTTGATACTTATGATACTTCCAGTACAGACGATTACAGAAAAGGTCGAGTCCCTATCACATTCCCTGGTACTGTTGCAGTTATTCAAGACACAGAATATGAAAACACAGGTATTTTAAACCCTCAATACAGAACATACAAAGACGCGGAAGATGAAGATTTTTATTATTTTGTTACAAGAATCATGTCGGCAATCAATCCGACAAATTCCAATTTCAAACAACGGAAGGAGAGGCACTTGCTGAGTGATATATTTACTATAGCAGATGAAGCATTTGCATTGGTACTAATCTACAATGAGCATCATGTATGGGTGAACCAGCAGCGGCGAAAGGGTGATGCCACGATTCCGCGACAAAAAAAAAATTCTGCGATTCAGACAGTGGAAGCAGAAATGGATGGATGGAGGAAGGTCGCGAGTTGTTCAGTGACTTGTGCGACAAAATTGGCGAGATGCGAAAACACCCAGAAACAGGAAGGAAATTGGAAGAAATGATGAGGGACAGATTTAGGAACGAAAGTTCGACAAATTACACCAACAATAAGCAGGGCGATGCAAATATTACTAGTAGCAGCTCCACTAATTGTAGTGGACCAAAAAAGAAAAAGAAAAGAAACGTCTATATTGATCCGGCAATAACAGCATTGATGAATGAAAGTTTATCTATGGGTGAACTAATGTAGAAAATAACAGTACATACATAATACAAAACTACTACTAATCTTGAACTTAATTTTGAGAATATTAGAAATAATGGAGGATTCGTAATACGTCGCAATAGGAATAAATCAAGCATAATAGAATCTACATTTTAAAAAGGGAATATTGTAGTCAAGAAATATAATTCACAACTAGGGGAGCAGAATCGAATTGTTGTTTGGTAGATTAATATTTTGGAATTAATACTGACTCAAGATTTCTTTTTTATTCGTGAATAGAAGTAAGTGTTGTTCGTACAGAATAATAATTCGGTTCTGCTAGAGACTGAAATAAATTATTTTTATTTGAGAGTAGAGTAATGTGCATCAGGCGCACAGAAATAGTGCTGAGTTTACATATACCCTTATACGATCGTCGCGAATTTCAGGGTGTCCAGAAATATTGCCGTGTTAAAATCACGCACAAAATTTGTGCGCGAGAAGTAAATTCGAACCCCGCGAAACAGTTCTCGGACGCAGGAATACATTTATCATGACTCATCAAATGCATATTGGGAACAACTTTGCCCCACAGAATGTTGGAAAAGTTGTGGTTTGTCTCTCCAAATGGCAAACATGAGGGTATTTTGGGTGCAATATTGGGCACAAACTGACTTATTGGGTAATGACTCCCAAAGTATCCGGTCCAAGCCATGAATACATTTCTCATGACTCATCAAAGGCATATTGGGAACAACTTTGCCGCACAGAATGTTGGAAATGTTGTGATCTATCGCTCCAAATGGCACAGAAGAGGGTATTTTTGGTGCAAATCCAGGGCATAAAATGACTGATTGGGTAATGACTCCAAAAGTATCAGGTCCAGGCCATAAATAATTTTTTCATGACTCATCTGATGCATATTGGGAACAACATTTAAACTCACAATACAGAAAATGTTGTGGTTTGTCTCTCCAAATTGCAGACAACGTCCGATAACTGTCACGCGACCCCACGCGACCCCTCGCAAGCCCTATTTTCAGAAAATCGACCCTGCGTTTGTTATGCGCAAGGGTATTTTTTTAAATTCATAATTTTTGTGGTAAAGATTTTCGACCCCCCTCAGGTTGCGACCAAAATTCTCCCCGAAGACTCAAAATGTCCATTGATCTCTCCATTTTGACTAAATTGATTGAAAAAATCTACTTTTCACTACCACACTTTCTAACCTTAACCCAAGATATGAAATAAAATTAGTTTCAAAAGTGTTAGTTTGCTACGTTTCCGCGTTGTTTTCTACGGTATATCACGTCGTGTCTTCTTTCATACCATCGTGCCTTTTAATGCTCGCTTTGATAGCATCATGCTCGTCTTAACGAATTTTCGTAGAACTCTACAGCACTAACTTCCTCCTACACGATTTCACCACCATTCTTTCTTTTATTTTGTTTCCAAAAATACTTTTTTCTTAGATATGTGTCTGGGTGTATTATGATAGTACTACTAGTAGTAGTAATGTAGGTATGATAGTATCGATTTCTGTTCGAGTTGTGAAACGATTTTTTGTACAATTCATGTCAACAATCATGGAACGGCGTTTCAGAATTCAGTAACCGGAACGGGGTTTCATGCTTTTGTGTTTGAATCATGTTTAAATTTGAAATCTCGGTGCCAAACAAATTCCTAACCTTAACCCAAGATATGCAATAAAATTATTTTCAGAAGTGTTTGTTTGCTACTTCGTACTAGTACTATGTTTCTGCCTTGTTTCTATGTCACGACGTTTCTTTTTTCATACCATCATGCCTTTTCATGCTCAATCCGATAGCATCATGCTCATTTTCATCATGTACATTTAACACCCCCATCGAAATCATTTCTCCCCCTCCCTTCTTCCATTAGAAGAACATGTCACAACCTAGTAAAAATCGCCATCACTTCAAGAGTGGTTGTTATACCAAAATTCCCAAATCATTTATATGTCGTAGCTGCATGTCCTGTAAGGGCAAATTGAAGACATTCATCGGAAGCAGACAAGATTCGTCTACACACAAATCATACCGATATGTATCACGAGGCCTTTCACGTCACCTTGATTCAATAGCTTTTTGCCATGATTTCTATTTAAAGCATAACCTAATGGAATTTTCATCATCTGCCAAAGAAGAATCCACTACTACAGTTCGTCATTCACCTACACAATATGGCCTGACATTGACGGAGAATGGTCCAATTGTTCCTTCCGCTTCTGTTGCTGCCGCTCACACTAACAAGGCATCCTCAAACAAAACGTTCAACTCTGTTCTAAACAGTCAGGTAGTACACAACTTATTTGTTCCACCAATGGATAGAAATGTAATGGAATCACAGTTGTTTCCTTCAGAAGACAACAGCAACAACGATGACATGGTTATTCATGAAGAAATTTGCCTTCCTATTCAGAACGATAATGGTATTGATGCTTCAGAACCCACCGCATCCCAACCAAACATCAATGAAAAAGAGCAATTGATCCGATCTCATCTTTCTTTTTCACCTACCAATAGGATCATTGCTGAAATAAAGCTCATGAATCTAATGACGAAACACAAGTTACCTCTAACACACATTCAAATCTATTTTTCAATGGGCAAACAAATGTCAAACTATTCATGGTGTTGACTTTAGCTCTACCTACCCCCGCCATCGAGAAGCCATATTTAGTGAAAGCAAGTCCAATTTGGGTATTTCAGAGACCAAGTTCGAGCCACACATAATTAACTGGTTACTATTATTTTCCTTCTGAATCCGATTCGTTGAGAGTCTGATTCAAGGGCTTCTGACAAACAGCAACGCTGTGTTAGTGTGTTAGTAGACGAACGATTGTACTCTACGCGTGACAATTGTGGTTGGATACTTTCGGCAACGGATAATCGGACTACAGGCGAGACTAGGGAAACGCCAGATCTCCTCTTGCTGTGACTTATTCAGATTGCAGCGAGACAGACCTTAGTATGTAGATTACAGGTAGTTGGTAGCAACTAGTGTGAATTTTGGGATATAAATCAGTTGAATGTTAAAAGTATGAGATAAGAGAGTAATCTTGCTGGAGAGCATGATATCTCTTTTAGTGCAGTGATGAATACAGTACACTGCTAATCGTACAGCACTGTAGAATCACATGCTATCATGAGAAGCTTTCTTCTAATCGTGATCACTGAAGCAGCTGTTACAGGAAGCTTCTTCGAACCTCCTTGAATATCGAAACACATGATTGGAGGTATCAAACGGCTATACCGGAACCAGGCAATTCACCTTGTTTTGGTCATGAAAACAAAAGAACCTTGCTTCCGATCTTAAGTATCGAACTTTGATCGTGAAAGAACCTTGCTTCCGATCTTAAGTATCAAACTTTGGTCGTGAAAACAGAAAGTATGGGCCTTCCCGGTCATTTACCATAAGATATGAGAATATTCCAATCCTGTTTACAGGAAGTATGGGCCTTCTCGGTCATTCGGCCTTCGCGAAGAATATTCCAATCCTGCTTACAGAGGTGCATATGACTCGAACGGTATTATCGTACCACTCCAGCTGTAGTACTGTAAATTACGTAGGAATCTACGTAAGTTCAAGTACCGATCTGTGGTTCCCTCTACATACGTACGAAAGGAATTTAATATGCCCCATCTTCTTGAACGTGATCAAGTGTATCACATAGCTCGAAAAGAAGAACAAGTAAATTTCGTGAGTACGTATGTGGAAGCAATTTAATATGCCCCATCTTCTTGCACGTGATCAAGTGTATCACATACTTCGGAAAGAAGATCGATTGATCGTAGTGGAGTGATCTTAGTGGAGCATCGATTCGGAGAATTGAATCGTATCAAAAGGATTCAATCGTAGAATTGATTGCAGACAAATTCATACCAATCTAGAAATGAAATGAATCGGATCGTAGAATCGAATCGGAGGATGCGATTGATGTAGAATCGAATCGGAGGATGCGATTGATCAAATACAATCGTAACCGAAGCTTGATCGGGGAATCTAATCGCTTGGTAGGGAATCGATTTGTAGATGCAACCATAATCGATTAGTAGATATCAAGCTTGGAATGAATCGGAGAATCGAATCGGTTGCTTGGGTCAGAGAACCGATTGATTTGGGTAATCGAATCAAGGATAGATCGAATCGTAGAATCTAATCGATTGAGTATCAGGGATTCAATCGTAGAATTGATTGTGGTGGATCGAGCTTAGTGGAGCAATCGTAGGGTACTACATCGAAAATCGATTTGTAGATGTCAATTTGAAATGGACCGAATCGTAGGAAATGATTGGTCAAATTCAACCATAACTGAGGCAGGAAGCGTAATTTGGAGAATTGATTCGAATTGAATCGTACCAATAGGATTCAATCGTAGAATTGATCCAGACAAATTCATACCAATCTAGAAAAGAATCGAACCGTGGAATCGAATCGAAGGATGTGATCGATCAAATACAACCGTGTAGGAATTGATAGATCCAATTTCAACTGTAACGTTGGAGAATTGAAATCGATTATCGATTTGTAGATGGTGCCAAAGGATAAGAATGCCCCATGATAGTGCTTCGATAATTTGGAGAATTGATTCGGATTGAATCGAATCGCAGAATCGAATCGTAGTGGATCGGATTGTAGAATCAAAGCGTAAGATGTGATTGATCAAATACAATCGTAATCAAAGCTTGATCGGGGAATCTAATTGGAGGATTTGTGGATACCATAATCGATTTGTAGAGACCAAGCTCGTAGATCTTGATTGTGGACGAATCGTAGGCGTGATTCGTAGAAACGTCATCTAATCGTAGAATTTTGATGGATCTTGATCGTAGATTTGGATCAATCGTTGGATCAATCGGATCTTGATCGTAGATTTGGATCAATCGTTGGATCAATCGTAATCGAAATGGAAACATAGAATCGAATCTCTACTAATTGTAGAATATGATCAAATCGTAGAAAAACCGATCGAGTTGGAGGAATCCAGACATGCCCCATATCAATCAATGTCATCGTAAGTCCAATTAGCAACCAAGAGAGTAGCATGTAGGTGATACATCTTGAGCTTGATAGCATCACGATGCCGTTTGGTGAAGCACACAGCAGGCAAGTCGTAGGTCAAAGAATGTACCCCATAAATAGTAGCCTCCCAATTAGGGCAATAAGGTGCACCTGACTGTGAATAGACATGTACTGGGTTTGGAGCGGCACTATGGTTGGGATGAACTGAGCGTGGAACGACACTATCCTTAGAAAATGCCCCAGATGGTGGAAGTTGCAATGAAGGAATGCAAGTACTGGGCTTGTGAGAAGAAAATTTCTTGGGTGACCGTTGGAATGTCACAGTAGCAGATTTAGGATGAAACGTCCATGCTGTATTAGATGAAGGCTTGGGATAAGGACGTGGGGAGTGACGCTTTGGAGTAGTATGAGAGGCATCACCATGTGGAGTGTCCGGGTGGACAGTAGGAATGGTTGAAGAGATTACTCGTTTGAATTGAACTGATTCAGTGCTGGGGAAGTAAGTCCAAGTGTAGGATGGAGTACTGGTAGGAGCAGGAACGAGATCAGTATTGGGACGAGCTAACTTATGCATTTCAGAAGATCCAAGCGGGTTCTCATTGTTGGCAATAGTAGAAATGACAGGCGTTTCGCAAGCAGGTTTAGGTGCTTGGGATGGGAAGGAAGCAGATGCTTGAGTTGTAACAGGAACATGTGCTGGAGGCGTGACGAGAACAGGTACTGGAGGCGTGATGGAAGCAGATACCGAAGATGACACCGGTAGTAAGACTGGTGGTTTTGTCAGGCAAGATTGAGCTTGTACGCTGGGTTGTGACGCCAGAATAGCAGCATTAGCCTTGGTTGGAACAGCAGTCAGCTCAGGGTGCTGGTTGCGCGCATTACAAAAGGCAAGGAAGGCATCCCGGGTGTACTGGCTGTGGTCATACCAGTAACAGTCAACTTGGAGCATGATATCATTTATAAAATCAACAAATGAGGTTAATGTGTGTTGATCTTTCGCACTGGTAGAACGGGGGTCGGTCTGAGCTTGGTATTTTAGTTCAGAGCCATTTTCATCAACAATATAGGTATATTCATAAATGTCACAAATGAAATGGTTCCAGGTGGTTGCTCCTGCTACAATGAGGACTTCACAAATGTGGTTGCATGCTTCTTGAGGAACATTCAGTGTTGCATTTAGGATTTCTGCAAGTTTCAAAAATCAAATGATGGAAACAGTAATCTGAGATCAGGGCCGTAAATGGACATAGTGAAGTGACAAAGCGACGAAAATTCGTTGGATTGAGTATTGTCTGTGTTGTCGTTGCTGTTGCACGGTGAAAACAGCGTTGTTGACGAGTAATCGATCGTGGAATCGGTTATTGTCGTGGTTGTTGCTGTTTGATGCGCGGCGGTGAAAACAACGAAAATTCGTTTGTTGTAGAAACAATCGATCGATGGTAGTTTCCAAACGATGTCGTCGACGGATAAGCGATCTTAGAATCGGTTATTGTTGATGTCGTCGTCGTTGTCGGTTACAGTGAAAATGAAGATCTTCGTCGTTGTGTGCGTCGTCGTTAGCGTTGGCGTCGGCAGCAAAGAATCGATCGTAATATTTGGTTATTGTCGATGTTGTAGAAAAACGTCGTGTTTGCTGTTGTTCTGGTGTGCGCAACTAAAATTCGGTCAATCAGTTATCGTCAATCGTTGTATCAAAGATTCTATCGTATGATCGTTTGTTGTCGATGCCGTTGCCGTGTTAGAAGTCGGTCTAGTAGGACCTAAGATCTTGTTGCTCTGATAAGACGTCAACGTTGGTCGCGTCGTCGCAATAGGTGTTGCCGGCGGTCGTCGAAGGATCTTTATCGTTGGTGGCGACGTCGTTGGTAGTTGCAAAACGATGTTACGGCGAATACATTCTTGTCACTGTCGGCGTTGGCGTTGGCAGCAAAGAATCGATCGTAAGAACGAGTTTGCAAAAGACAATAGAATGGTCGTTGTTGCTTGTTCCTGGAATCAAATCGTAAGCATTGTAAATGTTGATGGGGTGTCGGTATCTTGATAATGATGAGATCGCGACACGGGGGAATTGGAATCTGGTGGAGGTGAGATTCTTGGATGGAGATATTGCTATTGGCGTGTCCAATGCAATGGGCTTCTAATAAAGACTTCGGCGTGTCCGATTGGTGTCTTTCTTGTGTGTAATCGGATCAGAGAACTGTCGAATCGATGGGTCTTCTGTCGGATTGTCGTCGACTGTTCTTCTTATGCAAGCTGCCTGAGAGCTTGCGACTGTTAATCTATTATTTTCCTTCTGAATCCGATTCGTTGAGAGTCTGATTCAAGGGCTTCTGACAAACAGCAACGCTGTGTTAGTGTGTTAGTAGACGAACGATTGTACTCTACGCGTGACAATTGTGGTTGGATACTTTCGGCAACGGATAATCGGACTACAGGCGAGACTAGGGAAACGCCAGATCTCCTCTTGCTGTGACTTATTCAGATTGCAGCGAGACAGACCTTAGTATGTAGATTACAGGTAGTTGGTAGCAACTAGTGTGAATTTTGGGATATAAATCAGTTGAATGTTAAAAGTATGAGATAAGAGAGTAATCTTGCTGGAGAGCATGATATCTCTTTTAGTGCAGTGATGAATACAGTACACTGCTAATCATACAGCACTGTAGAATCACATGCTATCATGAGAAGCTTTCTTCTAATCGTGATCACTGAAGCAGCTGTTACAGGAAGCTTCTTCGAACCTCCTTGAATATCGAAACACATGATTGGAGGTATCAAACGGCTATACCGGAACCAGGCAATTCACCTTGTTTTGGTCATGAAAACAAAAGAACCTTGCTTCCGATCTTAAGTATCGAACTTTGATCGTGAAAGAACCTTGCTTCCGATCTTAAGTATCAAACTTTGGTCGTGAAAACAGAAAGTATGGGCCTTCCCGGTCATTTACCATAAGATATGAGAATATTCCAATCCTGTTTACAGGAAGTATGGGCCTTCTCGGTCATTCGGCCTTCGCGAAGAATATTCCAATCCTGCTTACAGAGGTGCATATGACTCGAACGGTATTATCGTACCACTCCAGCTGTAGTACTGTAAATTACGTAGGAATCTACGTAAGTTCAAGTACCGATCTGTGGTTCCCTCTACATACGTACGAAAGGAATTTAATAGTTACCTTGCAATTTACCCACCCAAATATTTGTTCGATCCTTCCCAGACGCACTTCATTCCCTTCTGACCAATAAGGAGTTGATGCAAGAAACCAATTTGTCTTTTCCAAATGTTCGAGACTCCTCTTTCACCCGAAAACAACCCACCACTCACCAATGAAACATACATAACAGAACTACACCACGGCTCTTGGTGGACAGAATCGTGGAAGCAGATCTGCAATGAAAATGATGAAATCCTTGTTCCGATCATTTTCTACATGGATGGAATCAGCTTGGATGCACATGGCCGTCTGTCACTCACTCCTCTCAACATGACTCTTGGTATTTTCAATACTGAAGCAAGAAAACGACCTGACGCTTGGACCACAATTTATTTTCATCCCGACACTGAAATTGAGAGCATAAGACACACGGAAAAAACCACGGCAAAAGATAATATTCAAAATCTACACACTGCGCTTGCATCGGCTTTGCAATCTTTCAAGGAAGTATGTGAAATGCAGGGTGGGTTGGAGTGGGATTATCTTCCGTATGCAGGAAAAGTGTTCAAAGTGAAAATGAAATTTGCAATTGCCTATGTTGTTGGGGATACAGAACTTCATGACAAACTATGTGGAAAGTATGGATCCTACACGCAAAAGGTGAAGAAATTGTGCCAACATTGTACATGTTCTACACGTGTCATCCATAAACCAAAAGCCCAAGTGGAGGAACTGACTCGGCTCTGGGTTCCAGAAGATTTTGAATCCCCCCCAAACAATTCTGCACGGGAACACATGGAGTACTTCAAAAGCATTTCGCACCATCCCATAAAAAATGCTTTTCACAGCCTCAATTTTGGTAGTAATGTCAACAACATTCACTTTGCTACTCCCGGTGAGTGTTTGCATATGCATCAACTGGGTGTAGCACGTCGGGCAGTAGAATCACTCGATTCATTGTTAAAAGGTAGTCCTAAGTGTTGGTATGCCCCTGATTTAAACACGAATGGCACATCAGCTACTATTGGTTCACTTGCGCAGTTATACGGTGGTCTTTTGTCAAGGCAATCGGACAGAGATTTCCCCAGAACCAAGTTTTCCAGTCAGCTTCTCTCCATTACCAAAAAGGAGGGTAATGATTATTCAGGAATGCTCATTTCCATTCTGATCACCCTTTGTTCCGATGTGGCAATAAACATCATCAAGGACGCGACATTTATTCAGAAACAAGTAGAGGTAATTCAACTGATACTCTCCATGGAAGAATTCTTGAAGCATGGGAATATACCCATTTCTGGATTGGAAAATCTCCCCAAGATGATAATCCATTTTATCAATTGTATTAATTCTACCTGCCTCAGAGAGGGAATGGGTACAAAACTGATCAAAAACCATCTATACTTTCACCTTGTTGAGTACATTAAACTTTGGGGACTTCCATACGGATGGGATTCTTCTTATTCAGAATCACACCACAAAACTGAAATCAAAGCACCCTCGAAGAACACTCAACAGAATGCTTCGACATTGATAATGCAAACGGCAAAGCGACAGGAAGAAAAAATGCTGCTACGAGTAGCTACTTCCAAGTTTAATTTAGTGACGGCAGAAGATGTTTCTGGTAATCGAGTCCCTCCCGAAGTTTCTGGTTCAAAATTTCACGTTTTCATTAACGACGATGGGGCAAGTACTATGAGATGGGTTAGGTCATCGAACAAAACAAAACCCTATATTTCTCCCATTGTGTTGTCTTTTGTATGTCAGAATGTGCTTCCACTTTTGGAGGACTCTACGTTTGTGAAAGGATTTACTGAACATAACAGGTTTGACGAGTGCACACAGCAAAATTACTTGTTTCGGAGCCACCCTTCATATCGTTCCGATGGTGGCCAACTAAACTCTGTCTGGTATGATTGGGCGTTGTTTGATGTCGACGCATGTGAAATACCCTGCCATATTATGTGTTTCCTTGAACTCTACAATCTGAAGCAGCCTTACTCATTTGTTTCTGAGTACGAAATTGCCGACGAAGGCATTTATGCAGTAGTGACCAAGTTTAAATCCACTCCACTACCAACAGCTTCGTCGTTTGTGACCAGAGGTGAAGTAGACGAAAATTCCCTGTTCTTATTTCATGTCGACAGCATACTTTCCGATGTAGCAGTTGTCCCCAAACTTGATACAATTGGTACATTGCAATCAAACTCATATCTAGTTGTGTCGAATCGAAGGGCTTGGCTGGATGAATTCCACAAGACAACGTCTTCTTTGCCTAATGAAGAGGCACTCTACTCCCAATGCACTATCATTGTTGAACAGGACAGCGACAATAATGATGATGCTACTAATTCAGGTGATGATTGTTCAATGACATCGAACGATGATGATGATAGTGAGGTCCTCTCTGACACATCCAATACTTAATTGTTTACCTAGTACAATATCAGTAATAAGTTAGTATTACTGAATCAAGTGCTCCTCCGTATCAATCGTAACATATTTCTCCTACGTTTCGATTGATAGCTACTCCGAAACGATTGCACAATGTCGCAGGAAAACAAACGAAGTGAATGGAACGTCTAACTTTAAATTATTGTTTAATATATTATAGACGATCAGCTCTTAGCACAGTTTTTGTCAATACATATGCGCTCATAATATAACAGCCTTCATATTTTGGATTCAAACAGCTATGTAATACTAATGGATTGAACAATAGAGTATCGCCTGACCTCAATGGAACTTTCACTTTATATGTTGGGAACACAAAGTAATAAATCACCTCGTCATCACTTACATGTTTTGGAGCAATAACCATCAGTCTCGTATAGAACATATCGGCATCGATATGGCATTTCAAGTGATAATCCTTTCCAATAGAAAAGGCCGTAGCGTGATGGCCGATTGCATTCAGTGTTGTACGACTAACAACCTCATTCATCACAGTTGTTTCAAGGTTGACAAATTTGGACATTTGACTTAAACAAAGCTGCATTTCCTTCACAATGTGTAGGGCTTTCTGTTCAAGGTGGTCTTGTGTTGTCGGTTCCACATTGTTTTTGAAAACATACACACCATTTCCCGATTTCAATCGATTTGGTCTCATCCCAATAATACCATATCCACTGTTTACACTGTCACATTTGGTTCCTTGGCCTATTTTGGGTTTAGATTGAACAATTTTTGCAGCAAATGTTCTTGTAATTTCTATATTTTTGGGAGTACCCAAACGTTGTTTTGCGAATTTTGTGGAAGCTTTTGCAAAGAGTCTCAATGATGGTTCTGATTTGGCGAATGCTTAAACAAACTTATCGTCGGTACTATCCAATGTCTTGAAACTATCAATAGACACCGCCTCTTCCGATCTGTATTCCCTTTCTCCAACTGTTTTAAAACCCCATCGTGTTTCCATGAATTTACCTCGAAACCCATTCTTGTGAACTGTTTTCAATGCTATTTGCTTGACATGTTGTACAATTTCCTTCATACTTTGACGCTTCTTGGGTTTTATCTCCGACAAGTGTTTGTAAGTCTGGTGGATTGTTGATGATGATGGTGCTCCGTTTTGGAGAAATTTTGATGTCGTTCTCTTTCTCTCTGTCTTCCCACGTTTCCTCTTTGATTTTTGCTTCATTGCTTTTGTTGCCAATTGCTTTGTTGTTGTATTCAATCCCATTGCACCGGGTGCCATTCTTGTGTGACAAGTGCCGGACTCTGTGCAGATTAGCTGTTTGAGGAAGACGACGAATCGATTTGCCCATGGAGTGCGTTTCCGGGTCAAGTTTGTGGAACGGCGTTTCAGATTCAGTTGTCAGGAACGGTAATTCTGACTTTTGTGGCCGCTTCGAATGTTCCCGCCTGTTGCTATCTCGCTGCTGTTGCTCTCGCTGCTGTTGCTCTCGCTAGCTTTTGCTCTCGCTGCTGTTGTTCTCACTGCTGTTGCTCTTGCTGGCTGTTGCTCTCGCTGGCTGTTGCTCTCGCTGCTGTTGCTCTCGCTGGCTGTTGCTCTCGCTGGCTGTTGCTCTCGCTGCTGTTGCTCTCGCTGCTGTTGCTCCCGCTGCTGTTGCTCTCGCTGGCTGTTGCTCTCGCTGCTGTTGCTCCCGCTGCTGTTGCTCCCACTGCTGCTGCTCCCGCTTGCTGCTGTTGCTATTGCTGCCGCTTGCCGCTGTTGTTATCGCTGCCGCTTGCCGATGTTGCTATCAATGCTGCTTTCCGATGTTGGTAATCTGCAGAACATCTGTATTGTCGTTTTAGGGTCAATTTTCCGGAACGGCGTTTCAGCTGTTGTTGCTATCTGCCGTTGCCGTTGTTGACGATCCTATTATATTATATGATATGATAAATGAACAAAATGGGTGAGTATTCATCTATTGGTGTACTACATAGAGTAAATAATAACAACAACAGAGTAATATAATCTATGTCCCACTAACCTACACCGTTGGCCTCCTTTTCTTGTTGCTTTCAAATTGTCCAATCGATTTGATGCTTATGATTTCAAGGGAAGATTCGCCGCACCTTTAGTGTTCCGATTCGCCGCACCTATAGGGAACAGGATGCTGCACCTCCAGCGTTGCTTCCGATCCATTGTTTCCTGTTGTCCGTTTACGTTGATCTCTTGTTGCTCCAATTGATCATTGTTCCGATCCGTACCTATGAAATTAAGAAGGCAAACAAAATTGAGGAATACATCATCAGCAATGTAGGATGTAGGCATCATTGTCCATCTATCTCACGTTGTTCCTTTTGCTGCCTTTGACTCTGTGTTGCCTTCTGATCCGTTGTTTCCAATCCGGTCCTAGTATGAAAAGGAAAAAAAAAATAAGGGAGGAAATACATTATCAGCAATGCCAGAGGCAGTATAATCCTTGTCTATCTCTCTCATTCGTACCGTTACTTCTTCCGACAATCGTAGTTCCAACAATAGTTGTTCCCCGAACGTCGGTCCGTTTTTACAATCCATTGTGTCCACCTCCTCCCGTGACAATTCGTCGCACCTCAAGGGAAAATTCGTCGGTCAAATCGTTGTTGCTGGCAATACGTTGTTCAACCTTACTCCTATATCACAAAAAACTGGATCTTTATCCTGTTGATAAAAATACACAAGGGATGCAGATTTGTTACTTTTCAAGACGTGTTTGTGGGCCCTCAAACAATATCTATAAAGCAATTCCTCTCTTATCCTGGTCTCTATTGTCTTTTTTCAGCAAAGGCAGTTGTTTCGGACTAAAATATCTCGAGCCTGAATTCCCTGCCTACTAGTGATCATTGCTGATCAGTTCAGTGGGATCCTGCGTTCTCGGACGGAGTGCTTTGTCGTACAAGTACGGTAAAGCAACTCTGCTCAAGATAAGTTCGGTAAGATTATGAAGGGAAAGAGTATTTTTGGACTAGAAGTGAAAAAAAATTCACACTGTAAAATCACTCTGTAAAATCACTCTGTAAAATCAGACTGAAATATCACCACACTGTAAAATCACACTATAATCATTTTGAAAAAAAATGATTTTGCTGTGTGTGTGTTTGTGTGTGTGTGTGTGTGTGTGTGTGTGTGTGCATGTGTGTTCGAAAAAAAAAGAATCGATTTACTAACCTATCAGATCTACCGAAGTAAATCTAGAACAATGAAGAATATTTCCATTTTGTTCATTACAAATAAGAACATTAAGTAAATAAATCTCCACCCGCGCTCTTTTTTAATAGAGAACAATAAAAAGTAGTGCAATGAGTTTTATTCTTAACGTTCTCAACTTGTGATGCAGTGAGAACTTTTATGTACCGGTGAGGTTGTACTTCTTACCAACACATGTGTGCTGGTGATCTTACTGGTAATAAATTTGCCTAGTTTTGTCCAGCAGTATTCTACGACAGTAGCTACGTAGACAGAAACCGTTGTGTCCAGGTATATTACGATAGTAGTACCAGTAGTAGTAGTAATGTAGGTATGATAATACTAATGACTTCTGTTTCGGTTGTGAAGGGTTATTTTGTACAATTCATGTCATCAATCATGGAACGGCGTTTCAGAATTCAGTAACCGGAACGGCGTTTCAGGCTTTGTGTTTGGAGCATGTTCCAATTTGAAATTTCAAAATGAAGTAGTGCGTAAGGTTGGGTTGTGGTGAAACGGTTTCTTGTACAATTCATGTCAACAGTCGTGGAACGGCGTTTCAGATATCTGTAACCGGAACTGCTTTTCAGACGTTGTTTTTGAATCATGTTTCAATTTCAAATCTCAAAATGAAGTACTACGTACGGTTTGGTGGTGAAACGGTTTCTTGGACAATTCATGTCAACAGTCATGGAATGGCGTTGCAAAGTTTGAGTTCCAATTTGGTTTCAATTGCAAATCACAAAATTACTGGGTTTTAAACTATTTGTCGGAAAATCTTAACATACATTACTGTATCTCAAAATGGATGATCGGTGTTTCGTATCATTGGGGTTTGTTTTGGTAACGTTTTCACTTTTCGTTTGCAACGGCGTTGCAGGCTGTACCATTTGTTTACCGTAAAAGTGGAAATATTTGTACATTGTTGCATGATGTTTGTTTGTCGATAGAGTCGCTGTGGTTTGAAGTTGAGTCGATCCTGTTTTTCGTTACCTCATTTGAGAATCTCTTGATATGCGACAAAAAAAACACTTGTAGCAACTTAGATTGCTTTTCACACAATTTTATTTCGTTGTTCTCTAAATTAGCAATCAAACAATGGCGAGAGTTACAAGAAGTACCGCTAAACAGTATGGCTAATTCAACACCAGATGAAGTCACAGATGCAGCCGCAACTCCAACCAACGACGTAGCCCGCAAATGCAGCGCCAGAAGTCAACGGTACTCCAGCATCTACTCCACCACGAAATGAAGGGGCAGCCGTAGACCAAGACAGACCTTCAGGTAATATCCCAACAACGTTGTTTGCAAACGATCCAAAAGCTCATCCGGTCAGTCAAGGGCGTGCAGTCAATAAACCAAGGAAGAGGAAACACCAAACATCGAAAAGTCCATCACAGAATAAGAAAAGAAGTCATGTGGTAGAAATACCAGCAGTTGTTCCCGCAACACCACATCAACAAGGAGTCACAGGTGCTGTTCAACCTTCGTCGTCTTCGGGAAATGTAGGCAGCCGAAGTTTGTCATTGGAATTATTTGATGATGACTCCCAATACAAGGATCACACGGATGCAATGAAAAGATGTGTCAAAGCTTGTCTAAAGCAACAGGGCCATAACGGATTCTCTGAGAATATTTTGACGGACGAACTCATCACTGCCGTCAGTCGTGACATCAAATCTGTCTTCCGCCATCTCATGAACAAGGTTTTCATTGTTACTAAACTTTCTTCTTCCGGAACCCTGTCCTGACTTCAGAGAGCAAGAAACGTCAGACAAACCATCCTCGGGTCCTATACCAAGGGTTGTTGACGTGATGGTAAATCTTTTCCTACGTGACTCCGGGTCGCAGTTGATAAAGAAGGTCTGTATCTTGGATGCAAAGGGGCTGACAACTCGTTTCAAGGAGTACAAAATGAAAGAAAAATGGAACTCCTTCCAGTCAGCGCTCAACTCCGTTATCAAAATCGATGATAATACCACGGCAGGCAAAACACAATTCACCCGGGTTGAAGGACAAGACGAAGTAGCAGGAAGGCACGTCGCATTCTGTCTGGGCAAAGAATGTGGTTAACTACGACACCATACTGAAGTACATGAAAGTTTATTTAAGCTTACTGCGTTGGTACGTACGTTGTGTCCAATTCCCCCCTGCACCTTCACCGGAAACAGAAGGACCATTTTTCAATCATAGATTTAAAGACAATGTAAAGAAAGGGAAGCTATACGTCCGGCAGATGGTCTCGTTCTTTGAAGGTCTTTCCTTTAACCACGCATTGAGGCATTTTTTTTCCTCTAGTCACTCCTTTGATGAGCTGGTGAAACAAATAAATTCTATTAGGGGTAAAGAAGTTGTTGGTGCACCAATAAGAGAAGGTGTCGCAGCAGTCGAGATAGTGCCCTTGACTGATTCCCAAAAATACCTCAAGTTGGAATGGCCCTCCAATGTGTCCAAGATACCCCTTGCGTTTCAAAAGGTCCTCATGTATTTGTGGGTATGCTTCCAACGACAGAAGGCAAGAATTTTTCAAGAACTCAGCCTTCACCACTTCGCCGACGAGTCATTACTACATGACAATTTGTACAACAAACTATTGCCCAATCTCTATGAGTCTTTGTTTTTGGTTGGAAAATACAAAATACAAGGAGTGGACAATAAGGTGGGGATTATTCAATTCAACCTGTTATCTTCTCTTCACTTTTGCAAGATTATGGAGCACCGGAAAACTCTTAACCAGTTCTACAGAGTAGGCGTTGACTTTGCCAAACAATTGGTCACTCTTTCTACTGAAAAGAAAACGGCCGAACGTGACATATTTGTGGACGATTACGATCCTGAGGACGAAGTTCACGTGAAGACATTGTTGCAACATTACCTCCTGAGTTTGTCCTGTGTTGACAATGTTGTTTTGATGCCAGACCAACTTGAAGAGGTGAATCTTGTTTGCGACGAATTGCTCGACTATGTTCTAACATCTCGTTTGTTATGTGATCCTGACGGTACACGTGTTTCGGTTAGTAGGGATATGGTTTCAAAGGAAATAATGAAGGCTGTACTTGGCCATGCAGAAAAAACTTCTTTTAATGTTGACCATGCACATGAGTGTTTTGACTATTATTTGAAAGCAGAGCGAAGGTCTTTGTCGTCGCGCTCTAATCCAGGTGAACCTCACCGCAAAGATCGGTTATTCATTTTCACCAGTGATGGTGCTCGATCCGTTCAATTTGAAGAACCAAGTCCGCCTGAGCTTGTGAGAGGTAAGGAAAGTCGACATACTTACCCTATTGCAAAAGAGGACTACAGCTTATCCGTCACAAGGTTCCTTAATTTTGATGAGAACTGCACGTACACGGTGGACGATCGATTGTTCTGGGAACATACGAGATTCGTATTCAGTGATATTTTCATCACACGACCGGAAATAGTACTCGAAGGTTATAAGTTTTTTGAGAGGTCTTTGCGGTTTCTGACAACTTACAATTATCTACCTGAAGGGGGACAATTGTTTGTCCCCTTGACAAAGGAACTTTTGTGTTCGGTTTTCAATAACAAAAAACACCTGTTGGAAGCAAGCTTGCAAGTAAGTTTTGTTTCAGGAGAGGATGAAAAGACTTTACAATCCGATGGCGACTCATTGATCAACCTATTTGAAAAAATCAAGGTACCCAAGAGTCAGAGTTACAGAGCTACTGACATTGCAAAGTGGGACTTCATGAAGAAACACTTGAAGAACTTTGAGACGTTCATCGAAGAGAATGACACGTATTCCGTACGATGGATAGTGTTCACTAACACAGTGATTGATGGAAGGGAATCATTCTTTCGATTTCCTTGGGAAGACAAATCGACCGACAACTCTAGTGATACCTCAATTGATGGAGGTAACACAAACAATGATGATGAAGAAGAAGACAATGTACAAGTAGTAAACGGCAACGTACCTCCAACAGAACCAAACGCAGTTAAAGAGAACGCATCAGCGGAGTCAAAGAAGAAGTCGTTCCTCAGGAAACCAAAAAAACAAGACTGCATCAGACGAATCCAATGGAGAGCCAAAGTACAAGGAGAGGAAGGTTTCTCCGAACCTTGGCCACGTTGAAGATCTTGGATACCTTCTGCAAGTTCCTCGCCCAAAACCAGCCAACATAATAAGACAGAAGCGCTCCGGAAACGTGAAGGTGTTGTTCAAAGATCCTGACCCGGTGATCTCATATCCTAAATTTGCAATTGGTAGTGAGGTGACAATCACGGGTCTGCCAGCACCTGGAACTGGTGTTGTGAAAAGTTATGCATCGAAGAAGAAGGACCATTATCCTCAATACCCTGGATACATGGTGCACAAGAAACTATCAGATGGTACAACAGTGAAACGCGCAACCTGGTTCCCTTGCGACCGTGTGGGGTCGAATAAACCACAGTTCACCAAGTTGTCGGAGGTCTTCAAATAATGAAACTATGCTGTATTGGGTATACGCTCATAGCCTTCGCCACGCACCACCATAGAACACAAGAGCAAAGAGGGCCTAAGCGGGAAAGAAGTTATCATATTACTACAACGTCGTCACTACTAGTAGTTCTTCTTCTCCACATTGGATTCAGATTAACCAAAAAATTATTGTGTACGTAAGGAATATTCAGAAGTAAAATAGAGTACCTAGTACTACTAGTGGAGTACTACTAAAACACGCAGTACTGGATCATTTGAATTGTTTCATATTAGTCTACTATTACATGTTCTTGTAATACTGTAGTCGTAGTAGTAGTACATGGATGTTCATAGTGGTTAGTAGTTCAAAGTTCTCAGAAGGTTGTTACTAATACTTGTACTAATATTAGTAGTACCATCAATGCATAATTCCAATCTGATAGTAATTTGCATTACAAAATAGAAAATCTGACATTTAGTGTGATTAGTCCATGAATATTGTTCCTGTTATGGGTGAAATGAATCATGCAGGAAACAGAAGTGAGTTAGTATTATCTGTCATAGTTTGTGTGTCACCACCTACTAATAAGTGCATTTGGGTACTGGATTTGTAGGGAAAAAAAAACAGTACTTAGCAATTAAAAAATAGAAAATCCAATATTTTCTGGGATTGAACCACGAATATTGTTCCTATTATGGGGGACATGAATCATGAAAGAAACAGAAGTGAGTTATCTTTCAAAGTTTGTGTGTCACCACCTAATGAGTGCATTTGGGTACTGGATTTGGAGGAAAAATGCACAGTTATTTGCAATTAGAAGATAGAAAATCTGAAATTTAGTGTGATTAGTCCATGAATATTGTTCCTGTTATGGGTTAGATGAAACATGAAAGAAACAGAAGTGAGCTATCTGTCATTTTTGTGCGTCACCGCCTGATAAGTGCATTTGGGTCCTAGATTTGGAGGGAAAATACACAATCATTTGTAAATAAAAAATATAAAATCCATTATTTTGTGGGATTGAACCATAAATATTGTTTCTGTTACTATGGGTGAGATGAATCATGAAAAAAAAAAGTGAGTTATCTTTCATAGTTTGTCTGTCACCACTGAATAAGTGCATTTGGGTACTGGATTAGGAGAAAAAATACACAGTAATTTTCAATTAAAAATTCCAAAATCAGATATTTGGACTGATTAGTCCCTGAATATGGTTCCTGTTATGGGTGAGATGAATCATAAAAGAAACAGAAGTGAGTTATCTTTCATAGTTTGTCTGTCACCACCTCCTAATAAGTGCATTTGTGTACTGGATTTGGAGGATAAATACACAGTAATTTGCAATTAAAAAATAGAAAATCCCATATTTCGTGTGATTGAACAATGAATATTGTTCCTGTTATGGGTGAGATGAATCATAAAAGAAACAGAAGTGAGTTATCTTTCATAGTTTTTGTGTCACCACCTCCTAATAAGTGCATTTGTGTACTGGATTTGGAGGATAAATACACAGTAATTTGCAATTAAAAAATAGAAAATCCCATATTTCGTGTGATTGAACAATGAATATTGTTCCTGTTATGGGTGAGATGAATCATGAAAGAAACAGAAGTGAGTTATCTTTCATAGTTTTTGTGTCACCACCTCCTAATAAGTGCATTTGTGTACTGGATTTGGAGGATAAATAAACAGTAATTTGCAATTAAAAAATAGAAAATCCCATATTTCGTGTGATTGAACAATGAATATTGTTCCTGTTATGGGTGAGATGAATCATGAAAGAAACAGAAGTGAGTTATCTGTCGTGATTTGGGTATCACCACCTAATTATTGCATTGGATTTGGAGGATAAATACACAGTAATTTGCAATTAAAAAATAGAAAATCCCATATTTCGTGTGATTGAACAATGAATATTGTTCCTGTTATGGGTGAGATGAATCATGAAAGAAACAGAAGTGAGTTATCTGTCGTGATTTGGGTATCACCACCTAATGATTGCATTTGGTGACTGGATTGGGAAGAAAAATACACACTAATTTGCAATTAAAAATTCCAAAATCAGATTTTTCGTGGGATTGAACAATGAATAATGTTAGTGTAATGGATAAGATGATTAATGAAAGAAACAGAAGTGACTTATCTGTCATGGTGGTTTGTGTGTCACAACCTAATTAGTGCATTTGGTTACTGGTTTTGGACAAAAAATGACCAGGGAACAACAAAACTATTAAAACTTTCATAAAGACTAAAGTATCAGCCTTAGAATTGGCAATATACTTTCATACTCTAACCAATCCATAGAATGAACAGTATTCATCCTTAAAACAACAGAAACTAACAAACTTTTGCACTCAACAAAAACTTAGAAGCAATCATTATTTCTTAGGTTACTACTTGTTCATACAAAAATAAAGAAATAGAACTAGTAGGAACATAAAGTAAGGAGGGAAGTACTACGTAGGGACCGTTCTAAGGGGGAGTTGAACCACAAGACACAGTTACTTGAATATAACCAAATCGTTGCGAGATGACGAAATTTACACCACTTAAAGTGCGGTAAGAATTATTACTTCACAGTTTACAACGAGTAATTGAACAAAAATACCTCGGTATTTGCCCAACGTAAATCATTATTACAACGAAGAGCAAAATGGAGAACATAACAACACAATCAGCGTACAAGAGGAAGCCTTTGAAGCCTAGGTATCTTTTGGATTTGGCGGAGTACTGTGCAAGAATGACTGAGCTAAATGACGGTGACGAAAACAATGAGAGAAATCCATTCTTATATCATTTTGAAACTGGGTTCGATGCGCTATGTGCCAAAAACGGCAACTTGGTACTCACAATACTTAATGGATGCAACAAGATAGACGACGTTAGAGATAGACTCAACAGCCCAAAAGGGCATTTCGATGAAGAAGAAGCTTTAGAAATTTGGGAACAATGCTGGAAGTACGTAACTGAGGACATATTTCCTTTCTACAAGGAAGGCGACACTGATGCCGTTGACCACGTGTGGGCTTTGGGTATCATTGTGGCACACATTTTATGCGGTTATCCAGCATTGAAAGGAACGGAGGACATACAGTGCTACAACAACGTGGGTATTGGACGACCAGTACAATCAGGAGAACAAGAGAGGATCAAACTCAATGGTCATACAGTTCCACCAAAAAAATGGAGTAACCTGACGCCGGAAGCCAGAAAACACATAAAGCAATGCATACATTTTCACCCGGGTAACCGTCCCTGTCTGACAACCCTTTGGTTAAACGAGTGGCGCACAATGACTGAAGAGGCAATCATTGAAAAAAACAGTATAATGTACATCGAAGAAACCGACGACGGAAAGGAACGAAACAAAGAAACGAAGATAAACAACAAGAATAAAAACAATTGGAATTCATTCATGAACAAAGCGAAAAAGCAGTCTAAGAAGAAAAAAAGAAAACTCAAACAATTTGCAAACAAAGAGAAAAGGGAGGAAGAGGATAGAAACGAGAGAAACATTGTGCACTGGCTACAACTTTACGAAAAACGTTGGAATTCACCAGAAGATTTAGAGGAATACAATAACTATCCCGTTCCTTGTGGTGCGTGGGGACGTGTGAAATAGTGCTAGTAACAAGCTTTACTATGGAAAAACTTACCCCTACTTACCACGAATACGTGCACAATCCTGTCCTCGTTAAATACGTAAATATAAAAATTAACTACTGTGAAAAACGTTAGTTACAAATGAAAAAGTCAGAATTGCCGTTCCAGAAAACTAAATCTGAAACGCCGTTCCAGAAATTTAAACCTGAAACGCTAATAAAGACGTTCTGTAAATTTTCCAAAACAGTGAATTGTTAGCTACAACACCGTTCCAGACACATAACACGGAAACGCCGTTGCAAAAATCGTGCTTATTTTCCATTACAGGCTCATCAATGCAACTGGTTCCTTACAAATGAAGAAGTCAGAATTGCGGTTCCAGACAACTCAATCAGGAACGCCGTTACAGAAACTTAACCTTAAAACAAAAATGCATATGCGGATTTTCCCTAACAGAGAATTGTCATCTCCAACACCTTTCCATACAATGTGCCTGTTTTCGGTTCTACAGATTTCAATATGAAGTGGTGTGATACGGTAGTAGGATGGGGAACATCAAAATAAATTGGTATCGTACAATCTAGTACCGTTACTAGTACTACTTGTTTGGAAATAGGAAGCGAATGTATGGAAGGAAAAAATGGCGCGGCTAGGCAGACAGTTCTTTTTGGTTGGCCCGCGCTCACAAGCCCGCTTAGACAAAGACAAATGTATTGCAAATTGCTGAATTCGTACAATCGATGCCAGAACAAGGCAGCATAAAAATTCACAAAATTGCCAAAAACACCGACAATTGAAAAATTATAAATACAAGATGACGAAACAAAAATGGTCCAACCTACCCAAGGCAAAAATAACACGTCTCCAAGAAAAGAAAATAGCAGATATGGCAAACGCAGTCAGGGATGGAGACACTAGAGATAATACCAAAAATACAAGCATTACAAACATGTCCAGCGAGATGAACACAAACATTGCAGCAACACAAAAAGGCACCACCACGGTGGAAAGAGAAAAACCACTAAAAAGGAAAGCGGAAAACATTAGCATGATGGACAGCAGCGACAGTGACAGTGAAAGTGACACTGACAGTGACACTGATTCAAGTTCGGCTAGTGAAGACAATGATGGGAGCTCCAAAAAGAATAAGGATACTAGAGAAAATACCAAAGAGACAACAAAACAAAAAACTACGGAGGGCGGACTACACAAAAAGAAAAACGTGAACAAAAAAACATTAACAGAAATAGCAAATTAGGATCCGGATCTAGTACAGGATTTCCTGAAAAGGTGGATCAAAGGTAAGAAGGGAGAGAATTCTAAAGAGGATGCTGCAAAAACTACCAACACGGTACCATTGAAAACAGTGCGGGGCGGCGATAGCGTTGATAAAGTGAGTACATTGAGTTGTGGAACTAGACATAGTATGGAAACGGAAACTATGAAACTATTGAAAACATGTAAAGATACAATTGAAGGACAGGTGAGGGCCTATGTGAAGAAGGAATGGTATGGTGGCCTGAAATTTATGACAACAAACACACTCTCCAATAAAATAATCGTGCAAGGAATCGATGCGTGTGTAATATCCGTTCCAAAAAATATACCCATTAAGAAATTCTGTGCCTACTTTGATAATGCAGTACCAAAAGCCCTGGCTAAATTGAGACACAATAATCAAACATTGGCTAGAAAAAATTGGTTTGGTAAGTGACGGCGTAATTGTTGAATCATCTGGAAATTATGGTACTTTCGACGTTCTTCAATATGTGCCTACGACCGACATACAACTAACCCCACCATACTATGATATTATACTGCCATTTGATGACATCACCGCAGTTGATAGTGAAATGGCAAAAGTGCCGGCATCATTCCCTGGTACTGTAGCTCTAAATACGGACTCGATGGAAATTCTGGCAAAAGAGTACCGGCGATACGGAAATGCGGCAAATGAAGAATTTTATTATTTTGTGACAAGAATCCTGTCTGCCATTAATCCGGGAAAGACTAACTTTAGGCTGAGGAAGACAAAGGATCATATTAGTACCATCTTTACTGTTACGGATGAGGCTTTTGCCCTAATGATAATTGACAACGAGTACAGCAATTGGGAAAAACAAAAGGAAATGAAACTTGATGGAACATACACGACACAAAAAAAAGCAAAATACATGAAAAAAAAATATTGCAATTCAAAAAGTGGAAGTGCAAATGGATGGGACAAAGAAGGGCGGAAAGTGTTCAATAAATTGTGCAAGAAGATACAAACGTTAAGAGAAAATCCCGAAACTGGTATAAATTTGGAGAAAATGATGCTACAAAGATTCTACTCAGAAAGCAATCCTACCAGTACTGTATCGAATAATGGTGGCACTGTTGCCAGTAGTCTTGCTGAAGAGGAAAGTGAGGATGAAAACTATATTGATCCGGCATGGAGGCAATTGCTTGACAAAATGGAGGAAGTTTAGGCCTTGTTTTCAGAACCGATACTGTTCATTGTGTCAGTCCATTCACTAATTTGATGAGGGTTGGTTCACACCTACGACACGGGTAAATCTTCGAGGAAAGTGATTAGTCGGGTAAACGGTACATATCTTACATACGTTGCATACCATGATTGCAAATAGTAGATTGTGTGACAAATACGATTAAATTGTACAGAAAGAAGTACACGTACATATCATACATATTTTGCATAGGATACTACTAGGCAAATTCTTTACCCGAATAATTCAACTGTAGTGGTAGATAGTCGCAAGCGATGATAGTAAATTTCAAGGGTTGTTTGTTGCGAGCACAAATATTAAATTATAAGGGTAGTGTGTAGCGAGCAATGGCGATACATTTTAAGGGTTGTGTGTCGCGAGCACTAATGTTAAATTTTACTGGTTGTGAGTCATGACATTGCAAAATTCATTTTTGTAAATGTTATTCGCGAATGTACGGGTAGGTGATATCAAAAATTAAAAATCAATATTCATGACCCTAGGAAAAAAATAATCGCGACCCAGGGATTGAGAGTGAGAAAAATGAGCATGATACGAAGCAACCGAATCATAGGGGGGGGGTTGGTTGTGAGTTATGACCTTGCGTATTTAATTTTAGTAAATGTGATTCGCGATCGTACGGGTAAGTTTTATTAAAAATTAATAGTAATTATTCATGACCCAGGGAAAAAAATAAACGCGACCCACATATTGAGAGTTAGAAAATTAGGCATGATACTGGCCTAGTGAATCGCAAGGGGGACTCGTGTTAAAATTACACACAAAAAGGGGTTGCGACAGTACCTTGCGACAAAAAAAAAGGGTCGCGTGACAGTTATCGGACGAAGAGAGTATTTTTGGTACAAATTCGGCACACACTGACTGAGTGGGTAATGGCTCCCAAAGTATCAGGTCAATTCAATTTATTTTTCCGGCACATTTCATCTTATCCATAATTGGAGTAACACTTATAATCCAATCACCAAAAATGTAGTTTAATGAGTGTCAAATAAAATTAATTCATAAGTCGTTTAATCAAAATGGAAATGCTGCTTTTGGATTATTCTCAGACAAAAATGTAAGTGTGCAGGCATTACTAGTTGCAGATGATACTACATGCAAAAAGGTACACCATTGGGTACTTTGCAAAAAGGGTACATAGGTACCGGTAGGTACTGTGCTGACCCAGGACAGTGACGAACCACCGGCTGGCTATCAGATTCTACAGATGAGTAGGGAATTTAAGTACATAACCTTCGTGTAATCAAAATTTCCATTTTGAAAAAATTATGGCGCGGGAGGGGTGGCTTGCACTGGTACATGCTTTACTTATATAGAAAATAAAGGCCACACACAAGCCAGACACATGGAAGAAGTCAGGGTACACAGCATACACAACACACCCAAAACCACACACACATGAAAAACTGAAGTAACACGAAAAACTGAGCACACACACAAAACTGCACACACACAAAACAAAACAAAAAACCACATACTTCTTGGTCGGTACGGTATTTTTTTAAAACACAGAAAATGAATGTTGTGCAACAGTCACGGACAACAGAACAATGGAACAACAAAGAAACACTAGTGAGTGTAACAGGGGAACAAGGGAACAACAAAATGGAACAACAACAATGGAATGCAAGTGAGTGACAACAATGACGGCAATTTGTTGGAGATTCTATTTATTTCTGATCTTTCTTTCTTTTATTTTTATCGGACGGAACAACAGAGCGAAACAACAAACGAAATGGAACAACGGAGCAACAATGGAACGCAAGTAAGTCACAACAATGATGGCAATTTGTTGGAGATTCTATTTGCTTCTGATTTTTCTTTTATTTTTATTGAATGGAACAACAGAGCAGAGTAGCAAGTGAAACGCAGCAACAGAACAACAATGGAACGCAAGTGAGCGACAACGACAACAATTTGTTGGAGATTCTATTTTTTCTGATTGTTCTTTCTGTTCTTTTTATTTTCAGAGCAAAAATGGAACAATGAAACAATGGAACAAAACAACGACACAATGGAATGAAACAACAAACACGGAGCAACAAAAACGGAGCAACGAAAATGGAGCAACAAAAATGGAGCAACAAAAACAGAGCAATGAAAACGGAGCAACAAAAATGGAGCAACAAAAATGGACTAACGCAATCGGAGCAACGCAAGCCGAACAACGCAAACGGAACAACGCAAACAGAACAACACAAAGGAAACAAAAACAAAAAACAAAAAAAACGGAGCAACGCAAACTGAACAACGCAAACAAAACAATAAAAACGAAACAACAAAAACGAAACAACAAAAACGGAGCAACAATGGAACATGGTCAAAACGGAATGCCAGAATTGAACAACAAAATGAAGTAGCGGCAGCAGCAAGCAACGAGAGCAACAGCATGGCCACAGTAGTAGAAACAGTGGCAAAAGCTAGAGTAATAAACACAACTCCAACCCATCAGTGATGAATGTTGATCCGGCAATAACAGCATCAATGAATGCCCATATATCCCTTCAATTAATGTAGAAAATAACAGTACATACATAATACAAAACAACTACTAATTATGAGCTTAATATTGATAATATAAGAAATTATGGAGGATTCGTAATACGTTGCAATAGGAATAAATCAAGCATAATAGAATCTACATTTTAAAAAGGGAATATTGTAGTCGAGAAATAGAATTCACAATTAGGAGAGCAGAATCGAATTGTTATTTGGGAGATTAATATTTTGGAATTAATACTGAGTCAAGATTTCTTTTTTATTCGTGAAAAGAAGTAAGTGTTGTTCGTACGGAATAATAATTGGGTTCTGCTAGAGACGGAAATAAATTATTTTTATTCAAGAGTAGAGTAATGTGCATCACGCGCACAGAAATAGTGCTGAGATTTACGTATACCCCTTATACGACCGGCGCGAATTTCAGGGTGTCCAGAAATATTGCCGTGTTAAAATCACGCACAAAATTTGTGCGCGAGAAGTAAATTCGAACCACGCGAAACAGTTCTTGGACGTAGGCTCGCATAGCCTAGTAGTAGGCTTGGAGTACATCCTACTAGTAGTACGCTAAGTCCAGTGACATGACAACAGTGAAGTTTCTGTTCCGGCGTCAACCAATCATATGAATTACAGCAGTCAACTAGCCTAGAAGTAGGCTTGTCCAGCATAGTAGTACGCTTGTTTAGTAGTAGTAGGCCAGCGTACGTCATATGCTAGTAGTCCAGCCTAGGCTAGTCCAGCCTAGTACTAGGCTATTCCAGTCTGGGCTACTACTAGTCCAGCTTAGGCTAGTCCAGCCTAAGGTAGACGAGACTAAGCTAGTCCTGCCTAGGCTTGTCCAGCGTAGTACGCTACTAGTACTAGTACTAGTACTAGGTCCACCTAGGCTCGCATAGCCTAGTAGTAGGCTTGGAGTACATACTACTAGTAGTAGGCTAAATCCAGACTAGTATGCTTGTTCACCCTAGACTAATCCAGCCTATTTGATCATGGAAAGGCTGTCCATAAACAAACAACAGAGAACAACACCAAGATCTGGGAACAACATCTTTGAACAACACTACTACAAATCTTGTTTTCTTGTTGTAAATTGGACAAGACTGACCAAAAGTCTTGAACTGAATCAAATTTTTCAAGCATAAGTAGTAATAGGTGGGACTAGTAGTAATAGTGAGTAGCCTTGAGGCTACTACTACTACTAGTACTAGTAGACTGGGTTGACTACCAATACTAGTACTAGTAGTAGCCCAGTAGTAGTAGTAGACTGGACTAGTTGCCTACTCCTACTACCTAGACTAGTACTAGTAGTAGTAGTCCAGCAGCCTAGTACTAGTAAGCTACACCAGTCCAGCCTACTACTACTACTAGGCAATTACTCCAGCATAGGTAGTACTAGGCTAGCCCAGCCTAAAACAGTCCAGAATACTATTGTTGACCTAGGCCTGACTAGTCTACTAGGCTGGACTAGTCTAGGCTGGACTAGGCTACTAGACCGGCATAGGCTAGTCCAGCCTAGACTAGTCAGGCCTAGGCTAGTCAAACCTAGACTAGTCAGGCCTACTAGTAGGCTAGCCAAGCCTAGACTAGTCAGGCCTAGGCTAGTCCAGCCTAGACTACTAATCAGGCCTAGGCTAGATCGTAGTAGGATCATTGATGCTGTTGTTGTTGTTGTTGTTGTCGTTGTTGTCGTCTTTGTGGTGGCGGTTGTCGTTATCCTCCCTTCTGTTTCACTCATCATATTTGTGGTGTTTGAAAGCCTAGGTTTACGTAGGGTAGACGGGACAAACCTAAGCCGGACTAGCCAAAGCCGGCCTAGTAGGCAAGACCGGCCTAGGCTAGACGGACGTAGTCTTGTCCAGCCTAGTAGGCTAGACCAGCCTAGGCTACACTGGCCTAGGCTGGTCCAGTTTAGGCTAGTCCGGCTTAGGCTACTATCGCCTATGCTAGTAGACAGGTCTAGGCTAGACAAGCCTACTAGGCTAGTAGGCCAGCCTACTACTAGCCCAGCAGTCGTACTACTCCAGCATAGTACTAGGCTAGTCCAGCCTAAAATAGTCCAGAATACTATTGTTGACCATGAACAATCAACAAGGCTAATATTGCCTAGGCATAAATAGTATAGGCTACACTAGGCTACACCGCCGGCCTAGGCTAGTCCGGTTTAGCCTAGTCCGGCTTAGGCTAGTACTCCTGCCTAGTATGCTAGTAGACAGGTCTAGGCTAGTCAAGCCTAGGCTAGTCCAGCCTACTAGGCCAGCAGTCGTCCTGTTGTCATTGTTACTGTTGTCGTTGTTGGTGTTGCTGCCATTGTTGTCCGGCGTAATTGTTGTTGTTCTTGAAGTCGTTCTTGTTGTTCTTGGCATTGTTGTTGTTGTTGTTGTTGTTGTTGTTATCGTCCTCCTCCCTCCTTCAGTTTCACTAATCATAGTATCTGTGTTTGAAAGCCTAGGTTTACCTATGCCCTTGCTGTGTGGGTTACTTTTTTTGTACATGAATATCATTTGCGCTACATAAGAGTACAGGGCTACTATACCTTCTTATTATAGACCCACAGCAGCTTTATCATACTACGTTTACCTATGTTTGAAAAGTATGAGATTTGATGAAGAAAACATGTGATGATAAATTGATATCTATGTTTGAAAGCTTAAGTTTACCAGCGTATTATGCCCTTGCTGCGTGGGTTATTTTTTTGTACACAAATGAAATTGGTGTTACATAAGAGTACAGGGCTATACCATTATCATAGACCCACAGCAGTGTTATCATAGGCTAACCTTCGGCTTGAAAACTATAATTGTGGTGGTACAAGTACCATAGTGCATCATCTTCTGTGCAAAAGTCGGAGTGAATGACAAAAACAACACCAAGTTGCATGAAATTTTGTAAGAAGGATATGGTACGGCAAAGTCATGCCATCATACCGTAGTGCATCTTCTGTGCGCAAAAGTCAGAGTGAATGACAAAAACAACACCAAGTTGCATGAACTTTTGTAAGGCTATGCTACACCAAAGTCTGGCCATCATGCTGTACACATAAATTTTTTATCTGTTATGGTCAGTTGAAGCCTACGGGTACTGGTACACATTTGTGATATCTAGTTCATGTGAAACATACCAGTAGGCAGTTACATTACTTGTACTACACGTACATGTGTTACCATACTGTTTGTACTGGTATCCTCCTAAAATCCTAAAATTCTGCACGCTCATGTACAGTACTATGTACTGAAAAGAATTCACCGTGTAACGCATATTCGCACGTACTAAGCGGGCATATCCTACGAAAAGTCATAAGGGCAAATAACCTTATTCTTAAGGTTATTCCTGAGTGAATCATACGTCAACAACTTTTCATGTGGATTGCCTCTTAGCGGGAGTTTTCCCCATCAGCTCACTCTTCGAAGAATTAACAACTCTAAAACACTATTATGCCCTAAAATCTATGTACAACCTAGTACTAATTCTACACAATAAGGTACAATACTGTGATATTCCAATGAGAATATCACGGTGAATTATACGGTAATACAGTAACACGAAAGACCGATCGAAGATGGTTTGCGTGTGTTTTGTGTCTTATTTACGTGTGCTTTGTATGCTTAGAATTACACGAAAATATGCTGTAAATTAACACGACGATACGACGAGTAATTTGACAATGAGTAATTAACCTGTCGATTGACAAAGACAATCGACTCTAACAATGATTACTCTTACTCACTAAATCGATCGACCGTAAGGCCAACCATGTTTTTGTTTTATTACTGTTATGACGCAGTTTTCTTAGTTTATCAGACCCATGGCATCTACGAGCTGTGTCCAGCATCCTACAATGCTGAGGACGGCGTTTCAAAGAGAAACGCAGTTGAGCTTGAAGACGAATCCGGATTAGCCTGATCAGCTACCGGCATCTATCCTCAAGGATGTAAAAGAGGCAGTTGCTTGTGGAGCCCTGGAATGGACCAACACCAGGGCGGTCTCCCTGAAAGAAGAGACCAAAGACCTGAACCAAGATGGTACTAGGCTCCATCGGGTTTCACGATCCAGCAAAACAAGCAAGGGAAAAGACACTGGACAATTCAGCTGAATGAATTGCCCAGGTTGGCATCAGTTGAAAGGAATCAATATCCGATCCAAGAACACTGATCTTTCACTGAAAACAAGAATGACGTGAGCCAGAAGATTGAGCCTAAAGTATTCTGTATCGGAACAGATTGCAAAGACCGGAACGAACAGATTGCAAGGAGCATCTGCCCGAAAGATATAGAAACGAGAACACCAAATCTCGAAGATCGGAAGATCACAAAGATCCAAAAGGAAAAAGAGAACACTAAATTCTCAGAAAACAATCTTTCACCACAGAAATACAGAATGAGCAAATCCCAAGAAAGGATAGGAAAGCTCACAATCTTGAATTGCAACAAAAGCAAAAGCTTACACATCGGAACGAAAACTCGATCCAAATAGCCAGACAATACACAGACCGGAACGAAAATTCGATTCGGATATACCAATATACAAACAGATAAGCACACTCGACAGTCACCGACATTTAATATCCATCTCTCACATTCAATCCTTCGGCCCGATTACACTCTCTTTCCACATATTCGATCGTATCGTCCATCCAAACTTCCACCGCATATTTCAAACGAACAATTCGAAACTTCATTTGAAATCTCATCCCCATCATGGCTCCAGCAAGAAGAACCACAAGAGCGAACCCAAAAGACGATGAGGACTATGACCCCAATGAGGAAACAAAAATGAATGTGGATCAGGACCCAAAAGATCCTGATAGTGAAGAAGAGTTCGATGAAAGGATCATGCGAGTAATGGAAAGGGCTATAGCTGATCCAGAAAAGAACTCAATCATGAAAATGATTATAGATCGAGAAGTAAGGAAAAGGATCAGAGCAATACATGAAGATGCAACAAGGAGAAGGGATCCAGATGATAACAGCAGTGATGATGAAGAGGACCAAGATGACGACTCGAGGTCTGATCGTTCGTTAATGACCAAAATAAAAATCAGGGGATTCAACAATGGGAGATTTCTGAATCCAGAACAGCTCGCTTTCAGAAGCAGCTTGATGGACTTTGGTATCAACTATGAATCAGCTGAAGAAATTATGAGGGGAGGAATGTCTAACATTCAAGAAATTACAGACCTCAACAAGGAAAGCATCAAATCATTCATGCATGGATTGAAATCTATCAGTCCAGAATGCCCTAACCCAAAAAGTATCCACTATGGCAACAGGCTATCATCGAGGCTCCTCTCGTGGGCAAACTGGGCTCGGTACCAACCATTGATTGGGGTCAAGCCAAGGGCCATCGACTGGAAAACAAATCCAAACAACCTGGAGCTGCAACAACTCAGAATCAAGATGATGGAGTCAAGTGTAAAATCACAGGAAAAGGCAACCCCACCTGAGTTAAAGGATCTTACAAAATTCAGAGAATGGGAAGAAGGTTTTCGCCAAAACTTGAGATACAGATTCAACTCCGAAGGTTTCCCAATATTGTATGTCATAAGACCCCAAGAGAAGGAGGACGTTACCGATGAAGCCAGGTCTGGAACAGTAGGGCAAAGTCCAACAGATACCTATCCAACTTGGAGTGACTACAATGAAAGGTGTGGTGTTTTGTCAGGTCACCAGTATGATGAAGACAACAATGTCGTCTGGAGGTTGCTATGTGATGCAACAAGAAAAGGGTCTGGTTGGGAATATGTGGCACATTTCCAAAATACTGAACTGAACTCAGGACATGCGAGAAATGCATTCATTTCATTGATGCAACACGCTTACACTGATACCAATATCACTATGGTTCTGAACAAAACCTACCAGGAAATGAAGGAATCACACTACACCAGCGACGCTAAGAATTATGATTGGAACAAGCACAAGAGGAATTGGACTGCTTTCCATGGAACAATTCTGAGATTTGAAAAGAACCACAATGAAAGGAGATTTGTTTGGGACTTTATCAATTCAATCAGTGATGAGAGACTTGATGCTGCCAAAGCCGACGCCATTGATGAGAGCAAAGGCTATCGCGACAATTTCAATGAATGTTTGATACTATTCACCAATCGTCTTGGATTGAAGAAGCTTGCAAATGGGAAGCATAAAAGAGGTTCCAGAAGTGTGTATTCTGTGGGCACGTCAACCAACAAGAAGCAGAAAACAACTCGGACTTTTACAGGAAAAGTTGAGTGCAAGCCCTATCCAACAAGCGTTTATAAAACAATGTCAAAAGAACAGCGTCAGGAGCTTTACCAGATGAGACAGGCAAAGAAGAAGAGAGCTCTCAAGGCCGCTGAAACCAAAAAGGCAAAAGAAGATGAAAAGGAAGGTGCAGGTGATAGCTTTGGCTCAAAATCTAAGAAATGACATCATAACTGGACACTAGAAAACAAATGGTTAAAAATGGTGAGCCGGTCATTATATAAGATGAATATTCCTCTATACTTTGATGATGGAGAAGATGAAGAAGGATACTGTGAGTTAGACTCACATGCTGACACCACTGCAGCGGGAAGCAACATGGTATTACTCAATCCTGATCAGATCACAACACATGTAGATGTCGCGCCCTTTTCTGAAGAATACAAGCCAATCAAGAAAATCCCAATTGGAAGTTGTGCAACTGCTTGGACAAATCCAACATCAGGTCAAGTCTACATCATAGTGTTCCACCAAGCGCTGTACTTTGGGAACAAATTGAAGAACAGCTTGATATGCCCAAATCAAGTGAGGGATTGCAATTTCAATTCTGTTGAAGAGACACCTCGTCAGTTTGACCCAAGATCCAAGCATGGAATTACAATCCAAATCCCAATGGAAGATGATGACCCCAAGAAAGTTTTTATAAAACTGAGTATGAGAAATGTGATTTCATATTTTCCCACAAGAAAGCCAACAAGATTGGAGCTTGATGAATGTCAACATTTGATTGCTACAAATGACACCCCATGGAATCCCCATTCATTGAAGTTCAGGATGGCAGAGTTAGCAATTGATAATGGAGATCCAATTTCAGGGGACCAGTTTAGTGTTCAAGCCATGTCGACTGAGGATGCAAGCTCGGTTGTAACGGAACCTACAAGTAATGTTACAGACATGCTCTCCAAGACTAGCATAGAGCCCAAGCACCCAAATCTCATGCAGCAATGCAAGCTAATGAGGTTGCACCAGATATCAACCAGAAGAGTGCTGACTGAATGCCAGATAGCAACAGATGGTAATATTTCTCACAGGATTTCGTCAGTGACCACAAAGTTTCAAGATGCAAATATTTCAAGCGCGAGAAGGGTAGACCAGTTTTTATTTTATGACACAGAATTTGACTTCACAGAAGCCCCTGAAGATGACTCAAAACAAGCCCCTAGCTTGCAAGAAGTTGACAATACACTTGAATGAAGGTCGCTTGACAGAAGAAACCAATGGGGATCATCAGTGATAACTATTGAAGGTCCAAACAAAGTAGACTGTGAATGCCTAGCCAAGACTTGGAATATCAGTTTCAAGAAGGCTGAACAGACACTGAAAGTCACCACTCAGAAAGCCCTGAGGAATTTGCAACTACCTTTGATGAAGCGTTTGCCTACACAGCACTTTAGAAACAAGAGAATTGCACAAGGAACCTGGTACACTGATACGTGGCATGCTAGGACCACCAGTATTATGAGGCAAGAAAAATGTGCACAAATCTTTACAAATGGAAATGGGTTTGAAGTATTCATACCAATACAGGACAAATCTCAGGCGCATCAAGGGCTGAAAATATTCATTCATGAAGTTGGAATCCCTGAGCATTTGATCTCTGATGGCGCGCCAGAACAAGGATCCCCAAGAACCTACAAAACCCACTGGAATTCAATTGTAAAGCGCAACCATATTCATCAAACATTTATCCAACCACATTGTTGCCCATTTCAAAATCGTGCTGAGCAAGCAATCGGTCATCTTGGTAGTGCAATCACAACCAAGGCAGCAAAGAAGAAGTCACCGAGGAGATTATGGTCATTTTGTGGTGAGCTATGTGCTAATATCAGGCAGAGGACTGCATCAAGCAACCCTTCTTCAATGGGAAGAACTCCGATTTGAATTGGTTCATGGCTATAGGCCCGATATTGCATTATACACATCATCAGAATGGTATGATTTTGTATTTTACTTTGACAAAGGTGATTCCTCCTCCCGGGGAGTTGAAAGATTGGGTCGATGGTTGGGCCCTTGTGGCAACAAGATAGGTGGAGGTGATTGTTTTTGGATCCTGACTGAATCAGCAATACCAATATCTACAAACTTGATAAGGCCTGTCAAAGAATATGAATGGAGGGATAGGGATGTCCTACGAAGAATGGAAGCGATCGACAAATCAATTGAGTCCAAGATTGGTGATGAAGTGAAAGACAGCGCGTCCTTCTTCCAGGAAAATTATCCAGAACCTCAAATAGAGCTGTTTGAGGAACAACAACCACCAGTGAAATCATCTGATCTGAAACTTGAAATGGCTGAGCCAGACGCATCGGTTGAAGATATTGATGAGCCAGATGAGTATCTGGGAAATGAAGCAATCATTGAAAGAAATGATGAAAGGCTCAGGTGCCTTGTAAAGGATAGAGTGCGAGATCTGCAAAACAGACCAATTGGAGTAAGGAATGAGAATCCAATACTGGACACGAGGCTGTACAATCTGCAACTACCTGATGGCACCATTGAGGATTACACGGCAAACATTGTTGCAGAGAGTCTTTACAGTTCTGTTGATGATGATGGACAAATGTTCACAATGTTAGATGAGCTAATTGATCATGAACAATGCGACAACACCGCTTTAAGTGATGAGGAAGCAACAACTGTAGCCAAAAATGGACGAAAAAGCCATAAGCCGACGACTAGGGGTTGGCAAATTTTGGCCAGTTGGAAAGATGGATCAGAATCTTGGTGTAAGCTAAGCGATGTCAAAGAATCATTCCCAGTGCAACTAGCTGAATATGCAGTCAACAATAATCTTGCAAAATCACCAGCATTCAGATGGTGGGTGCACAAAATTTTGAGAAGAAAGGAACGCATCCTTAAGGCGGCAAAAACAGCCAAGTATTGGTTGAAGACTCACAAATATGGTGTTGAATTACCACATTTGATTACACAAGCACTGGCAATTGATAAGAAAACAGGGACTGATCACTGGGAAAGAGCAATTCACAAAGAAATGACAAATAATATGGCAGCGTTTGAATTTTCTAATGAAGATGTTATTCCAGTCGGTCACAAGGAAATAACCACACACATGATATTTGATATCAAGCTTGGATCTCTAACAAGGAAGGTCAGGCTGGTAGGGGACGGTCATAAAGTTCCTGCCATAGCGAAAGAGAATACCTATTCATCGGTTCCCAGTCGTGATTCAGTGAGGATATTCTTCTTGCTGGCAACGCTGAATGATTTGAAAGTTTTCTCAGCAGATATTCAAAATGCATATTTGACAGCCCCGATTAAGGAGAAATACTTTCTAAAAGCGAGAGCTGAAGATGGTTTCCCTCCACACCTTGCAGGAAGGTCTTGCAAGATAGTTCGCGCACTATATGGATTGCCAGTTGCGGGTGCATCTTTCAGGTCATATCTCACACAGCATTTGAGAGATCTTGGATATTCCCCTTGCAAAGCAGATCCGGATGTGCACTTACAAATTGAAACCAGGAAAGATGGATCCAAATACTGGGCAATGCTAATTGCCTATGTAGATGATATCTTATGTTCTGGTGAAGATCCAAAGTTCCAGCTAGAAAACATTGAACGAAAGTTCAAGTTGAAGGATGATACGATTGAAGAGCCAACTCTGTATTTGGGAGCTGATATTGGAAAGTTTTACTTCGAAGGTGATTCAAAGCCAAGGTGGTCATTATCAAGCACCAAATATACGGCAAAAGCAGTTGCAGCTGTCGAACAAGAACTTGGAACCAAAAAATATGGCTACAAATATCTGCCAAAATCAGCGTCCAGTCCACTGTCACATGATTACAGACCGGAAATTGATATATCAGAGGAATTGAATCCTGAATTGCAAAATTACTATCAAGGTTTGATTGGAGTTCTCAGGTGGATTTGTGAATTAGGAAGGCTTGACATTGTAATGCCAGTCTCGCTGATGTCAAGATATTTGGCTCAAGCAAGAAAGGGACATCTGAACCAGTTATTTCATATATTTGCATATTTGAAAAAATACAACAGGTCAAAATTGGTTTTCGATGATTCAGTACCAAGCATTGATCAGAGCAAATTCCAAAAATGTGACTGGTCTGAACTTTATCCTGGCCCCACTGAAGTCATACCAGCAGATATGCCTGAAGCTTTGGGAAAACATGTGACAATGAGTTGTTTTGTTGATGCCGACCACGCTGGATGCAAGGCAACAAAGAGATCTCATACTGGTGTTATTATCTTCATTAATAATGCACCAATCATTTGGTTTTCCAAAAGACAAACAACAGTTGAAACATCATCTTTTGGATCTGAAATCATTGCATTGAAAATTGCAATCGAATTGGTTGAAGGTCTAAGATACAAGTTGAGAATGATGGGTGTTCCAATCGATGGAAGCACCAATGTGTATTGTGATAATGATTCTGTTGTCACAAATGTTACACAACCTGAAAGCCCATGCAAGAAGAAGCACAACAGCATTGCATACCACAAAGCGCGCGAATCTATTGCAGCAGGAATTATCAGAGTTGCAAAGGAACCAGGTTCAACAAATATTGCTGATTTGTTTACGAAGCTAATGAGTGGCGCTGTTTTCCGGGAACATTGTTCTCGGTGCATGTGGTAAGTAGGGTTCGATTTGAAGCGTTCGATCATGGAATGAAAGAAAATGGATGTTTTGATCCATTTATTACAATATATCAATCGGGCAAGGATCAGGGCAAAATGTCTGGATACAAGCCAGAATGAATGGCAAAATGCCTCCCCATTTCTTTTGATAGGGCCTCTGATGGTTGACTGGATACAGTTTGGTATTCAACATATGACAATGACTCGCGATGAATAATGTGTTAAGTCATAAGAATCCAGCCGCTTAACGGTTGGAGATTTACGACTGAAGGGGACTGAAAGAATTCACCGTGTAACGTTTATTTGTACGTACTAAGCGGGCATATCCTACGAAAAGTCATAAGGGCAAATAACCTTATTCTTAAGGTTATTCCTGAGTGAATCATACGTCAACAACTTTTCATGTGGATTGCCTCTTAGCGGGAGTTTTCCCCATCAGCTCACTCTTTGAAGAATTAACAACTCTAAAACACTATTATGCCCTAAAATCTATGTACAACCTAGTACTAATTCTACACAATAAGGTACAATACTGTGATATTCCAATGAGAATATCACGGTGAATTATACGGTAATACAGTAACACGAAAGACCAATCGAAGATGGTTTGCGTGTGTTTTGTGTCTTATTTACGTGTGCTTTGTATGCTTAGAATTACACGAAAATATGCTGTAAATTAACACGACGATACGACGAGTAATTTGACAATGAGTAATTAACCTGTCGATTGACAAAGACAATCGACTCTAATAATGATTACTCTTACTCACTAAATCGATCGACCGTAAGGCCGATCGTGTTTTTGTTTTATTACTGTTACGACGCAGTTTTCTTAGTACCGTACAATAGTATGGTGGTATCTGCACCAGAATACAATTTCCGTCGTTTCTGTTCATGTTGGCTGATCACAACTTGGCGGTGGGATCTGCATATGATATGATGAAATAGTAGTGATGGCCATGATGGGCTATGTTTCAGTTGACACGTTTTTGTTTTGTTTTCATTCTCTACAAGGTTGCCACGATGGCTAAGCTGTTGCGATGTCCACGACAGAATACTACTGTTTCTGTTGGCTGTTCCTGTTCAACCCTTTGACATGTCGGCAAATCGCTACATGTTGGTATGTTGTGAACTACAAGTGTGTGCCACGATGGGTTGGCTATGTTTCAGTTCACATGTTTTCCTTTCGTCTTCATTCACTACAAGCTTGTGTGCTGCGGTATCATAATCTAGAATTCTCACAATCACGGATTCCAACAATCTAGAATTCTCATCTAGTGAAAAGCCAGAATGTCATCGTCATCTGATATTAGCAGTGCCCTTGATAGCTACACACTCGAGGAGTTGCAGCAAATGCTAACTGCCCCCCAACTGGGTACTCAATTGGCAAATAAAATTGAAACTGAAGTGTTTGCTAGACTTGCAACAAAGAGTCAAAATGGGTCTCCCATAGGAATTCTCATGACACCTTCCAAGCAACAAAAAATGTTGGAGCAAATCAGAGAAGCAAAAAGGTTCTGAGCAAATACACTACTCTCGTAGAACAGTTGACGGAACAAACGATGAGGGTAAAAGAAAATATCATCGAACCTTGTTTGCAATGCACCATCAGCAGCGCAAAGAAGCAGCCTCCATCAGCCAAAACTAACCTTCAGTTCTCTCCTACTCCAAAGCAGAAAAAAGAAGAAATTAATGTTGAAAGTGATGAAGAAAGCAAGGAAAGCGAGGAAGATTTGAATCGGAAGCCCGCGTCTAAGCCAAAGTCTAAGAAGCACAACAACTTTTCCAAACACAATATCACTGGCTACTTGAAGAATAATAGTCAAAACTTTACCAAACACCGTTTTCACAATTTGGAGCCGGGAGTGGCAGTCATGAAGTTGTCTAATCATTCATGGAAATATGACACAAATTTCCCAGATACCCTGATGAGCAGCAAACATTCTTTTCAGAAAATCCCAAACGCTATCATGTGTATTCACACATTGTACAGATCAATGGTACCAGATGCAAAAGAAGCAAACAAAGAAGAGCAACCTGTGGAAATGATCACTAAAATTGCAGAAACTCATGCAGATGTTGTAATGGCAGAGACGGGTTTGGACTATTTCATGACCAAGTTTCCAAATATGAAAAAACTAGACATTGATTTGTGTGGACTGATTACATCTCAGCCTGGAGAAGGAACTTTTAAGCACAACCCTTACAACAACGCCATTGCAGTCTTTCTGTTGAAAGGCCAGGTGAAAAGATATCATTATGTGCTGGTGAACGCAATCCAATCTTTGGTCCTATTCATGTATCATTGGGACAGAAAGTACTTTGGCAGAAATGTTCTTGAAGCAGCTCTGAAAAAACAGTACGATGAGGTTATACGCCTAATGGAACCTTATATTGTTATTCACGAAAAGAGGTCGGGTAATCGGCCTTTACTAGCGTTCGTGGGTGCATGGCAGATTCAGACAGAGATGAGGAATGATTTGCCATAAAAATGTTCCAAAAGTATCTGGGCAAGATGGCTTACCTGTTTTCTTTGCCAGGTCAAAAATGTTCCGGTTTCGGAACAAGATTTCTTGTCTATTTTCTATCTTCAATTTGAGTGTGGTACTATCATTAATTAGCAATGGCTACCGGAGGCCAGGCATTATTCAAAATTTATTACTGTTATATTGGTAAAATAGAATTATTATTACAACATATCTGACACCAGGCTGCTCCAATCTCAGCATACATTTCTAAATCTAGTTTGTCAACCAAGTCATTGACAAGGACAACATAATAAACGTATCTAACACCAGGCTGATCCGATCTCAGACTACATATCTACTTCTGATTTGATGACCACGTCATCAACAACGACATCATAAAGGAGATCAACAATTTCAATTTTCAACTGAAATATTACACAGATGGCTTCAGATGCAATACGGAATTTTTTCCACAGTATGTCGGAATCTGTCACGGAGAATTCTGAACACGTTCGACATCCCATAGAAGCATTCATGGCATTTCAGGGCTTGTGTGTGAATTGTTTTCACCACATATCCATCATGTGGATTTGGGGTTCATGCAGTGTAATTGTCCCCATACACGACTATGAAACCATAAAATTAGATACAGTTCTTCTCAGATAATGTCAGAAAGACAGTAGTTATGGGAAGTCAAGGTGGAAGGTGATGGGGGAATAATGTGCGTGTTGGAGCTGGATACTGCAGCGGGATTATCGTTAGAGGAGGAAGCGAAGGATTGAGGTGTATCATTTGTGGCAAATGTTTGTTGAGGTAGAGGTAGATAATGGGTGGGTAGAAATCCATTTCTACGGAGGACAGAAGAAAAATTGTGATATTGACCAACAAAATCGGAAAAACATGGTAACCATTTTGATTTACATTGAGAACATGTATCGAAGTCATGGTATTTGTGAGAATGATGAGAAACAGAGTAACAAATGTTACAGATAATCAGATGAGAATGAAGTATTGATTGTTGACAGTGTACGCAACGTTGCCGCATAAGCACAAGGCAAAGGTTGATAGTGTAATAGTCAAGCGATGACTCATAGGAACTCAAGCGGAGTTTAAGAAGCGGTAGGGATATTGTCTGCAGGCCTGTAGAAACAGGAATTTGTAGTTCAGCAAATATAAACAATATGTGTTTACATACTGGATGGATATCAGGACACAAACAGATAATAGTTTTGCTAGAAGCAACTATGGTGTAGACATTGCCGGAAGAACCGGAGACAAAAAGTGAGAAGGAGGGTGATGCTTTGGAGCGGTGTTGGAGAATATAAAAGGATTCTGAAACTGAATGGCGTAAACGCTTTTTGTCAACAAAGAGCCAAACTGTGCAGAAAAGGAGGTTCAGGAGAAAATGAGGGTATCGTATGTCGGCTGGCAAGATCAGAGAAAGTGTAAATGTAATCAATAATGAACGGCAAGTATAATTAGCAAGCACGTACTGGAGCCATTGTGTTTCGAAGAAGACATGGCCAAACGGAGAGAAAGGAGAAGGTTGGGGTAAAGACAGAAGCTCTGAAACACAAAGTAGACGTAATGAAAGGGATCGTAAGTGTAAGTGTTTGTTGTCCGGAAGTATCGGGTGTACATTGAGTGCCGGTAAATATTTCAGGGGATAAAGGAAAACAAGATAAACGAAAATAAATGGATGAATGATGATCGGAGCGTTATTTTCGAAAAAGAGAAATGACCGACAAAGATATGGGGAATATAAAATATTGGCATACGTATGGAATTGAATATAGATGTAACGATCAATTAAAGACAGTTATGTTTACATAGGAGAGGAACCTATCATGAGGCTCCTCAAACCGACACTGAGGTCCAGCAGAACATAAACAGCAGGTAAAATACCTGCGGTCAGGCCCAGTAGAAATAATAGCCAAATTTTTGACAGGGGCTGAGGCCAACGCAAATTTTTAAAACTTATTTTGAGGCTCTTGCCCCATTGAAATCTAGAAAAGCGCCGGTAGCAAACGTACAGACGTACGGACATTCAGAGATATACACGAATGAGATGCACCAACACACGTACGACTAACAGGCAAATAAGCGAGCTGACTCGCCGAATCGCTAACAGTACTAAAGGTGCGCTAATAGTGCACCAATAGAGGTTCGATCCAAGAAATCATCTTATATGAAAACACTCACAAATCTAAATACTAATACTTGAAATCACTGAATACTACTAGACTCACCTAGTAGACTACACGTGTAAAGGTGTTAGTGAAGTAGTAAGCTCACGTGAGCAAAACAAGAGTTTATCAGACCCAAATGGACTCAAAGAGTCTGGGTAACAAAAAATGAAAGCTGATTGCCGACTGATCATCGGTTAATCACCGTCTGAAGCCAAAGGCTGGACGTTAACGACCCTCCCCAACAGAAGAGACTCAGGCGCTTAGAAGGTTAACAACACTAGCGCAGCAGAGCACACCAGGCTAATACCCGTGGCTTCTACTGAGGTTTGTAAGGGAGAAAAGAACACCAAAAGATTGTTATTCACCTATGAAGACACTTGCAAGAGATCCTCATCGATGGGGATAGCAAAGGGACGTGTCAAAACCTACAACAGCCAATTAACGGCTGGAAAGAATGTGACGTACGTGTGTTCAGTACTAGGAATCACATAACGGCTACAAAAGAACCATTAACAAAGAGAGGCACGCGACCTCGAAAACGTGACCTCGAAAACAAGTCAAATGGGAATCAAATTTAATTCCTACAGAAAAGAGCTCAGGTATACTCACTCGTATACAAATGATATGATGACAAAACCAGCCGAGGTAATATACATACCCAGTATTGGATAAACACATACACAAAAAATAGAAATGACAAAAAATGCCGAACCAAATATTTAATAAGAGACGAACAAATATTTGATACCGTTTCAATAAAAGGAAAACAACTGTTGAGCTTAAGTATTGGGGAACTGAAAAATTAGAGTTCGGATAGGAATCATTCCTCACACCGTGGAAATGAACCTGTTTACTAGCAAAAGTGTGTGGAAAAGAAAATACTCCACAAGTTGCTTCGGAACTCAGAAAATCACAATTACAGCTTCCTCACGAAAGCAAAAGCTAACAACCTCCTTGTTACAATCCTAAGAATTCCTACAACATACTCCAAAAACAACACCATGGCGCCACCAATCAGAGCTCAACTAGCCGCAACCGTGGCAGCGGCAGCAGCAGAAGTAGCAGCAGCGGACGCGGCGGCAACGGAGGCAGCGGATAACCTGGTGGGCCTACTACCTCCATTGGTAACAACAAGGTTGAACCCGGAACAGCTTGAGCAACTTACAGTAACTTTGGTCGCAAGGCTATCAAGCAGGGACTTATCTCTATCATCCACGGCAAGAGAAGCCAAGGAAAGAGCAGACGCCAATCTTGGCATCCCTGGCTACGCAGGGGAAAGGGCGCTAACAGCAGCTGAAGTCTGTTTCAGGAAGATCCTCAAGTCCTTTGGAGTCAACAGGCCTACAGCCAACGAGATATTCAGACATGGATACTCCAACACCAAGGCTGTTGCAGATCTCGATTCAGAAGGGATCAAGTCTTTCCTAGGGTCGCTAAGCAAGGCAAAACACCATCTATGCCCGGATCCACAAGAAGTCTTTATTGGTAGAGCGTTCGGCGATCGGCTGAAGCTGTTTGTGGCTTGGATTAGGCTCCAACCTATAATAGGCGCAACGGCCACCAAAGTGGACTGGATGAAGGACCCAACGGCCGAGATAGATACACGGGAACGCTTGAGATCTACAAAGGAGGAAGATGAAAATACAGCAGTAAAGGATCTGACACTACCCGACAAACTGACTACGATGTCAAAGTTCAGGGAATTTGATGAGAACTTACGCGAATACCTACGGCATAAGAGGGGCGTCACCAAAACATCCCTACTCTACACGATAAGACAGCAATCTACAGTCGGAGAAACCGACAGGTGTGGAACTGTCGGTCCGGGCCCAGACAACGCATACTCCGACTGGACTGAGTATGCAATAAGGTGCACAATCCATGCCAACTCTCATTGGTCCACAGACAACAACACTCTTTGGGGGATATTGTTAAGTTGGTAGGGTCCGGACCTGGTTGGTCCTATATACAAAGCTTTGGGACCAAAAACGGGGTAGGAGGCGATGGACGTAAGGCGTATTTCGCCCTCTACTCTCAGGCATATGAGGAGACCAACATAAAGCTGATTGTTGAAGCCAAACAGCAATTTATCCGGGAATCAGTATACACAGGGGATTCCAAACACTACAATTTTGACAGGCACAAGAGGCTATGGCACGATGCAAAGTAAACCTTGATAAGATACAAGGCATTCCCGCCCAAGGATCAGTTTGTGTATGACTTCATACGATCCCTACAGGATGTACGACTCGAGCAATCCATCCCAATTGTAATAACAGAAGGATCTGACTATTATGAAAATTTTCAGAAAGCTTCAGCGTATCTTACCTGCGCACTCGGAGTAAAGAAACTCCAGAATCAGCCAAACAAGAGGGGTCAGAACGTGTCGGCCTTCACTAACAACAAAAAGAGGAAAGGTGACAACAAACGCGGCAACTTCCCTTCCAGCAAGTCACAAGGCAACAACAACAACAGTAGTGGTGGTTCGAAAGCACAACCAGGGACCTATAAAGGGCCCGTTGAATGCTAGTTCTACCCACGAGAAGTATGGTTAAGCATGTCTAAAGAACAGCAACAAAGAGTCCAAGCGCTAAAACAAGCAAAGAATGATAGCAATAGCGGGGGCAACCAACAATCAAAAGTGGCAGCAGCCACTGCTGCAAACCCTCCCAATAACTACAGTTCAGCAGGAAACCAGTTTGGCTGTCATAGCCATATTGGAAACGGGAATGGAAATTGATTCGCCGGCCGGGGCCTTAAGATAGAACCTCGAGTAGGCCGGCCGATAGTCCATCTCAAATAGATGACCCAGTCATCCAGTGTTAAGCCAGGCCGGTGCAAGCTGGATAGCCACGCAGACACAACTGCAGCAGGATCTAATATGGTATTACTCGATCCACTGGATTCTATAATGACATTTGCTGATGTTGCCCCATTTTCTGGTGTGTACTCACCAATGAAAGATGTCCCTATTGCCCGTTGTGCTACTGCTTGGACAGATCCAACGGACGGTATCACATACATATTGGTATTTGGACAGGCCCTCTATTTTGGAGAATCACTGCAGCACAGTCTGATATGCCCAAACCAAATCCAAGAATGCAATTTGAATGTGGTTGAAGACACACCAAGAAGATACTGCAATTCTTCCAGTCACAGCCTCATCTTTTGGTCTGAAGGTTTTGAATTGACAATACCATTGTGAGTCGACGGCGTTCTGTCATACTTTGACACACGCAAGCCAACACGCCGCGAACTCGATACATGTGACCACGTTCTTGCAATCGATACACATACCTGGGACCCATACGCCCCCCACTTCGAAGAAGATGAAGAAGCAGCCAACGCGTCTTTCCCACGAGTGGTGGCAGCCCTCTCAGGTGGAGGACCGACTGGCACAGTCAAGTCTTGGATAAGATCCACAGACAACCCTATACACATCAACGTAAAACACCAAGATTATCGACTCAGATACCTACAGAAGATCTGTACCACCTGCACTCAACGGTCGGGGTATACTCAACAAGAGATTGGCGACTGGTTACACTCAGCTTTTGTTAAGAGTACCGAGGACGGAGAAAGCTCGGAGATACTCCAAATTTCAGCTACTTCAACCAAAACTTCGATTTCACTAACAGAGGAAGAGCTTGCCATCCAAAAGGAAGCAAAAGCTTGGACAAAAGAAAGGAAATTACTCCGGCGCCAGCAAGATGTGATAGATAAGGAAACTTCCCTAGAGAAGAGATCGTTCATCCAGCGCGGACAATTGGGACCTCCGATAACAATTCCGGAGAAAGTGGACAGATATGATTCAGAAGCCATTGCAAAGATGTGGAACATCAGTGTTAAGAGGGCCGAAGAAACGATTAATGTCACTACCCAGGAAGGCATAAGAAACCTTACGCAACCAATCACCTGCAGGCTAAAGACCCAAAAGTGGAGAAACAGAAAAGTACTTAAGGGCCGGTGGTTCGCTGATACCATGAAGTTCAAAGTACCGAGTATCATTCGGAATGATACCGACGCACAGATCTTTACCAATGGGAAAGGATATGTGGCGTTCTATCCAGTAAGAGGGGAGAAACAATGCCACGATGGACTATCTTGCTTCATAAATGAGGTAGGAATACCGGAACATCTTGTCACTGATGGGGCAAAGGCCCAAGGAAATCATGAGACACACAGCACTGGATGGACTAGGCTTCGATCGGAGTATCGCATCCGCCAAACCTATATACAGCCCCATTGTTGGTGGCAGAATACGGCAGAACACAGTGCAGGGGACCTAAGGAGATCAATCTGATTGATGACTTCTAAGAAAGGAAGCCCGAGGAGGTGCTGGGCCTTTTGTGGAATGTTGGCGGCCGGAAGGTTAAGTAACACCGCATCTGGGGATCCATCTGCTATGGGAAGGACAGGATTTGAGTTAGTCCATGGATATACTCCGGATATAACCCCATACATGATACACTATTGGTATGATTTCATCCGGTGGTATGACCTACAGGATAAGTTGGAGAAATACGGACGATGGCTGGGCCCATGTGGGGATACTTATGGAGGTGGTGATTGTCATTACATATTGTATAAGACTGGAAAAGTACACATAACAAACGGCACGCGGCCTATATCCGAAGTGGAGTGGAAGCACCCAGACACTATCCTGCAGTTGGAGGAACACAATAAACTACTTAATGAAAGGTCTGGTGATGAGGCGAAGCCCTCGGATAGTTACCTGGAAAACGAGTTAGGGGAACCACCCTTGGGCCTATTCGATGGCAAATATGAGGGTGAGGACGAGGTACTTCTAGCTGAGCCAGAGGCATCTTCCCCGGACATCGATGATTTAACCGACAATCTTGAGGAGTACCTTGGAAGCCAAGTGTTACTGCAGATAGGGGACCAACGGATTCGCGGTACGGTTAATAACCAGTACAGGGAAGCAAGTGGGATCTTAGTTGGAGAAAAGAATAACAATCCACTCCTAGACACAAGATCCTACGAGGTTTCTATGCCAGATGGATCCATCGAGATCTACACAGCAAATGTGCTTGCAGAGAATCTCTATTCCTCCGTGGATGACGAGGGGCGCACTTACTGTCTCCTAAACGAGCTACTTGACTATGAAAAGGGTAAGGAGGCTCTGACAATACAGCAAGCAACTATCACTACTAAATCCGGACAAACACGGACTAAGCCAACAACCAAAGGGTGGAGAATCCTGGTCAGTTGGAAAGATGGAACTTCTTCTTGGGCAAAGTTAAGTGACATGAAGGAAAGTTTCCCTGTCGAAATGGCTCTGTTTGCCAAAGAACAAGGCATAATAGATGAGCCAGCTTTCAAGTGGTGGGCCTATCAGGTAATTCGAAAGAAGGATCGGATTATCTCAAGCGCCAAGACCAAATATTTGACCAAATCCCATAAATATGGGGTTAAACTACTGAAAACAATTGCTGAAGCAAGAAGGATAGATGAGGAATCCGGCAGTGACTATTGGGCCCGGGCAATTGCAAAAGAAATGAAGAACAATTTCATAGCCTTTGAGTTCAATGACGAGGACAAAGTACCGGTGGCACATACAAAAATCACTATGCACATGGTATTTGACGTGAAAATAGATCTAACCCGGAAGGCCCGACTTGTTGGCGACGGGCATAAAGTGCCCGAAATATCACGGGAGTATACTTACTCAAGCGTACCCAGCAGGGATTCAGTCCGGATGTTCTTCCTAGTTGCTGCACTTAATGACCTTGAGGTCCTAAGTGCCGACATCCAAAATGCATACTTAACCGCACCAATTAAGGAAAAGTACTACACAGTGGCTACACTGGAACAAGGGTTTGCACCGGAGTTATGTGGAAGGCCCTGCAAAATTGTAAGAGCTCTATATGGTTTACCAGTCGTGGGCGCATCATTTTGATCTCATCTGTCTGAGCACTTAAGGGGACTTGGATATAAGTCTTGCAAAGCGGATCCGGACGTATATATGCGGCTGGCTGTAAAGAAAGATGGCTTGGCATATTACGAATACTGTGTGGCATATGTGGATGATATCCTTGTATGTGAAATGGATCCAAAGTTCCAAATGGATGCAATCGAAAGGCAATTCAAACTGAAGGATGGGACCGTTGAACCACCCACTTTCTACCTAGGGGCAGACATTGGCAACACGTCCGTTAATGGGGCTGAGTACTGGTCCATGTCTTTGCCTAAGTATACGCCCAAAGCTGTTAAATCTGTTGAAGAGGAATTGAGCAGAGGGCGATATGCCTTCAAGATACTCCCAAAATCTGCAAAATCACCATTGGTAACTGGATATAGGCCCGAAATCGACACCTCACCGGAACTTGGTTCAGAGAAACAAAACTATTACCAGGGTTTAATAGGTATACTCCGTTGGATATGTGAGCTCGGAAGGCTAGATATTGTAATGCCTGTTTCACTTTTGTCCCGGTATCTTCTACAGGCCTGAGAAGGGCATCTAAACCAATTGTTTCATTTGTTTGCATACTTAAAGAATTACAGCAAATCAAAGTTGGTGTTTGACTGCTCCATCCCAGAACTTGACGAATCAGTATTCCACGAATGTGACTGGGCTGAATTCTATCCGGAAGCGGGGGAACTAATTCCTCCAGATATGCCCGAGCCACGAGGAAAGGCCGTAACTACCACATGTTTTGTGGACACCAACCACGCCGGTTGCAAGGCTACTAGGAGATCTCATACAGGAATCATCATCTTTGTTAACAGGGCACCAATCCTATGGTTTTCTAAGAGGCAAACAACCGTTGAAACATCCACGTTTGGTTCGGAAATTGTGGCACTCAAGATTGCAATTGAAATGGTAGAAGGCCTACGGTACAAGCTCAGAATGATGGGCATACCTATAGAAGGACCGACCAACATGTATTGTGACAATGACTCGGTTGTTAAGAATGTAACACACCTGGAAAGCCCCTGTAAGAAGAAGCACAACAGTATTGCTTACCACAAAGCGCGCGAGTGCATCGCGGGAAAGATTATCCGGATTGGCAAGGAACCCGGTGAAACTAATATTGCAGATCTACTCACTAAGCTTATGGGTGGAGTAAAGCTATTCTCCTTGTGTAGGAGATGCATGTGGAGGTGCAAATAAAAGGACCGACCCTTAAGGTATCTTCTACAAGTACTTAACACTACGAGTACGAAGACACGGGGCCTCTAGAAAAGCGCCGGTAGCAAACGTACAGATGTACGGACATTTGGAGATATACACGAATGAGATACACCAACACACGTACGACTAACAGGCAAATAAGCGAGCTGACTCGCCGAATCGCTAACAGTACTAAAGGTGCGCTAATAGTGCACCAATAGAGGTTCGATCCAAGAAATCATCTTATATGAAAACACTCACAACTCTAAATACTAATACTTGAAATCACTGAATACTACTAGACTTACCTAGTAGACTACACGTGTAAAGGTGTTAGTGAAGTAGTAAGCTCACGAGAGCAAAACAAGAGAAAATTAACACCCATTATTTTTACCAGAATCGAGCAGTTGTCAGACTCTCTGACAGACCTGTGCACGCGCGGTTTTAGAAAGTAGTATATAATAACCCAGTTATTTTATACTAAAAATAAATAATAACCCTAGTTATTATTTTTACCAGAATCGATCAGTTGTCAGACTGTCTGACAGACCTGCGCGCGCGCGGTTTTAGAAAGTACCATATAATAACTGATTTATTAATACTCAAATTTAACAATAACTTAAGTTAGTATTAATCCTGTCAGCGTAGGTTTTGTACTGGGCACTTATTTTAGTCCCACACGTCTTCTATCCAACGGACCAAACCCGAACCCAAACCCGACAAGTGCTCACCACTCCAGTTTTTTATATGAATATCAGGAACTGAAGATCGAACATAAATTGAGACAGCCCTACCCGCTGGGACTAAACTCGCCGGCCAAGGTAAATTCCAAAACTTTTTCTAAGATGATTTCTGTTTTTTGATATTCAACTAAGCACGACGCGTTCTTCAATACTCAACGAAATGGGATCCGACACGATTGCTTGGAGTGATTTGCAAAAGGAAGAAACTCTTATTTGCAATTTGCAATTTGCACGTGATTCCACTACGTAACACGCGATATTACTAGATAACAAGTGATTCCACGTCATAATTTCTACTTTTGCAACAAAGTGCTCATAATTTCAAATTTGGAACTAAACTCTGCATCTTTTTTGGCTCTGCTAAACTTGGCTAAGCGAAATCATCTTGGAAAGGAATCGACCATGGGATTCATCCTAAACTGATGCTAAGCAAAACAATCTTGGAATCGAATCGACCATGGGATTCGTCCTCCTCCACCAATCAACAATCGACTCTCCTCCTCCTCCCCTCTCCAATCAACAATCGACTCTCCTCCTCCTCTCCAATCCATGGCTCTCCCCCTCTCCAATCAACAATCGACTCTCCTCTCCTCCTCCCCTCTCCAATCAACAATTGGCTCTCCTCCTCTCGAATCCGCGGCTCTCCCCCTCTCCAATCAACAATCGACTCTCCTCTCCTCCTCCCCTCTCCAATCAACAATCGACTCTCCTCCTCTCCAATCCACGGCTCTCCCCCTCTCCAATCCGTGGCTCTCCCCCTCTCCAATCAACAATCGACTCTCCAATTGACTCTCCAATCAACTCTCCAATCAATAATCTACAAGTCAAACTGCTTGCATAGTGTTTGATGCTTTGGGGATGGGCCATGAATCGATTGGCAATTGGTTGGTGGTGGGAAGTTGAAAGGACTTGGTCTTTCGAAGATGGGTGTGGAGTGTTGAAAGGGTCTTTGCCTTTGTCTTCATTAAGTTGTCGCCTTCTTCCAGTATGGCCTCTAAGGATTCGCCAGCAACAACTCTACCCTTCACATAATCAACAATGCACTTGAGGCGGGAGAAATGCTTCTGGTCGGCTGTGTTGTAATGCTTTCTCCATCGGCTGCCGATCTTTTCAAGGTCTTCAATCCCCCCGGGGAAGTCAATGTCATCGAAGACCCCAAGTCCAAACCACTCATTCCACATTGATGAAACCGACTTATGGGTACGAAACAACAAGTACTTTCTTGTTTCTGGAGGATCCTCATCTGGCGTGTCGGTTGTTCTTGTTGCTTCGGTTGGTGGCGCTGGCAGTTGAAACGAATGCATGTGCTGCAGGAAGTGGTGGAGTTGGTTGTTGACAACACCTTGTTGTTGTCTGAAGGTGGTAACTGAAGCCTGTATCCGCCGAATGTCCTGTGAAGCATTATGGACTTCTGAATGAAGGTTTTGAAGCCGGTCACAAACCCCCGGAAGGGCAACATCAATACTCCTTTCGATTGAGGTAGTAGCTCCCATTCCTGCTTCGATGCTGACCTTCTCCATGAGAGCGGCTTGATACGTGTGGAACGCGGTAGTTGCGAAAACAGGCAACAAAAAGAGGTGATTCTTCCTACCTTGGTGGAGCAAGATGGCCGCATCCTGCAGTACGACACATTGTAAATTGAGGAGGAGCTCAAAGAAAGCTTGAGCAGTCGGCTTTGGGGTGCTATTGACGGTGGTGTTCATTGCCTTGTCAAGGAAGGGGAAGACTTGACAACGAAGCTCCGGAGGTGGATCGAGACTACATCTTGGCAAGAAGAATCCCCCTTTATCTTGTGAATGCCCAGCCAATGCCCTCATAGCCTTCAAAGGGAGTTTGGAAGAATATCGATCCTCTCTGACGTCAAGGTTCCAATTGCCAATCATTTTGATGTATTGGGGATCAACCTCTTGCATTTCACATGCAACTGCACCTGTACCACGGCCAAAGTGAACAAAATGCTTTGAAGTGATCCCCAAGGCCTTGCAAGCTTGTTTCATTGTACTCGCATAGGCTTGATCGGTGATGGACTGTTGATAGTTCCCTGTGTTATTACAATCTGTGAGTAATTTGACGTTGAACCAAGTGGCATTACTTGCAAAGTCATAGTGCCCAAGCTCGGCCGTTGAATGGAATCGTGCCATCAAATAGAAGCCCAACGCACCAATCGGACACATGTTAACGTTTCGATGTCTCATAACGCGTCCATATAAAGTTTTCTGACCATTCGTTTTGCCTGTTATTATTTGCATAATTAGGATCTGGATCTGGCAGGCGTGTGTGCCTTCATCATATTTGATGAGGTCACACAGGTCGGACAGCTCACATTTGAATAAGGACTCGCCCCGGAGAACCCCTCCATGTGTCATAAGGAAACAGAATCTGTCTCTCAAGGCTGCCACATGATAACTTGGTTTGTACTGATTCTTAGAGAACAAGAAATCCTCTATCCACTCGATGTTTTGCACATTCATGTATGGTGACAATGCATGATCTATCTTCTCATCGAATCTCATTTTTTTTATCTTCTTCTTTCGGACTTGAACGACTTGCAGCAGTTGGGTGACTCTTTCAGATCAAATGTGTTCCTTCATGAGATTGTTTGCGTTTTGACTCCTCTGATGCCTCAGTATTTTGAGGATGGAACACAAGTATTGATTCACTGTATCCCAACCTACAGAGTCCTCCAGCTCCTCGACAAGGGCCTCCTTGCAATTATGATTGCTGTTGTATTTTGCCATCACCATTGCATAGTCGTCGGCATCGAATATTCTTTCTACTATCGGCCGTGTTCCCTCTTGTTGCTCTCGCTTCATCTTCCGACCTCTTCTCCATCGGGATCGATAGGCCTGATAGAAAAGGAAGCCGAATACCTTCTCTTCAGTTACTGTTTGCGGATAATCCAGGTAGCCAAACATGGTAGTGCAATACTGGAGGAACTCTGCCCCTTTTCGACCATAGGCAATTTGTGTATTTGCTGGAATGCCATCGAGGTCATCCTGTTGGACGTGTCGTGCTGCTCTGGCAAATAGGCCACTTGTGTAGGACATTTTTGTTGCTGGAGACCGAGGGGAGTGTTTTGTTGAGGATGGTGGTGTTATTTTGTGGAAATTGCAAGTGTTTTGGCTGTTTTGTTCTTGTTTTCGTTGCTTCGACGTTTTCGACGTTTTCGGCATTTTTTGTGTCTTTATGTTTCTTCTTGTCGGAATCAAAGTGTATGTGTTTGTTGTGTTTGTTGTGTTCCTTGTTTGGTGAGAGGGCGCTGCGAGCCCGGGCCCGTGCACAGTGACACCACGTTAAAGCTGATTGGCTGAAGAATTTGGGAATTGGAGGGTATTATTTTCCTTCTGAATCCGGTCTGTTGAGAGTCTGATTCAAAGGCTTCTGAAGAACAGCAACGCTGCGTTAGTGTGTTAGTAGACGAACGATTGTACTCTACGCGTGACAATTGTGTTTGGATACTTTCAGCAACGGATAATCGGACTACAGGCGAGACTAGGGAAACGCCAGATCTCCTCTTGCTGTGACTTATTCAGATTGCAGCGAGACAGACCTTAGTATGTAGATTACAGGTAGTTGGTAGCAACTAGTGTGAATTTTGGGAAATAAATCAGTTGAATGTTAAAAGTATGAGATAAAGTGAAATCTTGCCGAAATGCAAGATATCTCTTTTATTGAGATGAATACGTTGCAACTGCTGTTGCGTAACGCTGAGATTACTCGCTGATTATTTCCGTGCATGTATTAGTCGTTGACCATATATATTTGTATGCATGTATATGTATTGTGTGAGAATCACATGCCAACGGTTTTCTTCTCTTGTTCCGTTAGGAAGACTCCATAAAATGTTTATCATTAAGGTCAGGAATTGCTCCCGTAGCTCGTGTGATATTCTATGAAATCAGAGTTTGCTCACCGAAGAACAATGGCAATATCGTAAGACAGGGATTGCTCACCGTTTATGCGCGGTGGGAATCGATGCGCCGTGGGAACCGATATGCCGTGGGAATCGATTATTTAGATGAATACGGGACTCATTGATTCATGCGCATAGGAAATCTACCCTTTGGTAACTTTGGTACTTCTGGTCACGAAAGGAATTTAATACTCCCCATGTCTCCTTGTGAAGGGTCATCACGCTCTACATGATGCTTCCATCATCTTGGAGAAGGTCGCCAGTATTACCACAGAAGTGGAATATGGGCCTGAGCAGTGGATACACAACTGAGTGACTCCAATGCTTGGTGAGAATGTCTGCACAGTTATCCTTACCTGGGACGTGCATCATTAAAATGAATCCTCTCGCTATCATGCTCCGTACGTAGTGAAACGATAGAATGTTATGACGCTTATGCAACCTTGCGTAAGGAAATGTCGACGTTTGGATCATCTTTTCGTTGTCACCCCAGGAGTATGAGATATCATGGACTCGTGTTCCGAGGTATCGGAATGAGTGGCGTAGATCGACAATCTGTTCGATGCAAGTTCTTCCTGCAACAAATTCAGCTCCAAAGGTGGCTGTTTCCGTAGTAGACTGCTTCTTCGAGAACCACATCATGGGAGTCTTGTTCGCGAAATGAAGAATGCCTGGTAACTGCCTTGCCACTGAGAATATCATGCATGAGGTTGGCATCATAGAAGTGTGTTAACACTACTGTCTTTCCAAGCGGTGCAGGAGCGTCGTCGGGTAGCTCTTCAGAATGCTCCCCATAGACGGTGTTGGACCAGTCGATGGTGTCGGGTTTAGTCAATATAAAATCGGGCGGTTCCACGCGGAATCTGATTTTAAAATGTCTAAACTTGGAGATATATCCATAGATACGCTTAGCACGTTCGAGATGCCCATCTCGTGGCTGAGCTCTGAAACTTGAGAGCGTCATCACGGCTGTTTGTACATCGAAACGCCCAATAGCGATGATCCATTGCAGTGAACCGATCATACTTTGATATTTCTGTATACCGGTTTCTTCAAGAAAGGCTGAGGAGTCCAATTCAGGGTGATCGTTCTCCGCAATGGGTGATCGGAACCTAGTGCTAGGTTTGCATCCGAACATTTGTTCGTAAGATGCTTCCATCTTTTTGATGAACTTTATGGGATTCATGCACAGAACACCATGTTCGTCGCGCTCAAATCCACATCCTAAATGAAAGTTCATAGGTCCGGATCCCTTCAATTTGAAGTTATATGGTGACGATTGCAATATCTTCAAGAAGGAATTGGGATCTGCCATGCAGAGACATAGGTCATCGACATATGTGCATATAAGCTCATATACACGTTCACCATGCTTGTTCGTTCCGGGTTTGAGGAATATTTCCGGTTCTGCGCGGGATCTTTCGAAGCCGAGTTCGATGAGACAAGCCGCGAGTAAGTCTCCAAAACACTTGCCTGAAGACCTGAGACCATATAGGGCTTTGTAAATGACCAACAGGTGACCCTCCAACGATCCGAATTCGGGACCTGCCTTGATGCATACTTTCTCGCAGGTGACTGCTTCTAAGTAGGCGTTACCTATGTCGGTGCCCCATGCTTCTAGATCGTTGAGTTCAGCTAGGAATAGGCACATACGTAGACCGCGAAGAGATACGACGCCTGCGTAAACACTGTGGATAGGGGCCTCAGTGAGATTACCGTTAGCAACGAGGCGAGCCTTGTGTCTTCCGTCGTGTTTGACAGCGTATATCATGTGTACCTTGATTTGTTGGAATCCCGTGGGAATGGAGCTTGTCTTGTATACGCCTTTATCAATGAATGTATTGTATTCATTGAGTTGTGCCATTTCCAGAGTGGTGGCATCTTCCCATTTGGTGTTTCCGTTGGCTTGATCAAATCAGAGGGCTTCTTCGTGGCTACGAGGAACTTTGAATCCATATTGATACTGCGGAGTGGTACGGAAGGAACGTAGTTTGGCTTGGTGCACGAGTCGATCAAGTTTCTTGGTCCGTCGGGCTAGGTTGGTGATTCTTCTGAGACGTTTCCAACCCGGGAGATCAAGCAAGTTGTTGTCTTTCCCATATTTTGCAACGGTGACCGGGTCGTCGGCTGCAATGTTGGCCAGAGGTTCATATGTGCGTTCCATATTCTCCCATTCAATCCAGAGGTTATACTTGGAACCTTTGTATTGAGGATGCTTGTTATCCAGTGGACCTTGGTGTCCTAGGATGCGGCGAAACGACCAGAGTTTGCCGTCTTCTTGTGTTGAATCACGATGTATGTAATTCATGACGTCATTGTATGCAATGATATCATCGAGTTCGTCATCGGAGTGTTTGCACTTGAACTTGATGAAGTCTTTATTGCGTTCAAGACTGTCTTCAACATCGACAATGGTAAGACGCTTCCGGGTGCCATCGAGATTGGTTACAAGGAAGGAACGTCCTTGTAGATCGGCAATCGGGATCGTAGGAATGGTAATAGGTTTACCGTCATCGTCAAACTGTGTGTTACCTTCTTCGTCGGTAACAACTACCTGTGATGGGTCTACGGAAGGAGTAGCTGGGTTTGTGTGTGGGGTTGCGACGTCACTAACATCAAAGTATGCTAATTCCGGTGGGTCAAAATCATCTTCAGTAAGGAGGACGCCGTCGGATGTCTTGCTGAAGATGTGTGTCGTAGGAGGACCATCAAGACTCTCCCCATAGTTGTTAGGGAGTGGAGAAGGTGACCAGCTAGGGCTGTCATCGACCTTCTTATAAAGAAAGCTCGGTAACGATGGGTGGGCGGGTGGGTGAAGAATTGGTTGAGTGCCAGATGCGTGGAGCGTGGTATCTGTTTGTTTGTTGGGTGCAGATGGAACGGTGTCATCGGCGGTGTCAGAATCAGCAGGTGAACCGTTAGGTGAAACTGAGCTGTTTGGTTTAGTAGACTCGTCAATGAGTTTATTCTGATTGGTATGCTCCCCATGTTTGAAAGCTGGAGCTTCTCCAGTGGCGTATATATGGGGTAAGGAATCCTTTGCATTACGCCATTTGATGAAACCATCATCAGTAAATAGGCCTGCGCGTTTGTTACGTGACTCAGGTGTGAGAGCAGATCGAACACCGGACCGGTCTAGTAACTTGTTGGTAACTGGGTCCCAGATGCGAAAGCAGAGTCCATTGCCAACATGTTCGGCGATGCCGACGAAATGACCGAGGCGTTCGGTAGATTTGGTACCGAAAGGAGAGTCATTGGTCTTGAAATACACAGGTTCAAACCAGAAGAAACTGGTGTATGCGCTGATGTCGCCAAGTGTACCCGTAGCAATGAAGATCGGTTGTTTATCGGACAGCGTAGGGTCAGAGACAACATTGAGGAGACCCGCGACGTATGTCATGCACAGTAACCACATGTGTGGCGGTGTGCCGGTACGATCCATGACGCGATTGACAATGCGTTTGAACGTTTGGTATCGTCGTTCGAATTGATTCTGGTGTTGATGGTACGGTTCACTTTGCCAGAGTCCAATCCATAACATTTTGAGGTAATCCATGACTTTCTTACTTGATTGATAGTTACCGTGGTCGCAAAGGAGGCGGATGGGCCTGCCCCATTTTCGAACAAAGTTCTGAAAGCAGGATAGGAAATCGCCGGTGGTACGCATTTCTTCAACGTGAATAATATGTGATTTGCGGCCAAAGAAGATCTGAGCAATCTTGGATCCACCATCAATTGCTGGGACATCTGAATAGACTGCATCGGACATAACATCGTCATTGAAGGGGCGAACGTTCATGGCCGGTTGAGGGGAATGAAACCGTTTGAAAATGTTACCATCAGGGCTAACCGCTAACGAACCGTATTGGGTTGAGTTTTCAAAAGTAGCTGTGATGCGATCGGTGGAAACCCAACAAAAGAAAGGTTTGAGGGATAAGTAGTCATGTTCGTTGGGGTATCTTTCGCGGGGCGTAGCTGCAATGCGTGTAGTGTCACTGGCTGTACAATCTGTTGGAAACGCAGTGACTGTTCCAGAGACTGCGGTTGGCGCGCAGCATGCGAGACGTTCTTGATGAGCGTAGTCAGTGGAAGTAAGCCAAAAGGAGCGATCGTTGTTCTTATGATCATCAATTGGAAGAAAGGGAGATCGGGTGGAATGGCTGGAATACGAGCTGAGGGATGTGACCGTGGAGGACCCGGGAGAAACAGATATATCGAATCCTTCAAGGCAGCGTGGGTTCCCATATTCGTCGTAATCGGCATAAGGGAGTTGCTGTGGTTGGGGAGGATATTTCTGGAGAAATTGTTCATCCTTTGCACTGATCGTGGTATCGAGAACAGATGGGTCCCAATGTTTATCGGACGTCATGATAACATGTGGTAGCGTGTCAAATTCGACAGTCGTATACTTTCGTATCGCAAGGTACGGTAAGCCGTGTCGTATGCTAAGAGGCAGTGCATAGCCATCGGAGGTGGTGATGACCTGTCCTCCGCCTGCTTTGATGGACGTGTCGTCTACAGTGGAAAAATATGCTTCCATCTGGCCGGATGACAATATAGAAGGATGTCGTCCTGTATAGGCACATTCATTGAAAATAAGAATGACGGGGCCTCTGTTCGACATGGAATATGCTCCGCATGTAGCAATGGGAATGTTTTGTACCTGATGATTGTTAATGCCGGTGACGTTAACATATCGTGGTGGAATATCCTTGGAGATGAGACATGCATCATTACCGATGATGCAGCCATTTGCGCCGCAATCGACCATGGCAAAACCAGGGCTAGTAACCGTAGTTTTGTGTATACGGTATGTGTATAACGTTACGGGACCATCATTAGGAAAGGTGAGATCATCCTCGGGAGTATACCACTGGTGAAAATTGGCGGAATACGATGGTGTTCCGACAGGTATTTGGGTGTCATCGTCCTTTTTGTACTGAATGTCAGGGTTGTTTGAAAGGAATCGAGCTGGATGCGCGGGTGACACGGAAGACTTGAGAGGTCGCTGGTCGTTAGACGAGGAGGTCGTGGATTTGTATACACCTAGGGATGCATGGAAAACGCCTCTACGATCATTCTCTACAGCAGGATGTAGGTCTGCTGCGGAATTGGCATGCTCATCCTTGGTCGAAGTACCGTCTTCTTGAAAAGATACCGAGTGTTCATGTTGGTATGCCTTTCGGGTAATGGGTTTGACACTGTTGGGGTCAGGTTGGTTAGTGTTAAGTAAGTCGTGTCGCAATGAGGCAACCACGATTTTCTTGCCTTCCGGAGAAAAACTGAGCCAACTCTTCATGTCCTGATGTGACAAGGCCTTCCATATGTTTGTAGGCAACCTTGTGGTAGGGTCAGGGGTACGTCCAGCCTTGAACACAGCATAATCTTGATAGTCTCCTTCAAATTCGATGGGGAGAGCATAGTCCTCATGGTTTTGGATCGAGTCAGAAGAGAAATCATGAACGTGTGCACGTACGGTCGACCGAGGAGCAGACATCGCAGACTGGGAATCAAGTCGAGTTGCTTCGAGTAAAAGCGTGATTTTAAGATCGTGGATAGCAGCGGCTTCGGCAACTGCATCCGTTACGGTGCTATTCGTCCCACCTGGATCCTTGACTTTGGCAAACTGTTCGCTTAGCTGGAAGCTGGAATAGCATGCCTGACACAATGCTGATTTTACGGTATGGTACTCAAGGGGCTTGTTGGGAGGACGAAGCTTGTTGAGGTGATTCAATTCATCAAACCAATGTGTGATGAATTTCACTTTGGATTCCTTCCAATTGTTGAGGTTCAACTTGAGCAACGCTTGTAGTTGAGTCGAGTTGTCGTATACCTTTGCTTTTGATTGGCTATGAAGGTTTACGAAGTCGAAGTAGGCCTTGCGTCCATCACGAGTGGTAGAATGACTGTGTACACATGATGCAGAAAGGTCACTCTTGAAGACTTCCAACATTAGTACCCAGAAGAAGGCACATTGTTTGACGTAGAGATCACGGGTGTAACCCACAAGCGTGGCTGGAGGCCAAGTTTCATCGAGGAATGTCTCTGTATCGATGTCGTATGCCTCAAGTTTAGCTTTGAAACCGACGAGCCAGTGTTCGAATCTCGAGTCATTCGTGAGGGGTGTAAAGGACTTTTCATCTCGTGCTTTTCGGCACCATGATTCGTACTTTACCTGCTGAGGGGACTTTTTGTTACTTCCCGCCGGAGGAGGTGGTGGGTTCAGAGCAGATTCGTTACGTAAGCGTTGGGCACGCTCTCCGCGGAATGCCTGGAATTCCCTGTATGTATATGACTTTACATCTTTCCAGTCCTTCTCGTCTTCTTCTAGGTCGACACCTTCTTCTTGTAGGTCGATAGCGAAATCCGCAAGTGCTTCTATGCTCCTTTGGATGGATCGAGGGATATGCGTTGCCAATCCTTGCTCCATATAGGTAAGTTCGCGTGCAAAATCCGGTTCGATAAGTGCGTCGAGGAACGACTTCCACTCGCATAATCCGCCTTCTTTGAGAGCTAGGCACAACTTGCTAGTAATCTCACTTGTTACGTTGAGTAATGATATGAGTATCTTTCTCATATCAGCATCGAAGCTGGGAAAGCGTTCGATAGTGGTGACTTCGGCGTCATTCTTCTCTTCGCCTCCGAGTGCATTGCCGGGCATTAACGGTATGTTCGGCATCTGTGGTGGTTCGGAGCCTTGGAAAGAATTGCGTGGTAACTGAGAATGGGAACTGCTTCTTGTGCGATGTGCGACGTGCATATGCCAGCGTAGGGATTATGTTCAATTCCGTTCCTGTTCCTTCTTGTGTGCAAGCCTTCTTAGAGCTTGCGACTGTTAATCTATTATTTTCCTTCTGAATCCGGTCTGTTGAGAGTCTGATTCAAAGGCTTCTGAAGAACAGCAACGCTGCGTTAGTGTGTTACTCGGACGTAGTAGACGAACGATTGTACTCTACGCGTGACAATTGTGGTTGGATACTTTCAGCAACGGATAATCGGACTACAGGCGAGACTAGGGAAACGCCAGATCTCCTCTTGCTGTGACTTATTCAGATTGCAGCGAGACAGACCTTAGTATGTAGATTACAGGTAGTTGGTAGCAACTAGTGTGAATTTTGGGATATAAATCAGTTGAATGTTAAAAGTATGAGATAAAGTGAAATCTTGCCGAAATGCAAGATATCTCTTTTATTGAGATGAATACGTTGCAACTGCTGTTGCGTAATGCTGAGATTACTCGCTGATTATTTCCGTGCATGTATTAGTCGTTGACCATATATATTTGTATGCATGTATATGTATTGTGTGAGAATCACATGCCAACGGTTTTCTTCTCTTGTTCCGTTAGGAAGTGAAAAGAATTCACCGTGTAAAGGCGTATTCATACGTATCACGGGCATATCGTACGAAAAGTCATAAAGAAGGCAATAACCTTATTCGTAAGGTTATTAACCTGATTAGTGAATAATCGTCGGCGCTTTTATGTGAATTACCTCTTAGCGGGAATTTTCCCAACAGCTCACTCTTCGAAGAATTAACAACTCTAAAACACTATCATGCCCTAAAATCTATGTACAACCTAGTACTAATTCTACGTAATAAGGTACAAATACTGTGATATTCCAATGAGAATATCGCGGTGAATTACACGGTAATACGATACAAAGAAAGACCGATCAAAGATGGTTTGCGTGTGTTTTTGTGTCTTAAGAATTACATGTGTTTCTTGTACGATGGAAATTACACGATGACGACGAGTAATTAACCTGTCGATCGACAATCGGCAAAGACGATCGAACGGTAACAATGATCTTACTCTTACTCACTAAATCGATCGATCATAAGATCGATTGCGTTTGTTTGACGACACACTTTCTTTAGTTTATCAGACCCACAGCACTCTACAAGCTGTGGAGGACGGCGTTTCCACCGAAACGCAGTTGAGCTCGAAGACTAATCCGGACTAGCCTGATCAGCTACCGGCATCAACCCTCAAGGATGTAAAAGAGGCAGTTGCTTGTGGAGCCCTGGAATAGACCAACACCAGGGCGGCCTCCCTTGAAAGAAGAGGCCGAAGACTCGAACCAAGGTGGTGGCTCCACCGGGTTTCGAGATCCAGCAACAAGCAAGGGAAAAGAAGCTGGACGGCTCAGTCGAAAGGGCCGCCCAGGTTGGCATCAGTTGAAAGGAATCAATATCCAATCTGAGAACACTGATCTTTCACTGAAAACAAGAATGACGCGAGCTAGAAGATTGAGCCTGAAGTATTCTGTGGTGAAACAGATTGGAAGGAACAGATTGCAAAGAGCATCTGCCCGGAAGGAACAGATTGCAAAAAGCATCTGCCCGCACGAAAACGAAAATCCAAAGATATGAGAACACCAAATCTCGAAGATCGAAAAGATCCAAAAGGAAAAGGAGAACACGAAAAGGAGAACACTAAAAGGAGAACACTAAATTCTCAGGAAACAATCTTTCAATCTTTCACCACAGAAATACAGAATGAGCAAATCCCAAGAAAGGATAGGAAAGCTCACAATCTTGATTTGCAACAAAAGCAAAAGCTCACACAAACCGGAACGAAAACTCGATCCGAACAAAAGTATATACAAACCGGAACGAAAATTCGATCCGGATATACAGAATACAAAACAGATAAGCGAATCAACAGTCATACAACATCTACCAACCATCTCACATCCGACCCTTCGATTAAATTACACTCTCTTCCCACACATACCACCTTCGATTGAATATTCGATCGCAACGTCCATCGAATATCCATCCTCCGAATACTCCAAATATTCCGAAACGAACATTTCGAACCTTCCCCTACGAATCGACCATCCATACTCCTCCAATATAATTCGAAACTCCATTAGAATACACAATTCATCACCATGGTACGAACTAGAGCGGACGACGACATGGAAGAAACAAAAATGGAAGTGGATGACGATGACGATTCAGACGATGACGATTTGGAAGAGAAATTGGAAGATAAAATCATGGAAGTCATGGAAAGGGCCTTTGAGGACCCAGAATCAAACTCAACCATGAAGAGAATCATCGACCAAGAAATAAAGAAAAGAGTCAGGGCAATGAGAGATGCAGAAAGAAAGGGTGTGAATCCAGATGACGCGGATAGCGAAAATGAGGATGAAGGGAACGATGCTGACCAAAATGCAGAGAATGCAAGAGCTGAAAGGCTGGGAAGAAGGTCATCCCAACCCAGGATAAAAATCAGGGGATTCAACAATGGTAGATTTCTGAACCCAGAACAGCTTGCTTTCAGGAGCAGCCTAATGGATTTCGGTATCAACTATGAATCAGCTGAAGAAATTATGAGGGGAGGGATGTCTAATATTCGCGAAATCACAGACCTCAATAAGGAAAGCATTAAATCGTTCATGCACGGATTGAAAGCTATCAGCCCAGACTGTCCTAATCCAAAAAGTATCCACTATGGTAACAGACTATCATCGAGGCTCCTAACTTGGGCAAATTGGGCCCGGTATCAACCATTGATTGGAGTCAAGCCAATGGCTATCGACTGGAACGCAAACCCAAACAACTTGGAACTGCAGCAATTCAGAATCAAGATGATGGAATCAAGTGTGAAATCACAGGAAAAGGCAACTCCACCCGAGCTGAAGGATCTCACAAAATTCAGGGAATGGGAGGAAGGCTTCCGACAAAACTTGAGATACAGATTCAACTCTGAGGGTTTTCCAATCTTGTATGTCATAAGACCCCAAGAAATGGAAGAAGTTACTGATGAAGCCAGGGCTGGAACAGTTGGGCAAAGTACAACAGATACTTATCCAACTTGGAGTGACTACAACGAAAGATGTGGCGTCCTATCAGGTCCCCAGTATGATGAGGACAACAACGTTGTCTGGAGGTTGCTGTGCGATGCAACAAGAAAGGGTCCTGGGTGGGAATATGTGGCACATTTCCAAAACACTGCACTGAATTCTGGTAATGCCAGAAACGCTTTCATTTCCCTCATGCAACATGCTTACACTGATACCAATATCACTATGGTCCTGAATAAGACATATCAGGATATGAAAGATTCACACTACACTGGAGATTCCAAGGGTTATGACTGGAACAAGCACAAGCGAAATTGGACTGCTTTCCATGGAACGATTCTAAGATTTGAAAAGAATCATAATGAAAGAAGATTTGTCTGGGATTTTATCAATTCAATCAGTGATGAACGACTTGATGCTGCAAAAGCAGATGCAATTGATGAGAGCAAAGACTATCGTGACAACTTCAATGAATGTTTGATTCTATTCACCAATCGTCTTGGATTGAAAAAGCTTGCAACAGGGAAGAGTAAAAGAGGTTCCAGAAGTTTGTATTCTATGGGCACAACCAGCAACAAGAAGCAAAAGACAACTGGAACTTTTACAGGAAAAGTTGAGTGCAAGCCTTACCCAACAAGTGTTTATAAAACAATGTCAAAAGAACAGCGCCAGGAGCTTTACCAGATGAGACAGGCTAAAAAGAAACGAAATCTCAAGGCTGCTGAGACTAAAAAGAAAGAAACTGAAAATGAAGGCGCTGGTGACAGTTTTGGATCAAAATCTAAGAAATGACATAATAACCGGACACTATCACTAGAACACAAATTGTTAAAAATGGTGAGCCGGTCATTATACCAGATGAATGTCCCTGTAGGTTTTGATGATGGGGAAAATGAAGAAGGATATTGTGAGTTAGACTCACATGCAGATACTACTGCAGCAGGAAGCAATATGGTATTGCTGAATCCTGATCAAATCACAACACACGTTGATGTTGCACCTTTTTCTGAAGAGTACAAGCCCATCAAGAAAATCCCCATTGGAAGCTGTGCGACTGCATGGACAAATCCAACATCAGGCCAAGTATATATCATAGTGTTCCATCAAGCACTGTACTTTGGGGACAAATTGAAAAACAGCTTGATATGCCCAAATCAAGTGAGGGACTGCAATTTCAACTCTGTTGAAGAGACACCTCGCCAATTTGATCCAAGATCCAAGCATGGAATTACAATTCAAACTCCACTGGAGGATGATGATCCGAAGAAAGTTTTTATCAAACTGAGTATGAGGAATGTGATCTCATATTTCCCCACAAGAAAGCCCACAAGAATGGAACTTGATGAATGTCAACATTTGATAGCAACAAATGATACCCCCTGGGATCCACATTCACTGAAGTTCAGGATGGCCGAGCTAGCCATTGACAATGGAGATCCAATTTCAGGGGACCAATTCAGCCTTCAAGCTATGTCGACCGAAGAGGACCAAGCAATGGAGGAAAGTTCTGTTGTAACAGAACCTGCTAGTAATGTTACAAATACACTTCCCAAGACCAGCTTAGGAAAGGAACGGCATCCAAGTGTCATGCAGCAATGCAAACTGATGAGGGTCCATCAAGTATCCACGAGGAGAATGCTAACTGAATGCCAGATTGCAACAGATGGAAATATTGCTCATCGGATTTCTTCAGTAAGGAATATTTCAAGCGCGCGAAGGGTAGACCAATTTTTGTTTGATGATACAGAATTTGACTTTATGGAAGCTCCTGAAGCAGAATCACAACAGGCCCATAGCTTGCAAGAAATTGACAATACACTAGAAAGGAGGTCTCTTGACAGAAGAAATCAATGGGGGCCATCAGTGATAACAATTGAAGGTCCAAACAAAGTTGACTGTGAACGCCTAGCCAAAACTTGGAACATTAGTTTCAAGAAAGCTGAACAGACACTGAAAGTCACGACGCAGAAGGCACTCAGGAATTTGCAATCACCATTGATGAAGCGACTTCCTACTCAGCGCTTCAGGAACAAGAGAGTCGCACAAGGAACCTGGTACACTGATACCTGGCATGCAAGAACCACGAGTATTATGAGGCAAGAAAAATGTGCACAGATCTTTACAAATGGAAATGGGTTTGAGGTATTTATACCAATACAGGACAAATCACAAGCCCACCAAGGACTGAAGACATTTATTCATGAAATTGGAATTCCAGAGCATTTGATTTCTGATGGTGCGCCAGAACAAGGATCCCCAAGAACCTACAAAACACACTGGAATTCAATTGTAAAGCGCAACCATATCCATCAGACATTCATCCAGCCACATTGCCCATTCCAAAATGGAGCAGAACAAGCAATTGGTCATCTTGGTAGCGCAATCACAACCAAGTCTGCAAAGAAGAAGTCACCGAGAAGATTATGGTCATTTTGTGGTGAACTATGTGCTAATATCAGGCAGCGAACGGCCTCCAACAACCCTTCTTCAATGGGGAGAACCCCATTTGAATTGGTCCATGGCTATAGACCGGATATTACATTATATACTTCATCAGAATGGTATGATTTTGTGTTTTATTATGAAAAAGGTGATTCTTCCACCCGAGGTGTTGAAAGGCTGGCGCGATGGTTGGGTCCCTGTGGAAATAGGGTAGGTGGGGGGGATTGTTTTTGGCTACTGCCCGAGTCGGCAATACCAATATCTACAAATTCAATAAGGCCTGTAAAGGAATATGAATGGAGGGATAGAGATGTCCTAAGAAGAATGGAAGCGATCGACAAATCAATTGAATCCAAGATTGGAGATGAAGTCAAGGACAGCGCATCATTCTTCCAGGAAAACTACCCAGAGCCCCAAATAGAGCTATTTGAGAATCAACCAGTAAAAACACCGGATATGAAACTCGAAATGGCTGAGCCAGATGCATCAGTAGAAGATGTTGATGAACCAGATGAATATCTGGGAAATGAAGTGATCATTGAAAGAGGTGATGAAAGAATCAGGTGCGTTGTCAAGGACAGGGTTCGCGACTTGCAAAACAGACCAATAGGAATCAGAAATGAGAATCCCATACTAGACACGAGGCTGTATAAATTGCAACTACCTGATGGCACCATGGAGGAATACACGGCAAATATTGTTGCAGAAAGCCTATACAGCTCTGTTGATGATGACGGGAGGATGTTCACTCTACTAGATGAGCTCATTGACCATGAATGCGACAACACTGCACTAACTGATGATGAAGCCACGACCATAGCAAAAAATGGCAGGAAAACTCATAAACCTACAACTAGAGGTTGGAGAATTTTAGCCAGTTGGAAAGATGGATCAGAATCTTGGTGTAAGCTAAGCGATGTCAAAGAATCATTCCCAGTGCAACTAGCTGAATATGCAGTCAACAATAATCTTGCAAAATCACCAGCATTCAGATGGTGGGTGCACAAAATTTTGAGAAGAAAGGAACGCATCCTTAAGGCGGCAAAAACAGCCAAGTATTGGTTGAAGACTCACAAATATGGTGTTGAATTACCACATTTGATTACACAAGCACTGGCAATTGATAAGAAAACAGGGACTGATCACTGGGAAAGAGCAATTCACAAAGAAATGACAAATAATATGGCAGCGTTTGAATTTTCTAATGAAGATGTTATTCCAGTCGGTCACAAGGAAATAACCACACACATGATATTTGATATCAAGCTTGGATCTCTAACAAGGAAGGTCAGGCTGGTAGGGGACGGTCACAAAGTCCCTGCAGTGGCCAAAGAAAATACTTATTCATCGGTTCCCAGTCGAGACTCAGTAAGAATATTCTTTCTGCTGGCAGCGCTGAATGATTTGAAGGTTCTCTCAGCTGATATTCAAAATGCATATTTGACAGCCCCGATTAAAGAGAAATACTTCCTAAAAGCGAGAGAAGAAGATGGTTTTCCACCTCACCTTGCAGGAAGACCTTGTAAGATTGTCCGGGCATTGTATGGACTGCCGGTTGCTGGTGCATCTTTCAGGTCATACCTCACCCAGCATTTGAGAGATCTTGGATATTCACCTTGCAAGGCAGATCCGGATGTGCACTTAAGAATTGAAACCAGGAAAGATGGATCCAGATACTGGGCAATGCTCATTGCATATGTAGATGATATCCTATGTTCTGGCGAAGATCCAAAGTTCCAGCTTGAAAACATTGAACGAAAGTTCAAATTGAAGGATGATACAATTGAAGAGCCAACTCTGTATTTGGGAGCTGATATTGGGAAATTCTACTTTGAAGGTGATTCAAAGCCAAGGTGGTCATTATCAAGCACTAAGTACACAGCGAAAGCTGTTGCAGCAGTTGAACAAGAGTTAGGAACTGAAAAATATGGCTACAAGTATCTACCAAAATCAGCATCAAGTCCACTGTCAAATGATTATCGACCGGAAATTGATATATCAGAAGAATTGAATCCTGAATTGCAAAATTACTATCAAGGTTTAATTGGAGTTCTCAGGTGGATTTGCGAATTAGGAAGACTTGACATAGTAATGCCAGTGTCACTGATGTCAAGGTATTTGGCACAGGCAAGGATCGGGCATTTGAATCAGTTGTTTCACATATTTGCATATTTGAAAAAGTACAACAGGTCAAAACTGGTTTTTGATGATACTGTACCAAGTGTTGATGAAAGTAAATTTCAAAAATGTGACTGGTCTGAATTTTATCCTGGTGCCGCTGAAGTCATACCAACAGATATGCCTGAAGCTTTGGGAAAACATGTGACGATGAGCTGTTTTGTCGATGCTGATCATGCCGGATGCAAGGCAACAAGGAGATCTCATACTGGTGTTATTATCTTCATTAATAATGCACCGATCATTTGGTTTTCCAAAAGACAAACAACAGTTGAGACATCAACTTTTGGATCTGAAATCATTGCTTTGAAAATTGCAATCGAATTGGTTGAAGGTCTAAGGTACAAGTTGAGAATGATGGGTGTTCCAATTGATGGGAGCACAAATGTGTATTGTGATAATGATTCAGTTGTTACAAATGTTACACGACCTGAAAGCCCATGTAAGAAGAAGCACAACAGCATTGCATACCACAAAGCTCGTGAATCTATTGCAGCAGGAATTATCAGAGTTGCAAAGGAACCAGGTTCAACAAATATTGCTGATTTGTTTACAAAGCTAATGAGTGGCGCTGTTTTCAGAGAACATTGTTCTCGTTGCATGTGGTAAGAGATTTAATAAAAAATCAATCATTCGATGGAATGTTCGATCGATCGTTCGATTGAAGTAACAAGTTGATTTTCTAAGTTCAATCACGGGAAAAATGAACAAATCGTTCTGCAATGAGCATTTCGAAAATGGATAATTTGATCCATGAAATAATATATCAAACCGGCAAGGATCAGGGCAAAATGCCATGATACAAGCCAGAATGAAAGGCAAAACGCCGCCCCATTTCTTTTGATAGGGCCTCTGATGGTAGACTGGATACAGTTTGGTATTCAACACGACAACGACTCACGATGAATAGGTTAAGTCATAGAATCCAGCCGCTTAACGGTTGGAGGATTTACGACTGAAGGGGACTGAAAAGAATTCACCGTGTAAAGGCGTATTCATACGTATCACGGGCATATCGTACGAAAAGTCATAAAGAAGGCAATAACCTTATTCGTAAGGTTATTAACCTGATTAGTGAATAATCGTCGGCGCTTTTATGTGAATTACCTCTTAGCGGGAATTTTCCCAACAGCTCACTCTTCGAAGAATTAACAACTCTAAAACACTATCATGCCCTAAAATCTATGTACAACCTAGTACTAATTCTACGTAATAAGGTACAAATACTGTGATATTCCAATGAGAATATCGCGGTGAATTACACGGTAATACGATACAAAGAAAGACCGATCAAAGATGGTTTGCGTGTGTTTTTGTGTCTTAAGAATTACATGTGTTTCTTGTACGATGGAAATTACACGATGACGACGAGTAATTAACCTGTCGATCGACAATCGGCAAAGACGATCGAACGGTAACAATGATCTTACTCTTACTCACTAAATCGATCGATCATAAGATCGATTGCGTTTGTTTGACGACACACTTTCTTTAGAAGACTCCATAAAATGTTTATCATTAAGGTCAGGAATTGCTCCCGTAGCTCGTGTGATATTCTATGAAATCAGAGTTTGCTCACCGAAGAACAATGGCAATATCGTAAGACAGGGATTGCTCACCGTTTATGCGCGGTGGGAATCGATGCGCCGTGGGAACCGATATGCCGTGGGAATCGATTATTTAGATGAATACGGGACTCATTGATTCATGCGCATAGGAAATCTACCCTTTGGTAACTTTGGTACTTCTGGTCACGAAAGGAATTTAATAGAGGGTCCGGCTTTGTCACTTGGTCGCGCACATGCTTGAACTTGGTTGAATTTGATTGGTTGGTTTTAGTGTAAAGTTGTTATCTTAGTATGTCAGAGATTGCGACCGTTACGGTTAGATCACGTGCATTTTGCTAAGAGAGGAGTCCGACACTGCTCTGACATACAAATAATAATCTCTTATTATTTTTTCAGTCAGCGTAGGTTTTGTACCATACATCTGGGTTCCGACCATACATCCGGGTTTTGTTGGTCCCGTTCTGTATATCCGGGTTCCTTTTTTACATAGTTGTCCGTGTAGGTTTTGTACTAGTGTACATCCTACGTAGTTGTTCTACCACAGTAGGACTTGTACTACAATCACTCGGAGGGCCGTATATCTGGGTTCGTTTTTAGTACTTTCTACGTAGTTTGAGTACTACCGTAGATTTTGTACTACGATTACTCGTAGGGACGTACATCCGGGTCTTTTTATCGTAGATACTACGCAGATTTTGTACTACAGTACTTTCTACGTAAGTTCTGTACCACAGTAGTAGGTTTTGTACTACCATCACTCGTAGGGACATATATCCGGGTTTCTTTATACCAATATGGTTGAATTTCATTGGTTCAATCCAATCGTGCGCGCGCATGCGCATACATTATGAATGGTTGAATCTGATTGGTTAGTTTTACTGTAAAGTGGTTATCTTAGAGTGTCAGAGATTTCGACCGGTTAAATCACGCACATTTTGCTAAGAGAGGTGTCAGACATTGCTCTGACATACTAATAATAATTCTAGAAATCACGCGGTTAAGGACATACAGACGGACTAAACCAGTTACTCGTGATAGCCGCCAAAGCAAATAACTGTTTATACGATTCATCTCAACGCATATACGACCCGTAAAGAGGGACCGGCAGAGGTGCAGTGCGGTCCGGGTATAACTTAATCCTAATGCTCACAATTTTAGAATCTAATCAATATTACTGCAATCTCCCTACTGCAATCTAACAACACGAAGTAGAAATCAGAGTTTATCAGACCCAGAAGTTCTAACCAAATAAGGAGTGTTCAGTCGACAATAGATGAAGCGAGACCGATTACCGACTGATCACCGGTTAATCAAAGACTCTCCTGAGGGCTATGTCCATGTTTGAGCACTTAGATGGGTAATGGCACTAGTGCAGCCGGGCTCGAGCTAATATCTCTTGCTTCTCTCAAACGACATAATGGCCTAGGGGAACAAGCAAACGCCATCGATACAATATATCGAATTTGGGGCCAGAACAGCCGCAGTCTCTACATTCAAATGTAAACGTGTCCCAATTCAAGCATGGAAGAGACCCACACGGCGTCTCAAAATGACACGATAAGGACGAGCCGACGGCCCCACCACCAACAACAACAGTAACACCAACAGTTAGGAGCATAAAGCTCACAAATAGCAGTAGGTGTGAATACAGTTAGGAGGGATCGATTCCTCCATACGGGTAAATATGATACTACCAAGAGGTGGGACAGCGTACAGACGTGTGCACTAAGCTGTTCTAAGCCTCTACACGGAGAGGGCAGTTGAATTATTCTACAGTAATTTCAACTCCCGCCGAATAGGGGGATCCGGCGGACTTGTAACCGTAAAATAACGGGAAAACAAACCAACGGCCCCAATCCCTGTGAAAACAATTCAACGGCCTCAAATTCCTGCGGGAACGAGTAGCGGGCCGGATCTAACGGCCACTAGATCCCCGCACGAATAAATTCAACGGCTGGCAGAGGGATTCATAAGCCAAATCAACGGCCATGATTCAAAATCGGAACCCGAACAGTTTGCTTAAGTACGGGGCAACTGAGGGATCTCCATTCGGAATAGAAACGTTTGTAGAATTTTACATGGAGAAACACTAGAAAATATCCACTACTAGTGATATCGCGAAGAGAGTGATTGTTTGAGAAATACAAAATTCTTTCAGAAAATCATTCATATATCACTTACAGAACAAGTAAACAACTATTCTGGACGAAAGATACCAACCATGGTGAGAGGAAGAACAGCTCGACAGAACCAACGCAACGACAATGCGGCCGCTAATCCAGCGGCTGCAGCAGCTAACCCAGTAGCTGGTGGACCTGCCAACAATGGACCAGCCATTCCTGCCAATCTTGGTTTTACAGCAGCGCAAATGGAATTCATTAGGACCATGATGGATACTAACCGGGCTCCGTTGCTCACACAAGAGGTTCAAGATGCAATCGAACGCGCTAATCAACTGGAGGGAATCCCTGGATACGCAGGGGAAAGGACTCTAACCCCGACGGAGGTAGTTTTCAGAGAAATCTTGGAATCCTTTGGGCTGAACCAGATCACGGCAGATGAGCTTTTCCGGACTGGCTACAGCAGTACTGACTCCCTCCGAGACATGGATGAATCTGCAATCAAATCCCTGGTGAATGGTGTCAACAAGACCAAACACAACTACTGCCCGGACCCAAAACAAGTGTATGTGGGGAGGGTTTTCGGGGATCGGCTCAAGTTGTTTGTGGCTTGGATCCAATTTCAGCCTCTCATTGGAGCTACAGCTACTCCCATTGACTGGGTGGCTGACCCGGATGCAGAATCCAAGACCCGAGATCGCCTCAAGTCTCTCAAGGAGGATGACAGCAACACAGCAGCCGGGGACCTTACTCTCCCAGAACCACTCACTGCAATGTCGAAATTCAAGGAGTTTGACAAACGGTTCAGGGAGTATCTTAGACACAAAAGGGGTGTCACCAAAACATCTCTACTCTACACAATTCGGAAGGACTCGATGGTCGGCGATGCTGAGAGGGGGGGGGGCTGTTGGATCTACCCCAACGGATATGTATGCCAACTGGAATGAATATTCTATACGATGCACCGTCCATTCAGGATCCCACTGGACAAAAGACAACAATACACTATGGGGAATCCTTTTCAAATTGGTAGGAGCGGGCCCCGGTTGGTCCTACATCCAAGGCCTTGGCTCAGAAGGGGATGGGAGGAAGGCATATTTCACCCTCTATTCCCAAGCATACAAATCAACGAATATAAGACTTCTCATAGAAGAAAAGAGGGCCTTCCTACAGAGTTCTACCTACTCCGGGGACACCAAGAACTACAGTTTTGACAAGCACAAAAGGCGTTGGTATGATGCAAAGGAGTTCCTGATGCGGCATAAGGCTTTCCCACCGGAAGATCAGTTTGTTACTGACTTCTGTCACTCTATCTCGGATCCAAGACTCGAGATGGCAGTGCAATTGGTCCTAAATGAAGCAGGTGGCATGTACGACAACTTTGACAAGGCTTCCGCCCACTTCACTCAAGCGCTTGGTATCAAGAAGATGCAAGCCAGTCGTAAAGGCAGTCGCAGGAATATCTCTTCCTTCAAGGGAAAAGGGGGCAACAAACACAACAATGATAGCAACTCCTCCTCCAACAAGAGACACGGCAACAAGAAACAGAAAACTTCCGGTACATACAATGGACCTCTGGAGGGAAAAATCTATCCGAAGGAAATCTGGGTCACTATGTCTGCTGCCCAGAAGAACCAAGTCCGGTCCCTACGCCCAGCCCTCAACTCCAATTCGAAGTCTGCGCAGGTTTCTCTTGTTGAAGCCAAAGGAGGCAACACTACAGCAAAAGGGTCGGCCGGCGATCAGTTTGGTAGCCATACTCACAAGAAGAAGAACCAAGACTGATTTGCCGGCCGGGGCCTGTCGATTGTATCCCAGGTAGGCCGGCCGATAGTCCATATCAAGAGTTTTGGCTCACCGTCTCAAGAAAACGGTCGATGCGAGTTGGACAGCCATGCTGATACGACAGCCGCGGGATCAAATATGGTATTACTGGATTCATTGGATTCTATCTTGACATATGTGGATGTTGCACCATTTTCAGATACATACTCACCGCTTAAGAATGTCCCTATTGCCCGTTGCGCCACAGCTTGGACTGACCCAACCGATGGGATTACTTACATCTTGGTCTTTTGGCAGGCTTTGTTTTTTGGCACCAAGTTGCAACACAGCTTGGTATGTCCCAATCAAGTACGGGACTGCAACTTCAACAAGGTTGAGGATACCCCGAGGCGATACGACTCCAATTCTACACACGGGATTACATTTCAATCAGAAGACACTGAACTCTTCATCCCTCTCCAAGTTGAAGGAGTCATATCCTATTTTGATTCCCGCAAGCCTACAAAGAAGGAACTGGCAACCTGTGAACATATATTGGCTACCGATACCCACACCTGGGACCCCTACTCCGCTCACTTTGCAGAGGAGGAAGAAGCCACCAATGCCTCTTTCCCGCGCGTTGTTGCTACTCTCTCAGGGTGCCTGCCGGCTTGTGGGACCCCAGTCAAATATTCATCCACAATTCATCCTGAACCACTCGGCACAGGGTACGACACAAACCGGTTGCTCTATTTGGCTTCTGTCTGTACTAATAGAGTTCCTTCCCAACGCACCGGATATACTCCAACGGACGTTTCCACCCGATTGATTTCAGCCCTTGCTGGAACCACCGGGGAGGACCAAGAAAATCTTCAAAATTCAGCAAATTCTATGCTTTCTGATGTTTCCACCAAGCCTTCATCAGTCCGTCTCTCCTCATTATCTGAAGCTGAGCTTGCCATTCAACAGGAAGCCAAGGCTCGCACCAAGGAAAGGAAGCTGTTAAGGCGCCAACAAGATGTTCTAGACCAAGAAATTTCTCTCGACAAGAAGTCTTTCATACGGCGGGGACAATGGGGCCCTCCAATAAGGATACCTGACAAGGTTGACAGGTATGATGCCAAGTCCATTGCTAAGATGTGGAACATCAGTGAGAAGCGAGCCAAGGCTACTATTGAAGTCACTACCCAGGATGGCATTCGTCAACTGTCCCAGCCTATTACAAAGAGACTGAAGACACAGAAGTGGAGAAATAGAAGGATGCTCAAGGGCCGATGGTATGCCGACACTATGAAGTTCAAGGTTCCCAGCATCATTCGCAGTGATACAGCAGCCCAGATCTTTGCAAATGGAAAGGGCTATGTAGCCTTCTACCCTGTCAGGGGAGAAGTTCGGTGCCACGATGGCTTATCTTGCTTTATCAATGAAGTAGGAATCCCAGAACACCTTGTTACTGATGGGGCAAAGGCCCAGGGGAGTCACGAGACACACAACACCGGTTGGAACAAGCTCAGGTCGGAGTACCGCATTCGACAAACATACATACAGCCTCACTGCTCTTGGCAGAATACAGCAGAACACAGTGCCGGGGACCTAAGGAGGGCAATCCGTTGGATGACTTCTAAGAAGGGCAGTCCCAGGAGGTGTTGGGCCTTCTGTGGAATGTTAGCGGCCGGCCGGATGAACCTCATGGCATCAAGTGACCCTTCCTCAATGGGGAGGACTAGCTTCGAACTGGTGCATGGGTATACTCCAGATATCACCCTGTATATGATCCATGACTGGTATGACTTTATTTGGTGGTACGACTTAAATGGGAAGACGAATAGGCTTGGCCGGTGGCTGGGCCCATGTGGGGATACTTTCGGTGGTGGAGATTGTCACTATGTCTTATTTAAGACCGGAAAAGTTCACATAACAAACAGCACCCGGGCTATATCCGAAGAAGAATGGAGGCACCCAGATATCCTATCACAGTTGGAAGCACACAACAAAGCAATCAACACAAAGGTAGGCGATGAGGTTAAACCTTCTGATACTTATCTTGAAAATGAACTTGGAGAACCACCTCTGGGCCTATTTGACGGCAAATATGAGGGGGAGGATGAAGTACTCATGGCAGAAGCCGAGGCTTCTTCCCCGGATGTTGATGACTTATCTGGTAAGGATCTAGACGAGTATCTTGGGACTGAGGTATTACTCCAGATAGGGGATCAACATATCCGGGGGCTAGTCAAGAGCCGTTGCAGGGATAAGGATGGTGTGCTGATTGGTGAAAAGAACAACAATCCCCTCTTAGACACGAGGTCTTACGAGGTCGCTATGCCAGATGGATCTATTGAAATCTATACAGCCAATACACTTTCAGAGAGTATCTATTCTTCTGTTGATGATGAAGGGCACATGTATTGCCTGATGGATGAGATTATCGATTTCGAAAGGGATTCGGAGGCCTTAACTATCGAACAGGCTACTTATACAACAAAGTCCGGACAAACTAGAACAAAGCCAACAACCAAAGGATGGAGGTTTCTTGTTAGATGGAAGGATGGCACTACATCCTGGGCAAAGTTAAGTGATATGAAGGAAAGCTTCCCGGTTGAAACAGCAATATACGCCCGAGAAGAAGGCATCATAAATGAGCCAGCGTTTAAATGGTGGGCTTATAAAGTACTTCGGAGAAAAGACCGGATCCTATCTGGCGCTAAAACCAAATACTGGACCAAGTCCCATAAGTACGGGGTCCGGCTCCCTAAGTCTATTACAGAAGCAAAAGCGATTGATAGAGAAACGGGGACCAATCATTGGGCTCGGGCTATTGCAAAAGAAATGAGGAACAGCTCTATTGCCTTCGAATTCAATGAGGAAGACAAGATACCAGTGGGGCATACCAAAATAACCATGCACATGGTCTTTGATGTCAAGATTGACTTAACACGGAAGGCCCGGTTAGTCGGAGATGGACACAAAGTCCCAGAAATCCCCAAGGAATATACTTATTCCAGTGTACCCAGTAGGGATTCGGTTCGATTGTTCTTCCTAGTGGCAGCACTCAACAACCTCGATGTACTCAGCGCGGATATACAGAATGCTTACTTAACAGCACCCATCAAAGAGAAGTACTTCACAATAGCTACAGAAGCCCAAGGGTTCGCGTCAGAACTATGTGGAAGGCCCTGCAAGATTGTAAGGGCTTTATATGGCCTCCCGGTTGCTGGGGCATCTTTCCGATCACACTTGGCTAGTCACTTAAGGGAGCTTGGTTACGTATCTTGCAAGGCGGATCCTGATGTACATCTCCGTTCTGCGTTCAAACCAGATGGCTCGGCTTACTACGAGTACTGTGTGGCCTACGTTGATGATATCCTTGTATGTGGAATGGATCCAAAGTTCTGAATGGATGCGATAGAGAGGCAGTTCAAGTTGAAGAATGGAACAGTTGAAGAACCTTCTTTCTACTTGGGAGCTGATATAGGAAAGACCTACATAGATGGTAACCCGTACTGGTCCATGGCTTCATCTACTATATACTGCAAAAGCCATCAAATCAGTTGAAGAAGAACTACTAACCGGAAAATATGCGTTTAAGGTACTACCCAAGACAGCGAGATCACCTTTGAGCGCTGAGTATAGGCCTGAGATAGATGCGTCACCAGAACTCGATCCGGCGAAACAAAACTACTATCAAGGTTTAGTTGGGATACTCCGGTGGATATGTGAACTCGGTCGATTGGATATCATTATGCCCGTGTCACTTATGTCTCGATATCTTGCGCAAGCCAGGGAAGGTCATCTCAACCAGTTGTTTTATCTGTTTGCATACTTAAAGAATTACAGCAAGTCTAAGTTGGTGTTCGATGCATCTATGCCCGAGGTAGATGAGTCAAATTTTCAGTCGTGCGACTGGAGTGAGTTCTATCCAGAGGCCAAAGAGCTATTGCCTCCAGATATGCCTGAACCAAAAGGGAAGGCTGTTATTACTACGTGCTTCGTAGATGCGGATCACGCAGGTTGCAAGGCTACCAGAAGATCTCATACAGGAGTCATCATCTTCGTTAACAGAGCACCTATCTTGTGGTTCTCTAAGAGGCAAACAACTGTTGAGACATCTACATTTGGCTCAGAAATAGTTGCACTCAGGATAGCAATCGAGATGGTAGAGGGGCTAAGGTATAAACTACGAATGATGGGCATACCAATAGAAGGACCTACCAATATCTATTGTGACAATGAGTCAGTCGTGAAGAACACTACACGACCAGAAAGCCCTTGTAAGAAGAAGCATAACAGTGTTGCTTATCACAAAGCACGGGAGTGCATAGCAGCAGGAACTATCCGGATTGCAAAGGAGCCAGGCGAGTCGAATATCGCGGACTTACTCACTAAACTAATGAGTGGGACCAGGCTAATTGAACTAGCAATGAGGTGTATGTGGCGAGACGGGGTCGATGAAAAAATGAGGCCCGCGGGATAGGTATCTTCTACTAGTTCTGTACTACCACGAAGACACGGGGACTCTAGAAATCACGCGGTTAAGGACATACAGACAGACTAAACCAGTTACTCGTGATAGCCGCCAAAGCAAATAACTGTTTATACGATTCATCTCAACGCATATACCACCCGTAAAGAGGGACCTCCGGGTATAACTTAATCCTAATGCTCACAATTTTAGAATCTAATCAATATTACTGCAATCTCCCTACTGCAATGGGCAAGAGCCTGAAAATAGGTTTTTAAAATTTGCGTCAGCCTCGTCCCCTGTCAAAAATTTGGCGATTATTGCTACTGGGCCTGACCGTAGGTATTTTACCTGCTGTTTATGTTCTGCTGGACCTCAGTGTCGGTTTTAAAAAGTAGTATCCTCACCTTTGAGCCTGGTGATAGGTTCCCCTTCCTCCTCTTCCATGCGTAATTTTTTCTGGCTTATATTCGTTCCACCCATGTATTCTATTTTTGTAACGTTTTATCGCTATCATTAATTTCGGTCAAATGTCTGTTTTAGCCGGTAAATTTTTTAGTCTATATTTCTCACACCCCCCCCCCCCTTCATCATCGCTCCGTTATTTTTCTGTACTTTGTACCATACTTTTTTCCCGATTCACATCCTATCATTCATTCATGGTACATCGGTTATTACTCATTCTATTTCCCGACGTATCCTTTTCTGCATTGAGCAAAGTTTCCGATGATCAATTTGTCGACTTCCGATCATAAACCCGTTAAGTCATGGTCGCCCATGTCATTACAGCAATTCCGCAATCGGCCTCCGGTTTTTTCCTCCTCCACAGACAATTTGCTCGACTCTCTCGGAGCATACTGCTTCAATCGGTGGGGATTTAAGATCACCACCTTTCATAGAACAAACTACCGCTCCCACCGTACCAATCGTTCTTTTAAGTGCGTGTGTTGCGATCTTGTGATCAGAGTTGTCTGTTCAAGCCATGATGCACCTTTCCAGACTCGGAAGAACCGGACGGATTCCGATACTACTTTTTGGTGGTTGGACAAAACTCTTTTCCCATCTTTCGATCAACATTGTTGTCTCCATCAGACGTTACCCTCGATAAAGGAACAAATATATTTAACTCATTTCCCTCCATTCCAGCAATTTATGTCCGAATGTATGATGAATAGCCCATCTCCCGATGACACTTCCCAAAAAAGTCTGTATAATTGGTTTCTAGTATCTGGTCTCACTTCCACTTCCAAACCGAGGCAGGTTAAAAAGATGCTACGTCGATCTCGAAATGCGTGTTTTGAATACATGCTCAAATCTTTACCCAATCAACAATCATGCACCCACTCAACCTGGATGCAGGCATTTGCCTTAAAGAATCCTGAAGCAACTGTTATTCTTCAGACTGACACTGAAAATCGGTTTTATAGATGTTTTGTTGCTACCCCAATCGCTTCTGGGAAATATTTCGGGAAATTAACTACTCCAGTGTTTGTCGGTGATTGCTTCCATTACAAAGAACATAATTATGATGGTGTATGTTTTGTTCTTGTAACCAAGACTAGTTACGGCGACACAATACCTCTTGCGTGGGCTATCATTCCTGCGGAAAAGACTTCTGAATTATCTTGGGTTATACAGTGTTGTTGGAAACATGGCACCCCCGTTGACTTGTATACATTTTTCACCGACCAAGGTCCATTAGTAGCTACATTCGAAGCCTTTTTTCATCAATTTGGAATCTCCTTTTTGGTGTCCTTGTGTCTCCAGCATCTCACAAGATCTGTTAGATCCAAACACGACCGTTTATTTACTAACTACAAACCCGGTGGTAGTGAAGGGGTTGAATCCTACAACACTTGGGTTGCTTCCTCTCAACAAACGATTACTCGATACATGCTTGCTTTGTCCGATTCAACATCCAGCGATTCCTTCTTCCAAAATCTTATCAGTTTATATTCCGCCCTACTCGATCTCAACAACAATCCTCTTACTAAGCATTGTGCCGATGTCATTTTGTACCTTTTGAAGTATGATCCAAAGCTTTGGACTGTTTTCGCCAACAGTGAGGGCTTTGACGAAAATATACACCAAGCCAATTCCCGTATTGTTGCCGGGCAATTCTTTTTCTTAAAAGAGCTTCATTCTCTTTTCCAATCCAATTCCCATGTTGAACAATCAATGATCAACGCCTCATCTTTGATTGCAAAAGATTTCGCTCTCAAATTCCGTTACCGGAAACTTTCTCCATCGGATCCAAGTAAAAGATCGCTCCGCATGGGTTTCAAACGCACCAATTTAGCCGAAACTGTTGCTGGCCAACTCCTAGCCTCCAACGAACGTAGAAAACCTCCTCACTGGACCAATGTCGCCTTTGCTTCTCTGTATAATGATTCAGTTTCCAAGCTTATGTCGAAGGTTGGTATTCAATGTGCCGCTAAATCTACTCAACAATCATCTACTTTATCTTCCATTGGACAAATGATAAATCATTTCAACAGCAAAGAAGCCGATGTGGTTACATATGTTCCTGAAGCCCAACCTTCGTTTGTTGAAAATCATTACGGAGTAGATGGTGTTTCTGTTGTTTTGAAGCGTGAAGATGACTCAACAACCCATCGAATTGTTTTCAAATGGAATCATTGTTCGAATTACAAATATCCGGATAGAAACCGGCATGAGTTTGAGCAAGATATTATGGCCGCCCGCAATATTCTTAACTTCACTACTTCCTGCACTCGACATGTTGAATTCACGCAGATGAGGTCTTCTATTTGCGCCTGTTTTCCCATCATTTTTGACTTTGCCAAAAGACATCCATATTGGCCTTTACCTTTGACTATTCCCGTACCTGGATTGGTGGAAGGTTTGGTTTACCACGAGTCCTGTTTGTCCCTATGTTCACGTCAGCTCATCAACGAGGCTATTCCGCCCCGTACGCAGTCCGATCCATTCACTTCCACTTCTACGTTATTGGAATTGCATTTGCCAACAACAATTGACACACAGAACCTTTATTGTCCAATACACATGCTGCCCGCACCTCGCTATTTGGATTCCACCAATTCCAAAGGAAAACGTATAACTTCCAAAGGAGAGTTAACAACTTTCCGTAACTCCAGTCGTCGTCCTCGGAATAGGAGAGCCTCTGTTTATACTTCCGGTGCTCAAATCAATCGTCCTTATCATCTCAAGAAACAGACTAAAATTGACCGGGAACATATCCATCATCAAAACACCGTTGACGGTAATCTGGACAGGTCTGGTATCAAAACATTGGACAAGCTAACAAATATCAACCCCAATCAGACTGGATTAACGAACCGAGCAACATCTAACTTTTGTCCACTATTGGATATTAAGCCTGATGATTTCATCATTTACAATGTCAGCATTTCAGGCAAAGAACTCCGTTACTCCCCAAATCCAGATTCTTTTCCATTTGACCTCCAACCCTTCTCCCTCTAGACCAACTCCACTAGTCGGTCTAATGGATCGCGCGACAGAACTTCGCTCAACGAATACGACCGATTCTTCTTTGATGAAAGTAACTTTGGTGACTCTATGGATGGTGGTGGTATTATACTTCAGGACCAAGAATGTCTTACTTTTTCACTGAACAGTATCACGGACAGATTTGCCTCAACGCTACTTGGTGTTGATTTATCTTCTTTCAACGTTGACTTTCGATTCTCCAAAAAGCCTGATTTAAACTCACCGTCAAATCTTGGCGATGGATGTCCCCCTCCAGACAAGCCAGGAACCCACACCCTCTCACGGAGGTTGTATGGTTCTGTTAATTCACCAGTTTCAACAAGCCTACCAACGATAGATGATGTTCGATTGGGTACCAGATCTAATGAATTGTGTTCAGTTCCTTCCCATGATGGTTCTAGTCCTTCGCTCACGTTAGATGAAATCCGTATGTGTGCCGAATTGACTGATGTTGCTTCGGTCAATTTATCTGCCAATACAGATGATATCAAAATGGCCGCCAAATCGCTTGTTGGTATTAAACCCCACCAAAATTGTATTCCTTCTATTGACAATGAGTCACCAAAGTTACCCCAACCAGTAGGAGAAGATTTGACGCAGCCATCCTTACTGGACCCGCATGAATCCCATATGTCTCAATCTACCGAAGGTGCCATTCTTGCAATAATGGAAAGTGATTTTGACGAGAGTAATCAAACGCCGTCAATCCCATCTAAACCAATGTCTCTAAATCTGGTACCTCCTACTGAATCACGCTTGGAGTTTACTGATACTGATTCAGATGATAGTTTGCCCCCTCCTATATTTCCACTGAAGCATTCTACCCCTAGGTCTGTACTGACCACTAATGCACAGGACTCCAATCCTACCCAATCACTCGCATCCGCACCCAATGTTGTTGTTCCCGAGCCTGCACTAAAACAAAAAGATTGTGCGAAAATGATACACACTATTTCAGTTGTACTCGGCAAGTCTTACGGTATAGAAAAGAACAAAATAAAGGAAATCTTGGAAAACCTTTTTGTTGGCCATCGAAGTGTTTCCATTCAAGAGGCCCCCCAATTATCAACTACCGTTCGTGGATTACTCGACAACCAACAAGGTATCATGACACCGCTCGCTCTGAATGTTATTGTTGATCTATTCAATCATCAGAGTATTCCGCCCAATTCTGTTAGACCCCGTTTCTTTTGCCACAACGCCATCTGTTGTGGTATTGTGAAACCATCCTACAAGATTAATTATGTATTAGAATATGATGAGGGCAAATCCTTTTGTCCCAACATAATCTATTTTCCGGTCTTCACATATTTGGATTCTGCAGGTACGAGGTTTCTTTGGAATTTAGTAACGGTGTATCCCAGGCGTTTGAAGGTATTACCAATCTACCATCCAAAGTGTACTGTGAATGATATCCTTTTACTGAATAAGTACACAGAGACTCTCATTGTTCACGTTCTAAACAAGGACAACTACCCAACCACACGTCAATGGTCAAAGTTGGATTGTAAAACATATCTCTTATCAACTCTTCATCCTGAAGTTGATTCCAGTATATGTTTATTTGATGAAATGAAAAGACTTTCTTTCTCTTCCCTGACTACAAATACTGAAGAGGAACTACCTAGTCAGGTGAATAAGGTTTGCTACCAAGTGTCCTTGTCACTGTCTATTATACTTGAGAAATACACTACTCCAACGACTATTCACAATCTTTTTGCAGACGATTCCTCAGGCCCTGCCTCTTTGAACAAGCAGGACACACACAAACCCAAGCACAAAAGACGTCCTACGGTTGACACTAAAAGGAACAGTATCAAACTTCCCCATCGGAACTCAAAGAAAAAAGGCACAAACCCCCAACCGCTTATCGACACAAGAACTCTATCGGAGCGAATACCATTGCTCGCAGACTCTAAACTCGTGACAACCAAAGAGCTGAGAGCACTTCTTTTTGTTCTTGATATCCGCTACCGATCGAATATGAGCAAATTTTGTCTTAGGGAGTTACTGAGTGATGCCTTCTCCCAAGATAAGTTTTCTGATGTCGTTCATTGTTCAGAATCCAATGTAAAAAGGGGCAAGTTCATCATAACTGATAATCCTTCTACAGTCAGAGAAGACATCTTGGGATCCAAACTGAAGAATCCATCTGTCCATATCAGTCAATACTGCAAAGCATCCAATTCTGATTTCAATAACTGCCAAAAAGGTGCTTTGCTATGTGCCAGTGGGTCTCGCTGTTATTTTGGCGACCGAACAATATGGTCTAACGACGTAAAAAAAAGGTGCCGTAATAAGGATTGCAAATCCTATTTCCATGGGCGTATTGAACAATTTTGCTCCGACGAATATGGATTCTGTCGGAGATGCACTGGTAAGATGATTCACCGCCCATCCTCTACTTGTGTTATTTGCCATCGTGGTTTTACCCAACCCCCAATCACCGAAAAAGAAGACCAGAAATGTAAAACCAAGCTGGAGGAACTTAACGAATCTTTCTGTTCTGATTGTCTCGGTCAATTTTCATCCGTGGAGGAAAAACAAAGCTTTTGGGAACAGCGTAAACTTATTGACACAAAACACAATATTGAACGAGAAATTGCCTATGCTGAGTTATACCGCACGGAGGAACGATCTCGCCACTCCCCACAAACAGATGAGGTGAGCACAACCACATCCGACTACACTACAGATTTTGAGAGTCCTCCTTCGTCGCCTCAACCAGGAATGGATACAGGCCCTATAACGTTCACTCGTAGTTCCAATCATTTCCAATACATACAAAGTAATGGTAGCCCTGCTAATGGAGAGATAACAAATCGATGCGACGTTACAGACGCTTTGACAATAGAATGCCGAGATAAGAAACAAGCGACGTTTGTAATTCGGAAAACGGACAAGAATGTTTTCATGATTGTTCACCCAGCAAATCCTGATATACGGATACCTATCTACCATTGTAAGATTGACTGGAGCCGCCCCAAACCAGAAAGAAGCAAGGTTGGTAGATTGGACTTCAGTCTTATGTCAATGGTAGGAAAGGTTTCCAAAAATTACTTTAAAGACTTGGAAGAATCTATGAATGATAAATGGTCAGGTCCCTTTTTGCCCAAAACAATTCGACCTTCTTATATCGAATCACGTCTTGGCAGTAATTGTCTTGTGGACGTAACTACAGAAATAAATGGGTTCAGTGTTACTATAATTCAGTCAGAATACGTCCGAAGTGCAACAGACGAGATAGAGAAACCACGATTTGAAATTGATAGCCGGACTTTTTACAACAATGTTGACCTTCATGAGTATAAACAAGGATTGGCGGTTGTTGACAAATGCGTTCTACGGTTAGGTACCTCCATCAAGGGTGATCAAAGGCTTGAAATCACACTACCAAAAGCTGAAAAGATTTTAATGTCGCTTGTGATAGGTCATGCCTCGAAAAGCAATGTTGACATTGCCTACCATTCTTCATCTGAAACTGGTTTGAACTGTTATTCAATATGTTACTCTTCCGGTGGTTACTCTGAGGAACTATATCTTCCGCAACCAGATGAAAGGACACTGATGCGGATATATTTTCAGTGTGACCTAGCAGGCCTGTCTGCAATTTTATCATTTTTCAATAAGTGCCATGACGAATTCTCTGAAAACCAAGGGTTGGATCCTGTTTTGATTGATAGAGAACTTGCTCACTGCTTCGGTGTTTATCTTCATAGGCAGAAACATGCGAACAAACTCAACAAAACCCGGAGTTTTTCCTCCAGGTTTTTGGGTCTACCTATATCTCAGCTTGTGATTGAAAAGGTTGCTAGAAAGTCATGGCCAATGTTTGTTGATATATTCAAGGAAGATAGAGCGAGAAATTACCTAACACTATACGACAGATCTTTTGCTACTGGTGTGCCAAAAACGTCGTGGGATAGCTATGAATCTTTTGTTGAAGATTATCGGTCTTTACATTTGTCGGCACCTGGAGATATGGCTGCTGCATGGTTGAGCGACTACACTATTTCGCTTTGGTGCTTCCTGATGTCTATGTCTGCATCCCCGACGGTACATATATTTTACCCGATGTTCTACCAGTATTTATCAAGTGACAACGAAGAATATAGGAAATCAATTAATTTTGACTTCACCATCACCCCCAAAAGAAGATTGTTCATTATCCCTATTAATTTGGGTGGATCACACTGGGCAGTGAATCTTGTGTTCCGTGGATCCAATGGACAATATTCGGCTATCCAATTAGATCCCATGGTTCCCAAGAGCATTTTTCCTTCGGAGAAGGAAGTACTGCTTTTATCCGATTTCTTCTCTACCGATACCGACCAAACCAATCCAGTAATACAAAAGAATCCATATCTTGAGATGTGTTTTTCCTCTTTTCCAACACAAAAAGACTCAATCAACTGCGGAGTGTTTGTCTGCTTCTACGTGTGCTGGATATCACAACATGGCAGTAAACTCTTATACGAACTTGACGAAGAACATGATGAAACATCAGCGGTTCTATCTGCAACTGCAATCAGAAATGAATTCTGTTCATTTGTTTCTGCTATGTGCCCTGTCGAATTCCGAAAAGAGTATGCAAATTTCATAAAGGTACTCAGGCAGAAGTATAACCAACTAGGTATAGAGGGTGTAGAGGGGAAGATTACTGATGTGTTAACACACGATTATGGCGGTGATAGTTCCGACTTGATAGATGTATGGACCAAAAACACAGAAAAACACACAACGGAGGATACTGAAGGGAAGTCGGGAACTAAAGTTTCAACGTCCTACAAAACAAAATCATCTACGACTAACTCTGCGAAGAAATCCAAGTCCGGAATCACGAAAGTGGGTGTGTTGGTAAATCGGAAACCAGTTCATTCATTTCAGAAAAATGAAGGTGGACAGAATTTGGAACATCCAACAGAAACAGAGCCAACAGATTCCAAGACTCCCCCGCACGAGACGTGTCCTACAGTAACAGAGCCAACAGGTTCAAAGATGACTACGACAGAATCGATGTCAACAGGTTCCAAGACGACCACGCCAGAGTCGATGTCAACAGAGTCCCAATCTCCAGAAACATCGGATATAACGGTGGATAATAGGTATCTGGTAGACACTGTGTCAAAGGACGAGAAAACTTTTAATGAGGAGGATAATCCAAAAGGCGATTCAACGGGAGCACCAAAGATCACACCCGGGCATAATTTGAATGACACTAAATCACGTACAACTTTGTTGAACGTTGAGTGTAGTACATCATCAAAGCGAAAGGAGCATACTGCAGAATGTGTAAAGAAACGTAAAAGGAATGTTGCAGCAGCAGTACCTAATGTTCCGACAAAAACAATTCGAAGGTCACTCCGACTGTCAATTCGGTTAAAAAATAAATGCAAATAGGTTTTTTTAATGGTTACGAACAAAAAATGTGTATTCATAGGTAGGATTAGGTTTTGCCATGAAGCTTATTAGTACTATTTCACACGTCCCCATGCACCATGCGGGACGGGATAGTTGTTGTACTCCTCCAAATCTTCAGGTGATTTCCAACGTTTTTCGTAAAGATGGAGCCATTGCACAATGCTTCTCTCGTTTCCATCTTCTTTGTCCCTTTTCTGTTTGTTTTGAAATTGTTTGAGTTTGCGTTTTTTACTCTTAGATTGTTTTGTCGCTCTCTTCATAAATGAATTCCAATTGTCTTTAATCTCGTTGTTCTCGGGTTCTTTCTTTAGTTCCTTTACGTCATCGCTTTGTTCGATGTACATTCTACGGTACTTTTCAATGATTGCCTCTTCAGTTGTTGTGCACCACTCGTTGAACCCAATGCTTGACAGACAGGGACGGTTACCTGGGTGATAATGTATGCATTCCTTTATGTGTTTTCTGGCTTCCGGCGTCAGTTTAAACCATTGCTTTGGTGGGAAAGTATGACCATTCAGTTCGAGCCTCTCTCGTTCTCCAGATTGTACTGGTTGTCCAATACCCAAGTTGTTGTAGCACTTTATGTCATCCGTTGATTTCAATGCCGGATAACCGCATAATACATATGCCATAATGATACCCATAGCCCACACGTGGTCAACGCAACCAGTGTCGCCTTCCTCCGAGAAAGGCAATACTTCCTCTGTTACATACTTTAAGCATTCTTCCCAAATCTCCAAACCTTCTACCTCATCGAAATGCCCTTTTTGGCTGTTTAGTCTTGCTCTCACGTTGTTGATATTGTTGCATCCATTAAGTATGGTGAGTACCAAGTGGCCGTTTTTTGCACATAAGACATCGAACCCAGTTTCAAAATGATATAAGAATGGGTTAAGCTTGTTGTCTACGCCGCCGTGATTAAGCTCATTACTTCTTTCGCGGTACTCCACAGAATCCAATTGAAACCTTGGCTTCAATACCTTCATCTTGAACGCTGATTGCGGTGTTGCAGCTTGTTTCCAAAACGAATTCCAGGCCTCCTTATTCTTACGGTTGGAGACTTTGTTTTTGGAATGCTTTTGCGAGTGTGCCATGTCCTCTTTGTGGATCTTTATTACTTCTGCAAACGTGGCTGGATCCATGTAATGTTGTGTTGAATTTTTCCGTTTCTTATTGGAAGACACATGCTTGGATAATCTTCTTGTATGACACTTCACAACAACGACTTTTGTGTTTGAGACAAGACCGGACACACTGGTAGATTCGCTATTTTGTTTTCGTTGCGATAGAATGCTCCGCGGAACGGGAACATTGCTGTTGTTGTTGTTTGGTTTTGTTGATGACATAATTCGACCCGGCATTCATTTAATTTGATTAAGGTAGGTAATATGTCGGAAGGGAAAGAGGAAAATAATAGGATTGCCACTCATACTTTGCCGTTGTGTGTTAAGAACACCAAAATATGGACCTCACAATAGGTTCTGAATAGCACGACTGACATAATTGGACCTGACAATAGGTTCTTATTAGCACGACTGACATAATTGGACCTGACAATAGGTTCTGAATAGCACGACTTACAAAATTGGACCTGACAATAGGCTAAACTACTAGCTAAAGACGAATTAACGTATGCTGCACTAGTCCCGGCATGTCTAGGCGTGAATGGTTTCGAAAACCACGTCTGACAGAACTGGACCTGATAATAGGTTCCAAAACAACGACCAACATAAATGGACCTGATAATAGGTTCCGATAGCCACGTCTGACATCAATGGGCCTCGTAGTAGGTTCGAAAACCATGACTAACAGAATAGCGTACGCTGGACTACCCTGGTCTGGACTACCATATGCCGGTCTACCCTATGCTGAACTAGCTAAATCTGGTTTACCGTAGGCTGGACTAGCACCGTCATGTCAACCATACAACGAATTCGCAAACCACGTCTGACAGAAATGGACCTGATAATAGGTTCCAACACAACGACTAGCATAAATGGACCTGATAATAGGTTCCGATAACCACGTCTGACATAAATGGACCTTGTACTAGGTTCGGAGAAACCATGACTAACGGAATAGCATACGCGGGACTACCCATGTCTGGACTACCCTATGCCGGTCTACCCTAGGCTGAACTAGCTTCATCTGGTCTACCATACTAGGCTGGACTAGACCCGGCAGGTCTACGCTGGACTATCCGGTCTACCCTAGGCTGAACTAGCTTCATCTGGTCTACCATACTAGGCTGGACTAGACCCGGCAGACGGTCTACGCTGGACTATCCGGTCTACCCTAGGCTGAACTAGCTTCATCTGGTCTACCATACTAGGCTGGACTAGACCCGGCAGGTCTACGCTGGACTATCCGGTCTACCCTAGGCTGAACTAGCTTCATCTGGTCTACCATACTAGGCTGGACTAGAGCCGGCAGGTCTACGCTGGACTATCCGGTCTAGTACCCTAGGCTGAACTAGCTTCATCTGGTCTACCATACTAGGCTGGACTAGAGCCGGCAGGTCTACGCTGGACTATCCGGTCTACCCTAGGCTGAACTAGCTTCATCTGGTCTACCATACTAGGCTGGACTAGACCCGGCAGGTCTACGCTGGACTATCCGGTCTACCCTAGGCTGAACTAGCTTCATCTGGTCTACCATACTAGGCTGGACTAGACCCGGCAGGTCTACGCTGGACTATCCGGTCTACCCTAGGCTGAACTAGCTTCATCTGGTCTACCATACTAGGCTGGACTAGACCCAGCAGGTCTACGCTGGACTATCCGGTCTACCCTAGGCTGAACTAGCTTCATCTGGTCTACCATACTAGGCTGGACTAGAGCCGGCAGGTCTACGCTGGACTATCCGGTCTACCCTAGACTGAACTAGCTTCATCTGGTGTACCATACTAGGCTGGACTAGACCCGGCAGGTCTACGCTGGACTATCCGGTCTACCCTAGGCTGAACTAGCTTCATCTGGTCTACCATACTAGGCTGGACTAGACCCGGCAGGTCTACGCGGGACTATCCGGTCTACCCGAGGCTGAACTAGTAGCTTAATCTGGTCTACCGTAGGCTGGACCCGGGTCTAGCCTACAACGAAATCGGTAACCACGTCTGACAAAAATGGACCTGATAATAGGTTCCGAAAACCACCACTAGCCTGAATTAACATTTATAATAGAGTATTAGCTCTTAGTACAGTTTTGCGCGATACAAAGGCGCTCATAATATAACATCCTTCGTATTTAGGATTCGAACAGCTATGCAATACCAACGGGTTAAAAAGCAATGTATCCCCTGATTTCAATGGAACTTTGATATGGTACATTGGGAAGACAAAGTAATAAATGACTTCGTCACGACTTACATGCTCCGGACCAATTACTGTCAAATGAGTGTAGTAATAGTCCTCATCGACATGGCATTTGGAATGATAATCCTTTCCTATAGAGAATAAAGTAGCGTGATCGCCAATAGAAGTGATTGTTGTTTGCTGAACAACCTTTGTCATCACGGTCGTTTCACGGTACAAAAATTTAGCGAAAGGACGACGTAAACTTTCCTGCATTTGCTCCACAATGTGCGCCGCTTCCCTTTCCAGCTCATCTATTGTGTGTTGCTCCACATTTTTTTCGAAAACATACACACCATTCTGACTGTTGTTGCGATTTGGTCGAATACCAAGAACAGCATACCCAGCATTTATACTAGTACATTTTGATCCTCTTACAACTTCGGGTTTAGCTTCAACAATTTCTTTTGAAAATCGTCTGGTAGTTTCGATACTGGAGGATTGAGCCAAGTGTTGTTTCGCTTTGTCTCTCGGCACTTTTGCAAAGATTTGCAACGATGGTTCTGATTCATCAACCGCTATAATATGCTTCTCATCTGTACTATCCAATATATCAAAACAATCAATAGACACAGCCTCTGTCGATGTATATTCCTTCGTTCCGACAATTTGTTCACCCCAACTAGATTCCATGAATTTACCTTTAAACAAATCCTTGGTTACTGCTTTCAATGATATTTGATTGACATGTTTCAGATTTCTAGATCTACTTCGACGCCTCTTCTTCTTGGGTTTGATCGCAGACAAGTGGTTGTAAGTTGCGTGGTTATTCGACTTTGTTGGTGCATTCTTTAGAAAATTTGATGACATTTTGTGTTTCATTCTAAGTAGCGATTGCCTCCTTTCTCTTTGTTTTCTAGCTCTTCCTTCAATTGCGTGGCTATTTGACTTTGGAGGTACATTCTTTAGAAAATTTGATGACATTTTCTGTTTCATTGTACGTAGCCGTAGCCTATTTTCTCTTTGTTTTCTGGCTATTCCTTCCACCATTATTATTCGTATTCTTTTCAATCCTCTTGTTGTTGTTGCGGACTACGAGCGCCGTTGGAGGAAATACAAATCGACGTTGGAGTATGGGACGATTTGCGGTTGGAGGAGAGGAGCAAGGGAGTAGGAGGAGACGCAGCACCGTCGTAGCAGGAGACGAATTGCTGTTGTAGGAAGATAACAAGGAGCGCCGTTGGAGGAGTAGGGCTGTTTGGTGGTGGAGTACTTGTCTTGTTGTAACGGGAGGAGTGCCTTTTTGAGGAGGAGCCACGCCAACAATACGTTGCCGTTATTTGCCGAGATCTTGTAAATGCTGTCAGTTGCTGTTGCTGTATAGAAGTGCCGCGGAGAGTACGTACACAAATCTGTGTTCAAGTTGGAAGATGAGTGCTGGTGGATGAGGAGTACTGGCGTCCTCTGGTAGTTGCTGCTCTTTTTCGCCGCTATTGCTGTTGTTGTTGCTTATCGTTGCTATCTGTCACCGCTAGATTTTGTAGTATCCTATAAAAATAGATAATAATTGAACAAAATTTGGTGAGAATCTATCGATGTACAGAGTAAATAATAACAATAATATAATTTACATGCCAACCTACAGGTACAATATTCGTTGTTCCGATCCGTTGTTCTGATTCCTTGTTTGTTGTTCGAATCTGTATTTCCAATCCAGTGTTCCAACAATCGTTGTTGTTGTTCTAACAATTATTGTTACGGTTGATTCGGTTGTGCTGACAATTCGTTGCTGTGGGACCGTTGACTGGTGGTTGATGTTGTTGTTGTTGATTCTATCGTCAGTTCACCCCGTTGTGGTTACTGAAATAGTAAGAACAAATGCCAAAGTTAGAAAATACATCGTCTGAAATTGGGTTGGCACAGCATAATCATTGTTTATTTATCTCACGTTGTTGACCGTTTCACTCCCGCTATTGATGATACGTTGTTCTGATGATCGTTGATGCTGCTGCCGTTGATTTGCAGCAATCTTATACTCCTATGTAACGAAAAACTGAATCTTGTTCCTGATGATATAGATATGCAAGGGATGCAGATTTTGTGCTTTCAAGATGTATATGTTTGGGTAGCTAAGCCGAACAAGAATCTTTCCAGCGACTAATCAGTTCTCTGATGCACTCTATTGTCTTGCAGTACAAGGCAGTTACTTCGCACTAAAATATCTCAAACCTGAATCAGCCGGCCTAATGCTATTACTAGCACTTCGGAGGGATTCTACGTGCTCGGACGGAGTGCCAATCGTACAAGTACGGTAAAGCAACTCTGCTCTTGATAAGTCGGGGTAAGATTATGAAGGGAAACAGTATTTTTTGCATGCGAAAACGACAAAAAAAAATCACACCTGAGTACGAGTACACAGTGAAACGCGGTGACAAAATGTACCGCCATAGTTTGTAGCGACAGCGACATCATTAGAAACCAAATAAATCACGATTGAAGTTACCGTACATGTTGCAATCACCGACAGAAATCAACCTGTCATGATAACAGTGACGTTTCTGTTCCGACGGCAACCACACGTTTCAATTACAGCAGACGACTAGCGTACCGTACCGTGGAAGTAGGCTCGTCCAGCATAGTACGCTTGTTTAGTAGTATGCTCAGGGTAACTCGTATGGTAGTCCAGCCTAGGCTAGTCCAGCCTACCGGTAGGCTAGTCCAGCCTAGGATAGTCTATTCCAGCCTAGGATAGTCTATTCCAGCCTAGGATAGTCTATTCCAGCCTAGGATAGTCTATTCCAGCCTAGGATAGTCTATTCCAGCCTAGGCTAGTCCAGCCCAGCCTACCGTACGGTAGGCTAGTACAGCCTGGGCTAGTCCAGCTTAGGCTAGTCCAGCATAAGGTAGACGAGACTAAGCTAGTCCTGCCTAGGCTTCTCCAGCGTAGTACGCTACTACTACTACTAATACGTACTACAACTAGACTCGCATAGCCTACGTCATATACTACTAGTAGTAAGCTTGGAGTACATCGTACTAGTAGTACACTAGGCTAAGTCCAGTGACATGACAACACCAGTTAAGTTTGTGTTACGGCGTCAACCAATCATATGAATTACAGCAGTCGACTAGCGTAAAAGTAGGCTCGTCCAGCATACTAGTACCGTACGCTTGAGTAGGCAGTAGTAGTAAGCCAGCGTACGTCGTATGCTAGTACTAGTACTAGTCCAGCCTAGGCTAGTCCAGCCTAGTACTAGGCTGTTCCAGCCTGGGCTACTAGTACTAAAGCTTAGGCTAGTCCAGCCTAAGGTAGACGAGACTAAGCTAGTCATGCCTAGGCTTCTCCAGCGTAGTACGCTCCTACTAGTACTACTAGTACTAGTACTATGTCCACCTAGGCTCGCCTAGCCTAGTAGTACTAGGCTTGTTGGAGTACATAGTACTAGTAGTAGTATAATAAATCCAGACTAGTACTACTATGCTTGTTCACCATAGACTAATCCAGCCTATTTGATAATAAACAAACAACAGATAACAAGAACAACAAGATCTGGGAACAAGCAACATCTGTGAACAACACTACTACAAATCTTGTTTTCTGGTTGTAAATTAGACAAGACTGACCAAAAGTCTTGAACTGAATCAAATTTTTCACGCATAAGTACTAGTAATAGGAGGTGGGACTAGTAGTAATAGTGAGTAGCCTTGAGGCTACTACTACTACTAATACTAATACTACTACTAGTACTAGTAGTACTAGTAGTAGTAGTCCAGCAGCCTAGTACTAGTAAGCTACACCAGTCCAGCGTACTACTACTAATATGCAATTAATCAAGCATAGGTAGTACTAAGTTAGTCAAGCCTTAAATAGTCCAGAATACTATTGTTGACCTAAGCCTGACTGCCTAGTCTACTAGGCTGAACTAGTCTAGGATGGACTACTAGGCTACTAGACCGGCATAGGCTAGTCCAGCATAGAGTAGTCAGGCCTAGGCTAGTAGTGAAACATAGACTAGTAGTAGTCAGGCCTAGTGTTGGAGTCATTGTTACTGTAGTCCTTGTTGTTGGTGCTGCTGCAATTGTTGTCGGCGTAATTGTTGTCGTTCTTGAAGAAGTAGTTCTTGTTCTTGTTCTTCTTGGCATTGTTGTTGTTGTTGTTGATATCATCATCCCTTGTTCAGTTACTAATCATAGTATCTGTGTTTGATAACCTAGGTTTACATGTGCCCTGGCTGTGTGGGGGGAAATTTGTTCTTCTTTACATGTATATCATTAGCGATACATAAGAAGAGTAAAGGCAGGACTATGCCGTCTTATTATAGACCCACAGCAGTTTTATCATAGTGCTACTACGTTTACCTAGTATATTTGAAAAGTATGATATTTGATGAAGAAAAAATGTGATAATAGATTGATATCTATGTTTGAAAGCTTAAGTTTACCAGCGTATTACTAAGCCCTTGTTGTTCTTGCTGCGTGGGTTTTTTTTGGGTACAAAAATGAAATTGGTATGACATACTAAGAAAACAGGAGGGCTATACCATTACTAGTATCATAGACCCACAGCAGTGTTATCATACTAGGAGGATAGGTAACCTCGGGCGGCTTCTTGAAAACTATAATTTTGGTTTTACAAGTTACACTACTACTACTAGTACTACTAATACCATAGAGCATCATCTTGAATAACAAAAAACAAACCAAGTTGCATGAAATTTCGTAAGAAGGGAATGGTACGGAAAAGGGAAAAGAAATGCCATCATAACGTAGTGCATCTAATCTGTGGGGGGGCGCAATAGTCGGAGTGATAACGCAGTGCATCTCTTCTGTGGTGGGTGGGCGCAGAAGTCGGAGTGAAAGACAAAAACCACACCAAGTTGCATGAACTTTCGTAAGGCGGCTACTAGTATGCTACACCAAAGTCTGGCCGGCCATCATGCTGTACACATAAATTTTTTATCTGTTATGGTCAGTTGAAAACCAACCCGGTACGTAGTGGTACACATTGGTGGTATCTAGTTCATGTGAAACATACCGTAGCAGTACGCAGTTACATTACTTGAACTAGTACACGTACATATGTTACCATACTGTTTGTACTGGTGGTATCCTCCTAAAATCGTAAAATTCTACACGCTCATGTACGATGCCAGTACTATGTACCGTACAGTAGTATGGTGGTGGGTGGTATCTGCACCAGAATACAATTTCCGTCGTTTCTGTTCATGTTGGCTGATCGCAACTTGGCGATGGGATCTGCATATGATGAAATAGTAGTGATGGCCACGATGGGCTATGTTTCAGTACACACGTTTTTGTTTTGTTTTCATTCTCTAAAAGGTTGCCACGATGACTAAGCTGTTGCGATGTCCACGACAGAATACTGGTTCTGTTGCTGGCTGTTCTTTAACATGTCGGCAAATCGCTACATTTTGGTATGTTGTGAAGTACAAGTGGGTGCCATGATGGGATGGCTATGTTTCAGTTCACATGTTTTCCTTTCGTCTTCATGAACTACAAGCTTGTGTGCTGCGGTATCATAATCTAGAATTCTCACAATCACGGATTACAACAATCTAGAATTCTCATCTAGTGAAAAGCCAGAATGTCATCGTCATCTGACATTAGCAGTGCCCTTGATAGCTACACACTCGAGGAGTTGCAGCGAATGCTAACAGACCCCCGAATGGGTACTCAATTGGCAAATAAAATTGAAGCTGAAGTGTTGACTAGACTTGCAACAAAGAGTCAAAATGGGTCTCCCGTAGGAATTCTCGTTACACCTTCCAAGCAGCAAAAAATGTCGGACCAAATCGGACAAGCGGAAATGTTTCTGAGCAAATGCACTACTCTCATAGAACAGATGAACCAAGAAACGATGAGGGTAAAAGAAGATATCATCAAACCTTTGCAAGAAACCATCAATAGCGCAAAGAAGCGGCCTCCAGCAGCCAAAACTAGTCTTCAGTTCTATCCTACTACAAAGCAGAAAAAAGATGAAATTGAGATTGAAAGCGATGAAGAAAGCAGCGAAAGCGAGGAAGATTTGAATCGGAAGCCCGCGTCTAAGCCAAAGTCTAAGAAGGACAACAAATTTTCCAAATACGATATCCATGGCTACAGAAGGAATGAGTATCACAATATTACCAAACACAATCGGAAGACCGCATCTAAGCCAAAGTCTACGAAGCACAACAACTTTTCCAAAAACGGTATCTCTGTCTACGTAAGGAATGAGTATCAAAACTTTACCAAAAGCCGTTTTCACCATTTGGAGGCGGAAGCGGCAGTCAGGAAGTTGTCTCGTAATTCATGGATGTATGACGCAACTTTTCCAGAAACCCTAATAAGCAGCGATGTTCGTTTTCAGAAAATCCCAAACGCTGTCATGTGTATTCACACATTGTACAGGTCAATGGAACGGGAACCAGATGCAATAGAAGCAAACAAAGAAGAGCAACCTGTGCAAAGGTTCACTAGAGATGAGATCGAAAGTATAGCGGTAACTCATGCAGATGTTGTAACTCCAGAAACGGGTTTGGACTTTTTCATGACCAACTTTCCAAATATGAAAAAACTAGACATTGATTTGTGTGGACTGATTACATCTCAGCCTGGAAAAGGAACTTTTCAGCACGACCCTCGCAAAAATGCCATTGCAGTCTTTCAGATGAAAGGTCGGGTGAAAAAATATCAATATGTGCTGGTGAACGCAATCCAATCTTTGGTCCTATTCATGTATCATTGGAACGGATATTACTTTGGCAGAAATATTCTTGAACCAGCTCTGGAAAAACAGTACGATGAAGTTATACGCCTAATGGAACCTTATATTGCTATTGGCGAAACGAGGAGAGGTAGACAGAACCCTTTAGTAGCGTTCGTGGGTGCATGGCAGATTCAGACAGATGAGAACTGATTTGCCACAAAAATGTTCTAAAAGTATTTGGAGCAAGATGGCTTACCTGTTTTCATCTACAGGTAAAAAATGTTCCTGTTTCGGGACAAGATTTCTTGTCTATTTTCTATCTTCAATTTGAGTGTGGTACTATCATTAATTAGCAATGGCTACCGGAGACCAGGCATTATTCAAAATTTATTACTGTTATATTGGTAAAATAGAATTATTATTGCAACATATCTGACACCAGGCTGCTCCAATCTCAGCATACATTTCTAAATCTAGTTCGTCAACCAAGTCATTCACAAGAAGGAGAACATAATAAACGTATCTAACACCAAGATGATCCGATCTCAGACTACATATCTACTTCAGATTCGATGACCACGTCATCAACAACGACATCATAAAGGAGATCAACGATTTCAATCTTCAACTGAAATATTATACAGATGGCTTTAGATGCAATACGGAATTTTTTCCGCAGTATGTAGGAATCTGCCGCGGTGAATTCTGAACACGTTCGACATCCCATAGAAGCATTCATGGCATTTATTAAAGTTCTTCTCAGATAATGTCAGAAAGACAGTAGTTATGGGAAGTGGAGGTGGAAGGTGATGGGGGAATAATGTGCGTGTTGGAGCTGGATACTGCAGCGGGATTATCGTTAGAGGAGGAAGCGGAGGATGGAGGTGTATCATTTGTGGCAAAGCTATGGTGAGGTAGAGGTAGATAATGGGTGGGTAAAAATCCATTTCTACGGAGGACAGAAGAAAAATTGCGATATTGACCAACAAAATTGGAAATATATGGTGACCATTTTGATTTACATTGAGGACATGTATCGAAGTCATGGTATTTGTGAGAATGATGAGAAACAGAGTAACAATTGTTACATATAATCAGACGAGAATGAAGCGTTGATTGTTGACAGTGTACGCAACGTTGCCGCATAAGGACAAGGCAAAGGTTGATAGTGTAATAGTCAAGCGATGACTCATAGGAACTTAAGCGGAGTTTAAGAAGCGGTAGGGATATTGTCTGCAGGCCTGTAGAAACAGGAATTTGTAGTTCGGCAAGTATAAACAATATGTGTTTACATACTGGATGGATATCAGGACACGAACAGATAATAGTTTTGCTAGAAGCAACTATGGTGTAGACATTGCCGGAAGAACCGGAGACAAAAAGTGTGAAGGAGGGTGATGCTTTGGAGCGGTGTCGGAGAATATAAAAGGATTCTGAAACAGAACGGCGCAAACGCTTTTTGTCAACAAAGAGCCAAACTGTGCAGAAAAGGAGGTTCAGGAGAAAATGAGGGTATCGTATGTCGGCTGGCAAGATCAGAGAAAGTGTAAATGTAATCAATAATGAACGGCAAGTATAATAAGCAAGAAAGCACGTACTGGAGCCATTGCGTTTCGAAGAAGACATGGCCAAACGGAGAGAGAAGGGAAGGTTGGGGTAAAGAGAGAAGCTCTGAAACACAAAGTAGACGTAATGAAAGGAATCGGAAGAGTTCGTACTCGTAAGTGTTTGTTGTCCTGAAGTATCGGGTGTACATTGAGTGACAGTAAATATTTCGGGGGATAAAGGAAAACAAGATAAACAAAAATAAATGGATGAATGATGATCGGACGGTTGTTTTCGAAACAGAAAAATGACCGACAAAGATACGGGGAATATAAAATATTGGCATACGTATGGAATTGAATATACCTGAATATAGATGTAATGATCAATAAAAGACAGTTATGTTTACATAGGAGAGGAACCTATCATGAGGCTCATCAAACCGACACTGAGGTCCAGCAGAACATAAACAGCAGGTAAAATACCTACGGTACGGTCAGGCCCAGTAGCAATAATAACCAAATTTTTGACAGGGGACGCAAATTTTAAAAACCTATTCTCAGGCTCTTGCCCTACTGCAATCTAACGACACGAAGTAGAAATCAGATAATCTCTCATTATTTGTACATTCTCAATTGTTATCCGACGTGTAGCGAAGTAAAAACACGAAAACAAAAAGTTGTGAACGATGTCGCCACCGATTTTCGTCATCGTCTTTGCCCACCCAGACGATGAATCAATGTTCTTCTTACCAACTATTCGATCCTTGGTCGATGCTGGAGAGACAGTTTGGTTTTTATGTCTAACAACAGGTAACTACGACGGATTGGGCAAAATCAGAGAGAAAGAATTGGAAAAGGTGGGAAAGCTACTGGGTGTTTCGCGAGTTATTGTTCGAAGTGATGACGTCAACACAAGTGGCATTGGCAACGCATCGATTTTAGATCATCCCACGAAACGTCATGATAAGGTAATTGTTGCGACCTCAATCCGAGATTCACTTTGGAGCAATTTTCAGCAACCGTGTCGGAGCAATGAACCGACAAATCGATTCGTACTAATAACCTTCGATGAGCTGGGAGTTTCGGGCCACGTGAATCACATCGATACATATCTCGGAGTAAAGCATATTCTGAACGAAGAAGAAGAGAAATACTCAACTATGAAAACAATGTGCAAAGAGGAAAAGAAAAACCAGCCGCATCAAGAACACATCTTACTCGAAGTGTGGCATCTTCAATCCGAACGAAATATTCTCCGAAAGTATGCCCCCCTGCTATCGTGGATTTTTGTAGTGTTTGCCTTCTTTACAAATTCATTCACGTCCAATTCTATGCAATCGAGATCTTCGAACAACTCTAGCATCCGAATATTTCGTATGCACAATCCCATCTTGAATTGGAAGGCGATGGCTACACATCATTCTCAATTTGTTTGGTATCGGAGACTGTTTGTAGTGTTTTCCTGCTACACCTATTGCAATAAACTTGTTTGCCGAAAATCAAAAGCGACGAGCCAACAACCAAATATTTGTATTTGATTTATTCCACAACGAAGTATATTCTCGTGAAGTTTCTCGTGAAAAATGCCTGTCAGTGACAGCATTTTCTTGAGTTTTGTGAGAGTGAATATTTGGGTCCAATCAATGCTATCGAATGATGCATACCAGTCACCGATTTCATGTTGGCGATTACGTCCTACCATGTTCTTCCGAACCAAATGGATGTGAGTTTCAGAAAGGTTGTAAACAATTGTGGGTTTGTCATGGTGCACCAATCAAAATTGATTTTGTTCACGTGGTCAATGTGGAGCGGACTATGCGCTCCCCGATGAAATAACAATGCTGTTAACAAGGGAGTAAACGCACAGAAGAATATCTGGTACAATCATTGCATGGAAGGTCTAACATTTTTTACCAACGGAGGCTTTGACTATTGTGGAACGTGTCTTGGACAGCAAACAATCTATGCAGATGAAGTTCGGGGCGTTTGCCGAACACTTCTCAAGACAGCAAGCTAGTGAAAATCTCAAGCTGACATCTGATTTGACTTCATTGTAATGAGAACCACCTTTGACTGAGAATGAAGTTTCGGTGCTATTAATTATCATACCTATTGTGTGTGCTGGACTCTTCCAAATCTAGCTTAGAATTGGGCGTGCTGTTGAAAGATATCTCTAGTAAGGTTTCAGAAAGTATTAAGTAATGCTCCTGCTCTATGATTCTGTCGATGGAGTTGGGCATTTGAATCTAGCGCATAGGCGAGACCAATACATCATCATTTCCAGTATTATTTCCCTTTCGATGGAGATGATTAAGATGAAACGGTTAAGGTTTGAAACATTACAATGAGATTCGAATCATTTTGTTCATTCGTCACGTAAATTGCATCTGTTCACGAATTTTATCCCTCGTTTAATTTTCATTCATTTCGCCCTCTGAATCATGACTTTTCAAAGCTAGATGATTTTCTCTTTTAGCCGTCATTTCGCTGACAATTGCATTCGTAATCCTCAAAGTTCTCCTTGTAATATTGGCAGACATTTCGGAGTTCTTCTGCGGTCTCGATCTCACCTGAATACATTCTTTGAAAGACCACACCGAAATATACAATTGTAATAGCTACACCAACCAAAAGCCAGAAGAGCTTGGAACAACGAGCCTTTTTCAGATTCGCAGAAAAGAGAATCATTCCAACGCAGAATCCCGCAACAACACCCCCCAAATGAGCTGCCCAGTCGACGTAAGGAATAAAAGAAAAGAGCATGACTACCGTAACACTGCACATAACGCCAGCGCATTGCTCTTTTCGAACCTGGTGAGCAATGCGATCTTGGTCTGTCGATTCCTTTTCGAAGCACCGGCAGATAACTTCTGCCCCCTTGCCTCCAAAGAGTCCCATAACAGCACCCGAGGATCCAACACTTATGGCATCGGGCATGGCTACGACCGACAGGGCGCTTGATCCCACAGCCGATACAAGGTATATGATGAGCCAATTGGTACTTCCCCACTCTCGTTCAAAAAATGCACCGGTATCGATCTGAACCACAACGTTACAGGCCAAATGGATGAGACCTGCGTGCAAGAAAATGGGTGTAACCAAGCGCCACCATTCGTCGTCCTCAAGAATCAAAACGGTGTTTTTGGCTCCCCATTCGCTGAGTGCGTCTGGATAGGGTCCGATCATAGGGTTTATGTTCATAGGTGCCACACCGCATTGGACCATCATAGCGATCAGGACTAAAGTTTGGATTGTTGAAAAGAAAATGCTGCAGTATCCATATTTTTGGTACACAACATAAATCTCCGTTTCGTCGCTCTCATTCGCCAAGAGACCCTCGCGGTTGTCGTTGGCTGATTGTGACGCGGTATCTTGCGATAATATTTGTTGCTGTAGCCGATGCTTTTTGCCATCTGACCTCTTGTTCCAACGATTCAGCGTCTGCGTTACTTCTGCAACTGTCCGGCGGGCCTCTTCCTCGTCCTTGAAGTTCTCGACATGATGGTTGTACGCACAGTACGACATAATGTCCGTATGTAAGTTCCGATAGTATTACGAGGACTGCCTCTTGTTGTCCATTGAATCACTTTCCAACTAAATTTGTAATTTGGAACAATTCAACGGTGGGTGTTTTGTTGCTGGGGAGGCTCTGGATGTTTTTCGTTATCTTGCATTACTGTACCGGTAGGCTTTCTGTATGATTCGTTACAAGTACTTCTATCGCGTCTGAGTGGTTGCGTATTTTTCACGCACGGCTTGCTCCGGCTTGTCAGTCGAAAATTACGAGATTTAAATTATTTTTGCTACCGCATTTGTTTTTCAAAAAATTGATGAGTTTTGGTGTTCGTAGTACGGGTACCGGTAATCTTAGTACTACAACTTGTACTGTAGGTACGAGCCGGGTACGGCGTAAAACTCACGGCGGGACGAACCAGTATGCGCAAAAACATCAGTGGCAACACAAGAAACCAACGGAAAAAATAATTGTACTATCGGCACGAGTTCGTACGAACTACTGTAGTACTCGTACGTGCGGGTATCATGGTGTATCTTTTGTACCTATGAATCATATCACTTTGGTATCAGAGGTCAGAGGTACGATGTACAGCCTACCGTACCGTACCGCAGGACTCCCGTACGTACGGTACTTAACGGTAAGAATGCATACCGGTATGTAAAACCCTGATGCGGGATGTGATTTTGGGCCTTCAGGCTGTCCCTACGGGTACGGTACGATACATAGAGTATTACAAGTAATACTGAATTACAGTATTATTATTTGAGAACAACTCTAGCGAAAAAGCACAGTCTTCGCGAATGAGATAAAATGGCGGCCAGAAAATCTTGCACAAAGCTAACATGGTCCGAAGCCAAGGATAAGTGCGGTATTGGCGGGAGCAAAAATCCCAACAAGGCCGCTCTCAAAGTTTCGCAGCAACCCAACCACGGCAAGCTCCTGGCCGCCAAGATTATTGCCAAGGGCGGACCCGGCGAGGATCAACGGATCAAAGACCGGCAGGCCGCCAAATTGGCCCGTCGAGATCAACAGCGACAAGCGGAATTGGACCGACAACGCGAAATCGAAAAAGAGCAAAAACGCCTGGAAGATGTGGTAAAACCGCACGAAGAAGCGGTGAAGAAGCTTCGGGAAGTGGAGGGGAAATTTCATACAAAGCTTTTGCAGCAGAGGAATGGCAACGAAGGAAGCGATCACGAAGACGAAAATGAAGACTCTCACGATCGAAAGAACCTAGTGTGCGAAGCAAAACAGCTCCAACTTGACGAAGTTTTGGCCTTGGAAGCCATTTATGCCGACACCGACACTCTGAGAGTCTCCGAAGCAACGCAAATGCAGGAATTGCAGACTAAAATTGGACAGTGGCAAGACGACCCCGATCAAAGCGTTGTGCAACACAATATCTTGAAACATCCTCCCATAGCCTACACCTTGAAACGAAGCTTCGAGGATCCGGAAGACGACGACCGAGTTGCGCACATGCTCCTTCACATCGAGTATCAACAGGACTATCCGCTGGAGACCACGCCTCCTACACTGGAGATAGTCTGGTTTCTTGTGACGAGAAAGTCACTGCTTGTCTCATCCAACAAACCTCTCGAAAGCCTTGGGATCCTCGATGAGGTTGGACTCGTTCAAAGCATGAAGGCAGAAGCCGAGGAGTCATTGCTAGGGATGCCCAGTGTCTATGAACTCCTCGATACCTGGTTGAGCGAAAACCTTTTTGAATACATAGAAGCCTGCCCCAACCGAGACAGCAAATAGTAAGAGCAATGCAACCGGCATGCTTTTTTCTATGGACGTGACCACCTTCAAGCTTCGGTCTTTGAGACAGAAATGGCAAATTTCATTTGATTCGAACAGGTTTCATTTGAACCGGTTTCATTTGATTTGAACCGGAAGTCAACAACAGACTACAAGCATAATCAACTCACGATGTGGAGGCCCCCAACGCAATCGGAGATTGCCAGAGGGTGGAGACCCGCAGAGAACTATACATACAGCCAATACCAATTCTTATTGAAGGGATTAAGAATAACTTACTATAGAACAACATGATTAAGTTTAAACACTGATAGGACACATAATATGATCCATACTCACTGAACATCAACTGAGTTACAACAGCAGCAGTGTAAAAGAAATACTTGTGTTCATGATGGCTGTGCCGGAAGACATGCTTCAAGCAGCGGAATTGCTCAAGCCTACCATTGACAGTCTCGTGTCGATTTTGAACTGCTGATCTCTTGGCACTTTGCTCACTAACTTGTGGGAGTGACTCTCTAACAAGATGTAATCTGATGTTAAAATAGAAAGTGAGGCAATAGAGCATCTGACTGATGTCCATCAAACTAAGCTAAATGTGTGCCATCGAGGAATGTAGTGTTCCATCCAGAAAGAAGTGTTCCAGCAAGTAGGAAACTATCGTGTCAGTGGTATGCATGATATGTATGTATGTATCATATGTATGAATGTAGCATGTGTAAGTGCAAAAGTGTCCTACGGAAAACAGATACAACAAAAGTCTTGGGGACCAGCAACAGTAGGATCAGACTGATAGGCTCTATCAGCTTTCATTTGTTCTCCTAGTTGAAGCTTTGGTTTCACAAACTGTTTGTATAAATCATTGTATACAATTGTGTTTTGCAATTGAAGCAATATATTGAGTCAATTGCACACCATTGCTGCATGCAATTACCCACTTGTATACAACAATTTCTTGTATACAACAATTTCTCTCAGTGAGATTCCTAAGGGCTACCGGTAAGTCAAACATTGGAAGTTGCTTGGTTGCAGCAGTTATCAAAGGATAGTAAGTTGAAGTTACAGTTGCTGTTACAATTTTTAAAAGCAACAATGATGACCCTGGATCACTGCTGATCAATTGCTGCTGGAGGATTGATGGTGGTCTTAGCAATGTAAATCACTATGGAAGAATACTTGTACAAAGTAATAAAGCAATGCCAATTTTCATGTCAATTTTGATGCTGTGATCACAATGCCTTTCAGGATGCCAGTTGCAAAGTGGAGGGACTGAGAGTGATGATTGGAAGCAGAATCAAAATCACAACCATCTACACTGAGTCCTTCTGGGAACCATGACATATGCCTCTAAGGGAAGTAGTATACCATGTAGTTATGGAAGAGTTGAAATTGAACTAATTTAAAGATTGTGACTAAGCGTTGAACTGTTAGAAACAAGTTCTCGCACATGTAAAACTAAGATATGTATTTCATCCGTTCTGTCAATATAGGATTGACCGGCACGCGTCATTTTGACTGACATCAGAATTTTGGAGAAGTTCCGGTTTTGATGGATTGTGGGAATTCAATGGTATGGTTTGGAACACCACACTCTTTTTCTTCTCGTAAGAATCTCAATTCCATGCACAGCCAAATTTATGTTGGCGCGCAACCATGATTCACTAGTTAGTGAAAATTTGATTTGCATGATATGGTTTTATATTGCGAATGTTCATCCGTTAAATAATAGGTTGATTTAAGAGAAAGGAAACTGTTCCATTGGTACATGCATTGTAGACGACGATCAAGCTATCTATTGATTCAAACGATTGGAAGGGGGGCTCTCGCTAGAAAAATTCGTGTAAATTATGTAAGAAATTACAACAACAAAATGTCACCTGGGGAGACCAATCTTGCTACTGCCCTAACTTTCCTTCCAGAGGGAGTTAGAACATTCTACAGGTATCAGCGCCTATCTATATTCATCGTAGACGACGATCGAGCTATCTATCGATTCAGCGAGCCTCCAGGGGGGCTCTCGCTACCACGTTTCGTGTGCACCATATAACAATTTTTAACAACAAAATGTCACCTGGGGAGACCAATCTTGCTACTGCCATAACTTTCCTTCCAGAGGGAGTTAGAACATTCTAGAGGTACCAGTGCCTATCTACATGCATCGTAGACGACGATCGAGCTATCTATCGGTTCAGCGAACCTCCAGGGGGGCTCTCGCTACCACGTTTCGTGTGTACGCTCTCTGGTTGGCACCCTGTACGCTACTAATCAGTGCATCACCGTATGCTGCCTGGCATTGATTAAACCAAGTGCAAGTACAACATTCAATGCATACTTATGCATGCAACATAGTTAGCATCATAATAGTTCTTTAATGTTATTCATATTCATTATCTAGTTCCTCTTGTGTCTCAAATTTGAGCTCTGTTTTCTGTATGATTGCTGCTGGAGCTAAAGCTGCATCCTCATGGAGCTCTACGTCTGACGTATCTTTCCCTGATCATAGCAGTCCTCTGCAAGTGTTCTCACACGTTTTCCTCCTAACTGACTCCTTGGGATGTGTCTCCTCCCCTTTCTATCTCCAATACCATCAACAGCCAGTCCTTCGTGGTCAGCAATAATTTGGAGGGATCTCAGCACCTTGTTGATGTCTTTGGCAACAGTTTCAGGTTTGGGATGAACTTGCCAAACTCGTTTGTATGCACTGGAAAGAGCAGAAGGAGTAGCTTTGGAGAACTTGACTTCGTCTGGTAAGGTTCGAAGTGATATGGACATGAAGGTTAACTACACGGTGCAATTGACTGAATAGTGAAGTGTCAAGAGGACTTGCTTCTGGTCTGTTTCCAACTGGACGGTTATGGTAGCGAGCAAGATTTCCACCAATACCACCAGAGGGACCCATGAGATCATGCTGAGGCAGCACCCATCGATCATAATAGCCTTTCTCTTTCATGTATGCAACACTGTTTGCAGATGTCATTAAAGAGAGAGCATCATGCATTACGAAGCCTGAATCATCCATCAATTCTTGGGTAGAGTTAAACATGTAATCGATCAGAGCAGTGACACAAACTTGGCCAGTCATGCAGACTTTGTCAATCTCCTCCTCCCACAAATCACCAAACCGTGATTCATATGGGTTGGTAGCAGCTCGATGATCAGTATGAATTGGAGCATCACCTTCCAGACAGGCCTCTGCAACCTGAATGAAATCAGTAAGCCGCTTGAGTGAAATACCAGGAGAAGCAGCAACAATGACCTTGGTTTGAACAGTGTCTCCAGCTAGAGCCTTCAGATGCTTCACCAATGTAATGCCCTGAAGCTGGAGCTTATCAAATGTTTTCTTCTTTAGCTTTGGAAGAGACATGATGGATTCATTTGCATAAACAGCACCTTCTGGACGATTGGCTTCAATCCAAATATTCGAAGGAGTGCCTGTGGAATAAACAGAAGAACAGCTAGTGCAGTGAGTATTTCAATGAAAACAGACTGATGCAAAAAACACAGCATTGAAGAACATAACTTACCTTGCTTGGACCTTGCAAAACCAATTGCTTGCAGTCTCAGTTTGTGATGGTCAACACGAGTGATCAATTTTTTCTCAGTATATTCAAAGATAGGGTTTATTTCATGTCCAGCCCCATTTGCATCCATATACACACCAAAAGCCCACCTCCCTTCCTTATCATACTTCACTTGCAGCACTGTTTTCTGCTTAGAATATGTGCCATTTGGATCAAGCTTTCCCTCTAGGTTTTGTTTGAAGCTCATGGTGACATCAGGTTTCCCAGGACCAATGCGTGACCCACTGACTCCTATATGTGCCTTCTTGTGCATTTCATCGAACCAACAAATCTTTGATAGAGATAAACGAGTCAACAGTGTCTCGTCATAGCAAGCTGGTGGGTTTTCAACATCATAAGCATCTCCAAGCAACTTAGAGAACATGGGGTGACTGAACGTAACTTTTCCAAACCTCAAGAGCAACTGTGCCACCCACCTGAACGAAGCTCTACACCAAGCATGTTCAATATTCTTGCTACCCTGCATCTAGTACTAGTACTACTAGGTCCACCTAGGCTCGCCTAGCCTAGTCGTAGACTTGGAATACATACTACTAGTAGTAGGCTAAATCCAGACTAGTATTATGCTTGTTTACCCTAGACTAATCCAGCCTATTTGATCATAAACAAACAACAGAGAACAACACCAAGATCTGGGAACAACATCTGTGAACAACACTACTACAAATCTTGTTTTCTGGTTGTAAATTGGACAAGACTGACCAAAAGTCTTGAACTGAATCAAATTTTTCAAGCATAAGTAGTAATAGTAGGTGGGACTAGTAGTAATAGTGAGTAGCCTTGAGGCTACTACTACTACTACTACTAGTACTAGTAGACTGGGTTGACTACCAATACTAGTACTAGTAGTAGCCCAGTAGTAGTAGTAGACTGGACTAGTTGCCTACTCCTACTACCTAGACTAGTACTAGTAGTAGTAGTCCAGCAGCCTAGTACTAGTAAGCTACACCAGTCCAGCCTACTACTACTACTAGGCAATTACTCCAGCATAGGTAGTACTAGGCTAGTCCAGCCTAAAATAGTCCAGAATACTATTGTTGACCTAGGCCTGACTAGGTAGTCTACTAGGCTGGACTAGTCTAGGCTGGATTAGTCTAGGCTGGACTAGGCTAGACCGGCATAGGCTAGTCCAGCCTAGACTAGTCAGGCCTAGGCTAGTCAAACCTAGACTAGTCAGGCCTACTAGTAGGCTAGCCAAGCCTAGACTAGTCAGGCCTAGGCTAGTCCAGCCTAGACTACTAGTCAGGCCTAGGCTAGATCATAGTAGGATCATTGATGCTGTTGTCGTTGTTGTTGTTGTTGTCCTTGTTGTTGTCGTTGTTGCCGTCTTTGTGGTGGCGGTTGTTGTGATCCTCCCTTCTGTTTCACTCATCATATCTGTGGCGTTTGAAACAACCATAGGTTTACGTAGGGTAGACGGCGGGACAAGCCTAAGCCGGACTAGCCAAAGCCGGCCTAGTAGGCAAGACTGGCCTAGGCTAGACGGGCGTAGTCTTGTCCGGTTTAGGCTAGTCCGGCTTAATAGGCTACTATCGCCTATGCTAGTAGACAGGTCTACTAGGCTAGACAAGCCTACTAGTAGGCTAGTAGTCCAGCCTAGTACTACTACTACTAGCCCAGCAGTCGTACTACTCCAGCATAGTACTAGGCTAGTCCAGCAGCCTAAAATAGTCCTGAATACTATTGTTGACCATGAACAATCAACAAGGCTAATATTGTTGCCCAAGCATAAATAGTATAGGCTGGACTAGGCTACACCGCCAACCTAGGCTAGTCCGGTTTAGCCTAGTCCGGCTTAGGCTAGTACTCTTGCCTAGTATGCTACTAGTAGACAGGTCTAGGCTAGTCCAGCCTACTAGGCTAGTCCAGCCTACTAGGCCAGCAGTTGTCCTGTTGTCATTGTTACTGTCGTCGTTGTTAGTGTTGCTGCCATTGTTGCCGGCGTAATTGTTGTTGTTCTTGAAGTAGTTCTTGTTGTTGTTGTTGGCGTTGTTGTTGTTGTTGTTGTTGTTGTTATCATCCTCCCTTCAGTTTGTTCACTAATCATATCTGTGTTTGAAAGCCTAGGTTTACCTATGCCCTTGCTGTGTGGGGGGTTACTTTTTTTGTACATGAATATCATTTGCGCTACATAAGAGGACAGGGCTATACCTTCTTCTTCCTTATTATAGACCCACAGCAGCTTTATCATACTACGTTTACCTATGTTTGAAAAGTATGAGATTTGATGAAGAAAACATGTGATGATAAATTGATATCTATGTTTGAAAGCTTAAGTCTACCAGCGTATTATGCCCTTGCTGCGTGGGTTATTTTTTTTTGTACACAAATGAAATTGGTGTTACATAAGAGTACAGGGCTACACCATTATCATATACCCACAGCAGTGTTATCATTGGCTAACCTTGGCTTGAAAACTATAATTGTGGTGGTACAAGTACCATAGTGCATCATCTTCAGTGCAAAATTTGGAGTGAATGACAAAAACCACACCAAGTTGCATGAAATGTCGTAAGAAGGATATGGTACGGCAAAGTCATACCATCATACCGTAGTGCATCTTCTGTGCGCAAAAGTCGGAGTGAATGACAAAAACAACACCAAGAAGTTGCATGAACTTTTGTAAGGCTATGCTACACCAAAGTCTGGCCATCATGCTGTACACATAAAAATTTTATCTGTTATGGTCAGTTGAAGCCTACGGGTACGTACTGGTACACATTTGTGATATCTAGTTCATGTGAAACATACCAGTAGGCAGTTACATTACTTGTACTACACGTACATGTGTTACCATACTGTTTGTACTGGTATCCTCCTAAAATCCTAAAATTCTGCACGCTCATGTACGGTGCCTGTACTATGTACCGTACAATAGTATGGTGGTATCTGCACCAGAATACAATTTCCGTTGTTTCTGTTCATGTTGGCTGATCGCAACTTGGCGATGGGATCTGCATATGATATGATGAAATAGTAGTGATGGCCACGATGGGCTATGTTTCAGTTGACACGTTTTTGTTTTGTTTTCATTCTCTACAAGGTTGCCACGATGGCTAAGCTGTTGCGATGTCCACGACAGAATACTACTGTTTCTGTTGGCTGTTCCTGTTCAACCCTTTAACATGTTGGCAAATTGCTACATGTTGGTATGTTGTGAACTACAAGTGTGTGCCACGATGGGTTGGCTATGTTTCAGTTCACATGTTTTCCTTTCGTCTTCATTCACTACAAGCTTGTGTGCTGCGGTATCATAATCTAGAATTCTCACAATCACGGATTACAACAATCTAGAATTCTCATCTAGTGAAAAGCCAGAATGTCATCGTCATCTGACATTAGCAGTGCCCTTGATAGCTACACACTCGAGGAGTTGCAGCAAATGCTAACTGCCCCCCAACTGGGTACTCAATTGGCAAATAAAATTGAAGCTGAAGTGTTTGCTAGACTTGCAACAAAGAGTCAAAATGGGTCTCCCATAGGAATTCTCGTGACACGTTCCAAGCAACAAAAACTGTTGGAGCAAATCGGAGAAGCGGAAAAAGTTCTGAGCAAATACACTACTCTCGTAGAACAGTTGAAGTAAGAACCGATGAGGGTAAAAGAAGATATCATTGAACCTTTACAATGCACCATCAGCAGCGCAAAGAAGCGGCCTCCATCAGCCAAAACTAATCTTCAGTTCTCTCCTACTCCAAAGCAGAAAAAAGAAGAAATTAATGTTGAAAGCGATGAAGAAAGCAAGGAAAGCGAGGAAGATTTGAATCGGAAGCCCGCGTCTAAGCCAAAGTCTAAGAAGCACAACAACTTTTCCAAAGACGATATCACTGGCTACAAAAGGAATGAGAGTCAAAGCTTTACCAAACACCGTTTTCACAATGTGGATGCGGGAGTGGAAGATTTGAATCGGAAGCCCGCATCTAAGCCAAAGTCTAAGAAGCACAACAACTTTTCCAAACACGATATCACTGGCTACATAAGGAATGAGAGTCAAAACTTTACCAAACACCGTTTTCACAATTTGGATGCAGGAGTGGCAGTCATGAAGTTGTCTAATCATTCATGGAAATATGACGCAAATTTCCCAGATACCCTGATGAGCAGCAAAAATTCTTTTCAGAAAATCCCAAACGCTATCAGGTGTATTCACACATTGTACAGATCAATGGTACCAGATGCAAAAGAAGCAAACAAAGAAGAGCAACCTGTGGAAATGATCACTAAAATTGCGGAAACTCATGCAGATGTTGTAACGGCAGAGACGGGTTTGGACTATTTCATGACCAAGTTTCCAAATATGAAAAAACTAGACATTGATTTGTGTGGACTGATTACATCTCAGCCTGGAGAAGGAACTTTCAAGCACAACCCTTACAACAACGCCATTGCAGTCTTTCTGTTGAAAGGCCAGGTGAAAAGATATCATTATGTGCTGGTGAACGCAATCCAATCTTTGGTCCTATTCATGTATCATTGGGACGGAAAGTACTTTGGCAGAAATGTTCTTGAAGCAGCTCTGAAAAAACAGTACCATGAGGTTATACGCCTAATGGAACCTTATATTGTTATTCACAAAAAGAGGTCGGGTAATCGGCCTTTACTAGCGTTCGTGGGTGCATGGCAGATTGAGACAGAGATGAGGAATGATTTGCCATAAAAATGTTCCAAAAGTATCTCGGCAAGATGGCTTACCTGTTTTCTTTGCCAGGTCAAAAATGTTCCGGTTTCGGGACAAGATTTCTTGTCTATTTTCTATCTTCAATTTGAGTGTGGTACTATCATTAATTAGCAATGGCTACCGGAGGCCAGGCATTATTCAAAATTTATTACTGTTGTATTGGTAAAATAGAATTATTATTGCAACATATCTGACACCAGGCTGCTCCAATCTCAGCATACATTTCTAAATCTAGTTCGTCAACCAAGTCATTGACAAGGACAACATAATAAACGTATCTAACACCAGGCTGATCCGATCTCAGACTACATATCTACTTCTGATTCGATGACCACGACATCAACAACGACATCATAAAGGAGATCAACAATTTCAATTTTCAACTGAAATATTACACAGATGGCTTCAGATGCAATACGGAATTTTTTCCACAGTATGTCGGAATCTGTCACGGAGAATTCTGAACACGTTCGACATCCCATAGAAGCATTCATGGCATTTCAGGGCTTGTGTGTGAATTGTTTTCACCACATATCCATCATGTGGATTTGGGGTTCATGCAGTGTAATTGTTCCCATACACGACTATGAAACCATAAAATTAGATACAGTTCTTCTCAGATAATGTCAGAAAGACAGTAGTTATGGGAAGCCGAGGTGGAAGGTGATGGGGGAATAATGTGCGTGTTGGAGCTGGATACTGCAGCGGGATTATCGTTAGAGGAGGAAGCGGAGGATTGAGGTGTATCATTTGTGGCAAATGTTTGTTGAGGTAGAGGTAGATAATGGGTGGGTAGAAATCCATTTCTACGGAGGACAGAAGAAAAATTGTGATATTGACCAACAAAATCGGAAAAACATGGTAACCATTTTGATTTACATTGAGGACATGTATCGAAGTCATGGTATTTGTGAGAATGATGAGAAACAGAGTAACAATTGTTACAGATAATCAGATGAGAATGAAGTATTGATTGTTGACAGTGTACGCAACGTTGCCGGTGACTCATAGGAACTTAAGCGGAGTTTAAGAAGCGGTAGGGATATTGTCTGCAGGCCTGAGAAACAGGAATTTGTAGTTCGGCAAGTATAAACAATATGTGTTTACATACTGGATGGATATCAGGACACAAACAGATAATAGTTTTGCTAGAAGCAACTATGGTGTAGACATTACCGGAAGAACCAGAGACAAAAAGTGAGAAGGAGGGTGATGCTTTGGAGCGGTGTCGGAGAATATAAAAGGATTCTGAAACTGAACGGCATAAACGCTTTTTGTCAACAAAGAGCCAAACTGTGCAGAAAAGGAGGTTCAGGAGAAAATGAGGGTATCATATGTCGGCTGGCAAGATCAGAGAAAGTGTAAATGTAATCAATAATGAACGGCAAGTATAATAAGCAAGCACGTACTGGAGCCATTGCGTTTCGAAGAAGACATGGCCAAACGGAGAGAAAGGGGAAGGTTGGGGTAAAGACAGAAGCTCTGAAACACAAAGTAGACGTAATGAAAGGGATCGTAAGTGTAAGTATTTGTTGTCCGGAAGTATCGGGTGTACATTGAGTGCCAGTAAATATTTCGGGGGATAAACGAAAATAAATGGATGAATGGCGATCGGAGCGTTATTTTCGAAAAAGAGAAATGACCGACAAAGATACGGGGAATATAAAATATTGGCATACGTATGGAATTGAATATAGATGTAACGATCAATTAAAAGACAGTTATGTTTACATAGGAGAGGAACCTATCATGAGGCTCCTCAAACCGACACTGAGGTCCAGCAGAACATAAACAGCAGGCAAAATACCTGCGGTCAGGCCCAGTAGCAATAATAGCCAAATTTTTGACAGGGGCCGAGGCCGAGGCAAATTTTAAAAACCTATTTTCAGGCTCTTTGTCAGGAGACTTAAATTACTGGTAATCTTACCGTTATGGTGTTTTTCATGAATAGTACTGTACGTACCGGTACTTGTACGGCAGTACCGGTATTCTATTGACAATATTGGGATATTTCTGTTTCGATCTCACTCTGTGTCGACAACAACTGTTGAGAAACAGCGCGCACACGAGTGTACGAACATACGATATATATATGATGGGTTGATGGGTGATCGTTGAAGAAAATCTTTTGGGGGACATATTCTGAGGAACTCAAAATAACACCTCGGGTCATCCAACCAATCAAAATTGAGACCATAGGTCATCCAACCAGCATGGCAGAAAGACCTGATGTTGGAGTTTAATCAACCAAGATATGAAATCAAATCATACTTTTTAATTAATCTAGTCAATAGGATTATTTGTATTTCTGTATTCTTTCAGACTTGACGTAATTTTGTACCGATTTCACATTAAAACAACATTAATTAAAAAGTATCGATAGTATCCACTCAGAGACAGTGCGACACTAACAGCAAACATTCGACACAGATACAAGAATGGAAACAAAGACTTCCTATTCCAGCATGGCGGCAAAGCCGCCGTCCAACAAGGCCAACGACGCCACAATCACCGGCCCCACCAAGGCCAAGAACCCAAGCGGACCCAAGAGGAACCCAGACAGATTTCTCGGACACAATCAGACAGACCTAAAAGGGATCCTAATCCCTGAAGACGCAAATGCCAAGCACTACCATGAACTCAAGGATAGGCTTGAAACACTTGGCGGATCAAAGTATATCCCACAGGTAGGATCATCCATTGAACACCTCACCCGGTTCGAACGAAAGGACTTCGCACCAACCAAGCCCACTGTAGCCAAGTACTCCACAACGGTGACTGACCCGGTTACACAAACCATGCAAATGGTGGAGGTGCCAGGGCTGAAAGAAACGCTGATGGACATGTACAAGGAAGAGCTAAAGAAGAAAGCGGATGAATGGATCCACTATCAACGCGATATGGAAAAGATGTATCGACTGGCACTCGGACAGATTGACGATGGAATGAAGGCCAAACTCAAGGGGTTGAAATCATGGAAGAGTATTGATACGTCCAAGTGCATCGTGGAGCTCCTCAAGGCTGTGCGAAGATCTATGCTTCCAGTCAAGTCGAACCAAGGTACACCCCGTCACAAACATGCTCCGAGCAATTCGGAAACTGCTGTGCACACAGCAGAGGAACCTTGATGCAGCATCATATGTGAAGATGATGAAAGAAAATCTCGATGTCGTCAAGTCCCTGGGGGGCACCCTCATCTGCAAAGTCACAGTGACATATGAACTAGAAACCAACCCTCTATACGCATCATATGATTACACCACATACCTCTCCCTCAGGGGAACCACCACGAGAACAGCCATCGACCACACAGTGGAACAAAGGGCCCTTGCTGCACTCATCATTAATGGGTCGGACACAGACAGCAGCAACCTCAAGCAGGTTCTCGCCGACAACTATGCCCTTCAACAGAACAATTATCCAACTACAAGTGTTGAGGCGCTTGACATGGTCGTAGCCTTCAAGGACTCCAAGAAACCAAATTGATCCCGGGGGAATAACCGCACCGGATCCTCCGGGGACAATGGGAGACAAAGGGACCCCAGGCGAAAGAAGGATGAGCAGTCCAACCAAGAATCAACCCTACTCTCACAGCAGGGAGTTGAAGCAACCGACCTATCAACTGATCAACACAGTAGACAACTCCTCATGACAGCGGTTGAGTCTGGTGAGACATTCACCCCATCCCCACAAACAACATACATGTTCCTGAATATCGGAATGGTCTCACAAGATCTAGAAACAAGCAGCTTGGTAACATCATCATCAACTGTCTCATCGGAATCGACTGACTACACCAACAACGTCACCGATAGCGATAGCAAAGAAGACAGCAACATCCCAGACCTGGTCACCCAAACCGCTGAAGAGGAACCGTACATAGCACACAACGGCCCAAGCTACTGTTTTGGACAAGACGTGGAGTATCTTTTCAGCCAATCCAAATCCGAAGGGGGAGTGAATCCCTACTGGATTCTACTTGACAGCCAATCATCCCTCAACCTCATAGTCAATCCAGCCCTGGTCACCAACATCCGGCCGGCATCAAACGGTGGGTTCATGAACATTCATTGCAATTCAGGAGTGTCCAAGACCAACCTCATCGCGGACCTGCCCGGGCTCGGTGTCGTATGGTTCTACGCAGATGGGCTAGCCAATGTTTTATCTCTGGCCCTTGTGTCAGATCAATACCGAGTGACTGTGGACATCAGTATCGATAATGCTCTCTATGTCCACAAGGATGGTGGGACTAGAAGATTCCAGAGATCCACATGCAATCTCTACTACTGCGACATGCGAGAACACAATGGGACAGTGCTGGCGCTGGACACGGTGGAAGTAAAAGCCAACTCATACTCCGCACTCGATTGTTCCAGGGCCAAGAAGGCCCGCGATATGCAGGAGATACTTAGATTCCCAACAACTCAAGAGCTCATAAAAATGATTGACAACAACATCATCAAGGATTGCTCAATAACTAGAAGGGACATCAAAATAATGACAGATATCTATGGGAAGCATGCAATCCTCCTCAAAGGAAAGAGCGTGCGACAACAGGCACCACACACTAGAGAGGACATCACGCCAATTCCCGACAATATCCAAAAAGCTTATCATGATGTGGTCTTATGTGTTGACATTATCACCGTAAATGGGATGCAGTTTCTTGTCTCCATATCTCGCCATATTCGATTCCGTACAGCAATAGCCATCACCAACATGAAGCAACATGTACTGACCAAGACCATACGGGCTATAGCAGGACAATATGCCGCCCGGGGGCTCCAAGTAGCCCAAGTACATGCAGACAATCATTTGAATGCATTCGTGAGAGTTTACTGGACATGGAACACCCCATCACCGTGCACTGTGTGCCAGCTGGACAACATGAGCCCACCATTGAGAGGAGCAACCGAACCTTGAAAGAGAACATTCGGTGTGTCGTGAACCACATCCCAGTACGGCGTCTCCCACGGCGGTGCATGATAGAGCTAGTATACGCAACAACCTTCTGGTTGAACTGCAGAACGACTGGAGTATCACCCACCATGTCCACACAAGAAGTAATGACAGGAGTGGCATGCAATGCCCGGACCCACGGCAAGTTCCAATTTTTTCAATATATCCAGGCGCATTGTGAAGACACAAACAACACCATGAAACGAAGGACAGTCGATGCCATATATCTAAGGCCCACAGGGCAGCTGACCAATGGGTTCTATGCCTACGATATCAACACAGGCCAACGAATCCACAGAAAGCGAGCCACAGCAATCCCAATGCCCCAGGTGGTCATAGACAAACTGGAATCAAACGCGTTGGAACAGGGAATGCCTACAGGGCTGAAGTTTGAAATCAAGAGGACCATCACTATCCTGGACTTGGATACAGAGGACAACCAAGATGATGATGATGCGTCCGGCCAGGACAACGACGAGGAAAGCCTTGTTAGTGTGATAGACGAAAACAAGGCCATAGCCGGCTCAAGCCAACTGCGGTCTAGTATACCAGACAACAATGATGCCACACACCCTACACAGGGAGGAGTGGACGCAGCACCCACTGAAGAACCAGAGGCAGGACACGACGAACCCACCGAAGCAGGAGTGGGCATACAATCTACTGCACCGCTCCCTCCAAACAACAATGACGCGACGAATGGCGAGCCGGGAGAGGCCAACGAAGATACGCTGGAGGACGCAGATGAGGCCGATGGCCACAACACACAACATATCGAGGATAATGAACTAGCATTGCCGGAGGAAGAGGACTACGTATCTAGGCTATGGCCCCGTGTCACGCGATCACACAACAAATTTGGGTTGCCAGAAGGATACACATCCGAATACAGAGAGAGAAGTGGCTTCACTGCAGGCTACAGCAACGCAATTCGAGCCATTGCGGGACAGCACACCTCCATGCTGATGGTCCTTCAAGCCATTGAGTCCTACAACAATCTGGATGCAACTCAAGTCACCAAGTAATATGGGGTGAACCAAGGAATAAAGGTGTTTGGTGAGGAAGGCGTCGATGCTGTGTTATCGGAGCTACAACAGTTACACGACAGAGGGGTGATAGAAGTCATGGACCCCAAGACACTCACCAGAGAAATGGTCTGACAGTCCCTCCAATATCTAATGTTCCTCAAAAGGAAGAGGACGGGCAAAGTCAAGGGCCGGGGATGTGCAGATGGAAGGCCCCAGCGAGAGTTCATCACCAAAGAGGACTCGACTTCACCCACGGTTTCCCTATATGCCCTGATACTCTCCTGCATGATTGATGCAACTGAAGGGTGCGATGTGGCCACCGTCGATATACCCGGAGCATTTCTCCAAACGGACATGCCGGAGGGGGAGGATGTCTACATCAAGCTTGATGGGACAATGGCCGAGCTCCTATGTCGTGTGGACCTGAAGTTGTATGGGCCCAATATGATTACCATGAAGAATGGCAAGAAGGCCCTCATTGGTAAGGCACGAAAGGCGATCTATGGGACACTCCAAGCAGCCCTATTATTCTGGAAGAAACTCTCCAGGGAACTGATTGGACAAGGATATGAACCCAACCCATATGACCGGTGTACAGTGAACAAGATGATCAACGGCCAACAATGCACCATTGTGTGGCATGTAGACAATCTCAAGATCTCTCACAAGGATCCGGAGGTGGTGACACAGGTGATTGCAGACCTCAACAAAGAATTCGGAAAAATATCTCTACTCACTGAGACAAGAGGGAAGATTCATGACTACGTCAGGATGACGATTGACTACACCAAAACAGGCAAGGTAAAATTCACCATGTTCGATTACATCGAGGACATACTTCAAGGATTACCAAAGGAACTCGATGGATGTGAGGCAGTCACCCCAGCAGGCTGATCATTTGTTCCAGGTGAACGAATCATCCGACAAGTTGAGCCAACATGACGCTGAAGTCTTTCACCATTACGTTGCTAAGCTACTCTTTGCATCCAAAAGGGCAAGGCCTGACATCCAAACAGCCATTGCATTCCTGTGTACGCGTGTGAAGGGGCCCAATGTCGATGATCAGAAGAAACTAAAGCGGGTCCTGTCATACCTCAAGGAAACACGATTCCTTCCACTTGTGCTAGGGCATGATGACACAGGCAACCTGTACTGGTATGTTGACGCCGCGTTTCGCAGTGCATAATGACATGAGGAGTCACTCTGGAGGCATGCTGTCCATGGGGCAAGGAGCCATCATAGGTAACTCCACGAAGCAAAAGATCAACACGAAGAGCTCAACAGAAGCCGAGGTGGTGGGAGTAGACGACAATATGCCATTCGTATGCTGGGCCAGATATTTCCTACTTGCTCAAGGACAGCACACAATTGCATCCACAGGACAACTTACCAGCACGCCACTCGCAAATGAGAATATTCTCTATCAGGACAACGAGAGCTCCATCCGACTCGAGCGCAACAGGAAGGCCGCCAGCACCAAGAGAACCAGACACATCAACATTAGATACTTCTTTATCACTGACAGAGTGACCAAAGGGGAAGTGACCATTGAGTACTGTCCAACAAAGGAGATGATTGCAGATTACTTCACCAAACCGCTACAGGGATCCCTTTTCCGAAAGTTTAGGAACACGATTATGGGGATTACTGATAACAGTCCGTATACGGCATACCGTAACGCATACTTTCAGGCAAGGCAGGCGCGCACCATGTCTAAGGGCATTGCTCAGGTATACACGCCAGCGGCCAATAACTAAACAGGCAGGCTCGCACAATAGCAATCACCTGCTGGGTTCACGACTAAACCAAATACCGTAATTCACCGTAAGTAATGGGAGTGTGTTGAGAAACAGCGCGCGCACGAGTGTACGAACATACGATATATATATGATGGGTGGATGTGTGATCGTTGAAGAAAATCTTTTGGGGGACATATTCTGAGGAACTCAAAATAACACCTTGGGTCATCCAACCAATCAAAATTGAGACCATAGGTCATCCAACCAGCATGGCAGAAAGACCTGATGTTGGAGTTTAATCAACCAAGATATGAAATCAAATCATACTTTTTAATTAATCTAGTCAATAGGATTATTTGTATTTCTGTATTCTTTCAGACTTGACGTTTCGTACCGATTTCACGTTCAAACAACAACAACCTTACTGAACATCGTGTGTACCGTAGCCAAAGAGGAGAGGCCTTCAAGCATCATCGCTCAGAATACAAAATCGTGTTTGTCGATTCCCACGATACGTTCAGGACACCAGAGTATAGCCGGAGCAGACCCCGCAGCACTTCGCACACATCTGCCTAACAGTAGATAGAGACTAGATTGTTAAGAAGGATGGAATCAATCAACACAACAACAACAGCAACAACAACAGCCACGGAAGCAGGGGTCGTCGTCGCGTCCAAACGAGCTGTCTATGTGGGAGGATTGGGGGAGGATGTGACGCCACAGATTTTGCGTTCGGCGATGATTCCGTTCGGAACCATAAAGTCTCTCGACATTCCAATGGATTACAAAGTTGGGAAGACAAGGGGATTTGCATTCGTTGAGTTTGATGATGCAGAAGACGGTACGTAGTTAGGGGCAGATTATGGCTATTGTGATTATCGCACAATATAACTTGCTTGAACAGTGCCCTTTCCTTGATTGGCACGCAATGATGATGTGTAGTTCTCGGTCGGTCGTTTCGATCGTTTTGTTTGTTGATGCACCGCTCTTGTATTGAACGACACGACGCGTATTTTATACTGGACTCATTCTTTTAGATTTCGCCGTCGGTTGGATCCTTGTCTCTCTCACTGGCAAACGCAACAATCCACAACAAAATACAATGGATTACCTCAACTCAAACACACCGTTGTAATTTGATGCGAACGCATTATTATTGAATCACACCGATTACCAATCAACAACGCAGCAAGTGAATGTATATTCAATATGGACATGAGCGACTTGTGTGGCCGTACCATCAAGGTCAGTTTAGCCCAACAGAATCAACTCAACAAATTGATGTCGTCACAAGGCGGTGCTAAAGGCCAAGCGATCTGGAGCAGCGACGAATGGTTCCAAGAGCACGTCGTTGGAGGAACGGAGCAAGATCGACAAACAGCGAAGGAAGCAGAACAGGACAAGGAAACCCTGAGGGATTGATCGTTGAATATTCACGCAACAGACCGCATTCCTCGAGATGTATTCACGATGGGATTACCGGTACCATAGATCAAAGCCATCGATTCATTAATGAACAAAAACTCGTTCTGAATATGTGTCGTCGAGTTTCGAACCCAATGTGACATTGATTGCTGTTTTAGACTACACTATATTTTTACTTTCTGAACTCGTTTCCTCCATCTGCACTTTTCGATTCCGTCAAAATGTTTTTTTTTCATGACAAGGAATAGGAAGGAAAGAGGACGAGAATCAACCATACTCGCGTAACAAAAAGCTAGCATAGGTAATTCATAATGACGAACAAGATCGTTTCGCTATCGTATTATTTTTTATTACTATTTCCTGTCTGTTTGGCGGCCGTCGATTTTTGAGGGTCTCGCCGCTGAGGCTGTCGCCGCCTTCTGTTTCCCTTCCTGCCCGTATTCTTTCGAGAAGCAACCGGTGGAAGTAATTCGTCAGGCCCCGAGGGCAATTTCTGTCCTAGCTTTGCTTCTGTTTCATCCTTCAGCTGCCGAAGGACGCGTATTGCCGCAAGCTTTTGAGGCGACAGCAGGTCCCAAAAGATACCAGAAGGTTTCGGGGCCCGGTCGGATACACGAATGACCCGGGTTGGGGTCACAATGATATCCACGGGAACGTCGTGTTGAGTAAGTTTCCAATCGTCGGGCATGTCGTTTTCGTCGTCAATGACTTGGCAGTCGTGAACGGTCGTCACCACAAGACAGGTCTCGGCATCTAGATTTCCCTGGGCCGACAGAATTCCCCATTCCAACTCGGCAAAGCCCTCACCCTTTCCCACACGAGCTCCGCTTCGAGGGCAAACAGCCGTGCTCCCGACAACCACCAAGTCCACGGTGTATTTCTCGTTCAGGGTAACCGGATCTCCATATTTCACAACTCCCTTGCTATTGGTGCATTCTTCGATCTTGACCAGCGAGGGCAGTTCTTTCATTTCAATGGTCGAAAAAAATCCCGTCCGCAACCTGGGTTGGGGCGTCAACAATATTTTTCCTTGCTGCAATACACAATGCCGGACGGGTCGTTGTGGCGTATCTGGATTCACCTTGATGATTCGAGCGGATCGGAATTCGGGCAGCTCGCTCAATCTTCTCGCTGCTAGGTCGGCGTCGACAAAGTTCGGGATGCGATGGTGTACCGGCCGAGGAAATCTAGCGATGTCGTTCTCTTCCATGTAATCCCACATTCGTTTCCGAAGTTGCCACTTCCAGGGCGATCGAAGCTCGCCAACGGCATCGCCATTGCTCAGTTGCGCCTTGGCCACGGCCTTCATAGCTTCCATGGCTTGTGCGTCCTTGTCGAGTCGATCTTTTTCGTAGGCTACTTCGTCAAACACCTTTCCTCCATCGGTTCCCACATCGCTGCCATTATCATTATCATTAAAATTGTCATGGTCACTATCACTACCGGAGAGAGGCGGTGTCATCATCATCGGGAGGAGATTCGATCGTCGATGCTGATTCCAACACTGCAGTGATCGCGGTTCGGTTGGATCGGAAATATAAGTAATAGCAACACTCGACACTGCGGCTGAAGTATGCCAACGCTGCCGACCACCGTCACTGAACGAGAAGCCACGTGAAGCAGAGGCTAGGATCGATAGCGCGATAATAATCGAAGCAATCGGTGACATCCAGGGGCATCTTCTCATTTTTCCGCTCGATAATATTCGTCATGCGGTAATTACGGTATGAACGTTGAGTTGCGTCGAAGTGAGCAAAGGTCAGGTGTCGACTCCGTTGGCCTCGTCATATCTATCATCATCTCATACCGGTACGGTACGGTAATTACCGTAATACCGGTACGGAGTGCGTAAGATCTTATTTCTGGCTGCAAAATCTTCAATCTGGCAACTGGTAAGGCACGTCTACTTCTTCTGTGATACCGTACGGTACAGGACCGGGTGATGACGTGATTTCGATAACAATGAGTAAGAGTTTAGGTTATTACCAGCAATCGTACGTACGGTACCGTACGTACCGGTAGGTCGCAAACCAGTTTTGTACGGTACGGTACGGTACGGTACGGTACATCGAAGTATTTTCTGCGATTGAGTCGTGAGTCACACTTGGACGATTGATTCAATCCGGAAGGGTTTTGGTTTTCGGTCGTCGTTCACTCGAATGAAGCGATCTTTCTTTCTCCCTTTCTCGAAATGTCCACTACCGGGTACCGGGTACAACTCAGAACCGACCACAACCGAGGGATCGCAACAAGTCCTACAAAAACAATCGAACACAAAGGAATTATCGTCTTACTACGACGAGTACTTACTGCAATCTTCAGAAACAGAAACAATAACAGATAACACAAATCAATATGGGTAACAAATTTGGTCCTCCGGTCGTTATGGGCGACGAGTCCATCATGTCGAAGAAGGCTCACGGAACTTCTGCGGTGTAAGTTGCCCTTCCATAATTATTGGCGACCAGAACATGATGATTTTGCCGTACAACACTGCGGGGTGCCTTGTGGCGCATTGCCTCTGCTTCTCTAACAGTTGTCTTGGTTGCACTTTTCTTTTCCTGATTTCAAACAAACAAACAAACAAACAAACAAATAATAGTCCCGTGCAATCTAATCTTCGATGGGATTGTGACAACAAGACAGCTGTAAGTGAAAGAACGGGCACACCTTTGTATTGAGTCAGAGAGATCGGAGCTTGACCACGAAAAACGCAAAATCGACGATTGCACTCACCGTCTTGTCTTCACACATATTATTTGATTCCGTCGATTTATTTGGTTGTGTACATCGCCGTGGAATTTGGTTCGCCATCATGTGCTTCAAAAATTCCGTCAGAGCAACATCTGCAACTACAACCGACACTACGCCGAACACAGTGGGTACTACGAAGGAAAGCCTAAATTTCTTGCCGAGGCCAAATCGTCGTCGCAAATCGAGTTTTTCGACTCGAACACGGGAAAACTCCTGTTCACGGCACCCATTGGTCGCAGCATGGACGATTTTCTGATCGAAAGCAGGGCCCATGGTTGGCCTTCCTTTCGAGACTCGGAAACAAACTGGGCAAACGTTCGTGTGTTGCCGGATGGCGAAACCGTTTCAGTAGGTGAGTCCTATAGCACTTTCTTGGCACGGAGGTACGAGTCGGCGACGGCGACGGCATTTTGGATTGAGAGCAATCGACTAACGGTTCCGAAATGGCTTGCTTTTTTTACTTCAATTTTTCACCGAAACCAATTTTGTCGGATAAACTTTTATTCTTTGAAGATGGAACGCACTTGGGACACAATCTACCGGATAGAAAGGGTAATCGTTATTGCATCAGTAAGTGGATACTTATATTAATTCTTTCTTGACTGTTGTTTGGTCCCGCCCCCGGATGAGTGTAAAAGATGCGTCGTTGTTGAACAGTTTGCGACCACAGTAATTCTCACAGAGTTTCGCACACAATCATTTTTATTTCATTCTGCAGACTTAGTGTCGGTGGCTGGCAACAAAAAGTAGATAAACTGCTAGCGATTCGTGATTTGTAGCGCATCTACAACTGGAACTTGGGGCAATATCAAACTCAATAGTGAAGCATAAGTTACAGTATTAATCAATAAAGTACACAGTGCATTTAGTGAAAAGTCTTGTTTACTGCACAACTTCACGCCATACAGCAAAATTTAGAGCTTTTACCAACATCTAACCCACTCCATATGCGTGTATATTGTCTAAGTTATGAATGTTTTGTCTACCGTCCATGGTATTTATATTTTCGGCTTGTTCAAGATTTGGCATTGCTGTCATGAAATAATAGTAACACATTTACGGGAACACTAAGTACGGTACGGCACACGTAATGGGCTCCGTTATTACTTCTATTATTTAGCAATCCGTACATTATTATTCAACAAGCTGACATCATGGGATCGACTCGATCTGCGTCTGCCACCAAGACATTTTCTTTCTTTTCTGGTTGGTCTTCCAATTTCTTTTGTCCGACAGATTCGGCGTATTTCACAGAAGATCTCTTCTGAAGCAGATTTCCGTGGCCAAGGCGCTGACGGGGTCGACCAGAAACGTTCGAGGACGAAGGGCGGGGTGAGCACATTGCAGAAGAGGGAAGTATCGACCAAATAGAAAAGTAAATTGAAACAGTGGCAATCGACTCAACTCAACTCAACTCAACTCAACTCGACTCGACTCGACTCACCTTGCGAACTTCGTCGGCTTCACCAATAGCGGCTTGTTTCCGGTATGCGTTCTCAAATTGTTCGGCAATTTCTTTTATCGCAAATTCCAACTCCCATTCCACGTCCCCCAGCGATGTTTCGATCGTCACCGGGTGCACACCGTGGGACGGAGCGTGGATCTTTGCCTTCGTGTGGGCGCAAGCGATAGCGTATTTTGGAGCCGGATCGCTCTCCTTCCCGAACACAAAGCAATACGCCCCCTTGATCAGAATGATCTTTTCGCCGCCACCGCCGCCGCCTCCAAAGCAACCGCACGAGATGCCCACGCCGCCCCTGCGATGGATCGTGGCGTGTCCCTCAAAGTCGGGGCCGTGCGTTCCGCGAAGTGTCTCGATGTCGGCTCCTCGTTCGCCTCCGGATCTAAATAATAATAATAATATAGCACAGCACAAAACAGCACAGCACAGCCCGAGAACGAACGAACGTTAGAGAAGTAACAATAATACAAACCAAGCGGGTTAGTTTGTTGCCAAGCAAAATCTAGGGACAATCTCTGCCATGGCAAGAGCAGCGGTGGGAGCGGCATCGGCGAGTTCCTCTGCACCGTGCCAAACCGATTCCTGCCCTTCCCTTCCCTCGTCGATCGATCGATCGACCGACCGACACCGAACCCGACACGTAACTGACATGCGTACCTCCGAAAACTCAAACCCTTCAGGCGCAAAAGACTGGCCCGAAGACTTTTTCTCTTGGAAAGCTTCCTTTCGGGGGCGGACTTTTCGTCGACCTTGAAGTGTACTGTGGAATGTTCTTCTGGTTCGGAGCTTTTTTCCTTCGTCTGTCATGGTGGTTTTGTTGTGTGTTGCTTGGCTTTAATTTGCTTTGCTTTGCTTCGTCGGGAGATCTTAATTTTTGGTTCCGTTTCTTTGAGCTAGAATGGTATGGTATGGTACAGGTAGTTTCCTAACGGTATGCTGAGTATTGGATTTGCTATTACGAAGTTATTACGAAGTAATGTCGTCGTCTTCAAGCAGTATTTAATCAACTGTGACGGTATACACGACGGCCCAGCATAAGAATAAGCGAGGAAAGATAAAAGCCTCGTGGCGGATTTATTTATTCATTCGTACCGGATGTGCACTCGTACCGGGTAGTACGGGTAGTACCGTTGCTACACACGTTGTGAGAAGAGATCATCAACTCCATGAGTGAGTGAGTGAGTGAGTCAGTCAGAGTGGATTGAGCGTTTCGCCGTATCCCGTAGCGATATGTAATCGTACCCTGCGTACGTAAGATTCTACCGTACGATACCGTGGGCAATGCTTGTTCCTGTGGCGCACTAGTCGTAGTCAGTTCTAAAAAACAAAACCCTTTTTTTAATGACTGATTTTGATTCATTCACGCAAAAATCAACAAGCCAATCATTACTGGAACCGGTATGAGATTCATTACGTATTTACTCTAAAATCTACTCGGTAGTATGGATAGTGTCGTACGCCTCTAAAAAGGTACTAAAATAAGGTTTATGTATTTGTTAAAAACTAAGATTCAGATTGTGAGCTAGCTTTGTCAACTACTCCGAGGAGCCGTTGAGAAAGCTTGTAACAGTAAAAAGGCGTCACATAAACGATGCTCGTGCTTTCGTAAAAATTCGTGCGATATTTTAAAATATTCCGAAACATTTTGTGCGCGCACAATAAATAATTCTCTACCTATTTTTGCACGCAACAATTTCAAGTAGGTCTATTTTCGCCACCGTTTTTTCCAGCCCCTTTTCATGCTTGCTTAAGAATCTTTTCTATTCTACAATTTTGTTTTCATGCTTACCCCAATAATATTTATTCGCCATTCAATTTTTGTATTTTCCACACGAAAACGAGCCGACCCGAATACGAGTACGAGGTGATGACAACAACAACGACAAGATTCGATGCACATCGTTCGAGTCACGATGGCCGCCGCATTGCTTGCGAACCATCGTTACCTGGCCAGCGGAAAGGGAATGGACGAGGACGAGGACGAGGACGAGGACAAGGACGGATCCAGCGAAGGGACCGCGAGGATACCGGTCCTCGGAGCTTCGTTCTGTTTCGTCCTCTGCGATCGAGCCATCCTCCGCACGGACGACAAAAACAACCGCCGTGTACGCATTGATCCTTATCAGCATTCTTTCGTTTGTCGGAGACAACATCCTGCGCCTATCTATCTTTCGGAAGCTGTACATGTATCACTGGAACTGGAAGTGGTGGCAACCCCTCACTTCCACCTTTTGCCACGGCGACAAGGCCCACCTGAGCGGCAACGCGTTTTTGTTGCTCCTGTTCGGCAGATCGGTGGAGGACGAACTCGGCTCGTTCGGGCTGGTCTTTTCCTACTTGTTCTGTGGCGTGGTGGCCAATCTCGTTTCGCTGGCGCTGCTCCCCTCCTACACGATCAGCCTGGGAGCGTCCGGGGCGGTGTTTGGGCTCTTTTCGGTTTCGATCGCGGCGCGGCTCTCGTGGAGGGACGTCTTCGACTGGCGAAAAATCATCGAGGTGGGCGTTCTGGGGCAATTCGTCGCGAGCCAGTTCCTGAGCGAGGCCAAAACGGCCGCATCGGGCGGGATCGTCGGGATCAACCACGTGGCGCACCTCTCGGGAGCGGCGGCGGGTTGCGCGATGGTGGTGCTGCTGCGCGTATTGATCCGAATCATGGAGAAGGGAACCAACAGCAACAGCAACAGCAACAGCAACAGCAGTTTCAACAACAACAAGTCGAGTTTCTAACACGAACATAACAAAAGCAAGAACAAGCCGAGTTTCTGACACTAACATAACTGCGTGTAGAAGTCAATGCAATGCAAATCGTATTATTTGAATTCTAGAATGGAATAGTGGCTTGTATGCTACTCCTACTATTATTATGATAGTGATAAGGAAATGATCTACGGTATGACTTCCGGCGGCTGAATGTTTCGAAAAAATGTTTTTCAGGAACCAACAAAGTTTTCGGTACAAATGTGTGATAATAGTACACACTAGTGCTATATACCGTATGAAAAAAGAACGTCTTGGTCTCATTATCTTCTGATGTAGAGTCGTATGTAGACTTCTGTGGAACTGTCTGCCAATCGCTTTCAAAACAATTATCCGTATACAGTAGGATAGGGAGACCACGACATCCATCCGGCACGGTGAGCTATTTCCCGGTCACAACAGCCGATTCTATCGTCGTCGTCGTCGCAGTGACACTTGCAGCAGTGCGTTGTTGTTGAGTTCTACTAGTGCTATTAGTAGTGTGATCGATTCCACCGTCGTCGTCCAGGAAAAAATTGTTGTCGACAATAAATTTGAACAGTTGCATGGCGATGGTAGTCTCTCGCTCCATGTCGTTTTCCAGGAGTTTCCGAAGGAGTGTATCCGAGGACGTGGGACCACCGCGCTTGCGCTTTCTGGGGTTCTGTTTCGTCTTGTTGTTGTTGTTGTTGTTGTTGTTGGAATATTGGCCTCGGTGCTGCTGTTGCCGTTGGTTCTGTGGCGGGCCGTCTTCCGCGTCGTGGCTGAAGCGACAATTGGTGCCGAAGCGGCAGGATCCGTTGCGGAAAAAGAAACGACACGGTCGGCGCGGTTTTGGTGTTGGTGTTGGTTGGTGTTGGTTTTGAATTCGATGTGGGTGTTGGTGTTGGTGTTGGTGTTGGTGTTCGCTCTTCCGTTTGTACAGCGGCAAGGGTATTTTGGTCCTTCGAATAATCGCTCCGGGCACCGTTTACGCTCGTGGAATCGTTTCGGTCGTGTCCACCGTCCACCACGGCCGCCGGGGCTTCACCGCTGCTATTCGGAGTAATGGGTATGCGTGTGGATGTGGGTGTGCCACTCGGTTTCGTCCCGCTCGGGTCATCGGAATCACTGTCGTCGTCGTCGTCGTCGTCCGACGAACCGTATCCCGCCAACAGCGACGAGAGACCCGATTCGGCGGCAGCAGCAGTTGTCGTTGTCGTTGTTTTATCCGCGTCGTTGGGTTTTTCCCTAGTACCCGAAGCATCATTCCTTGTTGTTGCTGTGGTTGTTGCTGTTGCTGTGTTGCTGTTGTTGCTGTTGTTGTTGCTGTTGTTCGCGTTTGCCGCGGAAACCGTTTTTTCCGCTCCTCGATCCATCGCCGAATGTCCTCGGGCTTGTTGCCGACGCAGATCTTGAATTTCTGCGGTCGGCATCCCGGGAGTCCCACCGTGACGGTCTTGAATCCGGATCCCGAAAACTTGCCGTGCACCGCTTGGTAGTGCGCCCTGACGAACTTGGGTGCCCCCTCGAAGGAGCAATCGGAGCACCGGACGTGCGATTTGCGGTGGCTCTTGAAGGCCTTTTCCGATTCGAGCGTCACGTTGCAGGCCGAGCAGGTCCACGATTTGGGCATTTGCGCTGGCACTGGCACTGGCACTGGCACTGGCACTGGCACTTTGCGTTGGCGTTCCGGAGGACCCCGGGGGTGAGCGCACCGGCGTGCACGTGCCGATACCGGCGGGTGGGTTGCTGTTGTTGTTTTGGGTGGCTGCCTGGTTGTCTTTCGCGGGTGGCTTGTGTTTGTGTTTGTTTTTGTGTTTCATCGCGGTGTTGTTGCTTTGTACCGGAACGGGTGCGGCTGGCGTTGGCGTTGGAGTCGTCGACGCCGAAGGATGTGCGGGAGAAGGAAGCACCGGAGCAGCGCCGGGAACGCCATACGAATACCCGCGCGCAGACGAGTAGCTGTAATTGTGATTGTGATTGTACGCATACGGTTGCCCAACCGATTGCGGGTAGGTTCCGAGAGGTGGAGGAACGGAAGATCGAACCGGGTTTCCATAGGGAGTTTCACAGGAAGCATGCGGTGCGGGCGGCGGTGGTGGTGGAGGAGGAGGAGGCGGAAGTGGAGGCTGCTGCCCAGAAAAATAATAATGTGGCTGGTCCGACATTTTTCTTGTGCTGTCTGTTAGTTTCCGGAAAAAGGTTGTCGTGTTGGCTTTGTTGTGTTGTGTTGTGTTGTGATGCGGTGTCAACTGGCATTTATACGGTAGTGGTCAATTACTCATTACCGGGGGTTGCTCTAGCTGAAACAAAACAACATCTGTTCGATGGGATGTTATGGGATGAACAGAAAAGAATCATCTGTCCTCGGCGGTGATTTGAGATTTGAAGATTGATGCAACCGGATGCAACAACGAACCGTTCGAAGATGGAAAAAATGTTTTTTTCCGACTCTTAATTGATGGCTGGCTGGCTGGCTGGCTGGCTGACATCTATCCCTATCCCTTGAGGTTGAAGGTGTCCAAATTCCTCCCAATACCAAAATACATAGCTCCAATTGTATCACCGGTACGATATTTTTGTTTTCGACCGAGAATGTCTGAATAAATACTCCTATGTATTAGTTGTAGACAGCTCAAGCTGGGTTCTGATTGTTGCAAGTGTGCACGTCAGATGTGCCTTCTTCTTATTAAAGTATTTGAGTTATTACGTCGTAAATTATTTAAGCTTATTTGACGAAATGGCGCGTATCGCTCAGTCGTGGCCATTTTTGGCGCAAGATTGGAGGGCATGATAGGTAGATGAGAACGGTGTGCCGGCCCAATAAATCTTACTACCATGAAAGAGGACCATTGTGCAGTCTAGCCATGCCCTGCACCTGCCGTGCCTGCCCCATTCTACCGGTACGTACCTATACCATAACTTGAACCTGTTATTGTCACGTCTGGTTTTCTCGGGGGGAATGAATCGTAAAAAACCTTCTAATATTACTCGTGCTTCGTAATATTATCGTTCAAAAAATCCGTTGTCAAGAGAGGTGCACGATACTCTTACTCATAATACGGTAGAGATCAAGGCTTGTTGTAAGAGACTCCATCTTGTGAGAGTACGAACAAAAACAATTGTGTCAATCAATTCAATCAAACGAAGTTCCAGACTCCCGTTCCAGCTCCAGCTCCAGGCATCGCACACCAGCCTAGAAGCCCAAGGTATCCTTACTGGTACCGCATCATCGGCTCGTTCCGGTCAAGTACGAAGAAGCAACGGAAAATAATTTGCAATAGCAGTACCGTACCGTACCGTGTTTACAACATCACAATGGGATTGTTTTTCCGAAAAAAACAACGACAACCCGCGGATGCGAGAAAGATTGGGCCGAGTGACATGAAGGCGCACGAGGGCGAGATCGTCAAGATCCAGGCATTTGTTCGTGGTTGTTTGTGTCGTGCCCGGGTCACGAAAATGGTGACGCGATTGATCGATGAGATGCTCGCGAAGAAGGGACAAACACGAGAGGAAGAAGTGGGAGACGTAGTAGCAGAAGCAGATTTTGAAACAGAAGACGAAGAAGAATACGACGAATACAGCGTCGAGAGCATGGAACCCCTGGAGGAAACGGGACCCATCGGTGACGTTGACCAGGAGGGACCATCGCAATCGCAATCACAACCACAGCCACAGCCACAGCCACCCATGCCCCGGCGGGGATCGTCGGGGCCCTACAACTACCGGGACGCGATGCAGAACATGCAGGGATCGGTCCGGAACATGAGCGGGATCTTTCAGGACCCGAATTCACCGGCTCCGCCCAGGAACTGGACCCCCAAAAAAGAAAAGGATAAGCTGGCCTTCCTGAAAGCCGCGGCACCTCCTCTGACCAACACGGAAGTATCGCCGTCGCAAACCCCCAAGGCCACGCTCAAGAACGTACAGCTCAAGAGCAATGCCACGAAACACGTGTTGAGTTCCGACGAGCTCCTGAAAGAGCAAGAGGTAAGTGGAACAGAGACACAGACACAGAAATAGAGCAGCAAATAAATGGAGTACATCACTGCTGGAGCTGCGTTGGCATTGGCATTGGCATTGGCATCGTTCCAAAAAGTAATATGTATTATATGTACTACCGTATTCTGATGATTGATTATTTTCTTGCCGACACGAATGGTCTTTCTTTCACCAATGAACAAACGGTGGTTGCGTTGCGTTGCGACAACAACAAAAATAATCAGGTTCGATTGAACGAAGAGATCGAGCGTCTCTTGCAGGACATCAAACGCATCGGAGAGCCCGGACAGCCATACGTAAACTTTGGTGATTTGTTCGACGACGACGAAGTGGCGAATTATTACGAGGCCTTGGTGGGAACCCTAAAGGCCGCCAAAAAGAAGAAATTGATCAGCTACGAGGGACAAATCTTGCTCAAGGGTGTCAACGACGCGGTGGAGATTCGTATTATTTGATTATTCTTTTTATTATTATTATTTGGTGTGGTGTGGTGTGGTGTGGTGGTGCTATTAATATAATGCAACGGTAGTACGGTATAAATTCGATACAATAGAAGGAAAATCAAAATCAAATTCATACGAGAGTGTTTTCCGGTCGGTCTGCCTCTCCGGCCATCGTGTCACGTCATTTCATGTCATGTACAGTGCACGTAAGATAAGATAATTGGGTGGTGCAATTCCACAACAACAGTGTTTCAATAAGTAACAGTTTCCACAGTATTACTGACGTATTCGTATTACTACCGTACTGCATTCATTAGTGGTGGAGGGTTGTTCGTTGTCAATCCGTCGGATGGCAGTGTGAGTGTGAGTTCGCTCGCTCGCTTTCGTCTCGTCTCGTTTTGATTTGATTTGATTTGTTGCACTACGCGGCGGTATCGACCAGCAACGACCGATCGGGCTTGTCGCCCTCGAGCGACAGGGTGCCATCGCACTCGTGAATCTTGGTCACGACAAAATTGATCTTGGCTCCGCTGGTGATGGAATCGCCTCCCTTGGTCCATGTCTGCAGGTCCACATCGAACGTGTATCCGGCTTCTCGGATCGTTTCTGCGGACACCATGGCGTTGATGTAACCAAACACCAACATACCCACGTGGGAAGGGAAGCATTCGTTGACAACCCCCTTCAACTGTTGCATGAATTTGATTTGATTTGATTTGATTTGATTTGAAACGAAACAAGACGCAGAATGTGAATGTGTGGCGGTGTTGTGTTGTATTGTGGTGTGGTGTGGTGTGGTGTGGTGTGAGAAAGGTTGTCGTTCGTCCCAACACGGCAATGCAATACAATCCAATGCAATCGGTTCTATACTGTTTGGTTCGCATTCTTATTTCTTCTTCTTCTTACCTGGCACCCGATCGACGGGGAAAAAACGAGAACGTTGCAGGAAACGTCGTAGTGAACGTGGGGGAGCTCGTTGAGTATCCATCCCTTGCCCTTGGATGTTTTGTTTTTGCTGTCCTTGTCTTCCAGCTGAACATCGTCGTACGCCATCAGTATCCCTCCCAGGCCATTGGAGTATTTGAGCATCATTTTTCGAAGAGAGTTTTCGACCGATTGTTTGCAATCCTTGAGCGACCAGGGCAGCAACGAGATGGAGAGTTTGGCTCGTTTGCGAAAGAATACCGGTTTTTTGTCGTCGTCGTCGTCACGGCCGATCGGGCTCGACGAGGATTGCTGCCGTTTCGTCGTCAACTTTACCGCCGATTCCACAAAGCCAGTGATTCCTTGTTGCGAGTCGACACTTTCGCCATCGCCTTCTTGTTTTGGGGCGGGGACCGTTGTTGGTGGTGGTGGCGGTGGCGGTGGCTGTTCTTCTTTCTTGACCTTTCTGTCGCGACTTTTGCTCCTCTTTTTTTTGTCCGATCTCTGACTAACGTCGCTTCCTCTGTCCCTCTTTCCCATCTTTGCTGGCTAATAAGATATATTTCCGTGGTGCGGTGCGCTTGGAACACTTGCAGACTAAATAATAATAATGTCGTGATTACTATGTAGACAACTCTCGTCTTTGATACCGGTACAGGCCCGGATGAAGGATGGTGTTTTATTGATTGTGGATGGACCAATCGAAATAGCATGATTGATGATGTTGATACTCATCATCGAAAAACTGGATTTTGGTGGCTTTCAAATTACATTCGTGAATGAATGAATCCCAATATCCATAGGTAATGAGCCAACCCGTGAGGAATGCAAGGAAAACCTTTTTTTCAATACCGTACGTACTCATACCGGTACGAAGTAATTTTTAATTTTCGAATTTTTCTTCACAAAAACAGCAATACCGTACCGTACTGTACGTTCGTACCTACCTTGAGGTAGTTCCAACTCGAGAGAGACTTCTTGTTGATCAATGATGGTACCGGTACCGTAGGTGTACTAGGCCCGGGTAATAGCCATTGAAAGACAATGCGGCGAGTCTCTGATTAACCCTTCTATTTTCTCTTGGATCGACCCCAATTCTTGGATGGAATGGACCTCACAGAACTGACGGACACGAAAAATAATAATAAAAGAAATAATGATAATAATAGCAAATCTACTTGGCCTGTGTTTTCTAGTCATGTTGCGATTGTAGACTATTGAAGCGCTCTATTTTTATTATTCTTTTGTCTAGAAATTTCTTTGACCTTTCAACCATCACGAGTGTTTGAAAATGGTTCGCTCTCAAGCGCATGGCGATAGTAAACAACAACTGGGCGTAGTGAGTGAAGCTGCAATTGCTGAGTGTGCGTGTTTGTGTTTGTGTGTGTGTTCCTTATCGAATCACGGAACCCAACGTGTTCGGAAACAAGAGTCCGCCCGCGTTGTTCTTAACATCGGACCGTGGTCCGGGGAACACTTGCCAGAATCGCAAGGTTTCGTCACCGGCACCGGTCACGATTGTGGATCCATCGGGAGACATGGCCAAATACAACACTCGGTACGTGTGCCCGGTGAGAGTGACGACCTTGCTCAGGCTGGGGTATCGCCACACCACGATTTGGTTCAGAGAGTATCCGTGGGTGCTGACAATCTCGTTGCAGTTTTGCGACCAAGCCAGGTTACAAACCTGACTGCCGGTGTCAACGCAGTTGAGAGCAGATCCACTAAGAGTGTTCCAGAACCGAATGCACCGATCGGCGGTTCCGCCACCGCTGGCCAAGAGCCCGTGCTGATGGGGAGACCATGCAATCGCCTTGACCGCAGCAGTGTGGTCCGTGAAGCGATGGACGGGTGAGGTGGGATTGCGGCTGTCAACGACGTGCAATTGATTGTCATTGCCACCAGAAGCGAGAAACGCTGGTTCGTCGTACGACCACTTGAGACCGCAGACTTCTTGCCGATGGGCATTCAAACGGTTTGTATACGCCGCTTTCTCTCGAACGTCCCTCAAAAAGATCAATCGGTCCCGGCTTCCACTGGCCAGGGTGGGTCCGGACCACGCGAGGGTCCCGACTCGTGCCGTGTGGCCCGACATGGTCCGAACCTTTTTCTCCTTGATGGTATCCCACAACTGAACCTCGCCCTTGTTCGTGCCAACCGCCAGGTGTGTTCCTCGCTGCGCCCACGAAACGGATGTCACGTGGTCCTCAGTCTGCTGTAAATCACAGAGTTTTGTCACCTTGGAAGTGCAGGCACTCCAGAGGTATACACACTGGCCCAAGCCAACCGCCAACACGTTTTGAGACGACCAATCCACGAGGTTGAGATAAAAGTCGTCTTGCAGGGCCGGTGCGTCCAGTACCTTAAAGGGCACCTTGGCGATCTTTCTTCGATGCTTTTGCGGCGTCGCCATGAGCTGCTGGCTCGATGGGTTCCCAAAGGGTGTGAGGCTGAACGAGTTGACCACGGAGGTGGGTCCCATGGCACCGTCGTAGATGGTATCGCGATACGCCTGTCGCGGGCTTTGAAAGCGGAGCCGATTGATGCCGTCCCGGAGGGGTGCACCGCCGCCATTCTGTCTCGACGAGCCGCTTCCGTTTTGAGACGAATTGGCAGCAGCAGCAGCAGCAGCAGCATTGTACGAGTACGGGCTAATGTTTTCTCCCAGCAGTTCGGAACGAAGCAAGACATTGTGGAGATTTTGTTGGGTTGTGATCGAAGCGGTCTCGTTCACTCTGCCCGTGGCCGGGTTGACACTTCCGCCGCCGGCAGTGTTGCTCGAGTCGTCCGAACCAGCCCCCGCACCCGCACCCGTGGTGTTGGCGGTGTTGGAACCGGTGTCGCCGTGGGGCCCACCATCACTATCGCTACGGGATCGTCGTGATTGCGAGGACGGTGATGCCCCGTAATTCGACGATGAATTCGTTTGCATGGATTCCCAAAGGTTGATATTGTTCAGATTGGAGGTAGCACGGGATGGAATGAATCTATCTGAAATCCCCATGTCCATCGAATTTGCAAGTCTCGAGTTTCTTCTCCGCCGCGAGGAGGTGAGGGTAGTACTGTTGCCGTTGCTGTTGCTGTTGTTGCCGCTACTCGTGCTACTTGTCGCATTGTATTGGGAGATGCTGACGTTGCTGTTGCTGATGTTGTTGCTGTTGTTGTTGTTGTTGTTGCTGCTGCTGTTGCTGCTGCTCAAAAAAGTCATAGTTTGGTTGTTGCTAGAACGCTTTTCAAGTCTCGGTGATGGAGGGAACAAGAAACGTGTTGGTGATCTACCGCTGCTCTCGTCTTTCGTCGCAAAGATTGACTTGGGACGGAAAATCATTTTCGAATCACTATCAAAATTTCGTGGAATGCCCGGAGGTGGCAATATGTTAGCGTTGTTGTTGTTGTTGTTGTTGTTGTAATCGCATGAAACAAGCAACGACCCTCTTGATGTTGTTGCGGATGACGATGACGGTGATGGTGCTGACAAGGGAGATGTCAATACCGAGACGGGAGATTTTGCCGTCGGAACACTCTGAAAAAAGACGGAAGATGCGGCCAACCTCTTGGCGTACTGTCGATCCAATCGAGAACGTGAGGGTGAGGGGAGTTTCATTCCCCGCATCGAAGCACAAGATTGTAACGACGTTGGCGTGGAGTGTCGCGATGACGAGGAAGAAGATCCTCCGCAATCATAGCTCGGTCTCCGATGATGATCGTTCGCAAAATTCAGGTAAGGAGTTGTTGTGACATCCGTTGTGGTGCTCGTTGCGGTAGTGTTTGTTGCGGTCGAACAGGTTGACATGGGTGTGCTTGTCATCAGCTTTTCTGGGTGACAGCGGCGAGTCCCCGTGACAGGCGGAGACGAGTGAACGTGATCGTCGTAGGAGACTTGGATGTTCAGTCTGTTTCGTGGGGTCTTCGTGACGGTTGCCAAATCCATTGCAGAACTCCGTTTCGGACCGCTATCGTCGTTACAAAGATCATCACCGATCACCGACATAATATCCGTGAATTCCAGTTCCGTTTCCGGATGCGTTGTGGAAGAGTTGGAGCTTGCCATTATGTGTTAAGAGTTATGAATATACTTCGTATTATGTTGTGTTTGTGCGTGTGTACCTCCGTAGAGGAGAGGTGGCTGGTCGTGGTAGCTGATAGAGGAGGCAGCGATGCTGTGCGACGCTGAAAACCAAATTATGTCAAAGCTCGATCGATTCAACGTTAGTCCGATTCGATTCGTTTCAGCTTTGATTCGTTTCAGCTTTGATTCGTTTCAACTTTGATTGGAATCGACCCAGAACTCTTTCAGCGTTCACAATTCGGAGCGAGAATTTTTTGGTTTGATTCGGTTTGGTTTGGTTTGGTTTGGTTTGACACCTCCAATCGAATGGCTCTCCCCTTCTTGATTCGGTAGCACTTAGTTACGCTGTCACTATCTTCTCTTCGGAGACGATTGAGTTGTCTGTCTAATGCAAGTGGTTTAATTTAGTTAGTTTCTTTTTTCAATGAATTCGAAACCAGCAATGTGTATACTGGATCACAGTCTTGTTTGTTGCCCCGATTCCTCGTTCCGGTTGCTCTACGGTAGCGGAAGGGGAGTTGACCTGTTGTGGGACTTGCAACAAAACAAGTTTCGGGCCCTAAAGGTAAGATTTACTGGTACGAGTACGAGTACGAGGTATCCGTACCGGTTCAGTTCGTGTCGAACAGCACCGTAAAACTACCGTACGGTCCCCTACTCGTAATTAATTACCATCTGGTATAGTATAGTACTCAATTGATAGGCTCGGTAGGTTCGGAAGCAGCAGCGCTTCGAAGCGCGCAATTTTTTGGCAACTTTATCTAACTACTCCGCCACCATCTGTACATTCACGGTTTTAGTACCTACATTCGCCGTAATCAGAACTTCTGGAACGGTCACTCAACGCGCGTTTGTCCTCGCTCACTCATGTATTTACGCTCAGTATACTCATTATTTGCGAGCTGACAACACATACAAAACGCATCAAAGAACACAATATTAGATTTTTGCGCTGAACAGCGTACTCATACCGTACGACTGGGTACGTACTGTACCATGTTTGATAGGCAACGGAACGGAAGGAACTGTTGTTTCTTTGAATATGTACGGTACGTACGAGGTTCGTTACGAGTAGATGGTAATTAACAGAGGTCATAACTTACTCGGGTGTTGTCGGAAGCAAGCGTAATCTTACCGGTACGAAGTAGTACGAAGCATACGTTACGTAGGACCGACCCATGAAAAGATTACATTCTTAATCGTACATTTTCCGTTCTTTGATGGCACGCGTCAATCTGAAAACAAAACGGGGGTATGGGAAATTCGACTATTATTCTTTTTTCGACTGCAGGAACAATTCTACAGTAGGAATTGTACGGTACCCGTACTACTCGTAGATCCACCGGAAGATGTCCTTTCTGCCGTAAAGTACCGTTGGGTCGCGGGAAGCTTGTTGTTGGTGACGATGACTCTCGCGGAGTGATGACAGAGCAAGGCTTCTCGAACATGACATCATCACAATTAACACACAGTACGAGTACGGTACGTACGGTAGTATCTTACTTTCAAGTTAACAAATTATGGGTGTACCGGTACAAGTACGTACCGGTACGAGCACCGGTAGGCAAAACTAATTATTGAAGATGGTTGGTTGATCCAGGATGGCTGACACTATTTAGGTACTTGTACCGTACCGGTAATTACTCTTCTTGTACTTTCTTGATGCAGTACAAACAGTCACTCCTATTGTTCAACAAACACGAAAATCGAATTCATCATACAGTAGGAAACAGCAAATTATTTGCAACTAGGGGGGCATGACACTTCTTACGCGTAACAAAAACGCTACCACAGTTTTATCGTTATGATAGAACTACCGTACTAGTAAGGATTCTGAAAACCAACTTGTGCAGTAACAGTAATATTAGACTTGTGTTTTTGGATTTAGAATATTGATAGTGAGAGCCAAAATTGCAATCAATTCGGAACCGTGACTGTTGGGTTCTCGATTCATCTCGAAGAATAGCTTTCGTGACCGTAAAGGTCGAAACATGCATGAATTTTGATACCAAGCATTGTGATTTCGCGAGGCAGGAAGGAAATCCCAGCACAAGTTTCCAAAGGCAGCAGGTTCTTGCCATGATGACGGTGCACTATAGTTCCTGCCGTACCGTACGGTAGTACGGTATGGAACAATGCAACTTGGATTTTGGCTGCAAGGGGGAAAATGGGAGAAAATGTTACATGATATAAGTTATTACTATTACTGTACAATGCACACGATGTCATCACTTCACATTAGATCGCCTTGGTGTTGTACGATACGATAATGATAATGATTCTTTCTCTTCGTCTTCTTGCTAGTAGATATTATGCTAAAACACACTCGGCTCATCGCCAGCGTGCATGGTCTACTATGTAATCGACTCTACCACTCATCGAGCAGAAGGCTCTATTTCCCCGTGCCAATCACTCAACAAAACTGGATTTTCAATTTGTGCGACATGCTGTTCATTCCTTGCCGATCATGATCAAGCCGCTCCGAGTATTGGATCTTCTGACATGCCACCGGTCACCGAGTCGTGGGCGGATGGTGGTGGAAGCGAAGAAGGAGCCCGATTGTTGTCGGAAACATTCATATTGACATCCCCATGCTGTTCCTGGTGGTGTGATGATGACGTTTGTTGCGTTGGTGGTAGCGGTGAAATAGCACTCATAGAAGAGTGCGGTTGATGCGGTTCGCCTACCACCATGTCTTCCCCGAACGGCTCACTAGCGTACGATTCTGGGTAACCTTGAATCCTAAGATTCAATCTTCTCAAAGTCATAAACTTTCGAATTTGCAACATTTACGAAAAAGACAGCAAATAGAAAAGGTGAGAAAATTTGCATGATATGAACAAAAGTGTTTCGGATCGACCCAATGAGTTCGAGTACAGTAGTTGGGTAAGCTCTCAAACAGTAACATACGACAAATGCTCAACACTCACTTCGTCCATCTCTACCTGTATGGCCGCTGAACGCATTTCCGGAAGAGGTTCCCCAACTTTTCGAGTGAGCTTCGGCTGGTAGGGACAGACGTGTCCCTTCTTTGGTGCACCACACTGAATTGTTTCAGAAAAAGACATTTTGGAAGAAGGGGGGTGTAAGCGACATATCTCGGCATGTTTGTTTTGGCATTTGTTCGTGCATTGGTGTCGACGACAAAAACAGTTCCAACCAAAGAGAAACGAACCAAGGATTCAATGACACCACACGACATCACACAGACAACACAGAAAAGACGCAATTTTCAACGACAAGACTTTACCCAACATGAGAAACGTACCCTTCCACACTTGTAGCTCCCCCGGCCCTTGTCTTTGGAATTGTTTCCTTCGGTTGCGACGGAATTAGCGCCATCGTCGTCTGCTCCTGCTACCGATCCTCCTCCCGGTCCAGAGCGTGGCGAAAACAAATTGTCATAGTCGGAAGCATCCGTCCCGGTGGTGGCGGTCGTCGGGTCACCGTACGTTACGCTCCCCATAGCCTCCGGGGATGACCGCTGGCGCGAGTGGCCCGAAGTGCGAGACGGAGAGCCTCCGTACATTCCAGCGGATTGGGGTGGCGGCGGCGTCGGATTGCCGTAGGATTGGGGTGGCGGTGGACCCCGGTGCATCTGAGGAGGAGGGCCACTCGGAGGATAGGGATTGTTGCCATAGGATGGCGGCGGTGGCCCCTGGGTAGACTGATAATACCCCCCTTGGTAACCAGATTGTGGCGGTGGACCGCCCCCATTCGATGGAGGAGCACCGTTCGGAGGCCCATCCTTCGACGGTGGTCTCGACGATGGTCTCGACGATGGAGGAGGGCCGAGTGGCTTTTCTCCTCGGCGTGGTGGTCCCGGTGGCCATATGGTTGTGTACGGATTATCTCTGGAAGGATAACCAACTCCGTAGTTTCCACGATCGGGACCCATGGATGGGCCACCGTGCTGGGGATGCATTGCCCCGGGCGGTGGAGGACCCGAGGACCCGTGACCCCAAGAATGTGGAGGTGTGGGAGGAGGATGCCCCGGCTGCTGCCACGGGTGATAACCGGATCCTATGGGAGGCGGGCCCGCCGGTCCACTGTAGGGTGCATATCTACCGGAAGAAGGCGGATGTTGTCCATAGTATCCATCGGGTGGAGGAGGACCAGACCCCATATGACCGCCCTCTCCCTTCAAACGTTTGACTCGATCTGGTGCGACCGACATAATTAAATTGGATTCGAATTCGCGTTGATAGTCCTCTCCGTTTTAAGGGTAAAAGAATGTATGCTTCAATTCGAATCGGTTACCCAATCAAACTGAAATGGTAGATTGATTATGCGATATATACGCAATGCGTTTTCGATGAACAAGATAGCTACGTTGCTGTAAATACAGATCTGGTTTGCTTTGCTTTCAAGGTCAAGAAAAATAACTGTTGTAGCCGTGGCTCCTGGCGTTATTGTTATAATTGCTGCTGTTGTTGTTGTTGCGGCTGTTGTTGTTGCTGCTGATGCTGATGCTTTTACTTCCTCAAGTGTTGATTGATTCTTTAGGTAGGCTGTCCTTTCGGCTCCTTCGAGAACTCCAAGGTTGTTCGCCTATACACTCGCAGTGGTAAGTTCAGTCGCAGTACTTGTAGGAGCAAGAAGGATAATCAGACGGAGTATTCAACAACTACAAGTACTCACAAGAAGAGCATGTTCCTCTTTTCTCTGAGGAGATGAAGAACCGCACAGTCTTTGCCGTAACAGCAGTACGAGTGCGAGTGCGAGTGCGATGCCGGTAATGATGATGTTATGACTAACGAGTCTTACAGTGCAGCGGAGTTTTAGGATGCTTCGCACTAACAATTTCACTCCAACTCTCAATGTATCCGTTGAATTTATAATCTTTATAAGTGTATTAATACTATTATATACGATTTGGTGAGAGGCGCGACCACAGAATGCTCCAATCGTTTCGAGTGAAATTGTACAAGCTTAAATGCGACCTGAAATGAACCGAAGTTATGTTAATGGGAACACAAGTGCTTATCTTCTCAACCATTGTTGATACGATGAGGAGACTACAATACAATACCCGTGATATGGTACGGTACGTACGTGCGGTACCTTGTACCCTTCGAATTCGAAAGAATTCGTACGAGTTATCTACGCAATGGCACATACGGTAATCTTACCTCATCGTGGATATCATGAAGTAAAGCCGTAGCTCACAAAAAACGGAAGAAATTAATAACAAAAATTGCTGGAAGTAGAAGAATGGACTGCCGTTCTCTAGCCTGTAGATTCGATGCATGCAGAGCGTAAAAGTTGGAGATTGAATAGAGAGACGAGTGCAAGTACTTAGTTTCTCGCGCAATCACAACAGACAGAGAGATAGCATTGCCAGTGTTTTCGAAGGGCAATCAAAAGGTGCAACGACTGCCCGATTCGGTGGACAAATAATGCCGCGATACAACCAAGTCCCTGGGTGTGTCATCGCTTCGGTATCCTTCCTTGGTCGTCTTATGAACACAGGTATGACTTTGAACATCGCACTAAAATGACGACCATCCCAATCTGCGATACAACGGCAATATTCCCGACGGTGTCGCATGCATAACTGACTGTGGAGAAGGAGGATATTTCTCTGCATTGATGAAGAAGATGGTGCATTTGACCTCTTTTTTTATCATCGCCGCCATTGTCGCAACACCGATAAAACCGGTGCAATTATACAGCACAAATAAAGCAGTATCCTTAACCACGTGTCTTGAAATGTGGAATACAGTACTATGAAACTTGAAGAAATTAGATCACGCTTTCGTGTTTAAAACAGTTCAACGCGCTTTGAAAGAATATCGATGATAAGAATGTCAGATATTGACTATATACGATACAATGAATAAGTGCTATTGCTAATGATGGAATTTGTATAAATACGCAGGGTAGATCGATTAGCAATGGTATCATCGTCGCATTAGAACAATACAAATTCGAGAATGTAGGAGGGCAAACATCATACCACATATTGTTGCCGACACCACTGTTTCAGCTGTCTCTCCTGCTGCCAATACTGCACACTAGCATTCTTTGTACATTTTCACTCTCATAATAATATACTTATCGACTGTTTTCTCTCTGGGTCCCGAAGACAAATTGTTGACGCCAGACTCGCTCGCTCGGCATTGTCAAAAATTGGAAATCTCTTTCAGCTCCTAGAATTTCGGAACAACGCCAACTTTCCTTCCCTCGTCTGAATTTCAAGGTCTTTCTCGGTTGTTGTGAAGTTAATCGTGATCAATAGTGTCGATCGAGTACACTGGATTGTGCATGGTCGTCATTGTCATTTCTTCTATCCGAGAAATAATTATTCAGGAAGTCACAAAAGGGAAGAAACCTACCGATACTAAATCTATCACTGCTTCTTTTTTTTTCGTGAAACGATAATACGAAGTACTTCGTACCGGTATTATCGTAATCACAAAAAAAATCATGATCGCGTTCCACGACCTATTGTATTATCCGGTAAGATTTTATGGGTACATAGGGGCGAAATGAATGAATCGAATGAATCAATTGGCCGTTCTCACGTTGATTTTTGTGCTACGGTACGTACTCGTACGATAACAAGCAGTATCGAAATTCAACAGCCTACCGTGCGACACATGTCACCTGCGTGACCCCGCCAAAACGGTTCGAGAATCGCTGAATGATAATTTTGATCAGATTTTGGAGATTGGAGGGAAATGTTGGCATCAACGAAAACACAATTTCCCAGTTTAGGACCACAAAATCAATTTCAGCATGCATTAATTTAGTAACTCTACTAGAGAGGATCGGTCTGTTTCGAAACATCGTTGGATACAATATACAATTGAGTTCAGTTCAGCAAAAGTCACTCACTCAACATGAAGGACCACAAAGTGGTTGCCATGCCCGACCGAGAAACTCTGGGACGGCAGGTTAAGGTCGCAGAATTTGCCGCCTCCCAACAAGCGAAATCTCCGTTGCCCAGACGTCCTTCGACTATCGGTAGTTCGAGACAGGGAAATTCGAGCATTTTCCGCTCGAACAGTCCTGGAAAAAGGCCTATATCGCGCTCCCGCGACATTGTTCAAGAAGTCTACGACCGAATGGGAGTCAATTACGTTCGAGGTCAGAACTCGGTTGAATTGTACGACAGTACTTCGTCGGTTTCGATCAGTTCTCTCACCAAAAAGGAGACGACCCACTCAGCCGGCCGAGATAGTCCCGTTTCATCGATTGTGTCGAAGATGTCGGGAGCTTACATTCAAAACGATCAGCACAGGGAGAACTCAACCAGAGGATCGGGCGTCCCAAAACGGCTTTCCATTTCCATTGACACGAGACACGAATACGACGAGAAAGATGACGACCGCGTGTCCATGCGCAGTACACGATCCGTCTCCATCCGTAGCACAAGATCCGTCAAATCAATGCTGAGTGTTTTCAGTGGCGGCAAGAGTGAGGTCAGTAACAGAAGTTTTACCCCTCCTTACAAAGCTCCATTCAAAATTGTCACTGCTACCGAGGACAGAATCGAATTTCGTAATGGTAACGACAACGACAACGACACCAGCATGTCGATTGTATCTCTCGAAGAAGGCCAATGGGTGAACAAGCAACAACAACAACAACAACAACAACAACAGCAGCAACAGCAACAGCAACAACAGGAGGTAGGAAAAATCGAGACACCCAAGTATGGCCGGTCGTCTTTCGGGTCGTCTGTGCAAAACTCCAGATTTGCACCAAATTCTATGAAAAAAATCACGACGAGCCCTGTCACCAAAGACGCAGAACGGGACGAAACGATTGATAAACTCGTGGAAGAAAAGCTACAGGCAAAGATTGCAGAATTGACTGCAAGCTTCGAAGAGAAAATTCGTCGGATGGAGGCGGAAACTAATGCAAGACTGGAGAAAATGGAAGAGAAGCTGAAGGCGCTCTCCAAGGAAGAATCCCCGAAAATCGCAACACCAAATTCGAACTTTTCTATTGTTGCGAGACCAGTTCAGAGACACAATTTCGCGTATGATCGGTATCGGCTATGATACGAAAATTGCGACCAAGGATGCAGTGGGCCTTTTGAAGATGCGCCTTTCGGAAAAGAACCATGTTTGTGAATAGCTTATGTTTACGGTCGTTCGTGAAGCCGAGCCAAAACGAATAGATATCACAAACGTGTGTGATTCTATAGTTTATGATATTTTGTTAGCAACTGCAATCATACGTGAGATCGGAGAGCAACAAATATCAAGCAAAAATATATCATTTTCATGCCCGTATACCGTGATACGGCGCAAGCTGGAGCTTCGGTCCAACTCCGTGTGGACCATCGAAAAACTCGGACCGCTCGTCCATATTACAAAATATCTTCTGAATTCCCATCATTTCGTATGGAATAAATAATATCCCAACATACCCAAATCCAACAACCAAACCGCCAAACCGCATGCACATGCACGCACACATGCACACACACACACACACACACACACACACAAGCAATAGAACTTGAAAAAGTGCTTTAGAAAGTCAAATATGTTATTTGAGGAAGTGCACAGAAGAAACGTCTAAGATTCATAAGGTTCATAAACAGTACGAATTACATGGTTATCATTATTATTAGTGTCAAGAATCGCACATCTTTGATAACAAGTTCTCGCTTTACAAAAGTTGTATCTCGAATCATCGTCGCTATCATTTCCGAGGAACTATAAATATAAATCGCATTGTGGCTGGTTTTTGGATTCCAACGAATCAATCTATCGATCGATCGGCTTTCGAACGACCGAAGCACCGCTACGATTTTCGTGACCTCTTCGCGGCGCTTCCAGGAGCGGTCGCAGAAGTGATAGTGGCAGTACTAGGAGGTCCCTTGGTGGTGGCGGCCGCTTTTGGCGTTTCAACCCCCGGTGTCTTGGGCAGAAGCATCGCGGGGGACGAAGCCGCTGCTGCGGCTGCGGCGGCCGCCGCTACGGCTACCGTCGTAGAAGGCAGGATTGTGCTGGCGTTGGAATTTGACGGAGCAACCACAATCCCGGTCTTTGCAGCCGCTGCCGCTGCGGCTGCCGTTTTCGCCGCCGCTGCCGCGGGAGAGTTCTTGGCTCTCGCGGCCGCCGCCTTGGCTGCGGTCGACCCGGCCGCCGGCAACTTGGATGACGAAGCGGGGCTCTTGCCGGTGGTCGACGATCCATCGCTCTTGCGTTTTCGTTTGACCGTCTTTTTCTTGGTAGCGGTGGTCGTCCCCGTCGTGCCGCCCGCCGCGCTATTGGTTCCCGGTGCGGATGCGGATGCGGATGCCGATGCCGATGTGGATGCCGATGCGGATTTGGCACCGTCCGTGTTCGCACCAGCGACCCCTTTTTTGGCTGCGCCGACCTTGCCCTTTCCGGCCGTCGCGACCGACTTTCGTTTCGTGGTCTTGCCTTTTGCGGAAGCAGAAGAGCCGGTGGTGGTCTTTGCCGTCGTTGCCGAAGCCGCCGGTTTGGCGGGAGGCGCGATGCCAAACAAGCTTTCCTCGTCCAGAACCTTGTCTTCGGGGGCAACCGCCGATCCGCCAAGGCGAGACAATCGGAGGCGCTTCGATTGGAGCTGACCTTCTCGTTGCAAGAGCATCTTTTGGAGTGTTACCAGCGTGATAACGTCCTTTCTCACGGTATCGTACAGGTCGCAAACACGTTTCGTCGGGAGGGGTCGTTTGGGAATGTTCAATTCGCCGAGAATTTGGTCCATCTTCGTCAATAGCGACTTGTTGATGCCCGAGGAGCCACCGGTGGCGGGTGGAACGAGCCGTCCCGATTGTAGGTACGGATGTTGCGGCATGGGGACCGGGGCCGTCGAAGCAAAGTATTCGTCCAAAACATTCGACGAAGACGAATTCGTGACTTCGTTGTGGCTTTCACCGGCGCCGGTTTTAGCACCGTCGTGGATGCCGGCAATAATCTCCCCGGCAGCGCTTGCCGCCGCCGAGGTGACGGAATTCGGTACTGGTGTGGCCGATCGCGACGGACCGCGAGATGAGGAAACGGTCGACGACATTGGACCACCGGAAGCCGATGCCGCCCTCGCCACTCCCGCTGCGGCGGATGCCGCCGCGACGGACTTGCTCCTTCCGGTGGTCGTTGTTGTTGTCGTTCCCACGGCCAATATGTGTCCCCCGTTTTTCTTGAGCTTGCGCAGCTGTGCCTCGACCGTTCGGAGCTCCTTTCGCAGCCTGAGCTCTTCTTCCTCTTCTTCCTTGCTGCGCCTCCACAATCGATCGAGGTGCTGGCGCCGTTCTCGTTCCCTCGTGTAGTCGAACATCTTGTTGGTCGTTCCCGTTCCAACGTGCGCGATGAGGGGCTGGTGGTGCTTGTTAGAGGTGGCCAGGGCCCGAGCGGCGGCCGATTCCAAGAGCAGATTGTTGGTTTTTTCCTGTAGTGCGATTTGCCGGGTGGTCCCTGTTCCGGCACCGTCTTTCGGAGCAGCGGCTGCGGCTGCAGCGGTGGCGGCCGTCGAAGACGCCGTGGCACCCATGCCGCCCACCGTGGTTGCCGTGATTGCCGCCGTCGCCGTCGTCGTTGTTGCCGTTTTTGTTCCTGCCGTTGCTGTTGCTGTTGCTGCCGTTGCTGTTACTGTTGCTGTTGCTGTTGCTGTTGCTGTTGCTGTTGCTGTTGCTGTTGCTGCTGTTGAAGCTGACGTTGACGTTGACGTTGACGTTGACGTTGTTGGTGCTGCTTTTCCTGTTCCCGATGGTGCTGCTGTTCCCGATGGTGCGGATGCTGCAGAAGCCGCCGCTGCCGATTTGGCGGCCTCGGAAAGAGCCATCGCTTCGGTGGCCGCCTCTTGCGCGATTCGCACCTGCGCCAAAATGGCGGCAACCCCGTAGTATCGGTGCTGCAGGTCTTCGATCTTTCTCGGACACAGCGTTCTGGCATCGTTGCTATTGCTATTGCTATTGCTATTGATGTTGCTATTTCCATTGCTACCACCACCACCACCGTGGTTGTTGTTGTTGTTGTTGTATTCCAAACCAAATCGATCCAGGATCACCGGCCACCGACACTCGAAGGTTCGCGCGAGCTCTAGAAGCCGATCGGTCTCGCTCCGGGTCCACGTCTCGCTCCGCAGGTGGGCGTCGTATTCCTCGGTCGTGTACGCGATCGGATCCATGTGGATATCGAATTTCGCGTAGGGATAATCCGTGTATTCGACGTTGGCTCGGACCCAGTGGCGAAACTCGGCTCCGTCGGTGCGGCTGGACGAGGCAAAGGGTGCCCAGGTCCAGGGCCGGGCCCGTTTCGACGATGAGATCCACTTGCTTCCCACCTTGACCTTGAGTTCGGAGGTGGTGGTCTGGTTCTTGGCAAGTTCTCCGGTTATTTTGGTACCAGTGCCAGTGCCACCCGTGTTGAACGTGGGAATGATCGGGGGAAGGCTGGCGGAGGCCGGATCTTGGTTCTTCCCCCGGAGCAAAGTCATGACCTCCTTGGACATGCTGGCGATCTCCACCGCCGAAGGAGCCGGTGCACCGGGCTTTGCGCCGCCGCCATTATTCGCAGAGGAAAGAGGAGGAGCGGGAGCGGGAACCGATGCCGCCGCCGTCGGTGCCAATATCTGAGCAACGTCTCCCATTGTCTAGCCGTTATCGTTTGGGGCGGTTGGAGTGAAAGCGAGTCGGGAGTTACGTTTGTTGTTTTTTCTTGTTACTGCCGTGTGCAACGTGATCGTGTATTGTCGTCTGAGTCTGAGTCTGAGATTTGCAGCCTTGGTTCTCGTATCGGTTAGCCGCCCTGCGAAGGGAATTCGAACCAATAAAACTGTACAAGTCTATTGTTGCGGTCGTGAACGAAGAGGTAGGGCTGTTTTTGATAATTACAGACTCTTCTCGTATGGAATGTCCCTCCGTCCGCCTCTTGCATCAATGGATAGGATGCTTTATGAGTTACTAAAAGTATCTAAGTCAATCTTTGTGAAAACATGTGTTGGATGTTGGATGGAAATCAAAAAGTAAACGACGGCGCCTGACTTATTTTGATACCTATCGCTCGTACCTATTAGGAGTACCGTATGCAAAATAAAATGTAATTCGTAGTTTTTAAGATTTTAGGGTTATTCGTTCTTAGTTTCCCCCTTTTCTAACGAGTTAGCGATAAAGACGATGAATTTAACGGTCATTCTGACGCGGGCTTCTTTGGGTACGATACGAAACCGTGGTTCTCTCACAATCTTTGTTGTCACCTGCTTAACAGGTACATTATATTGTAACCAACCCACTGACACACTCTGTTCGCATCCATCGACAAACGGATCGAACACGAGAGTAGTCGTCAATCACAGTGCTCGTGCAAACCATTATCCCGACCCATTCCAGTTGCAGTTGCAGTTGCAGTTGCAGAACGAAAGGAATTCGCCATGCCAAGAACCGACCAGACAAAGGCGAGAACTCCGTCGGCCAAGCGTCGCCTGAAATTCGGCGATGACGCCAACAACACGCCCAAGACTTCATCATCATCATCGTCGTCTTCGACGACGACGACGCCGGTTGTGTCCGCCGCCTGCTGTTGCGCCTAGCTTGGTGATGGGGACTCCCGAAAAAAAGAAACGACGCCGCGACCGCCAGGACGGAGTCATCACCGGGTATTTTTCGTCTCCCACCAAGACCCTAGGGGCGGCGGTGGTGGTGGTGACACCCGAAACGAAGCAACAGCAACAGCAACAGCAGTCGCCCCGACCGCAAACTACCCAGGAGCCCAGCAGCTACACCTACGTTCCGGAACACATCCACAAGAATCTCCAGTACCAGCGCCGCGGAAAGGCCGTCCTGAGCGACACGATGCAACGCGTCTTTGACCTGGTGGAAGAGCACTGCAACATCCCGGCCGACTTTGAGAACGACCGCAGGTACGGCCCCCTCAGCGGGACGTGCTTCGAGGAACGCCTCGTCCACGCCTACGATCGCGGCTGGATCCAATCGAAATCGAAATCGAAATCGGAATCGGCCGGTGTCGAAATCTGCACGCAGTGTGCCGAGCTGGGGCACGGGCGGGACGATTGCCCCACATTGATCTAGGAGACACCGCGCCGCGGGGAAATGGATCCGGATGATGATCGAACCGGGGCACGGTATGGTACACGTCTCGGTTTCGATTTCGATATCGATATCGATATCGAGGAAGACGGCACGGCCTTTGCAAACCACCGTTCCCGTCCCATACGGGGTTCGGTTCGGAGTGCCATGGTGGGTGGTGGGTATATGCAATTCGACTCCTCGAGGGGCTTGGACACGTGTGTCACGCACGCATACATGGAATGCATCATGGGATATCAATCGGCAGATAATCTAGGAATTGTTTGAGTATTACGAATCTAAGCACGACGTTGTATAGCACGATTGATTGTCCCACATTATTGACACGGCAAAGAACTGCACGCACACTCTGTGCTACGACAAAACGCAATTTGAAGGCTCTGAGTTTGTGCTAAGCGAAGGGAAGTCAACAAAAGAGATCCCAGTTCCGTGGAATCAACAGAAACGAAAAAACACAATAATAGTAACCCAAAGAAAAATAGGCACTACACCTCGTGTTGAATGCAATTTAAAAAACTATCCCGAGTCTTTATGTAGACATTTGCAATGCTCTTGTTTGCTCGTACCCGTAGTTTAAGAATGGATACGGCACGGTACGGTACGGATCGTGCCAAACAAACCAAACCGTGGTGGCATGGCAGTCGCTACGAAAATAGGTTTGCCAGCCCCAGCCATTCCGAGGGGTTGCTTGGAGAAGGTTGCCACCAAAACCCCGGGGAGTGGCGAATCCACGAATTTTCGGCCAGAGCAAAGTCTCGCTCCAGGGGAGACCCCCATCCCCTGGAACGAACGATTTGTGTGAGCCGATTCAAGCAATCGGATCGCGTTGCAAAGTGGCCTTGTCCGGAACTGATCCCACCGAACAAGCCCGCATCGGAAACGCTTCCCTCCACGTACAAGACGGGGCTGGTTGTTTTTTGTTTGTGGTTCTTGTGGTCGTTGTATTGGGTGTAATTGGCAACCAGTATGGACATGGCAATGTCTTCGCAGTTCTTGTGTTTATCGACGTGGTCCTTTATTTCTTTCGGGAAGGAATCATCGTTGCTGTACAATTCCAGATATTTGGAATGCAAGAAACTGGCCTTGGTCAACACGATATTGAATTTTTGCTTCCAATAAATCTTTGGCCAGAGGTGATAGACGAATTGTGGTTCTGGAATTGGAATCGAGGGGTTGGCCGGGTCGTGCTGCTGCTGCTGCTGCTGCTGCCGAGCCGATGGAACCGCCAGGCGGGGATAAAATCCCACCATCGCATCGGGTTGTTCCTTCCAGGCCGAGAACGCTTCGTGAAGAGAGACACAGCTCACGCGTATATCGTCGTCTACCATGAATATGGAGGTGGTTCGGAGCTGCGGGATGGGTTCGAATCGAGCGTTCAGTGAATCCTTGTCTTTTTTCAGCACCGTCACCGGGACTCGATTGTTATTCGTCTCGTTGTCGATGTCGATGTCGATGTCGATGTCGATGTCGGATCCGGTAGTTTTTGTTTTGGTTGGTTCCGACAGTTCGCGGTCGGGAGTGGCTCGCAAGGGTTGTGGCGGATCATCGTTTCCCCAAAAGAAAGCGTCCGGGGGTGGCTCGTTCGCTTGATCCGCCCATACCACGAATACCTGACCGACACTGTATCGCCTTCCACAGGTTTCGGCATAATGCTGCACGGCCCGTTTCAATCGTTCCGGTCGTCGAAAGGTATTGATTACGACCGCAAAAGAGGACGGAGACGACGACGACGACGACGACGACGAGGCGGCGGGAAATTGCCGTTTCGAACCACCGAGACCGGTTCCGTGAAAACAGCGATCCCAGATCCCCACGAACCCAATTAGCAGAATCCAGAGGGCGACCGTCCCGAGGCCGACCCTGGTCCGTTTCGGAACCGACCTCCACCGCATCGCGAGCGTTCGAACGTGGGTCAAAAGAACGGTGCGCCGTTTTTGCTTGCCGTATCCGTATCCGTATCCGTACCCGTACCCGTACCCGTCCGTGCGTTCGTGCCCATTCGGTTCGTTGCAACACTCACACCCGGTCTCTCTTCCAACTCTCCTCATCGACCACGACGATGACGATGACGATGGCGATGACGATGACGAGGATGGTGGTGGAGTTGCAACGTGCCGCCCTCCATGTTGAATCTGTCTATTCCTTCGGGGTGCTAGACTCATTGCACGGAGGAATGAGAGATATTGAATCCGTGGTTTGTTTCTATAGTTTTAGGTTGCTTGGTTCAATCTCATAGTCACCGAACATCCAAAGTTCTCGCACTAATACCGTAGAAGAGTGCCAACTTGTCCTTTTTCTTTCGTAGAATTCTTCCTACCGGTACGTACCGATTGGATGACCGAATAAATCTCAACAATCTAATTTTACCGTAAGATACCGTAAATATTTACGTACGCCAAGCCGATTTTCATCCCGAATGTTTTTTGAACTTCGGTAGATTTTGAAGTTGTTTTTTCAAATCTGTGAAGCACAGCGGAACACAATAAAGTAAGAACTTACGTGTAAGTGATTGTGTCGTGCTCGCTACGGTATATGCCTCCATAGTCACGCTCGCTCGCCTTATTTTCATCCATTCGTGTATGATACCGTAAATCTGTGTTAGGTCCCATTATTTGGTCCCCGCTTGGTGGGTGGCTGATACTAAAACCGTGCTATCGTAGCATGTCTGTTTGATCGCGCGATGCGAGTCTGGAGAATTTATGTTGAATGAATGAATCGAATCGTCGCAAATAAAAAGTACGAAGCAATAATTTTCAAAAGCATCCATCCCGGAGTGAATCCAGCAAGTGCGCCGTGGTCATCGTCTCCCGTCTTCACTACTTTCTCTCTTTGTCGATCCCAACAGTTCGACACGACGAAAACGAACGCCTACACACACGGTACCATACCCAGTGGTGATTGCCCGAACAGATTATTTGCTGTCGTTGAACAACGAGTAGCTAGCTAGCTAGCAAGCAAGCAAGGCGCTCTGTCGAAAAGGTCGATCAATCAACACATCCAGCAGTCTTCCGCCCTCCTTCTCGAATACCATACACCATGTTTCTCCGACGCAACAGCAACAGCAACAGCGCAAATGGCTTGCACCACGGAGCGATCATGGATTCGTCCAACTCCCCTCCGTTGAAAGAGATTTCGTTGTTGCTGGACAACCTTGAAATTCTGGTGGCTGCTTCCATGAACACGTTTGTGGATCAGATGATAGCTTCCGTTCCCGGCACGGGTGACGGTTCCGACGCGAACCACGAACTGCAACAGCGGGGGTGGCTGCGGAGATTTCGAAGGGGATCGCAGGTAGAAAGCGAGCCAACGGCCAGCAGCGATGCGACGGCAACAACGACAACGACAACATCAACTGCCAGCAGCAGCAGCAGCAACAGCTACAGCACGCCAACCAAGACGTCTCCGCCCCGAAAGAGATTCCAGAGGAAACCACAACCCCAGGCTCGATTCGCTCCCATGAACAACGCCGATATGGGTTGCCTAGTCGAAACCCTCCGGCGAATTTCGGAACTGGTCGTGATCGGAGAGCGTGCGGCGGCCGACGTTCAAAGCGAAGAAGGCAAGCTTCGCGCGCTGTTGCGGAAGAAAAAGGACATCGAGAGCGCAAACGCAAACGCAAAATCAAAAGCAAAAGCAAACGAGCAGCAGCCGACAACCATAGAAAACGATGGGTCCAGCGCGAATGGCGGCAAGGACGAGGGCACGAACAGCAGCACGAACAGCAGTATGAACAGCGAGGAGAAAAAGCTTTCGCAGCAGCTGATGGAACAACAATGTGCGAGCATTCAGAAAAAGATATCCGAAAAGAAAGAATTTGCTTCCGTCTACGATCTTTTCTTCGAACGAAATGGTTTGGGGACAATTTCAGACATCCTGACCGGGAAGGCCTTTGATCTGCCAGGCTTTGTCGAAAAACGAAAACGAGCCGTAAAAGAGGAAATCAAGGGCTACGAAAACAGTCGAGAAGAGAGGAAAGCAGGAGACGAGATGCAAGAACAAGAAAAGAAGGATCGATCAGAATCCATTCTGAAATCTATCGAGGCATACCAGGGAACAGAAGCGTACACAACCACCGTGCTGTTGCCCCCGCTGGCCGTCGCGATTCAGGGATTTCAATCGACTTCGATTCTGGTTCAAAATGTCAAGCGTGCCACCTCGCTATTCTTCATCTTATCCAACAATTACATCAACCAGCTCATTGGTATTCCCCTGGAAGCGTATCACATTGCCGAACGAAACAAATTGGAGAGTTTGGGTAGCGATTTGACCTGTAACCACATGAACAGTCTCATGTCGCCGAGACGGTTTGCGAGTCCCGAGCTCGGAGAACTGGCGACTACCTTTGTTTCGTTTCTCAAATCCCTAGCAATGCGAATGAATGCAGAAACACTTCAATTCTTTTTGACGTATCCCAACGCCACCATCATTGAAGGCGACACGGATCTTTTGGAAGAGACACAGAACGATTTTGGGGACGACGACGATGACGACGGAGAACGTCCCCTCGACGAGGTTGTTTCGAATTCCCGCGCAAAGGACGAAATACCGGTCAATCGTCCCGTCGCTGTCAAAACCATTCGAGTAGAGTTTCCTCTGTACGAACGGGCGTTGGAATTTTGTGCTGCCCACCACGATTCCTTCGTGAGGACCACCGCCATGAACATATGTCTAAACACGCTTAGACTGACCACCATGGAAGCAAAAACGAAGGAAGAGGAGCCCGGTGAGGTTGCGGAAGAGGTGAACATGGAGGCTGCACTCGGAGACTCACCCGACGGAGTTTTGCACAATGCAAAAGCATTGCCCATGCGGGAGCGTTTGGCCATTGCCCAGTACGTTTGTTCGCCTTCTCGGGTCGAGAAGCTTGCGTCTCCCATCTTTACGAAGTTGGCTCAACTCTGGGGTGTCCTGGAGGAACAATTCCGGGATATGGAAATCGCCAGCAAAGCTGGCAAAGCTACTACTAGTAGTACCGAGGGAGATGATCGAATAAAGCCAAACGACAAAATTGCCAGAGCACGAGAAGTTGCTCGACGGAAAAAATACACTGGAATTTTTAATGATACTTCTTACAATCTACAGGACGAGCTGCTGCTTTTGGAAGACATGTTGAAAGTTGGACTAACATCTCTAAATGAGCAAGTCATTGAAATGATGTTTGCAACATTTGCCTACCCTCTGCTGTTGCAACCGTTGTTGCTGTATTTTCAGAGATCTCCGGTAGCTGCCGAAGTGTTGTTTGCGGATACCCTCAACGACCACAGCTTGGGCAGCGAGATCAAACAATCCGACGCGACTGCCACCGAGAAGGCCATAATATCGGCACCCGCAAAATCGGCTCTCTTTTGTTTGGCTGCTGCCTTTCAATTTTTGAACAATCCACCCCTTTTGCGACTGCTTTTCACGGCCGTGTTTCATCCTTTATCGCCAACTGCGGCGGGTGAGACCATGATTCGAGCGAAAGCCGATGTTGCCTGCATGGGAAAGGATGGAAAAGCTACGATTCGTATCGATAGGATAGATGACAGTGGCAAAACAATCTGTGACAATGACCGAGAGACGTACATATTTGGGACTGTTACGGGCCGGAAAGAAATTTCCGGCAGACGAAGCGGAAGCCAAACAAACGATTACAACGATACGTGTGTTTTTGTCTTGGCACCGGCACTTTCCGATATTTTGAAATTCTCGGGTGAAGACGGAGGTCTGGTCGCACGATCGCGTCACAACCCCTACCGAAAGGCAATATTTCAGTGTTTGACCCTGAATAGAGAGGTATCCGACTTGCAAGACCTGGCCGCCATGGCTGTTTATTCCGCCGTTTCGGTATTCGACGAAAAGTTTTTGGTTGATTTGCTTTTTGGAATGGATATCAAGCGATACAAAGACAATTTACCGAAGGACAATCGATTTGATGTATTTCGGGGTACTTCTGCGGATAACTTCGATGATGAACTCGACGATCGCGGCATGGGGAGTTCTATCTCCGCCAGCGTTGATTCTCGGTTGTCATTGGGTGCACTGGAGGGAGGCAAGATCGGTTTTGATTACATGAACGAAGTTATTGTTTCCTTCAAGTCCTGCATTTTGAATGCTGCACCAGGTGACAGCGGAGCATGGAAACTCAATTATGACTTGGTTGCTGCAAACGCCCTGATAACATGTATTCGCGGCAATTCCGAAGCAATAAGACGCGCTGCCGACGCCATCCGAGCACGGTATCGCCAAGCTTCGATATTCCTCGCGGATGTACCAGCTACCATCGATACATTATTTGATTCTGGAAAGCGTTGGAATCAATTGAAAAGCCTGGTCCCCATGAATGGTAACAAGAGAGGTGAAAAAGAATTGTATTACGGGGCAATCATGGATTTGATCGTTCGGCGAAATAGCTTGAATGGCGATGCGGTTGAATCGATATTGCACAACATGCTATATCTCACGAGAGGGGCACCGGACAAAACCGGACACGTATCGCTTTATGTTTCGGTTTCATCCGTTGGTTCCTACAAGGATGTGGGTTTCCGCGCAACTTCGTACTCGCCTCTAGAGCAGAGAGACGCAGCGGGTGCAGCAGTTAGCAATGCTATCGAGAGCACAAGCGCATTGCTAAAGCTTAATGCCTTCGTCTCGCTACTACAAGGCCTCGTTCAGAACAAGGAAGCACTCCGACATCAGAAAATAGGTGGCCTTATTTTCAATCCATCCACTGCGACGATTCTTCCAAATCCTACCGACAGCAAGTCAATATTCTCACCAATCTCCAACGATTTGGACAACGCACTTTTCGGCACCGATAGCAAGAATAGTTCATCCATTCGGGATCTCAAGGCAGGCACAATCACAACTCTACGTAGTAAGATGACTTTTCCCTGTGTCTGCGAAGTGCCCCCTTCTATGGCTCCTTTGTTTTCAGCAGAGGGAGCTAAAGTAGTTTCACAGGGCATCACATGGCAATCCTTGTACCTAGTAATAATGGAGGAAGATCTTGTGCTGGTAGAACCGGAGCGTGGTCCGGGCGGAAAGGGTCGTGTTGTCACCGTGTGCAGACTCGAGAATCTGACACTCGACAAGGATCCCGACGACGCAAGAGTGGATACGGCGGCACGACGACTGATTCTGATCTGCGAGAGCCCGGACTTGAAGCCTCCCGGTATGTTTCGATTCGAGGAAAAGCTGCAACCGCAGCAAATGGGTCCTTTCTCTCGTGTTAATCGATGGAAGAGCTCCCTGGACGTTTGGTTCGAGGACAGCAACGCTCTCCACGTCGCCTTTAGCAAGGTGTTTGAATACATTGTTCGAGCCAAGGCACGTCGCGGGAGTCGCATACGCCACTATCTTTCGCAAGGTAAACTATAACTATAACGTTTAGGTTGCAGCACGTGTAAACTGATCCGTCGAGAAAGTTGCAGATATTTTTTCTATTATACTTATTTGTAGATTACGGTAAAGCAACTGTAGAGTGTTGACGATTCATCGATCAATCAATTCGTTCATTTGATCGTGGAGGTCGCACTGAGCTCCAATTCAATTTATTCGTAGCTCGTCGTCAGCATCCAAGTCCGCGTCCACACCCACGCCCACGCCCACATCAACCCACGACACTCGATACGTAAATGTTCCAGAACAACGACACGGTGCTCGTAAAGAGCACGCGGAGCTCGAGCGGAACCAACCCAAAGTTGATCATGTTGGAAAAGGGAAAGACCCGGTACTGGGTCTTGATGATGTCCCACATGTGTTTCTGGCACTGTTCCGTCGCGTGGCTCCAGACCGGGAGGCGGTGCTTCTGTATCACCGACTCGAAGCAGTTGTACGCGTAGATGTAGAGCGGGAAAAAGGCAAAGGTCCCCACCGTCTGGTCCAGAAAGACCTGGGCGACCGTTTTCTTCAGGTTGGAAATGTTGCGGACGCGCTTTTCGAGCTGCTGTCCGACGTTGTTGAGAAAGGTGTACCACAGGTGGATGAAGGGTCCGGTGAAGAGCAGATTGCAGAAGAAAAAGGTGGCGCACCGGGAGGGATTGAAGGCGAGTACGCTTGCCGCTGCCGTGGCTTTCTGGCGCCGCTCGATCTTCTGGGCAATCGCGTCGCCGAGGGCGGCAATGGTGGCCGACGTGAGACCCTTGGCGCGGAAGGGTGTCTCGGCGCACGCCCTCAGATACCACCGGTAGGTGGCCTTCCACTTCGGGAGAGCAAATGCACGAGGAGACGTAGCGGTCTCGGTCTCGGACCCGGTCTCGGAAACCGCAACCGATAGTTCCCCGCCGATGCCCTCGAGTTCGCTCTCGCTTTCGCTTTCGCTGCAGTCGCGAAAGCTGGAGGAGACCATGTACCGTGTGCCGCCCTGGTCGTGCTTTGTTTCGGGGAGAGTCGCTGCGTGGGTCTTGGTCGCTGTCGCTGTCGCCGTGGCATCGGCGAAGAGAGGCGTTGTAGTACTCGTTGTCGTACTCGTTGTCGCAACCAGCAGAAGGACGGAGAGTCCCACCAAGAATCTTGTCGTCGAGGCAACCAACGGGGATCGGATCATGTTGCTGCAGCTGGATGTACCGGTAAGTTTCTTATGTACTGTCTGTTCTGTGAAAGGAATGCAAGAATGAGGTGGTTCAAGAAATACTTGCGTACTATTCTAGTGCTGCGGGAGAGATTGTCTTGTGTTGTAGGAGGACTGGGTATCTTTTGTGTCAATGAGGAGAGTGTATAAATAATATACGTACGGTATGCATTTACCATATGTGTCGTTTATGGCATGATCGTTGATCTGATATCAATCGTATCCGTATGGTGGAGACAGCAGATGGTGGCGTCGTTCCAAAGAGAGAAAGAATTTCTCACAGAAGAAAAACAGGTGATTGATAATGTTGTAAGAAAATAATAACCATACGAGTACAAGTACTCGTACGAGTACGAGTACTGTAACTTAACACTTTCAACTTCATACTTCGTATTAATGCACTGTATTTCACAGATTCAAAAACACAACCGTGATGTGGCATAGTTTGCATTTCATTGGTGGACGACAGAAACATCATTATTTATTTGTTTTTTGTTTGTGACGCCATCAATCATAGCCCCAGGCCCAGTTAAAAAGTCTAAATTGCGAAATTTCAATCTTTCTCGTAGAATTCACACATGACGCACTTCTGCTATTTGTTTTTTTCATTCTAGTAAGATTACCGGAAGTTCGTACTCGTACCGATTGCGCTATGTACAGTATTTAACCGTATGGGTCTTTGTAGCTGTAACGGTAATTTCCAGTATTACCGTACGTACCATACACCCAAAGTATTTTTGTGGAGTAAGATTTCTCTGTGGCCATTGATCATTCACAGTTTCGAAAGCAGAGAGGTTCCCTTCTCGAAGATTCCACCAACGAAAAATAATCGATCGACCGATCCGAACAAGACAGAACATACCGTACATACCACACAAGAAGTACAAGCAAAAACACAAGCACAACGACAACGACAAACACAACCGGCTGGAATGCTGCAGACCGCGAAGCAACGGGGACGCCGTAGCCATAGAACCGAGCCAAACTACTAACAATGGCACTGTTAGCAACCCAACAATTCTCATTGGACTCAATCGAAGAGAATCATCTGAGCTCACGAAAGTCTCTCGCGGAGTATCGAATTCGACTTTTGAAAGCAAAAACAGAAACGGAGGAGGGAGATTGCAATTGCAACGGCGCCGACAACGATGGTGGTGACGGGTTTCCCTCCCTGTTCGAGCCCGTCCTTCGCCGTGCGGCAGACGACTTTTTCTCGCTGCTGCTGCTGTCCAAACCCGAGCGCCACGGATCGAACGACGAAGAGGACAACGACGACGACGGAGGTGATTGTGGTAGTCGTGGCGCCACCCTCGTCGTGTCCGATGCTCCGGAAACCAAGCACCTGGTGCGGTTGTTGACAATCTACCGGCGGGCGTCCCGGCTGGACCCCACGCTCGACGAAGAACTCGCAAAGCAAGGAGCCCACGGCTGCTTGTCGCGAATCCTCAAGCTCGACGTGTTCTCGATCGATTGCTGCAACGATAACGATAACGATAACGATAACGCAGAAGCCAACCAGGACGCAATCATCGAAGTCCAGGATCTAGCGGCCGAGGTTGCCTCCGGTTCCAAATTCTTTCCGACTCCCGCCAGTCCGTTTCTGCGGGAGGACCTTCTGGCCCGCCTCCCCCTGGTCTTTTCCATCCACCCGGTGGTGGCACGCGACAACAACAACAACAACAACAAAAACAAAAACAAAACGAAAAACAGCGATAGCGATAGCAACCACTCGGACGACGATCTGTATCCCGCACCCACCACGACAACCATCCTGATCAACCAGGTAACGGAACGGCAGAGCGCACAGAAAGACGTCGGATTCGTCATGTGGCCCTCGGCCGTCGTCCTGTCTCGTTGGTTGGTGTCAAACCCCGACGAGGTCCGGGGAAAAACCGTGCTGGAACTGGGGTCGGGATGCGGTCTGACCGGACTGGTGGCCGCAAAGATCCTCCACGACACCAATGCCAATGCCAATGCTAATGCCAGCGACAACGACAACGACAACGAACGATCGGTGCCCGCAACGGACGCATCAACAACTACACCATCCGGCAGCCGCGGCCGCGTCGTCCTGTCCGATTTTAACGAGACGGTCGTCCGAAACCTCGAGGGGAACATCGCACTGAACCAGCTGAACGGTGTGGCGACGGCGGAGGGCCTCGATTTCTACCAGCAGCGGGATCCTTGCACTTGCGCTTGCGCTTACAGCGGGAGGGCCGCCGGGTGGATCACCACCGACGGCCGCGAGCGGACCGAGCCCGCGGACCTGGTGATCGCCGCCGACGTCATCTGCCAGCCGGAGGACGCCTTTGCGGCGGCCCGGACCATCGCGAGCGCCCTCCGCGAGGGCGGCAAGGCCGTCGTGGTGAGCGCCGATTCGAAGCACCGGTTCGGCGTCGAAAAGCTGGAGGAGGCCTGTGCCACCGTCGGATCGTTGTCTCTGGTGTCCAAGACGGGCGTCGGCGACTATCTCCGGCACAATAGTAGCGCGGGGTCGAGCGACCACGACGGCGATAACGACGAGGACATGGAAAAGACCTCCGGCTTTGTTCCGGGCATGTCCCTGACCATGTACACGATAGTCAAGACGGGTACGGGAACCGGGACGCACACCACGCCGTGATGGGCCACTACCATACTGCACGTACGGTTCGTGGTGGCTTCGGCTCGGCTCGGCTCGGCTCGGCTCGGCTCGGTTCAATCTTTGAAACTCTGGGATGAAAGTGCGCAGCCTACAACGGCACGGCAGTGTAATATCTCGATCTGATCCGATCCGATCCGATCCGAACCAAAAAATAATCTCACGGGAATGTCTCCCATGGTTCCCTTTCTCGCGAGGTTTGAACCCAATGTATTTGAGGCAACTTCTAGCACTAAAATCATTTACAGCACTGATCCATGAACTTTTTGCTTCTCGATTACGAGTCTCGATTGTGAGCGTGTACTTTGTGTGGTACCGTAGATGCACGATGCACGATTTTGTTCTCATCCGGATGATCGTGCTATTGATGTCGTAGGTCGTACGTTCGTACCCGTCGTACCCCGTACGGTACGTACCGGTAGATCGTAGATCATGGAGTAGCATATGGGTATGAACCGTATGTACGGTATGTAGCGTACATAATGGAGTACCGGACAGAACATTGTGGTATTCCAACGCTCACGATTGAAAATTACCCACGATTCAAGAAAATCTGAAATACAATGCCACGCAAGCCGGCCTTCAATATTGAAGACTGGATGAAGAACATATCCAAATTCTCTATGTGCAATGTACGTTGAATTTTGATTCAACGGCTGTTTACTGTTACAAGCCTTTCAACCGCTCCTCGGAGTAGTTGACAGAGCTAGTAGCTCACAATCTTAGTTTTTAACCAATACATAAACCTTATTTTAGTACCTTATTTTAGAGGCGTACGACACTGTTTAAACAGTCGAATAACCGCTTCGACCCCTTTCTACCGGTAAAGACTACTTCAACTACACGAACAAAAATTACCACTACTACACAACTAACAACCGATCCGAAGATTGTCCAGTAACAATAAGAAATCGACCAGTATGTCTTACTCAGTCATTCCCTTCAAGTATGACTTTGATCAAGAGACTATTGAAAAAATTGAGTACAAGATTACCCAAGAAGTCAATGGCTCCCAAGAAGTTACCAAGATCAAAATCCCTTTGATTACTGCAGGATCAACCAAATTACAAATTCTTTTCACCATCGATGCCTTCATTAGATCTAAGAAGACTCTCAACCTAACCACAGGACCAAGAATCTATGACAAGTTTCTAGACCTCCTCAGAGACTACACCGACTGTAGCTGGTGGAACAGCTATGTAACAGCCAATGTTCCACAGAGAACTGTGGACAACTTCCAGACTACAGTGGAAGCATTCATCAGCTTCAAGTTCAACAGCAACCTCGATGCCTACCAGAATCATAAAAGATTCCTCAGCAATATTAAGAAGACAACCTCCATGACGGTACACCAATTCGTAGCTCAAGTCAACTTCCACAACCATGTTATTCTCCCATTACTACCGGGACACCCGCCACAAGGTGCAGAGATCAATGAAAGTGACTTCAAGAATCTAGTCTTTGAATCGATGCCAGAGGACTGGAAAGACCTCTATCAACAACACCATTCTCCCCATAGAGATTCTCTCTCTGAAATGATGATAAGATTCGAAAGATTCCAATCTGTACAGAATAAAAACAAGAACAAGAAATCAGACAACCAGTCTCAAAACAACAACAACAGCAACAACAATGCCAACAACAACCGTAACAATCGTAACGGCAACAATCGCAACAACCGTAACAATCGTAACGGCAACAATCGAAACCGAAATAACAACAACAATAACCAACGCAACAACAACAACAACAACAACCAATGCAGCAACAACCAAGGCAACAACAACAACAAAGGCTCGACTAGGATCTCAAATGACTCACCGTGTCCTATCCACCCTGGTACCAATCACACCTGGGGTCAATGCTACACCAACAAATATGGCAGCAACTCCAATCAGTCTAATAACAACTCTAGGGACAACACCGACTCACACGTGAACGATCGCAGTAATTCCAACAACAGCAATCGATCCACTACCTCTTCCCACGGCAGTAACTTCAACGAACCAGAACAACACATGTGTGTCTTCATCAATGAACCAGAAGATACTACCATCCCTGCCACTCCTTGGCCGGATCTCTTCCATGTCGATATGGATATCGATGAAGAATACTACAACACGGATCTTCAAAGATTTCCCTCTGAAAAGACCAATTCCGACAACAATAAGCAAGATGTTGCTCCTAGCAAGGACAATGTCGACATCGACCTTGCTCCAACCACAGTAAGTGTCTGCAACTCGATCAATGGATTCCTTGGGAAGTACTACTTGAAAACCCTCTTCGATTCCGGATCAACCGACAACCTTATAGTGGAATCAGCAATTCCCTCTGGAATCAAGAAGAACCTCCTAGACCAACCAATTCAAATGCAAACAACAAATGGCAAAACCACTTGCAACCACTACGTAACCTTGGAGAACACCATATTCCCAGAACTATCCTATTCCATGAAAGTCCTACAAATCAAATGCTTTGTCGTCTCTCAGAATATCAACTACCATCTCCTCATTGGAAGAAAGACAATGAGAGATCTTGGAATGAAAATGGACTTCGAGACTTGTACCATAGAATGGTATGAGAAGACAATGGACTTCCACCCGCGAAATTACTTCGACAACAAGTCCTTGCTTCACAAAGTCATGTCTGCAGAACCACATGCAATTGCAGAAAGTTACTCCAACCAATCAATCCAACAATCTTATGTAGATGGAACCACCAAGTATGAGAAAACTGACCTCCACAAGCTAGTAACCGACCAGATCCATCTCTCCTACCAAGAGAAACAAGCCTTGTTACCAATACTCCTCCAAAACGAAGAACTTTTTGAAGGCTTGAATAACAAAGAATTAGGTATTTTCCCTAATCAAACGTTCCACATTGAACTGCAGCAAGGTGCAACTCCATATCATGTAAAACAACCATATTCCATTCCATTGCACCAACAAGAAGCAGTGAAGAAAGAAATCGATCGACAAGTAAAACTTGGCATCCTCGAACGATGCTATGCAACTGAATGGGGAATGCCAACCTTTGTAGTGCCCAAACCAGATGGCTCCTGTCGACTTATCAGCGACTTTAGAGAACTCAACAAGGTCACCAAGAAACTTCACTATCCACTCCCAAAACTCCAAGACATCTTCCACAGAAGAAGAGGCTTCAAATATGTCACTCTTATCGATGTCAGTATGCAATTCCACACCTTCAAACTCGATGAGGCCTCCACCTGGCTTTGTGTCCTTGTTACTCCATTCGGAAAGTTCAGACTGCTCCGATTGCCAATGGGCTTCCTTAACTCTCCAAGTTGGGCCCAAGGGTGTATGGAACAAATGCTCTCCCATCTAAAGGACATCGAAGTATACATCGATGATATTGGTATCTTCTCAGATACTCTCGAATCCCATTGCAAATCAGTCTCTTCTGTCCTGTCCTTACTGAAGTGTCACAACTTCTCTGTCAAACCCTCCAAGTGCCACTGGTTTCAATCCCAAGCTCCTTGGCTTGGCCATATTATCTCGCGCGATGGTATCCGTCCCAATCCAAACAAGATTGCTCCCATCCTGAAACTTGCTTTTCCCTCAACAACAACCCAACTTCGATCCTTTGTTGGGATGATCAACTTCTACCGAAATTTCTACCCCAAATGCGCAGAGGTCCTTGCACCCCTTACGGACCTCTCTGGGAGAGCCAAAGGAAAAATCACTCCGACTCCAGAGCTAATTGAAGCTTTCAACAAAGCCAAATCGCTTATTGCCAATGATATCCTCCTTGCCTTCCCTGATCCAAACAAGCCCTTCCATGTCTATACTGATGCTTCTAATTACCAGCTTGGCGCCGTCATCCTCCAAGATGGCAAAATTATCCTTTGTTTCTCCAGAAAACTCAACGCCGCTCAACGGAAATACCCAACGGTCGATAAAGAAATGCTCTGTATTGTCGAAGTCTTCAAGGAATTTCGCACCATTCTATGGGGTGCTGAAATCATCGTATGGACAGACCACATCAACTTAACCAGACCAACTCTTACCAGCCACAGAATTATGACTTGGCGCATGCTCCTTGAAGAATTTTCCCCAGTATTCAAGTATATCAAAGGCAAAGACAACGTCCTTGCTGATGCCCTCTCCAGGCTCCCGCTTCAGCAAGATACTCCGGAGAAGAAGAAGGAGTTCTTCGGTCCCGATCCAACGGATGATTCGGACCTTGCAACTGCTGACTCAACGGACTCCGACCTTCTTGCTCTTTCTGACTTGTTTCTTAACTACCCAGAAGACATTCCCATGTACCCCTTAGCCTTCGATCAACTCGCCCAAGATCAAGCAGCCAATGCGGATATTGCTACCAATCCCCGGTACACAACTGAAAACTTCAACGGCACCGACTTGAAAGTTGTAGACTCCAACGGTCGACAGAAAATTGTACTCCCTCCAAACAGAGTGCAAGCCACCATCAAATACTACCACCACGTGCTTGGCCATGCCGGCGCAGAACGACTGTATCGAACCATCAACCAATTTGTATATGCCCCAACCCTGAAGGACCAAATCAATGCCTTCTGCAAAACGTGTGACACGTGCCAACGATACAAGAATAGCCACCAAAACCACGGACAGCTCCCTACCAAAGAACACCAGTATGTTCCTTGGGACACCATTGCAATCGATGGAGTAGGCCCTTGGAAAATCAAGATCCCTGGCCATGGAACCGTCTCCTTCAATGGCTTTACCATCATGGACATGTGCACCAACCTCCTCGAGATCATCCGAGCTCCACAAGTAAATCCAACCGGCCTCATGGCAGTCCATGCCCTCGACAATGGCTGGCTCTCCAGATATCCCAAACCAGTAAATTGTATTATTGACCAAGGAACTAACTTCATGAGCAATGACTTCCAACTTCACCTTGCAAACCTAGGAATCAAAGCCAAGGTCTGCTCGGTCCGAAACCCACAATCCAACGCAGTACTCGAACGCGTCCATGACACCATGAAGTCTGCAATGAGAACCGAACTCAATACCAACCCTCCACAGACTCTCCAGGAAGCGACTGATATCATTGACAGCATCTTTGCGTCGGCTCAGTTTGCGGTTAGATCAACCATCAACAAGACCTTTGGAATGACGCCTGGAGCCCTTGTATTCCACAGAGACATGTTTCTACCGATTCCAGTTATTACTGACTTGGCCATGGTCAGAAACAAAAGACAAGCTCAAATTGACAAGAATGCTATGAAAGAGAACAGCCACAGGAAGATTCATGATTACAGTGTAGGAGATCAAGTTATGGTGAAAAATGAAAAGCAAATCCCCGGAGCTTTTGAAGCAAGAAGCAAAGGCCCCTACACCATACAGCAAATTCACACAAATGGTACAGTTTCCTTTCTCTTAAGAAATCACGTGATCCAACGTATGAACATTCGGAACCTCAAACCATATCACACCAACTAAAAATTTCTTATCTAAGCAATACTGGTCGCACACGACTAACAAAAATTCTGTGCCACCAATCGAACTTTTACGAGAAGGAGAAGAGTGTGGTATTCCAACGCTCACGATTGAAAATTACCCACGATTCAAGAAAATCTGAAATACAATGCCACGCAAGCCGGCCTTCAATATTGAAGACTGGATGAAGAACATATCCAAATTCTCTATGTGCAATGTACGTTGAATTTTGATTCAACGGCTGTTTACTGTTACAAGCCTTTCAACCGCTCCTCGGAGTAGTTGACAGAGCTAGCTCACAATCTTAGTTTTTAACCAATACATAAACCTTATTTTAGTACCTTATTTTAGAGGCGTACGACAAACATTCCATTCGGGACCCGACTGAATTCCACTCGACGATGACGTGTGGACTTGAAACTTGGATGGTGCCATCATCATGGTGAAGTGACAAGTTTTGCCTTAGATTACTAGGGGTGCGATAGTACGGTACTCGTAGGCGAAGGAACTCGCGACTTGTCACCTGGTACGTAAATCTTACTGCAGTCCACTCTGAGGTAATTACGAGTTAGTACCGTACGAGTACTGTTACGAGGATTGTAATCTTACTACGAGGTGCAGAAAAAAGGTTGGAATTTGAAGTTGCTTTTGTTCCCAATGCAATCATAGTCGCAGTCGCCTTCTATCGATACTGCAGAGAGCATCTTACGAGAACAAAAGAAGAAGTAGACAAGAGCAACTCATTAAAACCATCGCTGTCCGATTCCAAAGCAACGTCCGCGGAACGAAAAACGATCCCATCTCAAACAAAACGAAAATAACGAAGCTTCTTTCTACACATCATAATATTACTTCGTATCATACTACCAGGCGACAAACAACAACGATGACAAAATCCAAGACATCGACCCTGTCATTTGTGGTGTGGTCCGTAGCGGGCATCACGGCCGCATCTGCTTGGATGCCTCCGATGTCGGAAACCAGGAACTCTCTGCACCACCACAACCACAACGGTTGCCGAGCAACCACCACCACGGCATTGCGCGTTCTGTCCGAAGAAGTTGCCGAATCCGTATCCGCATCTTCTTCCACAGCCAACGACGACGAAAAAGTGTCGTATGTGGTGGCACGCGGGGATGGTTCGGTGGGCGGGGGAGGACTGCCCATGCCGAAAGGAAGGAAAGACAAAGGCAAAGACAAACACGACAACAACGACGACGACGACGACGAGGGTGAAGACACCGAACAAGAAGAATTGCGACGACCCAAGGTTGGCGCCGAAATGCCACAGGGGTGAGTGCCGTGTTTGTGTGGGTGTAGATGTGGATGTGCGGACGACGAGGCGCCAAATAATATCGTTGTGGGCATCCTTGTTTGTATTGAATCGAAAATTAAACCAATGGAACTAAACCGAATAAACGGCTTTCTCGTTCCGTGGTGGAACATAACCCAACCTAACCTGTTTTCGTTTCTCTCTACCTCGCAAAAGTCGACCCTCTTGGTTCCGAGTCCCCGCTCCGTCGTTGCAGAAAGAATCGCGGTACACCGAGGTCAAGAATTCCCTGGAGGATCTGAACCTGAACACGGTTTGCGAGGAAGCCCAGTGCCCGAACGTCGGAGAATGCTGGTCGGGCGGAACGGGAACCATCATGCTGTTGGGCGATACCTGCACCCGGGGATGCATGTTTTGCGCGGTGAAAACGGACACCAAACCGCCACCGCCCGATCCGTTCGAACCGTTCAAGACCGCGGATGCCGTCACAAAGTGGGGCGTGGATTACATTGTTTTGACGAGCGGTACGTAAGCAACGAAAAGTGGAGCGGGTGGTGCTGCAGTGCCGTCGTTAATTGACAGCACGACCGAACAATTGTTCGAGCGGGGGTCGAAAACTCGGTAGGACCGGGTTTGGATTTGTATATATTGCCAAACAAACAATAATGCTCACCCGATTTTTCTTGTGGTCGATTTCGGACCGTTGCAACGATTGCGGGGATCATAATAATTACTTCCCATAAAATATTGTTATAATGGCGACAGTGGACCGCGACGATATTCCCGATGGCGGGGCGCAACATTTTGCGCACACGGTCGAACTGCTCAAGCACAAAAAACCCGAGCTCTTGGTCGAATGTTTAGTGTCCGATTTCCAGGGCAATTCGACCTCGGTAGCAACCCTGGCAACATCGGGACTGGACGTCTACGCCCACAACGTCGAGACGGTCGAGCGTCTGCAAAAGGTAAGAGAGAGAGAGAGAGAGATAATTCGAATTTGGTGCAAGTATGGTTCGACACACACATACACACGATGGATGTTTCTCAAATAACTATCTGTTGGTTCAGTTTGTTCGGGATCCAAGAGCGGGTTATCGACAGAGTCTTTCCACCCTGGAACATGCCAAAAAGGCAAAGCCGGGGTTGTATACGAAGACTAGTATCATGCTGGGACTCGGTGAGACAAAAGAGGAGGTTCTTCAGACGATGAAAGATCTCCGCGAGATTGATGTGGACGTGGTCACTTTTGGACAATACCTGCGACCAACCGAAAATCACCTCGCGGTTGTAGAATACGTCAAGCCAGAGGTGTTTGACTATTACAGAGAAGTGGGAGAAGAAATGGGGTTCAAATATGTTGCCAGTGGACCACTAGTGCGTAGTTCCTACAAGGTAAGAGAATTGTTGTTGTTGTCATTGATGCAATGAGTTTTTGACGATAAAGGTACATATCTCAAAGATTTCTGCTTCCGTTGTCACCAAAGGCTGGAGAATTTTACCTTGAGCACATGATCAAGACGGAGCGATCGGCGCAGGAGAAAGCTGAGGTATCGGATGTATAGTAATCGCGAGTACTAAAATAATAATAACCTTGCTACATTCTACACATGCAGCATCAGATGATACTTGTGAAAAAATAGAGTAGGGTTTTGAATTCATTTACACGTGCTATAGTGCACGTGTAAATAGAACGCACTCGGACGTCGAACGCACTCGGACGTCGTAATAACTTTTCCCTCGTCTTTTCGGTGCATTGCAGTGACGAATCGTGGCATCCTGGTCCATACTGAGACACACCATCCACAAAAGGTTTCTTGACACGGGAAGCAACAGTAAACCACTCCCCACACATTAAAATTACTATATTATGGAATATTTCAATTTTGCTAATCCGGTCTGGCCTTCCTTTGCCACAATACACTGCAAAACATAGTAGCGACAACCATCGTGGAGGTTGATTCTAGGAACAAAGTAATTGGTTCGTTCAAGTTTGAGCCAAGCGCTTACCACAAAAAGAACCACCAACCAATAAAATCACATATCACAGTTGAATTGTTGACAACGACTTTAACATCGATTCAGGTCCCTCACAATGCATCTCAATTTTGGCGTTGTTTCAAGAGAACCGTGTTTCTGTTCATAATGCCCTTCATTCCTCTTTAACACACAAGTTGAGAGCCAGGAGTAAGAATCTTTAATTTTGTTACAATCAATTTTGGTGGTCCTTTGGCATAATTTCCCCGAGAACAACTGACCGTAGAATTCGTGTTGGTCCAGCTTCTTGGTTTGGAACATCTAGTGTGCTCAAATTCTTGCCAAAACAAAATTATCAAGCATGTGCTTTTTGAAAGAACCAAATCTTGGTGCAATCTGGAGAAAGGAGTCCCTCGTTTTTCCACTGGCAAAAGAAGTAGTACAGTTGTGCGTGAATTTTTGAATTGTAATCAGAGTTGATCAGATATATCAAATAAAGATAGCTAGGATGCTTCATCCAGTGTGTGTGCATTATACTGGTGGGACTTTTTACACAAGCCATGTACTAATTTATTCTTTGTGGTGTTCTTGTTCCACCTTTCTGCCTGATTGTTGTCTTTGTTCTTTAGACACATCATGCTATTGTTCTGCTTGTAGACCCATACTATTGTTCTGCTCCTGCTGGGTCTTGAGTTCATTTAGTGCTAGCATGTAGTGCAAATCCGGCATAACTACTGGGATGGATGTGATGGATGTGATGGCTGTGATGGCTGTTAACCCTATTTGCATGAAGTATTAATTATTTTAGTTCATGTTGTTGCGAAGTGTACCTCTGCAAATAGCATTTAGTCTTTGCATGACAAATCAATGATTTCAACCCACTGCAAAGCCAATAGCTTGGGTTATTGATAGCCAGTTTACTTAAAAATTGTTGAAAGAAGCACTTTATGGTATTGAATAAAGGTTACAAGATAGCGCTTCCTTTATGATGCACACCATGATGATGCTGTTTTAATTGCTTCCTGAATTCAGCTTGTTTCATTACTAAAGACATCATGTGGCAACTGTGTTTTCATTTTTGTGTCAATGCAGTTCTATCATTTCACAATCAATTGCCTTTTTTTGTATCTAGCCTCTGGAAAGCCTTGTGCAGCTTTTTGTCTTGGTTTGTCAAATTCTTGGATGACAAACAACAGCAACTACAAAACAATTGTTCTCTTGTTCCTCTCTCTTGGAACTAAAAGCTCTTGTGTCATTCCCTGGTGCTGGAAGTATCACTTGCGCCTCAAAATAACTATTCTGCTGACTTGAATGAAGACTTTAGCTCTTCTCTTCATTGGTTTGTGTGTTTTGTTTAATATTTATGTCCTTGCTTGGATTTGTCATTGCTAAAGACACAAGCCAAAAGAACAAATTATCAAAGGCGAATTGATAAGGGCCCAGCAAGAAAGATAAACTTTACAGCATCAACAAAGTAGCACTAGCTTTTATTCAATAATATTATATTGTACTGCATGTGGGTCCTAAGTAAAGGGAGACATAGATATGCCAAGGGCCTCATACATTTCTTCCATATGGTAAATTGGCTTAAGTTATCCACCACTAGCACACGTAATGTGTTCTTGGAAATCCAACCTCAAAACCATTTTCTGAGCAAGGTAAATAGTGAATAAATAGGTTGTTTCTATGTTCAATCTCCATTATCATACTCCATCTAAAGAATAATGACTTTTGAGCCAAACTTATCAAGATTTTGCCTCACATGGCTCTTCCTCCCATCATTCCCATTTTCTGATTTGAAGCAATGCAAATGACACAGAAAACAAATTTCACTATTAGGACCTAGTAGTGTTAGAGAAGTTGTTAGACACACACACACACACACACACACACAAGCAGCATAAGTGGTTAATTCAATATTGTGAGACACTTTGTCCATGCTATCAATGTGAACTAAGCCCAAAAAGACAAATAATGATGATACACAAGGCTGACAAAGCATTTATTAGCGTTGTTTTTCATGACTAGGGAAATATGTGTAACTAGATAGATGGAACCACCAATTCCTGCCCCCCCAGTGGAATATTCCAAACAATGATACAACAATACAGGCAATACAATGCAAATGTTTTTTTAAGGGAGATTGCTGTCTCATTTTGTATGAAAATGTCTGGCAACAAAGTAACATCAGGCACAATTTAGGACCAACCTACAAAGCAAACAACTCAACACAACTTCTGGCACCAAGTGCACATGCATGTGTCATCAGGAACCCTTCCAACTAGTAGGCTCCCAAATGGTTGGTTTGCTTGCACCATTCATCTAAAATTTGGTAATAACTGCACCTATCCACCACTGGTGAAGCTCATGTCTATCTTCTGCTGCATCACACAGACAAGATTTGACGTTCTTCGGGAACAGAATCACACACATTTTTGGGCCAAACTCCACTGGTCCCCCTTTGTAATTTCCTTGATTTTATGAAATCAATGCAGAACTCAAAATATTTTGATGCCCAGTACATCTTCCTACCCCACTGGCATCAGTTTCCAATCCGGTGGCCTGGAACTGAATTTGATGCCTGAAACAAATAGTGCATGGTTGCAATTTTTCAATCTGAATTGGTTCCTTGTTGCTATAAGTACTGGCTACTAACGATGGTCCACACTCCTAAATATCAGATTTATTGTAAACATTGCTACTTGTACTCTCCTCTGATTACTACTGCTTACAGAAAGAAGAAGGTCACCAAGAAGAAGCCCCCCCCCCCCCCCCTTTGTTTTCAGCAAGACAAAGAAAGAATACAGGAGTAATTGTTTTGCCCCATCTTATGGACCATATTTCACGTAATCTGGATACATGTTTTTCTTATTACTACTGGTGTTTGGGGGTAGATGATTTTGCATCTTCTGTATTCATCAGAAGATTGAAGAAGCAAGAGGATGCTAGTGAAAAATTAGGTCTAACAAACACCCCTAACAGTCCACTGAGAAGTGGTCTAGTACCAGAGGTGCTTGACAATCAAGTTATGTATGACCCTTCTGTCCAACCTATGGAGTCTGCCTTGATTGGTTGGGACTTAAACAACAATGACAATGACTCTGTTTTCAATGATAATTGTTTTTTTCCTAGCAATGAGGGTGACAAAGAAGGAATTAAAAACAGAGCCCGCCCCCCTCTTTTTGGGTGTCGATAGAAAAGGCAACAACATGGCTGTTGATGATTCCCCTCCTGATTTGAACACGGCAATTATGGCACCCAATTCCGGAAGGCATGCATCAGACACACAAAGGTGAAGATCAAGTTAATGAAAATCATGTGGAATCATAACATAACTTTAGTTGCAGAGAAGGATTTGTATGAATGGGCTATCAAATTGGAGCATCTTAATTTATTTTCATGGACAAAAGGAAATCTCATACAGACAAGGTCAAGAGTCATGAAGGACATTCATGCAACTCTCCCTGAAATCAAAGGTGATGGCTTTGAACCTCTTCTCATTGATTGGTGTTATAACAAATCAATTGGTGCTGACTACATCTGGCCGTACCAAAAAGCACTTTATTCCCTATTAACAAACATCACGTTGGTAAACGAAGAAAATCTGTCTTTCCCCCATGCTGAAGACCCAATGTTACCAGTCCGCAGAACTACAAGGTAACATTGATATAGACAAACTCCATCACGGTAAATGGTGGATTGATACTTGGGAAAAGAGATGCAACAGAGATAGAAATGAAATTTTGGTGCCTATCGTTCTCTATATGGATGGAATCAGAACCCACAATAGTGGCCAAACGGCTCTTATCCCACTGAACCTGACACTTGGCATATTCAACACCTTAACTCAGAACTCTCGGCTGGATGCATGGGAGACTATATATTTTCACCCCACAGGTGCACGCGATACAGATGACAAATTGATTGGCAATGTGAACAATCTTCACTCTGGCCTTTGTTTGGCTCTTTCATCTTTGAAAGATGCCTGTAACCTAAAGGATGGTATAAAATGGTTTAATTTTCTGTGGAACAAGAAGAAATGGTTTGTCTGAATGAAATTTGTAGTCACTTATTTCACAGGTGATACTCCCCAGCACGGCCAACTTTGTGGACATTATCAAACGGCCAATACAAAGATGATCTGTAGCCATTGCAATTGTCCAAGGGCACTTGGTAATAGCACTTGTGTGAATGTTCTGAAGGTTCCTGTTTCAATTGAAAACAGGAACACGCAGATGTGTAAGGAAAATAATGGGGAAGAGTATCATTCCATCCGTCTATGGAAGATACCCAATTTTACTGCTCCAACAGTGGACAAAGGAGTGAATGTTGAACTGTATTTCAAAAATGTCTCCCACCACCGTGTACATAATGGAAATGTGTTTTATGATCTCAATTTTGGAGAAAACACAAATAATATTCATCTAGTTTCACCAGGAGAGAGGGCCCATATGCACCAACTTGGTTGCGCAAAGCGAGCAGCGGAGATGTTCCATGAGGATTTTTAGAAAATAATACAAGGCTACTTGGTGACATGGACCAAATGGCTAGTTACTATGGTGCTGCTGTTTAGAGGCAATCCGGACAAGTGGCAAATGTATTATACAACTGGGAAATTTTTTAAACTAGACCTCCTGGATGGACGTGGACTGCAAGTTTATCCATGTCAGATTCTGTGCCTGCTTCATCTTGAAGGCCCTTTCCCCCCTGGAAGTTCCATCAGTGGGTTTGAATTGTCACACCATAGTTACTACGCAGTTGCTCATTACTTTGTTTCTGTTGACCAAATATCAAGCTAGAGGAAGGGAGAAAGGAAAAAAACACTGCCACACATTGGTGAAGCAAGAGGAGTTGCAAACCAAATTATATTTGTTTGACTGCAATGTCATCGAGTCTGAAGTTGCCATGGTCAGAAACCTTGGTAGCAAGATCAATACTTTGTCCATGGGAACCAGGACCAATGGTTGTTTAATTTCTGCTATAATGGCTGGGGTGGAAACAAAAAAACGAATCAATAGTGAAAGCTGGCGAAAAATCCTTCCTGGAACGGCGTTGCAGGTAAGTAAAGGTAATCATTGTATTTTTAATTGGTGGATTGAAAGTTTTGTACAAAACTTTCTCTATTGCTGCAACTCTGCTCCATTTTGACAAACTTAATTTTAACATGGTCAATTGTTGTTCCACTTTTTTCAATCCTGGAACGGTGTAGTAGAAGTACAGTTTTTAGTACCGTACAATTTTGGTGATTTTTATTGGTGGAAGTTTGGACAAATTCCAATCTGTTGTTCAGAACTTTGTTTTGAAATTCATTGTCTGGAATGGCCGTGTTGCAGGCTTGTGTGTCTGCAACGGCGTTGCACCAGATTGAATTGTCTGGAATGGCATACATGACTTCTGAATTTGCAGCAAATAATATTTCACATTACATATTTTATACTTTCATTTTTAAGTACATTACAGAGATGTATTATTACTAAGCAGTGACAAGTTTTGCAATAACGGTTATTAGTACTGTTTCATGCATCCCCATGTGTCATGAAGAACAGGATAGTTGTTTTCCTTCTCCAAATCTTCAGGTGAATTGCAACGTTTCTTGTAAAGATGCAGCCAGTGCTGATTGTTCCTCTCATTTTGGTCTTCCTCCTCCTTTTTTTCTCTTTGTTCTTTGATTCTTTCAGTTTCTGCTTTTTAGTATTTGACTGTTTTCTTGATTTGTTCATGAATGAATCCCACTGCTCTTTCATACATTTTCTTTCCGTGTTTTTGGCCCTTACCTTTACCTCCTCCGCTTGTTATGTGTTGGTTGTATACTCCTCAGTAGGTGATTTGGAGATTACATTTTTCAAACCTTCCTTCACAATTATGCACAGAATAGTCATTATCCACCAATCAGTGAACCAAATTGTCATCAGACAGGGATGGTTCCCTGGATGAAAATATATACACCGTTTGATGTGCTTTTTGACTGGCCGTGTCAGCTGGCACCATTGCTTTGCTGGAAAACTATGTCCATCCATTTCCATTTTGCTTTTTTGTTGCAAGTCTGCTTTTGGGCCGATGTCAATTGTGTCATAACACCAGGGGATGTCTGCCTTCCCGTTCAGTGCGGGATAACCACATATAAGGTAGCAAAAAATGATACCCAGACCCCAAATGTGGCTTGTGCTGTAAGTGTCACCTTTCTCATGGTCCAGCAATAATTTGTAGTGAGCATAGTCCAGGGCCTCTATCCAAATCGCGAAAGCTTCTACTTCCTCAAATCTTCCTTTTCTGTTGTTTAGCCTTGTTTTTACAATATTCCTCAGCTTGCACCGGTCCAGGATTGTGAGTACAACATTTCTGTTGCATAGAGAGTCATATCCTGTTTCAAAATGGTACAAAAAAGGATTCAGGTCTTCCCTTTGTACTTCATCCATACGTTTCTTGTAGCGATTGCCCATTACAGGAAACATTTTGTCTGTGGAGTAAAACCTGCTGGTATCGTCCATTGAGTAGCCAAACCATTGCAATCAGTCCTTTTCAATGATTGCCTCTTCAATCTTTGTGCTCCACTTGTTCAACCAAATCATTGTCAGATAGGGATGGTTCCCAGGGCTAAAATGCATACATTGTTTTATGTGCTCTGTTGCCTCCGGCATCAGATTTCACCATTCCTTTCCTGGGAAAGTATGACCATCTTGTTCCAGTCTCTCTCATTCTCCGGATTGTACTTCTGGTCTGATACTCACGTTGTTGCAGCATTTTATGCCCTCTGTTCCTTTCAATGCAGGATAACAGCACTATAAAAGGTACAAGAGAATGATACCCATAGCCCACACATGACCAATACCATCAGTGTCACCTTCCTCATAGTCCGGAAACAATTTGTTGCTGACCTACTACTTCAAGCATTCTTCCCAAATCCCCAAAGAACCTTCATCTTTGTCGAATTGTCCTTTTTTGCTGTTTATTCTTGATTCACCAGCATACCAAATTCCAAGTTGGTGAACCATCTGCTCTCGAATACAACTCCAATGGCTGTTGTCCACAAATGGATGCCACCAGCAATGGTGATGAGATCAGCATTTCTTGTTACATTCTTCACATTTTGGCAAGAATCCCAGCCCATCTGAGTGACGAGCAGATGTTCAATACTTTCTAGGGTATTTCCATCATTGTACCGGTACAGAAAACACTGCATCCCGAATCATCAGCCAAAGCGAAAAAGAAAGCGTTGAGTACAACACAAACAGGTTATTACCTAAGGTAGAGGCAGAGATACCGAAACGTACCTTTCGTAGCTACAAGTACTACACGCATCAGGTGTTCTTTTCGCAACGAGCCGAAACCAAGGAGCAAGCAAGCAGTCCGTGTTTGTCGGTTCGAAGATTTCAATCATCAACAAAATCGATCGACGACACAATGGACGACAATGAGGTCCAGTGAAACAACCAAAAGAACACAGCAAGTTACTGGGACAATAAGCACGGTTGGTTTCTGCCATTGCGAAACACACTTCGAACTCTATTGTGGTTTAGCAGCAGCCGATCCTCACCACGACCCACTCTAGAAACCAGTGTGGCATTCGCAGCGAATAACCGGCATACATTCCGACACAACAACAACAAACCAAAACCTTTCACCGCAACCACCCCCCATACGAATCATGGGACGCAAGAAGAGAAAGGTCGCGGTTGCGGACCAAGGAAATGAGGAAGGAGCAACTGCTGCCGATAGCAGCGGGGGTGGGAGCATAGTTCCACCACCTCCCCCGCTTCCACCTCCCTCCGATCCCCGGAGGATGATGATGATGATGATGCAACAGCAGCAGCAACAGCAACAACCGAAAAGGGTTCTGCTCCCGAACACCCCCGAGGCACCCCTTCCAGACGAAATCCCCAACATCAATTCCAACATCAATTCCAACAACAATTCCAACAACGACAACAACAACAACAACAACAACGACAGCAGCACCATCGATAAAAGCAGCCAGAAGAAACTCTCGTCGGGATACGCCACGACGTCCCACTCCGCCGAAATCATCGACGAGGACATTTACGTCTCGGACGGATCGGAGAGCGACGAGGACCTGATGGCGGACCTGACCGGGGTTTCGGAGGAGGGAACCGAGCCAGAAGAATCCACAACCGCCACCACCAACGTGGCGGGACGGTCCATCGAGATGGTCCTGAGCGGATCGAAAATGGGGCTCATGCGGAGGGGGATCCACCGCCCCCAGCAACTGGTTCAACCCAATCGGCAGTGGGCCCGGCACACCACCCCGCGGGACGACGCGGGCGGCGAACGCGCCAATGGGGAGGAGGGCGGGGACGGCGACGACGCCGGGGACGCCGCCGATCGCCGCAAGAAACAAGAGGAGGAGGAACTGGCCAAGCTCGATCCGGCACAGCGGGCCGCGCGCCTCCTGGCCGAGAAACAGCGCAAGCTGGAGGAGACCAAGATCCTGGCCCGGAAACTCGAGAGCGAGGAAAACGCCGGTCGGGATCCGTGCCTCTTCAGCAAGCGTACGTCCTTCGACATTCGCTTCGACCAGATCGAGGACAAGCCCTGGGAGCGGACCGGGGACGTGACGGACTTTTTCAACTACGGGTTTACCGAAGACGACTGGTTGGAATACGCGGAGCAGCAGCTGCTGATCCGGCAGGAACTCATCGACGCAAGCCGGCAGAAGCGACTCCCGGATCCTAGCATCGTTCCCGTGGCCCCCAAGGTGCGTGTGTGGTTGTGTGGTTGTGTTTTGTTGTACTGTACCGTACGGTACTGTACTGTACCGTACTGTACGGTTTGTTATAGTATAATCATTGTGTATGGATCCCATACAAACACTCGCAGCTGGATCGACAATGAATCTCATTCACTTTTTTCGCTTTCTGCTTTCTCGATTGTTGTGGGTCTGCTGGTGTTGTATTGCATTGCGTTGCGCCCACACAGAAACCAAAGAAACAAACCCCGCGCGTGGCAGTGGCCAATGGCAGCAACGCGGACGGCGAAGCCATGGAAACCGAGGGCGACGCAGGAGGCACAGCGGACGAGAGCAATGCTACCAGCACCATTCAGAACCACCTGATGGGACCGGATGCGGTGTGCGTCGTGATCGGACCGGAAAAACCCACGACCCAAACCCGCCCAAATGCTGCTGCCGCCGCCGCCGCCGGCACCAAGGATGTGGCGGCAACGACAGAGGGATCTACGAATCCGGCACCGAGCGACGACTTTGTCGACGTCACCGTCGGAGTCGGAGGAGCGTGGGGCATGGGTGCTGCTCCGGGGTCGACGCTGGCCAAGCTGATCGAGGCGCAAGAGCGACAGCAACAGCAGCCACCACCGCCACCACCGCAGCAGCAACAGCAACACTCCAAACACCATTTGTACAACGACAACCACCAATCCGGCCATCGCCAGTACGGAGAAACGATGCACGAGGCTCCATCCACCAAGGGGGGAGACTCGGCGTCGTCGCGTAAGGGAAGAGATGCGGGATACTATGGTGGCAGCAACAACAACAGCAAAAGTCACTACGAGGACAACTCCGCTCCTTCCTATCATGGCAACGGAGGAGCCGGGGACGGCGGCGCCGGTGGATACAACGCAAACGGCCAGCAACACTATTCCAATTCGCAGCAGCAACAGCAGCAGCAGCAACCGGGTTGGAACAATCACAATCACAATTCCCAGCCAACCGACACTTCCATCACGAGCTCGGCCGGCGGTGGCGGCAGTGGAGGAGGAGACCCCCGAAACAGCCGCTATCACCAATCCGATGCGGGAGGGGGAGGAGGAGGACCACCCTTCAAGAGCGGCGGGGGAAGCGACCGAAGCAGCAGCCGAAACAGCGAGCGATACCAGCAGCAGCCACCACCACCTCCGTCGTACTACGGCAACGAGGGAGGGAGCCGATCGGGGTACCGCGGACGAAGCGGCGGCGGTCGACGGGGCGGCGGCGGAGGAGGAGGAGACTATGGCGGTGGGAGGGACCGAGAACGGGACAGAGATCGGCACCGGGGAGGCAGCCGGGGCGATCGCGGCGATTATCAACAACGCAAGAGGCCACGAGACGATCGCTACCGAAGGTGACGTGGTCGATGCGAGGGGACGGAACCAGTGTGTTCCGTTCTTTGTGCGATGGACTCCATGCAATGCCATGCAATTGAATGTAACAGAACTGGTGTGTCTTCTTTTGGTGGAAGAGCGTTCCGGAAGATTTTGGTTTTCTATCGGAATTGGACTTTTGATAGTATAAATGCCATTTCTATTTTGGAACTACTATACTACTTCTACTCCGTAATATACTTCGTAACAATGATGGATGACATCTTTATCTGTCAACATCATCAAACAGAGTTGGTGCATCAAACATTTCACTTCAATTTATTCACAACAAAGCAACCCAGAATAAACAATGGCATTTGCACATTCTTCCTGGTATGATCATACCAATTATCGATCTCACTATCATCGTCTAAATGTTGAATGTACGGTAATCTTACGATAGTCTAAGCTATTGACGATAGATATTATGGCTTCTGGCCCACCCATTCTTTCCTGCTAACAGTCCTCCTACCCATCGTACGTACGAAAGCCATCACAGATTTTTGCGCGAAGGCATGATGAATCAATCAATCAAAAATCTTTATGGCAGACAGTTGTGATCCCGCCCATAAAAAAAAAATAAAAAAAAATGCTACCCGTAATACGGTACAGGGCCGGTCCGCGACAAGTGAAGTAACTTTTGTCAGCCTCCAATCGCACCGCAAGTGCAATCTCTCCACTATTCCCCAAAAGACGAGACCCGCAACAGAAAAACATTCCGACGCGGCTATCACAGGAGAACGAGCCGAAGGATCATTGAAAAAAACGAGCGGGAACATGACGTTGGCATCCACGGGCTTATCCTTGCGAATGTGCAGGATGCTGATCGCAATTGTTGTCGGAGTCCTCGATTTTTTCTCGAAACCATCACTGGCTTTCCATTTGACTTCCACCGTGTTTGATCGAGATCGGTCGAGAATGAAACCAATATCCAAGAACATTCGACCGGAATCTTTACTTCGTTCGTCGTGGAGCAAGATTGCGGAATTTGACGCCGATTCCGGATCGTTTCGCCTGGTAGATACAACAAATGTCGTCGATGCCTCCGATTTTGCAACATTACCAACAACAACCAAATCGTCTTCCTCCGCTATGGAATACGACCTGTCATCTCCTCGGGAGTGGTTGGAATTTTGCGAGGCAAACCAACCGCAAGACGACGAACTCCCACCGCCGCGGCGGGAGGATCGATTGCACAACAATTTGGAAGAGAGAGAAGCGTGTGGAGGTGCATACACCGTGCTTCGATGCGATTTTCGGTTGGATCAAAAGGATTGGAAAATCTGGGGGAAGGACTTTCATCGGAGTCGGCTGCGGGAATCCTATCGCTTGCTTCTACAACAGAGAAAGTCGATGGCAACAAAAAACACCGAACCCGATATCGACGAAGAGTGGGAACAGGCCGCACTCGACTCGAGTCGGGAGGCTATGACTATGCTACTCGTAGAAGCCGAACGTTCCATACTATCGAACAAGAACGACAAAACAGGGCAGCCAATAGAACGTGGCAGAAATGCAGTAGTTGTGGTGATGCTTACTCTGCTCTGGGATCCAGCGCCGAAGAATGCATCCGGCATCCGAGTGCGAGGGCACGGATTCTCTACCATGAAAGCATCTCGGTTGGTGGGAGACGACGTCCATGACAACGGCGACGGTGCTGCCATGGGCAATCCAAATGCACCGATTCAAGCAGTGATCGGGCATTTGCCGCCGGATTCTATCGAACGAATTACAAATCACTACGACAATAGTCCTCAAGAAGGTACTACAATGCTACCCAATCGATATCAAAACAGCCCACAAGCCAAATTGTCCTCTTGGTGCAGACGACGTCGCCTCTTGGAATCCACTTTCAAAAAACACAACGCCGGAGACGTAATTCTGACAAAGCAATGTGAAACCGACGATGACCCAGAACCATCCAAGACAGGACTGTGTTCCATCGAATTGCTCGAGGGTCTCACATCCAACTTGTTTGTCGTCTACCCAGGGAAGGTGCTTCGAACTGCACCGTCGTCCCATGTTTTGGGAGGCTATGCCCGAGGCTTGATTATACAGTGTGCCGAAGAATGTGGGTACCGAGTCGAGATCGGCCCGGTCCCTCTGGAGGATTCTTCCCAATGGAAGGAAGTCTTCCTCACGTCATCTATTCGGCTGATCATCCCCGTCCACAAATTGCTGCTTCCCAATACCATAAACCACAACCAACACGACGATAACAACGACAACACAGAACTTTTCCAGCTCGATTCAATATGGGAAATACCGCTCGTTGAGGAATCGGAAGGGGGTGCCTCGGACACATTCTACCAGAAACTGATGAAGCAGGAACTGTGATGGTCGTTTGTTGCCTACTACTGCTGCACAGACCCGAAGACTTCGGTATCAGCGCAGCCAAATGCGCTTATCAGAAGTCGAGGAAGGCGAACAACACATGCTAAACACTTCGAAAATGTGTGCTTTTGTTTACCATAATTCAACGATCTACCTTTCATAGCTGCTGCGATTCACTCGATATTGAATTGTTGCCAAATGTCACGAGAAAGGTCATTTTCCCCGCTTACTCCACTTTCATCGCCAAGAATAGGTTGCTCCCTCTCAGCTCCAATATTTTGTTGAATATGTCGGCGAAATCTAGTGAAATGGTAGGAATTACAGAACAAATCAAATGAGGTTGATATGATTGAAACATCAGTATCAAGTTCCAAGGATATTGCACGATCGACAACTCTATCTCACCGCAATAAAAGCAAATACAGGAAAATTGAGATACTGCAGCTTTTTCTTTACTATTTTTAGTTTTTTGTTACATTATTCGGCTCATTGTTGGTATGCCTGCATCCCATGTAATCCAATTTCTCGTGTTCTTTCGGGATTTTGTAGCTAGAGTTAGTGGTATTTCCGTCGCTGCCAAAGTTGTAAGTGCCCCAGACGGAACACTTCTTCTAACAGCGATCAATCTGTGGCACTCTCATTTAGTCACTGGAGGCTGGTGATTTAGTGCTAATGGTGTATTGTTGTGTCTATTGTGTTTTGTGTTGAAGAGAGGGATATTTTGGTTGAAGGCAAACAACAGGTTGGCCCATGAAAATCAACAAATGCTCTCACTGACGATCCGTACTTGTACTCGGTACATGCTCTACATACGATGAGTAAGTTTCCTGGTAGACGTACGACGGTACGACGTACCTAGTCGACAAGGCGCGTTTGACTGCGCCACGCGAAAAAATCCGAAACTGAATTTTTGAATTGACTCGTTCGAGCTAATCGAAGGTTCCAGTGTGAAAAATACCTCCTCGCCACTTACTAGACTAGCCAACCGATGATTGCGTAGAATTAGTACTGTGCGATAGATTTCAACAGCTCGCCTCCACGATCACAAACCGCGCAATAATCGTCAGGTAAGCTGCTGCACCAAGGTGATATTGGAGAGACTGCCTTCGAAAAATACTTACTCTTTCAGCTATTCAGGTACGGCTTCACCATGGACTCGTTTGTGTTCTCGGAAATGAATGTGGGAAAATAAGCAACAACTACAGCCGATGGTTCCGTTGGAATGGAATGGGTGAGGGTGGTGGTGGTGGTAGCCGGTTGCGATGTTAGTGCCGACGCGATGATGTAGTAGCATTGACTACGAGTAGCTCGTCATCCGGTAGCATCCACCACCCGATCCCGACCCAAACAGTTGATGGGATAGTTGCGGCTGCGGAATAAGAAGGAACTGCATTGTACAGATCTTTTTCGCCCACAAAAAGCCGGACATCTTCATACGGTGAATTAATTGATTCATTCTAGTACACACAGGTGCTCTAACCTTCTTTTTGCAACCCCAACTCTCGCTTTCATCCGCACCATAGACATTAAAAAATAAATAATACAAGATGGCCGAAGAAGCACGAGGAATTTGCGTCCGTGACGTCCCCGCCCCAGCTTTCATCGAAGCTTACGCGGAGCACTTGAAGAACTCGGACAAGTTCGAATTGCCAGTCTGGGCTGATACCGTCAAGACCGGTGTCTTCAAGGAGCTCGCTCCTTACGGTGATGACTGGTATTACATCAGAGCGGCCTCCATCGCCCGAAAGGTCTACCTTCGACCAGGTGTTGGAGTTGGTATGCTCCAAAAGTGGTACGGTGGAACTTACCGACGTGGAGCCAGAACAGAACACTTCCGAAAAGCCAACTCCGGTGTCATCCGCTCTGTTCTTATCCAGCTCGAAGAGATGAGAGTCGTAGAACCTGTTGAGAGCGGTGGTCGACGAGTCACAACCGTCGGACAACAGGATTTGGATCGTATCGCCGGAAGTGTCTTCCGGGCTGGTGAAGAGAGCGATAGTGACGACGAAGAGTAAACTAATAGTCGCATCCTATAAAAACACCCCTTTTACTTGAAATCTTCACTGAGTTGTACTGAGCTATTTTGACGATGCTAGGTGTTTCATAGCTGTCATACAATATTTACTCTGGCAACATTCGAGAACGTATGTTCGAAACGCACTTTGGCAGAACCCTTTCATGTTCTTCACAATTGAGACACACAACGGTTCTTGAATGCAACACTTCACCTTAAATAATTATGATTAGTTTCTAATGAGTTACTTTCGATGAACTTTGATTTCATCGCTGTCATACAATATTTATTCTGGCGACATTCGAGAACGTATGTTCGAAACGCACTTTAGCAGCCCTTTTACATTCTTCACAGCTTTACACACAACGGTTCTTGAATGCAAAATTTCACCTTAAATAATTATGATTAGTTTCTAATGAGTTACTTTCGATGAACTTTGATAATGCGATGATGAAATCCCAGTGGTATGTGTGTCCTTGCTGGTATCTCTTGTGGCAGAGTGTTCACAGTGTATACCATTGCAACGCTTGTCGTTGCATTCTAGGCAAACATATCCGAATCGCTTCAGCTTTCCAACTGTCTTAGCGTAGTGTGGATGGGATAGAGAATATCCATTATCTTTGAAGACACGAGCGGCCTCAAGAAAAGCATTTCTGGCCCTTTTGTTGTTTCGCAAAGATTCAAAAACAAGTCCCGTGTTATACAACACTTCGGCCTGATCTGTTCCGCGAAGTGCCGTACCACTTTGGGATCTGGATGCTGTCTCCGCTCTCTTTTTCTCGTAAATAGCCAAAGCTTCCATGAAGTAGTTCAGAGCACGGTTGTGGTTTTTTACTTCAAATTCGGCTGTACCGAGATGATTGAGGGCTTGAGCAATGAAAGGATACTCAGGTTGTCCCAATTTTCTTCGAACTGCGATTTCTTGTTTGAACGTCTTGACTGCGTCTCCCATGTTGTGATTAGCTTTATGAATAACGGCAAGCTCATGCATAACTTCAGCGATCATTTGAACATCGTGTATTTCTTTGCCCTCTCCCACATAAATATTGAGGGCTTGCTTTATGCACTTGAAGGCCTTGTCTCGCTGATTGCTTTGCCGAAGGGAAACTCCGAGATGGAAATACGTGTCAGCAATCGTTGGATGACTGCCTCCCAAAGCTCGTTTTTTCCCGCGCAGTACCCCGAGATAGGCAATAGCTGCCTTCTTATATTGCCCGGTAGCTTGATAGATCAACGCAATTCTTTCGAGAGTAAGAATTGACTTTTCACCATATTCACCCACAATGTCTGCGTATATCTTGTATGCCTTTTTCAAGTTCTTCATGGCCTTACTGTAGTGTTCGGCGCATTCGTACGATGTTGCCAGCTCGGAGAGGCTCGACGCAACTTCCTTACTTGTCAAACCCAAAGTAGCTGCCTTCAGCTTCACGACTTCTTCAAGAATCGCCGATGCCTTTGCATACTCCCCGGTTGTGATGTATAACGACGCAATGGAATCCACTGTGGTAGATACAGTGGGATGAGTATCTCCCAAGACTTCACGATAAGTCTTCAGCGCACGTTTTAGAATCTTGATGGACAGTTCATGCTTTCCCTTCTTACGAAGACAACCCGCTATTTTTGTGAAAACCTCAACAACACTCGGATCTTTCTCGCCCTTCAAGGCTTTCCTCATGTTCATTACGTAATTGTATGTAATGATGGCACCATCCATGTCGCCTGCATTTTCCTGTACATTCGCCAGACGCAGCTTTGCATCCAATGTCTTCTGGTTATCATCGCCAAGGTTGGCACTGTATACCGATACAACATCTTTGTGCAGTCTCAAAGATTGCCTGTATTCCTGATTCTCTTCGTATAAGTCCCCTAATGCCGCAGTAATATTGGCACACCGTACATCGAATCGACCATATTTCGATATAGCATTGCGGAGTTCGCGAACAAGAAACTTGCGTCTTGTTTCCAATACCGTCGAATCTGGATCCCGATGTTGGTCGCTATTGCTGTATTCGTTATCACTCCGTCCGGCTGTCATCGGGAACACCTTTTGCCGTAAATAGGGAATATTTTTCGACACCTCTCTCGTTATCCTATCGGCCTTGAGATTCTTGATTTTCTTTTCAACAAGGGACTCAACACTTTCGTTTCTGGACGAGTCCTTCGTTTTGCTACTATAAGATTTTCGTGGATCCCATCTTGGCGACATAGCTAAACTTTCTATGTCATCATCTATATGGGTGTCGTCTTCTCCAGGGAGTATCCCACCCTTCACAGATGGAAGGGATTTGAGATCATCGCCAAGGTCTTTCCCAAGTGTCGACACTGTCCCTTCCGATGCAGACTCATTGTCAATATCCTCTCTTTCTTCGTCGAAGTCTTGTGGAACTTGACCCTCGCCCACTTGCCCAATGACTGGGTTGACAAATGACGTCTCTGTTTGAACTCCTGGTGATCCGCAAATGAGGATACCTCCAACATCATTTTTCATATCATTTCTATCTTCGCATGTATTTCCACCGAAAAAAGAAGAAAATACACCATCATACCATGCATTATCCGAAACAGTATCGGGTGCTGTCGACGACAATGCATTGCTCTTGGTGTCAGTTACACTTTGCTCAATGTCATCATTTCTTTTTGAGCCGTTTATAGCATTGTTATACTTATTGTGATCAGAAATTCGTTTGTTCGTAATTCCTCCAGCCTGGCCGTCATAACGAAAGCTACTTCCCATGTAATTATCGCTTTTCTTCTCTTTCGATATCTTTCCTCTTGTGGTGCCTTTCCGTAGGTCTAATCCAAGTTCACTCGTATTCTCTGCAGCCACCATGATTTCTTCTCATTGTCGAGTTGCGTCCTCGAACTGTATCTCAGAAAGAATGGAGGAAATTTTCTCTGAATTCCTGTTTTTCTTCTTCCTTCAAGACGGAAAAACGTGATGATATTTTTTTTCATACCAAGCGACTTTGGACACAATATTATGTGAGCGTTGATGTTCGGCTGGCGACGCGATCTGCTCGCTAAACACAAAGAGTTTTGGAGATGAAGTTGTTGTCAAGATTAATTATTTTAAGTACGAGTAACGTCAACCCTAATGAGACATCAACGCTTAAATTGGAAATCGTTCCCACAAATTGAAATCGAAAATGCGTGAAACGTCTTCCTAGGTACGGTAAGATGTTTCACGTAGGTATTACAAGTAGCTAAGATACCTCTGGACCTCAGGTACTCTGCTGGTGTATTACGAAGCACTTCGTATTACTGTATTATTGTTATTATTTTTACCAGAATCGACACCAAGTCAGACTCCCTGACTGACTTGCGCACCCAATTTTTGACTTGAGTATATAATAACTGACTTATTAATACTGGAATGAATGAATAAGGAGAATTATTTTACCTGAGTCAGTGTAGGTTTTGTACTGCAATTACTCAATCCCGGCCATATATCCGGATTTCTTTGGCCATATATCCGGGTTTCTTTATCATATCCGGGTTTCAGTGGTATAAGATTGCATTTCATTGGTTTGATCCAATCCCACATCTCGCCGGCCAGGCCGGCATGCGCATGTATAGTTGAATTTGATTGGTTAGAATTGCGAAAAGTGGTTATTCGACCAAGTCAGAGGAAATTACCGTTAACCATTAAACTGCGCACAATCCTTAAGACTGAAGTCTGACTTTTCGCTGACTTAGTATAAATAATCTCTTATTATTTTTTATTGAAGAGTACCTACGGTACGGTGAGTGTACAATATAAAAATACCACAATTAATACCCAGTACCAAAACCATGTACAAGTCTACAGGAAATAAACATACGTGTGCTCCGCACACTGAATTCTCTTCAAAAAAAGAACAAGACAAAAGACCCTGAAAACACACCGAAAAACTCACTAAGACAATTTTTTTTATGGGAAGTCCGGTCATCGAAATCACCAATGTCGTTCATTAATTTCCATTTTCGCGACGACCGGCCCTTCTGTTTCTCCTTCCATAGAACAGACCATGAAGGTTCACCACTGTACAAGTAGTACAAAATGACACCAACTCAAATACCTACACATTCCTCTACTTGGTTTTCGATCCGGAAGGGTATTCGAACCGCAATTCTACTGCAAATCACACACAAAGATACGTCATCATCGTCGTCGTCGTTGTCGTCGACCCTTCTCCGACCCATCTGTTTCCCCTCCAATAGAAGGGAAGATGAGGGTGGACATGTACAAATACTACCATATTCGAACACCATCATGTTCCTCTACTGATTTTCTGACCTGGAATGGCAATCAAACGGCTATCAATTTCACGACCCTCCATCGACCCTTCTGTTTCTCCTTCCATAGAACAGACCATGAAGGTTCATCACTGTACAAGTAGTACAAAATGACACCAACTCAAATACCTACACATTCCGCTACTTCGTTTTCGATCCGGAAGGGTATTCGAACGGCAATTTAATGGCAAACAAGGGAGACAAAGATAGTACAAAAAAACGAGCCAACAACGCGCCCTTCCCCAACCCATCTGTTTCCCCTCCAATAGAAAGGAAGATGAGGGTGGACATGTACAAATACTACCACATTCGAACACCATCATGTTCCTCTACTGATTTTTTGACTTAGAATGGCAATCAAACGGCTATCGGATCGGATGGTGAATTAAGAAGATATGGGGGGCACCATTTCTGTTCTGACGACCATTCTGTTTCTCCTTCGATAGAACAGACCATGAAGGTTTGCCACTGTGCAAATAGTACAAAATGATACCTACTCAGATACCTACACATCACTCTACTTTGTTTTCGATCAGGAAGGGTATTCAAACGGCAATCAAACGCCGTTTCGAGCGCCGTTTTGAGCAGCGTTTCTTCGAGCAGCGTTTTGAGCAGCAGGAAGCCAGCAGCAAGCAGTGGCGTTTTGGAGCGGCGTTTTGGAGCGGCGTTTTGGAGCAGTAACAGGAAGAAGCCAGCAGCGGCGTTTTGGAGCAGCAGGAAGCAAGCAGCCAGCAGCCAGCAGCCAGCAGCAAGCAGCGTCGTTATGGAGCAGCAGGAAGCCAGCAGCGGCATTTGGAGCGGCGTTTTGGAGCAGCAGCAGGAAGAAGATCGAACGTTGCCACCAAGGTAGATATCATGTAGACTAAATTTAAATAGAGTACCAAAGTATTATACAGCACACTCTTAGCTTACTCAGAGGAGACCTATTTAGCAGCAGTATAGGGGGGATACTAGGCGCTTATTCGTTTAGTCACCATTTTGAAAAAGTGAGCGAAAAAATGTGTCACGAAACAAGCACCTCCGGGGACATTTCTTAGAAAGAAAAAGAGTGAAGAACAACAGTCATCTAAAGTACTTGTGGTATTTGTGGTATTTCCTTAAGAGTTACACGGAGTCTTATACCACTAAAAATGCAACAATACTGAGTATGGAAATTCGCCCCGTACGTATGTTTTTTGAGGGGTACCACATGATTTCTACAGAGAAAAACAGTAGAAATAGTCATTAGAGGTATGTATCATTAAGCGTACCAATTCCTACTTACTTGCCACAGTAGTGCCAGGCTAAATACCACAATTGTGGTATTTCTGCTGTATGGCACCGGTACGAAAGAATGTTGGGCATGAAGGCATACGGTACGAGTACTACGAGTTTAAGTGTTAATCGGAGCGGTCAATTTGAGACAGCTTTTTTCTTACAACCCCCTCCTACACCCATCAATTTTGGTCCTGTTAGTCTTATTAATTTTACTCTCCAGCTGGAACTTCTCGCCCAAAGTAATCACCGCGCCAGAATTGGCAAGAGTTAGAGCATTCCATAGATACCCAATTTGCAGGGGTTGCGCGCGCCGGAACCCCTTCGGACTTTATGATTCTCCTTCCGGTCAAGAACATCATGAAAATTATGAAAAAAACTCCATTTACACAACCTCATCATACCAAGTGGTCTCAACCCAACCATTCCTTAACCAGACCACCTCAGCCGCTCGCTACTCAGGGTTACCTTCCTTATACCAAGTACAAGGAGCCCCCAAGTTGCGGATCGATTGGCCGAGTGGTTTAGAAGAAAAGAGCTTTAACAACAGCAACAATGGATGGACGAGAAAGGGCAAAGGGCAAAGGGCAAAGGGCAAAGGGCAAAGGGCAAAGGGCAAAGGGCAAAGGGCAAAGGGCAGCAGTGCTGTTAAAGTAGTTGTAATTAGATGGAGTAGGAAGCAAAGAAGTGACACTGAGTTGAGTTTCGCAATGAGGCTCAAGCAATAGAGGTTCTCAAGAGTACTCGTACTCATACTCGTACAAGTATGAGTACGAACTTTGTAACAAAGAGAGAAAAAACGTCTCGCGAACTCAGTCATGAGACCAATTTAGATCATGAGTGTTAATTCAAGGTTTTGCTTACAGTACAAATTCTACGTAGCCCTACCTTGTCTCTTCGTCATTCGCACCTAAACTCGTACCCGGTAGGACAAGCCAAAGCAGAACGAGTGGAAGGCACGCTTCCCCCCTGTGCACCGTATGTTCTGCACGCCGCCCGCACCGCCACACAAGCAACTACTACTTTGCATGCAATGGTGTCGTAGGTAGGTAGGTACGATGCAGAGACGCAGACCAGCGACTGCCCAGACATCCACAAGAAGGATGCCTAGTAAGATGCTGGCCAAGCAAGGAGCCCCAGCAGACAGGGGGGAGCGATGCCCAGAGACTCACCACATTTTCCAGCAGCCCTACTCAGGCCCAGCACAACAATGAGGATGGCATGCATTGAGAGCCAACCAACTAAGCTCCCACCCATAGACCATGCTCGAGGTGTTCTCTGTACACAGGGAAACCCTAACCCTAGTCTAATCGCCCCCTTTAGGGTTTGGGTCAACCCTGACCATGCGCAACTATACTTTAGCCAGTGCACGCACGACACATACACCTAAAGCTTAGTCAATCCGCCATGCCTAACTTCCATGTAGTCAGCGCAGCATATAGATATAGAGCAGGCATCACATGTGAGATCAGAGGACATTTACTCTAAAGTTGGCATGCTCCCGAGACGGCCCCGGGGTATCCCAGCAGAGGATACCATGAGACAAGAGACACAAGACTGTGGTACTATTCAACCCCGTATGACTGAATTCCCATGATTCATTAAAATCTGAAATCTGATGTCAGCAACAAATGCCACACCAGCCAGCCTTCAATATTGAAGTCTGGTTCAAATACATATCTTAATTCCTCTATGTGCAAAGAACGTTGGATTCAGTTCAACACCAATCCAACACTTAGCAAATGAAGACAAGCTCGACACTCTTTGGAGTAGTTTACAGAGCTTGCTCACAATCTTAGTATTAGTTCAACCTTTAATCCATACATACATACATGTTGTATTACTACCTTCAATTAGATGCCTACAACACTGCTTAAAGAGTCAAATAACTGCTTCAACCTACTACTGTACTATCCTTCACTCAAGTAACAACTACTAATAGGGAACCAACCACTCCTATAGATTGTCCAGCAATGAAGAGCTACTCTGTTATGCCTTTCAAGTTTGACTTTGACCAACAGTGGATTGAGAAGATAGAGTTCAAGTCCACAAGTACTACCAATGGAGTCTCAGAGACTGCCAAGGTTAAAGTACCTCTCATTACTGCAGGAGCATCCCTTTTCCAAGTCCGTTTTGCCATTAATGAATTCTCACATGCAAAAAAACTCTTTCCTTAACAACAGGACCAAAGCAATACTATACATTCTCTGATCTCCTCAGAGACTATGCTGATAGGAACTGGTGGAATGAGTATGTATGGGCCCTAGCAAGTCAAACAAGGGACAACTTTTCAACCCCCATCGATGCCTTCATCACCTACAAGTTCAACAACAACACCAACGCATACAGATGCCACAAACAATTCCTCAACACCATCAAGAAGACCACCAACATGACTGTACACCAGTTTGTCTCAATGGTCACCTTCCACAACCATGTGATTCTCCGGCTACTTCCATGACATCCACAAGAAAATGCAGCCATCAAGGATGAAGACTTCAATACTTTGATTTTTGAATCCGTGCCAACCTAATGGAAGGACTCCTATGAAAAACACCACTCTCCCTATGAAGACGCCCTTCCACAAATTGTGACAAGGATGGAGAGATATCAAAACAAGAAAACAAGAAAAGTAAGAAAAACAACCAAGATAATTCGTCCCAAAACAGGAATAACAGCAACAACAATTGGAACAACAATTGGAACAACAATTGGAACAACACCACAATTGTAACAATCGCAATGGGAATAATTGCAATAACAATAACAACAAACAATTGAATGGCACCAACACTCAAAACCGACAACATGGCTCCAACAACAGCCAAGGCAACAACAACATCAACAACAACAACAACAACAACAACAATCCCTCCACGAGAGTAGCTGATAGCTCACCTTGCCCTATTCATTGAGGCGCAAACCACACTTGGGGACAGTGCTACCTAAACACCAACAATCCAAACCAACCTAACAGGAATAACAATAACAACAATGGCGCGCATGTGAATGATCACAACTTCAACAGCAACTTGAACAGCAACAACAGCAATCGATCAAGCAATCTATCCTCCTATGGCAACAACAACTCACATGAACCAGAGTAACACATGTGTGTCTTCATCAATGAACCGGAAGAAACACCACCTCATCTTGGCTAGATCTCTTCCATATGGATATCAAAGTCAATGCTGAATACTATAATTCAGTTCTTCAAAGGTTTCCGGAAGCAACACAAACCCCGGACTCCCTTAACAACAATGAGAATCGTGCTACTGGCAATGACACATGCAACACCAACAAGGACAAGGACATTGATTTTGCTCCAAACACAGTCAGTGTCTGCAGCTCCATTAATGGCACATCCAGAAAATACTATCTGAAGACCCTCTTTGATTCCCGATCCACATACAACCTCATCATTAAATTGGCCATTCCCGCTGAAGCCAAGAAGCACCCCCTCACTCGATCAATACAAATGCAAACAACCAATGGTAGAGCCACTTGTAATCACCATGTGATCCTGGAGAATATCATGTTTCCAGAGCTGTCCTACTCCATGAGAGTATTGAAGATCAAGTGTCTTGGTTGTGTAGTCTTGCAAAACATCAACAATCACCTTCTCATCGGTCGCCGGACCATGAGAGATCTTGAAATGAAGATGGACTTCAAAGCTTGTACCATAGAATGACATGAGAAGCCCATGTACTTTCATCCAAAAGATTACTTCGATAACAAATTGATGCTCCACAAGGTCATGTCAGCAGAGCCGCACTCTGTTGCTGAAAGCTATTTGAACCAAGCTGCTCAACAAGCATATGCCGATGGCTCCTCCAAGTATGAAAAGACAGACCTGTACAAGCTAGTGTCTGAACAAGAACACCTCTTGGACCATGAGAAATCTTGCTTGCTGAAGATTTTCCTTGAAAATGAAGAACTTTTTGAAGGCTTGAATGACAAGGAATTAGGCATTTTCCCTAATCAAGAGTTCAACATTGATCTCCAGCAAGACACAAAGCCATACTACATTACACAACCATATCCAATTCCACTCCACCAACAGGCAGCTGTGAAGTAGGAAATTGACTGACAAGTACAATTTGGCATTCTTAAAAGATGGTATGCAACTGAATGGGGAATGCCAACCTTTGCAGTGCCCAAACCAGATGGGTCATCCTGGCTGATCAGTGACTTTAGGGAGCTCAACAAAGTCACCAAGAAGCTCCACTATCCACACCCAAAGATCCAAGATATCTTTCATCGTAGACACGGATTCAAATATGTCATCCTTATTGATGTCAGCATGCAGTTCCACACCTTCAATCTTGATGAAGCCTCCACTTGGCTCTGTGTCCTTGTTACAGTGTTTGGAAAATTCAGGCTCCTTCGGCTCCCAATGGGCTTCCTCAACTTTCGAAGTTGGGCCCAAGGCTGCATGGAACAGATGCTTCTCCATTTGAAAGGCATTGAAGTATACATTGATGATATTGGAATCTTCTCTGACACCCTTGACTTTCACTGCAAATGTGTCTTGTCTATTCCTTCCTTGCTCAAAGCCCACAACTTTGCAGTCAAATCCTCCAAATGTCATTGGTTCCAATCCCAAGCACCATGGCTTGGCCACATCCTTTCCAGAGATGGAATTAGACCCAATCCAAACAAGATAGTAACTCCAATCTTTAAACTGGCTTTTCCCTCAACAATTACCCAACTTTGATCCTTTGTTGGGATGAACAATTTCTATTGCAGCTTCTATCCGAAACAAGCTGAATTCCTTACTCCTCTCACAGCCCTCTCTGATAGATCCAAAGGAAAACTCCAACCAACACTAGAGCTGATCAATACCTTCAACAAAGCCAATGCTTTCATTCCACAGGACATTCTCCTTGCCTTTCCAGATCCAAACAAGACCTTCCATGTCTACACTGATGCTTCTGATTATCAACGCAGAGTTGCTGTTATCCAAGACAACCAAATTATCCTCTGCTTCTCCAGAAAACTCAATGCCGCTCAACAGAAGTACCCAACGGCTGATAAAGAGATGCTTTGTATTGTTTAAGTCTTCAAAGAATTCAGACCAATCCTTTGGGGTGCAGAAATCATAGTGTGGACCAACCACATCAACTTGACTCGCCAAAACCTGACAAGCCACTGTATTATGAATTGGAGAATACTCCTTGAAGAATTTTTCCCTATATTTAAATACATCAAAGGTAAGCATAATGTGATTGCTGATGCCCTTTCAAGGCTCCATATTCAGCAATCCCTGGAGGAAAAGAAGGGATCCCTGACACCAACGGATTTGGAAATTGCAACTCCAACGGATGAGACCAATCCAATGGACACCTTCTCCCTTTCCGACCTGTTCATCAACTACCCCAAAGACATTCCCATGCACCCCTTAGCCTTCACTCAACTCGCTGCCAACCAAGCTGCCAATGTAGATATCTCTACGAATCCAAGGTACACAACCAAGAATTTCAATGGTACCAACTTGTGTGCGGTTGAATCCAACAGTCTAAAGAAAATTGTGCTCCCTCCAAATTGAGTACAAGCCACAATCAAATATTGCCACCATGTGGTTGGCCATGTCGGCGCTGAAAGATTGTATCAAACCATCAACCAATTTTTATACGCGCCAAACCTGAAAGACCAAATCAATGCCTTCTGCAAATCTTGTGATGCCTGCCAAAGGCACAAGAACAGCCACCAAAGCCATGGCCAACTTCCAACCAAGGAACACCAATATGTTCCCTGTGACACCATTGCAATTGATTGAATGGGCCCTTGGAAGATCAAGATCCCAGGCCATGGAACAATTGCATTGAATGGATTTACCACCATGGACATGTGCACCAATCTCCTTGAAATGATTTGAGCCCCACAAGTCAATCCAACTAGACTTATGGTAGTCCATGCCCTCAACAATGGTTGGCTCTCCATATACCCATAACTGGTGAATTGCATCTTTGATCAAGGAACCAACTTCATGAGCCACGGCTTTTGAATGGACCTTGATAATCTTGGAATCAAACCCAAAGTTTGCTCAGTCAGAAACCCACAAGCAAATACTGTCCTTGAAAGAGTACACGATACCATCAAGTCAGCAAGAAGAACAGAGCTCAATACCAATCTGCCACAGACCCTCCAGCAAGCCACAGACATTGTCAATAGTGTCTTTGCTTCAGCTAAGTTCGCAGTCCAATCAACAATCCACAAGACGTTTGGAATGACCCCAGGTTTGCCGGTCTTCCATCGTAACATGCTCCTTCCAATCCCTGTGATTACAGGCCTTGCCATGGTGAGAAACAAACACCATGCCCAAATAGACAAGAATGCTATGAAAGAAAATAGTCATATGAAGTTGCACAATTATCATGTTGGAGACCAAATTATGATGAAAAATGAAAAGCAAATTCCAAGTGCTCTAGAAACAAGAAGCAAGGGACCTCACACAATCACAAAAATTCATACAAATGGTACGGTTTCCTTCCTCTTAGATGATCACCTTGTTCAATGGATGAACATTTGGAGCCTGAAACCATATCACACCAATTAAAAATTTACTAACTATCACATACTGGTTGCGCCCGAGCATGAAAATTCAGTGCAACGAATTGAAGTTTTAACGAGAAGAAAAATAGTGTGGTATTCAACCCTGTACGACTGAATTCCCACGATTCATAAAAATCTGAAATCTAATGTCAGCTTTAAATGCCCCACCAGCCAGCCTTCAATATTGAAGTCTGGATGAAATACATATCTTAATTCCTCTATGTGTAAAGAATGTTGGATTCAGTTCAACGCCAATCCAACGCTTAGCAAATAAAGACAAGCTCAACACACTCTGGAGTACTTGTAGTTTACAGAGCTTGCTCACAATCTTAGTATTAGTTTGACCTTTAATCCATACATACCTACACATTGTATTACCACCTTCAATTAGAGGCATACGACAGAGACACGAGACATGAGGGCAGCCGGGCCGTCTGGGGTTTGCGCAATTTGAGAGGACTGAGAAGAAATTAAAGGGGGACAAAAGAAACTATTTTACGTATGTGGAGGTAATCTAATACTGTTGTCATGGAGTAGAATGTGACTGAATCTGGTCGCGCAAAGTAGATTAGCAAAGTATAATTGGTCGCGCAAACTCATGCTTTGCTGACCTACTAACAAATATACGTCATTAATCCAGACTGGCCGCGCGGTAGGATGGTTGCAAAGTAGATTAGCGAAGTGGATTTGGTCGCGTGAAGTAGATTAGCAAAGTAGATTTGCTTGGCAAAGTAGATTACGGAAGTAGATTTGCTCAGCGAAGTAGATTACCAAAGCAGATTTGCTCAGCGAAGTAGATCACTGAAGTAGATTTGTTCAGCAAAGTACTAGTAGATTGAGTGATTCCCACCAATGATAAAGTAATAAAAGTTTGCGACCAAAGTAATAAATCTATTCACATAGTTAATAGATTTATTAATTATTGAATAGAATTTAGCAGTCGAGACTGTCTCTACTGCCAGATTTTATTAAGTGAATAAAAACAGAATAAACTCGAACGGAATCACTAAAATCAAATATTTTAGTCCCCAACGCACGAATGAGAACAGACAGTTACTGTTTCTTATTTAGAGATTCCGAATTCCAAATTTGCTCCGAGTAATAGTTAATAAAATCTATTCATCCGTTGGGTGCGCCAAAAATCTATTCAATCTATTCACGACTCGCGAATATTTTTTTATTACTTTGGTCAAATCATTGGTGGGAATCACTCATTACCCAAGTAGATTTGCTCAGCAAAGTAGATTACCAAAATAGATTCATTAAGTGAAGTAGATTATGTATCAGTGAAGTAGATTATTAACAAGACAACAGATTGTTAAATATTGCGACATTTAAGACGATCCATAATATTTGACCAAAGTAGATTGTGGAGAACCGAAGTAATTCAGCGAAGTAGATTTCTTCAGCGAAGTAGATTACTGAAGTAGATTTGCTCCGCGAAGTAGGTTATGGAAGAAGTATATTTGCTCAGCGAAGTAGATTACCAAAGTAGATCTGCTCAGCGAAGCAGATTACCAAAGTAGACCTGCTCGGGGAAGTAGATTACCGAAGTATATTGCTAAGTGAAGTAGATTAGCGGAGTATATTGGCGAATCCGAAGAAAAATTTTGGTCGCACAAAATATAACGAAGTACTTCTACAACTGGTTTATTGGCGAACCGAAGTAAATTTGGTGGATTACCGAAGTAGATTGTACAAGTAATCTACTTCAATTTCTGGTCGCACCGAAGTAGATTTGGTCCTTTGGTCCTGCGCGACCAAATCTACTTCGAAGTAGATTACCAAAGTTTAGAAAAACATACCACGCTGGTAAATTTCCTTCAGCCCCCTCACTGTGCCAATTTTTTCTCCTTGCGCACGCAACGCCCGGACGGCCCCGTCCATTGATTGTAAGTCGATGGACAAGAATTTGCAAGAATTCTCGTTTCACGAAGATGAAAACTGTGGAAATCACATTTCTCCCTTTACTGCGTATTATTAAAAACGAAGACGTGCCTTACCCGTAATTAGCTTTGGCTGGTCCCAATAGAAAGTATTTTGGATCAAAAAATTGAAATGCCATCCATTTGTCTACGATATTTTTCATCAAAAGGGGTGCACAGGTAGGTATACGGTATGCTGGAAAGAGAAAGGCCAATATTGCTTATGTTAAGTTCTCTTGTGGTTTCCCTTTCAATTTTTTTCGGATTCTTTCTTTGGTGAAAAAATCTTGAATTAGAGTACTAGATAAATACGAAGTATGATTAGTATTGTTGCTCCTGTTACTATATCTTCGTTGTAATTTTTGGTGATGCAGACTGTGTCTTCTCAAAACCAATTACTACGACTACATCTACATCTGCATCTGAGATGCGTTATGCGACTCCACGGAAGAAACCAAAAAATGATAGTGAATGTCCGTGAGGTGCGTAGGCAGAGATAATAATTTCCGAAGAAATTATGGTCAAGACACCAAACAACAAAGGCGGATTCAAAGTTACCGGAGGATGGTGCGGAGAGCAGAGAGCACCATCAAAGCCAGTTGTAATAGAAAGCCATACACCCTTTTTGTAACAGTTACCGTACGGAACATGACCAGAGATCATTATTTCCTTCTAGGGAATTGGCACAGCTGAGACAATTGAATTGAGGAATGAAAAAGGTGAAGCTATTGAAAAATGCCAGACAAATCATCTTTGTCCAGTACACAGTATTGGAATGGTCTTATAAACCCATTCGAAATGGCATGCAAAGATTTATATCAGAGGAAGTAATACAAACACTCCTGCCGACTACCGAGAGAACGAAAAAAGGCCGACGTCTGGGAACGAGCGAACAATATTTCAGACCAACGCTGTAAATTACGAAATTCAGTATACTTCAGGAATGGAAAATTGCTTAAGACTGATTTGCTGCTTTGTAGCCGGATTGATTCATAGCCTGTTTTCCTTCTCTCGTGAGCGCAGGGGCAAAACATGGCAACACGCGGAACCCTTCACAACGCTTTCCGTGGGTGGTATTTTGTAAGTTTTACAATCAATCGGTCGGTCTAGGCTACTGGTAAAGAAAGTGGATTGGCTGGGGATTGTGATGTTCTAGTAGAAATGCAGTATCTTTAGGCGTCTTCCTCAGCTCGAAGTTTAGCGTTGGCGTTTGTGACACGGATGGCGAGTTGTTCTGCTCTTTGCACGATGTCCTTTCGTACTCGGGCGGAAACAGAGTGGGCAACGGTTGCGGCGTAAGTACGGTTGTGCATCATAAGCATTTCCAATTCAGAAACATTGTTGACTACGACAGATTTGAATCCATTGGGGCAGACGTTCCGGGTAGTCTTATCAGATCCGTAACCAATACTGGGCATAGGGATGGATCCCTTGAATCGACGGCGGACACGTCCATCAATACCCTTAGGCTTGCGCCAAGAGGAATCGCGAATGCGAAGAAATTGATCGGACTGATGCCGGGCGAACTTCTTTGTTCGCTTCTTGACAATAGTCTTCTTATTGAGGGGGATTGGGCCGGCCATCTTGATTCTGGAATCGGGAAAAAGTCGTTACAACAAACCAAAACACACCGTAAGTATCAGAGCAAGGATGAAAGACGCGGATCTCTGCGTTGCACAAGTGTTTCAACCGTAACTATTGGGGAGCACAGTGACTTCTATTCGATGCCATCCCATGGTGCCGTTCACTACTTACATTGCTGTATGTATATTGTTGTTACACTACTGCGACAATGGCGGTGTTACTATTCGTGCAATCTCACCAGGGCCCAGTTGAGTCCTTTCGTTGGTCTGTCGGTGTGAATTGTTTTCTGTTTTCACACGGGAATATGGACATTCAGGAAGTAATAGTAATAGTAAAGCGGTAAAATCTATTTCAGTATTTTTGGCTCGTACTTTCATAGACATATGTCGTATGCATAACATATAGTATACATACTATTGTGCTCCGTAGACCGTTATGAAATTCCGAGGAAGACAGACCATTTGCAAGGATGGTGAGCGTTAATTAGAAAAAAACCGTTAGGTTTGTCCAAACATAATCCTTCCGTCAACGATGGAAACGCGTGATTTGAAAAAATGTACAGTAACAACGAACAAATCCAAAAAGTATGCAGTAAACGCAACAAACAGACCGTAATTACCTGGTACTATCCAAGAACGCCAAACAACAAAACCTTTCAGTAATACTTTGCCTCCAAGACAAACACATCGGATCATATTGGCGACGCTGCTAGAAAGAAAGGAATCCAAAATGACAGCACAATCTACTTCGACGAAGGCGTTTTTCTTCGTATTCTTCTGTCTTGTATCGACGGCAATCGTCGGTGCTGAGAACGACTACAACTCCTACAATCAAGACGATGGATACAATGGATACAATGGATACAATGGATACAATGGACTGTCCGTGTGCTCCGATACGGCTATTTTAGTCCAGAACGTGCAAATCCTTTGCGATAGCCCTGGAACCTTCTACTACGGAAGCGGAAAATATCGAAATAGTCCAAATTGTACCGGAGGCGACAAAGCAAAATACGTGATTGACTTTTACATCGCAGACCCTGACACAATCGAGGCCACTGGAGAACCAAAACTCGATATCAGTGTTACTGGAAGCATCGGGTGGTACGAGAGGAACCAAGAAATTATGGGTGATGTCGATTTGTGTTCGCTCAGCTCTCTGAAATCTTTGAGTGGGAGTGTTTGTCCAGCGGCAGGGAAATACCGAATCAAATCAAATTTTTACTGGGACGACGAAAATTCAAATGGCTCAAATGGCTACGGCTACCAACCTGTTTTCTACCCCACGTTATCAATTGGGATCAAGTCCAGCATTTATCAAAACACATACGACTACGGAGGTGCAAACACACCATATTGCAGCGGAACAACATTCCTCACTTCCTGGACAAACAATATGAAAAAAGTCTATGCGAACAGTTTTTCGAACTTTTTCAAGAGCTTTGGAATCCTGATATTCACTATCAGTGTGATGGGGTCGTTCATATGGTTCATGGTTAAGAGACGACCCAGAACGTTCGAATATGCATCTTCAAACAACCGCAAGGATATCCCATTGCCGACGGTAGAGGAAAGCTCGTACGACGATCCATCATACGCTGGCAGCGAAAAATTTGACTTTGATAAAATGAAGTCACCGAGAGCCAATCAAAGTTTTTTGGACTTCTAAGAAAGCTCATCAACGTCCAACCACTTTATGGTACCGTTATCCCCACACTTTTGTAACAGTAGAGCATGAATTCACGTTATATAAATAAGAAATTCCATCCGTTAATCAAAGACCACAGGTTGCAACCTGAATGTTCGACACTCTAACTTTTAGTAACAAGTGTTAGAGTTCATCTACTTTTTCAATTGTTCGGAATGCAATACGTCGAAGAGAATTCAAGAAGTTCGAAGAAGAATAGATTCAACGCGGATTTCTCAAGTCATCGCAGAGTCATCGTCTGTTTCCGATATGCTTGTAGAAAAGCCTGAAGAGCGAAGCACAGAAAGAACAATGTGAGAATGATTGTAGAGTGAACATAGTGATGCAAGCTGAGTGGTACCCTTTTTTTTCAACACCGAGATCCTTCTAGCCGTGGCGCTCAGAATGATCCAATAGACACTCACATTTTGGGGTGTTATTTCTGAATCTACGTAGTAGCTCAATTCATTAACAATCATTTCATCATCTTTGCTTTCGAAAATATTTTGATGAATGTATTTAGATCTTCCGAAGTCGATCAAACGTTGACATGCTCTGCCCAATCCTTGAATATTGCACGATAAATTGAGGTTTTTAGCTACCGCTGAAATGTTTGTTTCCGATATCTTTTCTGTATCGACGTCGAATTCCGTTTCGGCAAACGTGTTTTCGTGTTCTGTATTACGATCTTCGGAAGATGATTCCGTCACATTCAAATTTTCTTTCGTATTTCCTACTTCGGTTGCTACTGTGGCTGCGCTCCAACGACGCATAAGGTCGAATTCTTTTGGTCCAAATGACGGAATACTATTCATACTAGCTCCGTCATCCCCTTCTCTTTCCATTACATCGCGCAGAATGTCCCTACCAACATAATGTTGCCAATCACAGACTCCATGGCAGCACGTTGCGAGTAGGCACCCACTTATCCTTTGACGAATGGGTTGAAGAGCCTTGAGTGCCAAGTCGGTTCCCGCTCCGCAAAGATGCTTCGCGATGACAACAATTGTTGCCTCCTTAAATGTTTCATCGTTTTGAAGAACTATTGGTAGATTCACATGAGAGACGTCACAGCACAGTCGGCACCAATCGACACCATCGAGCTTTAGGTACGGTTTGTCGGTGCAAATATTCTTGGGGATGTTGCGGAATGCTTTGTCGGCTTTCGATCGGGAACCAGCTCGATCTAGCATGAAAAAATGCGTATCTACACCACTCGCGTTTGCCACGCCTGCAGCTGCTAGTCCAAACATGCCACGACCAGCACCCATTTCTAGGATTACTAAAGGCTTTCTTTTCACTGGTGACAAAGAAAAGTCGCAAGCATCCGTATGAGCAGTAGAATTCTCGTCAGCGATTTGCTTCCCATTCTGTTGTCCCAAAAATCCCATTTGTCGCAAATGACCGACCAAACTAGCAATCTGCGTCGTATGTTGGATACCTCCACTCTTGACCCGATGTGATAGAAAACCTTCCTCTATTCCTGCATCTATTTCCGGTTGAGACAAGTCTTTCACTTCGATTGCGTTGTGAATATCTTGAAGTGTCAAGGCCGAAACATCACAGGTATTATCATTCTTAAAAATTGATTGATGAGCTCGCAAAACCCGACAAGCAATGCGCTGGGCCCATTCAGAAGTTCCTGGTTCGAACTTTGACGTTGATGAAGAAGAGATTGGAGTTGGTGGGTTGGCAACATTAAGTCGACCATGACCTCCACAATTTACGTTTTCCAAAAAGTACGGTTCCTTCTCTTGACTTTTCCTAGCTTTGACCCGGGGACAGATCAGAATGTGCTTTTGAATATTATCTTCAAAAATCATACTTTACGTTGAATGCGAAAAGAGCAACTGGAGTGAGCACAGCGTGTATTTTGGAAAACGAGATGCACGACGTTCACGTCAAAAGTCTGCTTACTGAGATGGGTCGATTGGACAAGGGATCCTCTTTCGGATTTTTTTCTTATTTCCAGGATCAGAGGAAGTCAGGCCATCTTCTTCCAAATGCTGGTGATTTCCGCAGTATTTTCTCCCGTCAGCGGGCCACTGTTTGCAGAAGCGGTTTTTTCGTTCCACATAAAACCGACAACGATCCCAATTTTCGGGAGGTTCGGGCGGTTCCACTTTCTTTGGAATTTTGCTTTCTCTTTCTTCCATTCCTGGTTCTGGAGGTCCCTCTTCCTTCTGTCTTTTGATTCTGCTGTCTTCCATCCCTGAATCCTTTCGTGCCGAAAATGATGCCAGTAATCGTTCAGCGGCTATGAATAGTTTTCTTTTCTCCAAGTGGTTGTGAATGGACCAATATCGGAAGATTGGGAGGTTGTTGGAATTTCTGTGGTTCATCCCTTACGGGCCCATTCGAAATGGGATTCGATTTTTCGAATGACTCGTGACTGCAAATCAGAGTTTTTGAACGAAAACGATTGAGTTCGGAACTGTCAGCTTCACCCAAGCTACTGTAATATTGGGTGATTCCCGAAATAGTCTGGGTAGGGGCCCAGATTCAATCTGGGCCCAGGCCCAGATTTAATTCTGTACCATTTTGACCCAGATACTGGTCAACGTGAGCTCACCTCGACCAGTATCTGGGTCCCTACCCAGATATTGCCCGGATTTCCTTAGGAATCCAAGCACATGTTAATATTTAACCGAGTACGTTTTTTGTGTATGTGCTTGGTTATTTAATTTCTTATTTAAAATTCCTTATTCCAAAAATGAGATGTTGCACACTGGCCCGCCAAAATCGTCTGGGTAGGGTGATTTTCATTCCCGAAATACAAAAATCTGGGCCCCTACCTAGACTATTTCGGGAATCACCCATTTGTTGACAAAACATGTGCACCTTCATGTTAAAGGAGGAACCAAAACAGGAAAGTATCCCGTTAGCAATCGTTGCCATTGGCAATACCATGGAACACAATAGGCAATAAATGGCACCAGTCATAAAGGATCAGTGGAGTTCCATTGAGGAATGTAGTGTTCCATCAAGAAACAAAGTGTTCCAGTGAGATGGAACAAATTGTGTTGGTGGTATGTATGATATTTGTGTGTGTATGTATGTACGTATCATATGTATGAACTTAGTGTGTGTAAATGAGAAAGTGTCTTTCAGACAACAAATTATAATAATTTTGGAAATATAAGTAGTAGTTCATTGGAATTTTGAATCTAACTAATTTAGGCACACATGCTTCTTGTAGTAGTAGGAACTTTGGGATACAAATGTTAGAAGCTGTATTGAATACCTATTTACCAGAGCATTTTTGGAGAGACTTTCATACCTTATTCACTATTATGTTGATCATTTCTTGCTTTGTGGAGGAGCTAGATGATGATCCAATCATGCTAAATCTTTAGATAATTACAATGTGTACATGTAATTGGTGATTCCCAAAATGATTCTGGGTCCTACCCAGATCAAATCTGTACCTCAGTTTTTGTCTTTTTGGACCCAGCAGATTCCAGTCCACGTGAGCTCATGTCAACCAAGCATGATGTTAAATAATACGCGCACATGTTAAATATTTAACCGAATCTGTGTTTTGTGCATGTGCTAGATTTTTTTTTGAATGCTTGCTCAATTAAATTCTTATTTAAAATTCCTTATGCCAAAAATGTTTTGTGCATGTGCTAGATTTTTATTTGAATGCTTGCTCAATTAAATTCTTATTTAAAATTCCTTATGCCAAAAATGGGTCATTCCTGAAATACTTCTGCTGGGTCCTACCCAGACCAGATGCTTTTGTCTTTTTGAACCCAGATTCCGGTGGACGGTGATCTCATGGTGACCAGAAATCTGGGTCCTACCCAGAATTTCCTTAGGAATTCAAGCACATGTTAAATAATTTGTGCATGTTAAATAATGTACGTTTCCACATGTTTTGTGCCTGCTTGTTTATATGCTTATTATGTAAATGAAATTCCTTATTCCAAAAATGAGATTTTAGACGCTGGCCCGCCAAAATCTGGGTTTGTTAATTTTCATTCCTGTTGTAACTCTAAAAATCGACCGAAAGGTATAATTGAAATTTAAAGAGAAGTGAGCTCAGAGAGACGCTCTTATTTTACTGTGTATTTCACTGTATCGGGGCTCTCTGTATTTTACATGGTAGAGATCTTTCCCGGTTATCTGTTATCTTCTTCGTACCGATACTGCTGTTGCTGTTGCTGTATTAACGTCGTGTTGGTCTTACTGCATCAGTCATTTGGTGATATTGGTCATTCATGTTGTTAAGTAATCTGTTCGATGGGGCGTATGCTTGTTCGTGGTATATATGCTAGATATGAGGCCTATCGGGAATCGGTATTGATTTTCTTGATTGCAATAAGTAATTTCCTCACGGGATATCAAGTAAATTCTTTTGAATGTACTTATGGATTCCAAGTGTTTACTTATTGGTCAGGTCTTTGGATATGTCTTGTTTCTAACCGATTACTGTCTTTTGTTTGTAGTCCTAAGTGATATCGTTTTTACCACTTAGGGATTTTCATGTAGTGGAGGTGCGTTTGGTCCTAATGCTATTTCAGCGGAATATTCGTATCTCGTACTCCGCACCTCGGTCGTCGTTTCGTCGGCTTTTTCGATCGAATTTGATGCCGACACTGTCTGTATTTTTTGCCGACAACACACCCCTTGATCCAATACTCTATTTGCGTAGTATTGGATTACTGTCGGAGTATATTATCCCGAGTTTTATAGATAGACAGGTTGAGATCAAACGTTCATATCGAATCGGAATTGTTCGGTCGCTTCTCCTATTAATACTGTCGAAGCGCGCACTGCCGACTGGTTTAACCTGGGTAGTGTCCCATGATATATCTTGCATGTCGGGCGTGCAAGATCCATCCCAATGGTTTGGTTAGGTCATCCGCCGGATTGATAACTCCAGGAATATGAATCATATTGATTTCACCGTTTTCTTTCCATGCTTGAATTGCAAAGAACCTGATTTCAATGTGCCTGGTTCTTTCAGTTGGCTTCTGAGCATTGATGATCTCAATTGCTGATGCGTTGTCTTCATAGATCGGAGTTGGACCAACTTGGGCGAAACCTAATTCCTTGAGTATAGACCTGAGATATCTGGCTGTTTTGGCTGCTGTGACGGCGGCAATGAACTCAGCTTCGGTAGAACTCTGTGCAGTAAGTGACTGAGCTTTGGATCTGTAAACAATTGCTCCACCAGCATAAGTGAAGACGTATCCTGTGGTGGACCTCCGGTGTTTCGGATCATTTCCATATGCGGCGTCCACAAAACACATCAGTGTGGCTTGCTTGATATCTTCAGGGAATGTCGGGAGTGATGCATCTTGGACTACGTCGGTGTATGGTTCTCCTGATGGTAAAGATGGCTCAGCATTTGGTCTGTAGAATCTAATTCCCCAGGATCTGGTTGTTCTGAGATAGCGGGCTATATTCTTCAGACTGGAATAGTGGAATGCAGTGGGATTGGAACTGTACTTTGACATCAGGGTCACTGCATAGCCAATGTCTGGCCGGCAGCTCACATATGCAAACATCATTTCACCCAAGAGTGTTCTGTAGGAGAACCCTGATGTGGATTGTAATGCAGCGTGTTCCTTGGTGCCTTCCAATGGTCCATTCGTATGTGATTGCAGTTGGCTCAGTACTTCAGTTGATAACGGCGCTGATGGCTTGGAGTGGGGTTTCATCTTAGAATCAGTCTCCCAACCATGGGATGTCATGATCCGGTCGATGTAATTGGCGCAGGACAGTTCAATGTAATCAGCTGTTTGTTTGACGTCAATTCCATTAAAGTCCTCGAGCAATCCCAATTTTGTAAAGGGGATCACGTCTTCCTTTGGTAGTTTGAGCCTTGCACCTATAATGTCATAGATCTTGTCAGATATGGACTCTGATGTGCAAGCCAGTGCAAAATCATCAACTTGTCTCAGCATGTAGACCGTTTCACCTTCGAAAACTGTCGTGTAGATCGTCCTGTCATGTGTGGTGGTTTTGAAGTTGAGATCGGGACCTTTCAAGATCTTGTTGATGTGGGTTTCCCAGAGTCTTCCAGATTCTGGGTGGCCTTGAAGTGCTCGAAGGACTGGAAGCACCAATCGTCTGTCTATGTCCTTGTCATGCTTGTGTCTGTACCATTCTGCATATGCATCGTCAATAGTCATGTACGTAGGGATGTTGGGCCCTGGAGAATGGGCATAGGCGTCTGCAGCATCACCCCCGTACACTTTGAGGTTGAGGCTTGCAGCAATAGCAAAGAATAACCTTTGAATGGGATGTTCAACACATGATGAGTATGACATTGCTATGGCATGCAGGGTTGGGGCTGCATATTTGCTTCCATTGCAACATTGCCTGGCTCTTCTGACACCATTTCTTTTCACACTGTATTGCCAGTGAGGTCTGAGGATGATAGCATCGGGGTCCTTAGGATATGGAATTGGTGATCCAAACATTTCCAAATCCTCAAACTGATCAAGCTGTTTTCGCTCCCCAGCTTGCCATTCAGGCCATGTAGATAAAGGCTTGAGATTCCTTCGAGTGAAGTGTCCTAGTGCTTGTTCTTCAGGTGTAGTTGCCTTGGAATTGATGGCCTTGATTAAGAGTTCAATCTCTTCAGTTGGTAGTGAATCTGCATCTAGTGGTAATGCTTGATTTCCTGGTTTATGAAGCTTGGTGATAGCTCGGAGGGATGCAATATCAATAGTAGGAATGACAACATCCATGTCGTCTTCAGTTGGTGCCAAGTGTTTTTGGATGGAGGCATGGAGTGCTTCAGTGCTATCGACCTGGTTGATTCTTGATTGTATCAGCTGCTTGTATTTGGTACCAATGCGCTTGATGGTTTGAATGGAGGAAATCCGGTCCAAGAATGGTGGATCTTCTTCAGTAGTGGGTTCCTTCCAGGAGGTATTGGGAGCAAATAAACCATATTCATTTGAGTGTTTCCTGACCTCCTTCATAGATAATTTCTCTTCAAGTGCAAAGGTAATTGGTGTATCTATTGAAGAATCCCGCACCCCTCGATCGTGGCAGAGCTGTAAAGCTGTAGTAACATCAGCAGCAGTAAAGACACGATTGTGATTGATAGATACAATATAAGCGCCTCGGAGCTTTGAGAGAGTCTTCTTACGAGAGGAGAAAAGCTTGGAGGCAGGACTGTTTGGAAGGATATCGGTGATGTAAGCTCTGCCAATCAGTGAGTCATTGGCATAGCGAAGACCAAAGGCCGGATCAGCGCAAGATGGGGAGACAGTGAGTCGGAGATTTGTGAGATCCGCAAAGGGGGAGATGGAGAATTGGAATTCACTGGATGACACCTCATGGGGTTCTGCAGGAAGTGGAGTGTTGTCATCAGTCCGGAGCAGGTGCTTGACATTGGTTGGGAGGTCTGCAAGTGGGAGATCATTCATCCCTTCATCAAATCTGACATGGGTGGCTATTTTGACGCGGTGGGTCTCAGTGTCATACCAAAGAATGTTTCTGGTAGTGTAGGGGACAAAACCCAGGAAGATGCCTTTGCGTGCATTGGGTTTGAGTTTAATAGATCTTTTGCCTGGCGGTCGAACCCAAACTCTACAACCAAAGGTTCGGAAATCAGTAAGGTTTTCCTTACGGCCAGTTGCCAATTCCAATGGTGAATGTAGTTGGTTGCCTTCAGGGAAAGCATTGGACAACCGAAGTGCATGGTAGAAAGCAAAGGGCCAGAACTTGATGGGCAAATTAGCACCAGACAGCATTGTCCTCATGGAGTTAGCAAGAGTTCGGTGTGCTCTTTCAACTGTACCATTCTGGTGTGAAGCGTCCGCGCCAGTGGGGAAAAGTGAATATCCAAACGCAGAGAATAGGTTTCTGATGTCAGGATTGTGATAGAGTTCTCCACCTTGATCAACTGAAACATACTTGTCGGCACAAGTTGGGTTGTGCTGGGCGAAGAAATGCTCTAACCAGTGTAGTGGCGCTGCTTTAGAGATTCGCGTGTCTCCATATTTCATACCAGTATAGTGGTCTGTGATGAGAATCCAAGCAGTTTCTCCATGAATGCCTTCATAATCGCGCTTGCGTTTGCTGTTGGAGGATTTGGTACCTGAGAATGCAAAATCAATAGATAAACCCTGAAACGGTTGTGTGGCCTTGCGTGTGGAATGCGAGCCAGCAGGTGCTTTGGTTTGCTTACATTGTATGCAAGTTGGACATTGGTCAAGAATACTGGTTTGCCGTTTGAACTTTGGGACTCCAATGATGTGCTTATGAGCTTGATACAGAAAATCATCGCATGGGTGTCCCAACCTTTGGTGCCACAGGAGTTTCGATGTCTTGGTTTTGATGGCTTGGATTGGGATATTTTTTTCCACAATCTTGGTGAAAAACAGTTTGGCATCAAACCTTGGCATGTCACTGGTATCAGACTGAGCTGTCGCTGCTTCAGTGCATGTCTGCAGATTGACAAGGTTTGTGTATATATCATACCTGTAGTTGCTAATTGCTTCTTTGGAGGCAAGTTCACAAGCCTCCTTGAACTGCATGTCAGTCGCTAAGGCATAGGCGGACGATGTTGCACAATTGGCATATGGAGAGGCAATATCAACGTCTGGGATCAGTACTGGGTGTGTATAGCATTGACCATCAATGATGCTCCCATGGAGGACAATGCTGCAGGCAGTGTTCTGCTTGTGATGACAAATAATGGTGAGGTTGCCATTTTGTGGAGCAGATGAGTCAAGGTTCTCAGTGAATGATTTATGGATGGACTGTCCACTGAACTGGCATCGCATACGGGATGTCATTCCACAGAGATCGTTCTCACTCAGTAATGTTGTTGACAGGGAGGGAGAATAGTAGAAGAAGACTTTGATATATCCAATGTGATTCGGTGCTGGGATATGCAAATATCCTGAGCCTTCAGGGATGCAGGTAGCTGCTGTGCCTCCTATTGCTGCTGTAAGCCTGACAGGACATTTTCTTATCTTGGTGTAAGGTTTGTAACCGTGTAGGATGTGTTTGAGGTTTGTGCAGGAAACCTTTGCACCGGTGTCAATCTGAGCCCGGACACCCTGTTGGAAGTAGGCTGTAGCTGCAATAGGGTCCGGTGGGACGAGGGATTGCACATTGTATGTATCAACTGGCGTAGGGTTGTCCCTATCGAAATTGGGATCCTCATTGGTCTTCAGGTGTGATTCCAATGTAGGGGATGTAGCCCTGAGTGATTCCATGTCACAGTAGACATCAATGGGGATTGATGACTGGAAGCTGTCCTTGGGAAGGAGGTTGACGGCACCAATTATGACAGATTCGTAGGAGCTGGCACTGCTGGAGTCCAAGGAGGGGCATAAGCTGCTCACTTGAGGCGCTGTGGCGTTGTCAAATCCTTGAGGATCATCTTGAGGTGATGTCATAGTATGGCTCCAAGAAAGACTTTCTATTCTTGGCCATTGCAAAAATTTTGTCCTTCTACTGCAGCATCAGGTGAAACCTCATCTTGATCTTCATTACCAATGTTGATCTGTGAGATTTGCTGGGTGGAATCCAAGAGTTGTTGGGTCTGCTTATTGGATTTGTTCAGAAAAACAGCCGCAGCAATCCTATGTTTCTTCAGGGACTCAATATCTTGCAATGCAGGACAATTATCAAAATTGTGACCGGACATGTGGCAAACGATACATTTTCTGGATGTGTCAAAAAGACTAGGTTGCTTATCGAATGCCGTGATGGCATTGCAGTATGCTTGGTGGAGGAAGGGATCGTCAGATTCTTCGTCCATCTCCGGGTAGCCAAGTGATTCAATCAGGCTGATTGAGTGAGAGGTCAAGGTAGAAGGTGTCCTAACAGTGCTGTTGCTAGCGCGTTTTTGAAATCTATCATTGCGCTAGTGACCTGGTCTGGTACCTGAGACAGGCAATTGCTTGGGCTGGATTGATCTGGAGGTGTTCCTCTTGTACTTTTGTTCAGCCTTGATCTCTTGTTCATAGGTTTGGAGGGTTTGTAGAAGCCTACCTGCCTTGTATTTGTCTTTTTTGAATTGATCATCAGAGTCGCGTTCATCTTCTGTCTTTTTGAAGAGCTCTTCTGAGAGGGTGGTTCCTGCAATAAGATTGCTGACTTCTTCTGTTGAACTGATAGTGCTGGGTTGGTTTTGGAGGAACACTCTGAGTCTCAGATAATCCTTGTACCGGAAGTAGTATTCTTCAAGAGATTCATTTGCATTTTGGTTGGGAGGGTTTCTGACCATTCTGCTGGCATTGGATGGCCTTTTTGAGTTGGGATGTGTTTGAGCAATAATCGTGTAGAGCGCTTCATATCCCTGTCCGCCTTCAAAGCTCTGAATAGTGGCCTTCATACTTGCACATGAATCAGGGATGATTTTATCAGTTCTCAGTGCAGTGTAAATGAGATTTCCCCATTCATTGATAGCCAATTCATATCTTGAAGGTAGGTCGTGCGGAAGGTCATCACCAATTGTGAATCCTCTGAGGTGATCAGCTTCACGTCTGAATAGATAGTATGGGTGCACATAAATATGATGTTGCTGGGAATGAGCTGTGATTTCTCTGTACCATTTTCTAACCTGGGGGTCCGTTGCGTCCTTTAGTTGTGGGAATCCTGAGAGGAACAGTTTGTCTCTAGCAGCTTCCTTGGACTTGTCAGAGGCTCTGGTCAGATCAAAACAATCACCACTTCTAGTGATCAGACGTTGGTCATTTCTCCCGCTGCCCAGGTTGTGTAGGTAGTAGTTTTGCCTGATGACCGTTTCATTTCCGGATGAGTCGGTGTAGGTGATTGAGAAGTCCTTCATATCATCTCTGGTGAGGAATTCATCTTTCTTGTAGTATCGGTCCTTGACAGGTGGTGGTAAGGTTGCTGGGTTCCATGGTAAGTCGAGTGGCGTTTGGTGGTTGGCGCCGGCACTGTTATTGTTATTGTTGTTGGTGTTGCTGTTGTCGACCAGTTGCTGGAGTAGAATGGTCAATTGCTGCATGTCGGTGCCTGTTGTCGTCGCTGGGGTTGGCGCTGTGACATTTTCATCGTTGGCGTCTCCTTCAGGGAAGGTGTAGATTTTTGTGTCATAGACTTCATCAAAATGTACTGCGTCCCAGTTTGATTTGAAGCCCCAGTGGGTTGCTCTGATCTCTATGAGGAGAGTTTCTTGTCCTTGCGCAACGGCTAGGGTTCCTGCCTTGTCCATTGAGTGTTTGTTTCGGATTCTCTTCGGTGTTTTGTCTGGAGCAACATACCATAGACAAGCGTCCGCAAAAAGGGTGGATATGTGTCCCTTATTGATCTCAGTTTGTTCCTTAGGGGGAATGATATCCATGATTGCGTTTACAATAATTTCCTTGAGCATGGTTACTGGATCTGGAGCAAGCGTCTTGGGTCCTTCGCTGTCAGCATCATCTGTGAGGAATAGGCCAGCAGTGTCTTCTAGAGCATGATAGAATGAGGCGTTGAGGGCCTCATGTTTGTGGGCATTGCCTTTGGTGTTGAATGTCCCAAATCGGATTGCAATGTCCTGGATTTGATTCCAGTCAAATGGAGGTGCTGGCGGCATGATGAATTATCGAATCGGTGTTTCGTCGTTGTCGTCGTAATCGATCGTGGGGGATTAGAGGAGATTCTCGTAGAACAATCGTCGTTGGAACAATTGTTGTTGGTCTGCTGATTTAACCGTGGAACGTTCGGTGGTAGGCGAATTAACTCAACCGTCGTTGTCGAAATAACAAATAATCGATGTCGGTGTTACTCGATTAGTCGGTCTTGGTCGTGGAGTACAAAAGAATATTCCTGGTAGAATGTTCGATCGTTCGTATTTGATGTACTTGCGGCGGCGTTGGTGATCTGGGTAGAATCGTTCGATCGTAATGGTCGAAATGAAACAATCGTTGAATCGTCGAAACGGCGATGTGTATTACAGAAGGAGATTCTTGGTAGAATGTTCTGTAGATACGCCCCTTGATACGTACGCTTGAATGTCTCGGAAGACTTGTTCGATTGTGCGATGTGAGTTTCGAGAACGGCGATGTCGTTGACGTCGGTGTTATCGAAACGATGATGTGTATTACAGAAGGAGATTCTTGGTAGAATGTTCTGTAGATACACCCCTTGATACGTATGCTTGGTCGTGTATTACAGAAGAAGATTCTTGGTAGAAGGATCTGTATACACCCCTTGATACGCGAGTAAGGAGGAGGAAGAAAGAAAGAAAAGAAGAGAGGCGGGGAGGTCTATTGATACAGCCCGTCGCCGAGTCCCGTACCAAGTATACTCTGGCTGTAACCGACAGTGGAGGTGCTGTACGGGGCGGAGATAGGTAGCTTAAGGTATACACTTGTTAGTGTAAGTTATAAGGGCTCTATAACCTGTTGTAACTCTAAAAATCGACCGAAAGGTATAATTGAAATTTAAAGAGAAGTGAGCTCAGAGAGACGCTCTTATTTTACTGTGTATTTCACTGTATTGGGGCTCTCTGTATTTTACATGGTAGAGATCTTTCCCGGTTATCTGTTATCTTCTTCGTACCGATACTGCTGTTGCTGTTGCTGTATTAACGTCGTGTTGGTCTTACTGCATCAGTCATTTGGTGATATTGGTCATTCATGTTGTTAAGTAATCTGTTCGATGGGGCGTATGCTTGTTCGTGGTATATATGCTAGATATGAGGCCTATCGGGAATCGGTATTGATTTTCTTGATTGCAATAAGTAATTTCCTCACGGGATATCAAGTAAATTCTTTTGAATGTACTTATGGATTCCAAGTGTTTACTTATTGGTCAGGTCTTTGGATATGTCTTGTTTCTAACCGATTACTGTCTTTTGTTTGTAGTCCTAAGTGATATCGTTTTTACCACTTAGGGATTTTCATGTAGTGGAGGTGCGTTTGGTCCTAATGCTATTTCAGCGGAATATTCGTATCTCGTACTCCGCACCTCGGTCGTCGTTTCGTCGGCTTTTTCGATCGAATTTGATGCCGACACTGTCTGTATTTTTTGCCGACAACAATTCCCGAAATACAAAAAAGACATAGATCTGGGTAGGACCCAGAAAGTATGTCAGGAATGACCCAATGAGACTTTAGCAAAAATCTGGGTACAGTACAAGTATGTGTGTTAATGATGAAGAGATAAAGTAGGCCTACGTAGAATTTGTACCAGCCCCAAATGTTCAATATAACACTCATGATCTAAATTGGTATCATGACTGATTCACACCTTTTTTGGATGACTTTTTCTCTCTTAACCGTATGAATGAACTCTATTGCTTTTGAATCTCTATTGCTTGCATTACAATGTCACTTCTTTGCTTCCTACTCCATCTAATTGCAACTACTTTAACAGCACTGAATAACAAACAATAAAGAACATTGAACTAATTGAATTAAACTGTAGCATTGCTTATTGTTGCCCCATGCGCGCGGGGAGGGGATCCTTCCACGGCATCCAAGGGCAAAAATGTGGATTCGTGTCATCACTTGTCGATTGTGTTGCTGTTTTCGAAGCTCTTTTCTTCGTCTAAACCGCTAGGCCGATCGATTCGCAACTTGTGGATCTTGTTGTTCTTGGTGTAAGGAAGGGAATGCCAAGTAGTGGGCCGATTTAATGATCTGGTTAAGGAATGGTTTGGTTGAGACCACTTGGTACTGTGATGGGTGTGGTAATGGAGTTTTTTTCAATTTTTCATGATTTTCTTGACCGCAAGAATCATAAAGTTGGAGGGGGTTCCGCGCGTGCAACCCTGCAAATTGGGTATCTATGGATAGCTCTTGACCTTGCCAATTCTGGCGCGGTGATTATTTTGGTCAAGAAGTTCCAGTTGGCGACCAAGATCAATAAGACTAACAGGACCGGAATTGATGCTTCTACTAAGGAGGTGGAGGGGGGGGAGCTGTCTCAAAATGGTCGCCCTACTTCACACACTTACTCGTACCGGTACCGGTATGTTAATTTTCATTCCCGAAATACAAAAATCGGTCTGGGTCAAAAAATCATTTCGGGAATCGCCCAATCTTCCCATCCATCACTGCAAAAAAAATTCTCGAGGGCTGAACAGAAATATAGTTTTCACAATGTCGAATCGAATTAATCAAAATTACCTCGCACGGAGTAATCGATAATCACGAAGTCTAAAATTGTGGAAAAGTGCACGATCGATTCTTACTAATCGTGGATTGAGTTGCGATTTACAAGATTGATTACAGTAAGATTTACGGTACCATATGTTATTCACACATCACCAAACTTCCGTTGAGACCGGTTTCCGTGATCCGGCGGTGGAATTCACGCAGCACTCCGTATGTTCAATGGGACCTAAACGAAAGTCTCCACGGACTTACAAGAAATTGTCAATTCGTGTTTTTCTCTTTCGTATCTCTATCAATAATGTACAAGGAACTTTGGGGTGAGCTTTCGATTACTCCGGGTATTTGTGATTTTCGTTACTCGTGCTTTTTGATCATATTGATTGCCTTGCTTTGATTATCCCACGTTGAGAGTAATTCCAATCATGCCGCACCAGATTTGTTGGGTTACATAAACTTCCAACATGCTGCTGCAAAAGCAAAACAAAAAATCTCACCGAGATTGCGAGGACCAAAAGACAACTTGCTCTTGTGCGACAATCAAAGCAGGAAATCTGACAAACAGCAGTGATGGCTCAGCCGAACACATTCATGATGATATTCCTGCAATGCCCAAGGAGAGACGGGAGAAAAAATCCTGGACAATCTTTGGTCGTCTTCGAAAATTGATCGTGTCGATCTCTCGCAATCATAGCTTCTGGCCAAAATCAGTTTGGACACATAGAAAAAGTCAAAGTGCGGAGGATCTGTTAGAGGAAGCACAGATGACAACGAAGAGGGCAACGGCAGTAACACCAACGGCAACAGCAACAACGTCACCAATTGCAACAAGAAAGAGCGAGCCGGATCGAATTCTCGTCAGGAGATGTCTCTCACCCGCTGCTGCCTCTCACATTAGCCGATACAACGATCGGTAGATTCTGATGATCTCTACAATTCATCTGAGAAAAAAAACAATTCTATCTTCATAAGCACTCTTCGGAATCTGAAAGTGGAAGACATGTACAAAATATAGAAATAATGAAATCAATAGAAACCCATGAGTATTACTTTCGCCTTTCTTTTACTTAGTTTTGGCGGTTGCAACTCAGTTGAAAACTTCGCTGTGTCCTTTTTAGTTCTATAATAATAACATTCAACCCTACGACCTCTGCACCTCATTAACCGCTTTGTCGAAACTCGGAATTCCCGCCTCTCGTGTACATAACCATACTTCGAAAGTAATTCAAAAGACTCCGCAAAGGATGGATGTACTGGAATTCGAGCACGAATAGAATCGTTTCGCTCATTTCTTGCACAATATTTGCGCTTTAGCTTATTCTTAAATATCATCAAAATCATCATCATCATCCGCTTCATCATCACCATCATCGTAAAAAAAGTAATTTCCACTCTTCTTTTGTTCTTGATCTTTCTGCGAACCGTGCTTGTTGATTCTGCAGATTGAATGATATTGGAAACGCAACAGAGAAAAGAAAGTGAGAGTCATCGTTACAGGATTGAATGTTCTCGGCCATTGTTGTAGTTTTACGGTACATTGCTGGTAAGAAATTAAAACAAAGACATTCATATCCCAGAGCCGACGCCAAGACGGCGTTCACTAACGAGATTCGATAGTGACGAAGGGCGTCGAAAATAAAGTTCGTCATTCCAGCAAATGCATCCAAACGAAAAGAGAGACCGGGCCAATCCCATACGCACCTCGGACGGAAGTTCACGGGATCACGACGGAAGGTAACTTCCAAACTCTTGAGGAACTGGTTCATTCCTGTCAAGAGAGACTGCGGTGACGTCGCAGTTGCTTCGATTCCGGGTCTTCCGTGGTAAACAACCACGCGATCTGCCAAATACGTAGCCATGATGAAATCGTGCTCTACCACGAATGCCGTTTTCTTGCTGTGCATGATAAAGCGTTTGATAACCTTGGCACAATTGATACGTTGTTCCGAATCAAGGTAGGCACTAGGTTCGTCGATCAGATAAACATCGGCCGGTTTACCCAATGCAAGCGTGATGGCGAGACGCTGTAATTCTCCTCCGGACAAGGCTTGAACTCCGTTGTCAATGATGGATTCGATTGTCAAAGGTTTCATGACGTCAGAAACGAACTGCGGGTGAACGTAGGCATCGCGGATGCGCTTGTGAAGGAGTTGACGAGTGGTTCCCTGGAATTTAGGAGAAATCTTTTGGGGCTTGTAACTAACGTTCAGATCGGGGACACCAGCCTGGGAAGCTTCGTAGTCGTATCCTTCCTTTTGAAGTTTCTCCTGTTCGTCACTCTTCTGCAGACCAGCGAGCATTCGGACAAAGGTTGTCTTTCCTGTGCCGTTCTCTCCCAACAAGACGATGATTTCGGAATCAGTGAATTCACCTCCTTCGACATGCAGGATAAACTTGTCCTTTCCACGAGTTTGGGTTCTCGTCATCGTTGGGTAGCTGTAAGACTTCATCACGTCCTCTTTTCTGTCTGCCTCGGCACGTTCAGAGACCTGTGCAAAGCGAGAAACATCAAAGCACAACAAGATTAACATTTTAGAAAAGCATGAAAAGTTGATTTCCTCACATACAGACAAGATGTGACCGGAGTCTAGTGGCTCAACGGAGCACCTAAATCCGAGTTGACATGCTTCAGCATATATGAACCTACCTTGAACGACAATGACTCGTTACGGAATCGCAAGTTCTCCGTGGGGATGAACCCGGCCAAGAATGCGTTGATACCCTGTCGGACACTGAAGGGCATCGTTACCACACCGTAAGCACCAGCCGTTCCGTACAAGACGCAAACGAAGTCACTCAAGTAATCCAAAACGGCCAGATCGTGCTCTACAACAATGACATAGCGACGGTCGGCATCCTTCGTGTTGACCAAAATCTCGCGAATCATGTGCGCTGCCGTGAGGCGCTGTTTGACATCCAAATAGGACGATGGCTCGTCAAACATGTACACATCGCTGGTTTGGATCGCACAGGCGGCAATGGCAAATCTCTGGAGTTCTCCTCCCGACAAAACTTTGATCTCGCGGTTTTGCAAGTGCGACAACTCGGCAGTCTCAATTGCCCAGCCGTAAACGTCCCTTCCTTCCATCTCGGATCGATCGTCGCGGTCCTTGAGAATTTCCTTGACGCTTCCCCTCAAGACTCGCGGGATGGCATCGACGTATTGCATTTTCATGGTCGCCTTCATTCGGTCCTCTAGAATCTGAGTGAAATAATTTTGGAGCTCACTGCCTCGGAAATGGACCAAGATTTCTTCCCAATCCGGGGGGTTATCGTACCGACCAAGGTTCGGTTTGGCCTTGCCCGCCAAGATTTTGAGAGCGGTCGATTTACCGATTCCATTCGTTCCGACCAAACCCAAGACCTGACCGGGGCGAGGAATGGGGAGTCTGTGGAGTTTGAACGAGTTGGGTCCGTATCGGTGGGTAGTGTTGCCTTCCAAATCCTTTGGAAGATTGATAATATTGACGGCCTCGAATGGGCATTTCTTCACGCAAATACCACAACCTACGCATTGAAGAATTTCAAACGAACAGTCAATGCACAGTAGATCACAACCAACAAACCGAATCGGAAAAAAGTTGAACGGGCACTGTTAGACAGTAGCATGAGCATCAGCATCAGCATGAACATGAACAAAAACCAAATCGAGAAACATAGAGTTCAACAACCATGGCTTTTCTGCTGCGGTGCAGAAGACCGCTCATGCTCCTTTGTCACTGCTGCTTTTCAATTCACGTACCGATACAAAGAGGTTCGGCAATGAAGGCCAGCTTGCTCTTCGGTGTGACCTCGATACAAAGCTTGCCAAGCTTCACGACGGGACAGGATTTTTTACACTCTTGGTTACACTTTTTGGGTTTGCACTTTGCAGCGTTGACGATGGCGATACGGGTCAACGCGCTGTCTCCCTTGTCGCTGCTCTTGCTAGACTTTTTCTTTGGCGGCATGGTGAATTGGTTTTATTGCTTATTTGTTGTTGCCTGTAATTACACTGTTTGCGCTGGGTTTGGCGTTTCGGCTTGTATTGGATCGATCCGTGTAGGCTCTTAATTCCTCTGTAACAAACAGTCTGCGAGTTGATTATCTAATCACAACAATTAATCGTCAATAGAGGGGGGGGGGGGGGGGCAACTGATGAAGGATAGCGTATGCGACCTAATAACCTCCGATGTGCAGTGAAGAAGAGATCGTAATGCTATCAGCCTGATGATGCACGGGATACTGTTATGCCGTTTGAAAGCAGAAAGGATCGGGACACCCACACAACACAACACAACACAACACACACATCATCGCGGCCCGAAAAGAACTTCAAACTCGCCCAGCTAGCAAGAGTCGTTCGGAATACGCGTTGTCACTGATGCTGCACGAAGCGCGATACGTTACTCGTACTCGTACTCCTTTACAGTTGACAACGTGAGGTTGACACGCAAAGTCTGTTCGTCCTTCCGTGGCGAGGGTTTTCGGTGTGATTTTTTCATTGATAAAAACATTGACAAAAAAACAATTTATTATACCCCCTCACATTAAAAAAAGATAATACTATTCTTTTTCAAAAGGATCTTCGGAAATCCCTTCAACTTTATACAATATTTTTTTATTTCGAATTTCTGTACCGGAAGGTTTAGTTACCGGTACCAGTACTACCTCGTGTCAGTAAAACAAGAGAAGTAATCTTAACTACTAAGGAGCAACAAACCAATGAGGGGAGCAAGGAAATAAGTCTCAACGCTGGACAATGTCAGTTCCGTGGTCGTAAATGATGTACTGTGCTCCGGAAGACAACGTTGAGAGAAACGTGATCGATTAGTCCCAGCATCACTGACAGCAGAGCAGGAGCATCTGCTGATGATGCAGAGCATCTGCTGCTGATCCGCCTCCTGTCACAATCCATAATTCAACACACTAGTACAACAACAACAGCAACAGCAACAAGCATTGTATCTGTGGAGGTGTGCGGTTTCTTCATCGCTTGATTGAGTGGACATAGTAACAATCGTTTGCATTATTGTTTGTCAAATTTTTCTGACTGCATACCAAGCAATATGAATAGTACCAAAGCTGTCCTTCTGATCTATTGCAGGAATTTTCTCTAGTAGGTGAGGATTTGACCATGGTGCATCTACCAAAAAGAGCCCATGTTGCCATGTTGGCAAAAGATACAACAATGGAGATTTGAGATGCAAAATTTACGATTTTCGTTCTTGATATTCCGTCACCAACCAACAGCAGCAGTTATTGATGATGAGGTTCCTATCAATTTATTATTAATAATTTAGTAGTAAAGAATAAAAAGATAAAACAAGAGTAATACAATTAACACTACAAACAGTACAAGACAGGATTAATGAAACATGATCAAAGGTATCCATCGGTGATGGCAATTGCTTTGCTTTGCTTTGCGTTGAGATGCCTTCCGACGTGTACCTACCACCGGGGTGCATCATTATTTGCCGGTCCAGTTTTCTCGGTATTGGTGCATCATCGTTCGGAAGTATTTGGCATTGAATCCATTCCGAAGCTTGCTGTAATTGACCTGCCCCAACACCGCTTTCGCCCGGCTGCTACTGCAAACCGAAGGCAAGACCTCGGCTTCCCGTTCATCGTGTCGTGTCCTTTGCCACAAACGTGCAAGTTTGATAGACATCTTGCGATCACTACATTTTGTGGCGAGCAAACCAATGTATGGTCTCTGTCGTTTTTTCTTCGGTTCCGAGAACTGCCGTACCACGAGATGGATTGGGACAACAACAGTACGTACGGTACTAGGCAAAAGAGGCGTTGGTGACGGGAGTTCCCCTGGGTTCTGCGACGCATCCTTCGTCGTCGCCGCCGCCGCCGTCGTCGTCATCAACAGCAATTTCTTCGTCGCATTCATCCTCGCAAACCGGCTCGGCTTCCATTTCATTGCCTTCCTCCTGGGAAAAGCCATGAGCTAGGTACATTGTGGTATGTTCGGTGGACTGTTCGGCCAAAATCTATAACCGCACCGCGTGGTAAGGTTCAAACGAAACAACAAAGGAATTGGGTGTGATTCGTCTCATTGAGATTGTATACAGCAACTGCAACACAGCCGACGGTAGACGGTAGGCAGCAGACAGGAAGCATACCACGGCCCACTGAAATGAAGTGAATGGATTACGTACCCGGTCCAGTTCGAGCTTGGAGTAATAGGATGCCAGAAAGACTCCGCAGCCCCCAAAAAGCAGTCCCGAGACGATGGTGATCACCTTCATCGTTGTGTTGCTCGTCGAGGACGTTCGGTCGGACAGACTCGAGGCGCTAGCACCGATGGAGCAGAGCATCACGATCCCCGGGATCATGGCCAGCATGGCGATTGAGTAATCCCTCAGGGATATAGACGTGACGCCGCTGATGTAATCCAGTGCATTGTACGGAATGAGGGGACTCAGTCGCAAGAGCACCATGATCTTGAGACCGTTCATTTCGAGTGCTCTTTTTGTGAATCCAACAAAGCAATCCCATTGATGAGAGTTGTCACAATTTTCAGAGTGCAAAAAGGCAAACACTCAGTAAACCGTATACACATTCGAGATCGAACCCACCGAATACACAACGCTGTTGATTGGCCCGCAACAATCGATTGAAATGCGTCGTTGCCAGCTGTCTTGCTTACCGTTCAATGGCTTGGAAAATTGGGTACGAAAAGGCAAGCTGTAAAACACAGTCTCGAAACAGATACCTGCCCAAGAGAAAAGAACAGATCGAACCAATGGAAGCTCCTATAAAGACGCACTGAACAACGCAATAGTACCGCGCCAAAAGTGAGAGTCCGAGTGGTCGGGAACAATTTGCAGAATGGTCATTGCGTCACATCTTATTCCACCCATTTCTGTTTCTCGTTGGTGGTTGGTTCGGCACTTACCGCCGAGGCCAGGGCGATTCCCAGAGCCGTCGTGTCGACCGAAGATCCAATGGCAAAGCCGGCGCCAAAGGACAGCAGCGAACCGGGAACGAAACAAATCGTAGCGACCACGTAGCACAGCACCACGGCGATCATGCCCTTGTACCGGTGCTCCTTCGTCCAGTTCAAAAAGGAAACCAGGGCCGACTCGATGGTGCGATCCCCCGCAAAGTCCACCAGAACAAAGACGATGCAACCGAGCAGCAGCACGCCCACCAGGCACCGGGTGGTGACCCTCCGCGATCCGTTCCGTGGGGGTCTGAGGGTCGTCAACAGCCATCCCTGCTGCGGCGGCAACAGCTCGACGCCATCGCTGTTGTCGTTGCTGTTGTTGTTGTTGTTGTTGATGATCCCGTCATCGTCGGGACTGTTTCCCGGAGAGGGTTCGAGGAGGCGGTCCTGGGGATACGTACGGATCTCCTCTTCGTCGTTGGTCGTACAGGAAATCCTTGTGGATGGGAGCGGAACAGTGGAAGGAACCGAGGTAGACTGGTCTCCTATCGAAGGGTGGTCCATCGCTGGAGTCGTGTGGAGGAGTAGATCAAGTCTTCGATCGTTGCGGGCAAATTCACCACCGATGGCAATCGAATCGAGTGTGAACGGACGGGATGTATCCAGCACTCTCTGCCCGAGTCGATGTAGCGATGTGGAAGGGGGAGTACGTACCGGTAGCTAACAGAATAGGACTGCTGGTGCGGACTCATACACGATACACCTCAGTCGTGGGATCGGTGTCTGCTGCAACTGAGTCGAAGCTTGCAAATCGTTTGCGCCTTCCGTTCGTTGGGAAGTCCTCCATCAAAAAGAAAAGATCTCAAAAATATGGAGTGATTCTTTCAAACCGGTCGCGGCAAAGTAACAATTTGTCAACAACAGGAATCAAATCAGTCTTGGGTCGTCGAGTTTTGGATGCTACCGTACGTACTACCATAACAGTTTCCCACACAGTTTCCCACACAGTTTCCAAACAGTTTCCAAACAGTTTCCATACAGGTTATATCGTCAAGTCGAGGCAGTGTAAAAATAACCTGCAAATGCAGGGTTTAATCAATATTGCATTTTTAGTAATGCGTTACTACTCCTAAAGTAGTATTCAACTGGCAACACTAAGTAACACCACCATGCCATTGGAAAGCTGTTGCTTTCTTCTTTTTGACCATTTGCTGCTGGGTCAAGAATAAGTCATCAGTTTAGCTACAAATGTCATCACTCTTAATAGGAGACTACTTATGCAACTTTTGCCAAATTTTGAGTCCCCAATGTGTTTTTTTGGGTTAACTTTTACTAGTAAAGACTAATTGGATTAAGGATTCAGACATTAATTTTGTGCAAAATATACTATTTTTTAGCTGAAGGGGTTCAAAACATGGAGCCCTTAGTAACAAGTATACAAAGGACTGGTTAACAATCACTCAAAAACACAGTTATTTTACAGTGAATAGACCCTCAGCCTCCCTTACCCCTGACCCAGTACAGTGTTCACCTGAGGGGGTGAAACCCTAATGGTTCACCAGGGGGGGCTGTATGGTTCACCAGAGCAAGCGCAACCCCAACCAAGTTGGCTTGAGGGGTAAAGTGTTAGGTTTGATCCAAGGGCGGAGACCAGGTGGAGGTCAGGTGGTTGGGCAGGAGAGTTACATGTATTCAATTATCAAGAAAAAATGAGGTCAGGGGTTGGATTCTGATCCAAGTATTCTTGTTCAAATTTAAGCCTACAACCACAAACTGTTGGTGGTCAGTTCGCCATATAAGGTTTCCAGTTGAGTATCAACTTTTATCAACTTTTTACTTTGTAATTAATACACATGCACTGTATGAGTTTTTAATATGGGGATGGATTTTTTAATACAGGAAAATATGTCCCCAGGAAACCCGCAAAATGCAGGGATATGCCTGCTGTGACCAGAGGATACAGCTTCCATACAGTTTCCATACAGTTTTTTTTGTTTGGATGCTACTAGTGAAAACTATTTTGCTTTGGTTCTGCAGTCTTGATTCAAGGAATGTTTTTCTGTTGTAGCTTTCCTCTTTCTTTGGAAGTAGATTGTTTTGTGTGTATTATTCTTGTGCCAACACTTTACAAGAGTTGGACTGCTGAGGTTACTTTTGATGTGTTATATCATTTTGTGGTATGTTTGAATCTTATAGTAGTCAAGGGAATTGTGGTGTATGGCTGGTTTGGATCAATGTTGGTTAGTGCTTGGCATGTGGTTTTTGCTGCTGACTTCATAGAGATGTACCTTCCCCCCATTCATTGAAGCAAAACCAATCAAAATGCTGTGGTTGTAGGTTGGGGGCAGTTTCAGGGGGCATTGTTTGTGTTTGTTGACATGCATAACTACTTTTTGAATTCCCAGAGAAGCATCACAGCACTAGCTGATTAGACATGGGAGTGGACAGAAATTTATTTTCACACCAGGGGGATCTTTCAGAAATTTTCATGACAGAATATTTGTATCTGTTGTTGATTGTTAAGGTGAAAAGTTGAACTTGTAGAGGTTGTACTTAATGACCTCAACCTCAAACCTGAAGGTTGTGCATAACAACCTACTAAACCTAAAACCTAGAAGTGCTCATACCTAGTACAACCTGAGCCTCAGGTTGGGCTTATATAGCCTTTAATCTAAACATTACCATCCTTAGGTTGTACCTAAGGCATCAATTGTATAGCCTACAATCTTAACATTGTCATCCTTAGGTTGGACCTAAGGCCTCAATCTAAATACTTTTAGGTTCAACCTAATTGGGTTGTTCAATGGTACCTCAAGGTTATTAATTTGATGATTTTTTAAGAAAATTTATTCTTACTTGCTTTTTGCAGGAGTTCCCCTAGGCCCCCAAAAAGTCAAGTCCCTTCTGCTCCTCCACAAGAACCAAGGTGTTTACTAGTAATGGATGTACATGATGCATTTCCCTTATTGGATGATATCTGAGTGCAACAAACAAATTCAAATCTCTTCTGTCATATGTTATGTATGCCTAGATTGGGTTCATATGAAAACCAATTTTCAATGTTAAGATCAAAGTGGAACTTCCTGTATCTTTCTTACAATCTATGCATAATGTACTCTATTTTTCTTGATGTATGATATTTGTCTAGTTCAAATACTAGCTCTACTCAAAATATGGATGATCCTTTCCTTTGTCTCAGGAGCATATCATTGTTTGCAATCCCTCTGTGGTCAGTTGGATTGTCAGGAGTTCAACTTATCACTTGGTAGTATTTTGGATGGGCTTCATGTATATTCTAGTGTCTGTTTCATCACAGGATTTAAGACTAATTCACTACTGCAGCCAACAACTGCATCTATCATGCAAAATCTTCCTCTCCTACCAAAAATGTTTCTTGCAAATCTATTCTTGGCATGTTGAAAAATAAATAAAAACACTAAATGAGGCCCCTTGTGCAAAAGCAGCTTAGCCATTGACCATCTACTACTTTTTGGCAAAATACCATTAAATAATACTTCTACTGTAGTGCAGAGGCTTGAGGTCAAAGTTTGAACCACAAATTCCGCGTTTTTGTCTACTAATAATCATTTTTGAAATTGAATTGTTTATTATTGAAATTGAATGCAGAAGGTTTTTGATTTAAGCATCCGATTGCGTAGCATGAAAAAGCCAAGAGAAACATGAATTCTATTTCAAATACTTTGCATTCCTGCCTCTTTTGCCTGCATCCATAATACTGCACACAACTAGAAACAATGATCACTTCCCAAATATGCTTAGTAGCTCTACCAGCAATCGTATGACGTGTTGGAGGCATCTTTCCAAAGACAAATCTGGTCATAGCACCCTGCATGTGAGTGGTGGATCATGTATATTTTTGCTCTCCATGGATATACATAATAATTTGGATTTTCTTGCTTTTGCTCTTGACAACAAGAAGTGGCCTGGAACTCTGCTGGTAGTATGATGGTAATAGTAGTACGAAGTAGTATGTTATGGGTTGTGATCTTCTCCTCCAGTCTCCAGATACATCCTTCTCAAACACAACGTGAATGAATTTGAAACATCTGAAAGCAGACAATAGTGCTCCACAACCAACAGGGCCTGTCATAAAAAGGTTCACAGAAATAACTCTGCCTGAAATGAGATTGAGCATTGAGCAGTCATCATCATTATTTGAAGAGCGAAACCGGGCCTGGACAGACTTTTTGCCGTACTACTTGTATTACTGTACTTTACGTAAGATTACCATACAGTGGGGCCTGACTGATTGATTCTCCATTCTCCATTCGCTATTCCTTAGATTCAAGGCGTCAAAGGTTCGATGTGCATGTTGATTGATGAATGAATGAATCCTTTTCTTAATTCTTCGACCACGGTCAATTGCTTTTCGCGAATGGTCTCACAACAACATCTCACATACTTTTGTGCTACGGAACAGACCCCTCTCTAGAACGACCCTACTGAAATGCCAAAGCACCAAGGGGAACACCATGAATGCTACGAGACTCTGTAGGCTCCTTCCGCGGCCCACTCCGAAGAATCCGATCGGACGACACCGCTCCCAACACTACTGCGGGCACAACAACACGCACGCGTGCTCCTACCTTCTTTCGCCAAAGAATCAAACTAGACACTTCTCGGAAGCAGCGGTGCCACACCCGGTCCATTCCAAACCGGAAGGCGGCGGCGAGGGCACCACAGCGGCGTACCGGTTGTCCCAGGAAGAAATCGAATGGCAACAGCGCTGTCAACTCGCCGCGTGTTATCGCGTGTCGTACCTGCAGGGTTGGCACGAGAATATATTCAACCACATCACGCTGAAGGTCCACAACTCGGACAACGTTCCCGACGGACCACATTTCTTCATCAATGAATTCGGTGTGGGGTTTGACGAAATGAACGCCTCGTCAATCCTCAAGGTCAATCTGGACGGAGATGTTGTGGTCGGTGAGAGTGGGAACAATAACAACAGCAATCCGACGACGACCGCCGCGGGGAGGGTCTTCAAACCCGGGTACGTCATCCACTCGGCGATTCACCGGGGGCGTCCCGACACCCACGCCGTGTGGCACGTCCATCCCCTCGACACGACGGCCGTGTGCCAAACCAAATTTGGCTTGCTGCCCATCAGCCAGGAAGCCTCCCTGGCGGCCAAGCGGGGGTTGTCCTACCATCCCTTCGAGGGCACCGCGAATTCGATCGACGAAAGAGAACGATTGGTCCGGAACCTGGGCCCGACGAACCAAATATTGATGCTGGAAAACCACGGCCCACTGGTGGCCTCCCCCACGCTGCACCAGGCCTTTGCGGGGATGTTCTTTCTGACGAGGGCCTGCACCTTCCAGATCAAGGCCCTAAGCAGCGTCGGTGGCGATCTAAGCAAGATCCACATGCCGTCCCAAGACCTCGAGGAAGAAATGTTGGCGCGGTCGAAGCGATTCGACGAGGCGCCCAAGGAGGGCGTGCAGCACGACTCGGACAAACTCATGTTCGAGTATGCCGTTCGTGCCGCCGAACAAGCCTTTGGCAAGGAGAACATATACCGTTAGCTAGTTAGTAAGCACACGATAAAATGCAGTGATTCGTTCGACCAACCGAATCTATCCCGAGAAGAAAGAACCACCAGCAAATAAGTAGGAACATACAAACGGGGAAGAGTGGACGGGGTCGATGGAAGTTCTCCGAGGCAGAACACGATACAATTGGTGAGGGATTTCATCCGGATCGAAATGCTATTTTACCACGGAACCATCAGCCCAGAATTAGGTCACAGCAAGGATCGTTTCACTCGCTAGATTGATAGCAATTAATTGCAGAAAGCTGTGACTTCTACTTCGATCGAAGAAGGGGCTGTACAGTGAAAAGCGGAAGTACAAACCTCTCGTCATGGGATTGATTCCTCAGTTCTTTTCTTTTTTCCACCAACAAGAGACAACACAAGTACATATAGGCGTGAAATATTACTATCAGAAATGAATATTTTTTCTTTTCGCCACAATGATTTATTTTTTGTACACAGATCTAATATTGCGGCAAGCAAGCAAGGAAGCAAAAAACTCGAATCAGTATGGTCTCCATTTCCGTAATTCTGTTTGCGTTCTAAACCAATTTGTACCCATAACTACTACAAAGCAATAATTTCATATTTTTCAACATGGTGATATTGAGAAAACCCTAGAATTGGTTGGTCAAGCTGTGTCGACCCTGCCAAGTCCATGACGTGTAGATGCCGCTTCTTTCTCAAATTCCACGGATACTTGTACTTGTAACTCCTGGTTCGTGATATTAGAAGCATCGAAGTTCCGCTCGAACGTGCATGCTACTACAACACAACATTGATCAGTAGGTGCAGGTAATCTTACGAACTGGTATCTTTTAAGTTCTGGGACGCCACAGTCTGTATGGATCTTTTTTCCACTTCAATATTGTAGAATACTGGTATGACCCAAATTTCTGAGAATTATTGTACAGAATTCGACACCCCATGATAAATAAATAATGAGAGATTATTAATAACACTGACACGAGGATCGAAAATGAGTAGGATTTTAACCCTCGTTCGTAATATTCTAAGCATTTTAATTGTCTAATTCTTAAAAATTGTGTTGACCGTGTATGCTTTTTACGACAAAAAGTACTTGGGGACCCATTTTTTTGTCATACTTCGAACAAATAATAATATGAATGTTAATGTACAGAAAACAGAATCAGTGAAGAGCACAGTACACCATAGGCACGGCATCTAAATTCTGATATCGGAGTATCGCGGAAAAAGATGCCTCGAGAGAAAAGAGTTCGTTCTTTCTCCCAAAAGCAGAACCTGACAGTGACTAGTGTACCGCAACTGTCGTCACGTCACTGTCGTCACCGTCAAGACACATCCATTCTACAAGGCGCGCGGAGAGATATCATTGTTTATTTATCTCGTTGTTTAGTTGAAGATTCCATCGCCGGATTTTTTCTCTCTGCTTTTGCTCTTTGATCTTCGTTTGGAGCCCGATCGGGACTTTCGGGAGCTGTCTCTTCCCTTTTCTCTCTTTGCCTTTTTGGCCTGGCGGTACTTGCGCATCATCATGGCTCTGCGCCTTCGTCGGTTCGTGAACAGAATGCCCGTGAACATAATGAAACGACGCCAACAAGAAACCACCACCAATCACGTATTTCAACTTTGTGACCCACGAGTGGTAGCCCCCACTATTCATGGAAGACCACGACTTCGGAATACCGGAGGCACTCGAAACTCCGTTGCTGCGCGTAAGAAAGTTGGAATCGTCCGTACAGAGCTGGAAATCGTAGGACGAACACGGGGTCGAATAGTAAATGAGGCTCGAAATCAACGAGTTGCCGTAGCCGCCGCCACCGTCGTCGTTGTTGCCACCGACCGAGGTACACGACTTGTATTTGCTCATGATGTTGTTGATTCCTTGTAATTCGTTGTAGGTCGTTCCCGTTCGAGACATACAGTACTGATCATTGTAGTAATTCAGGGTAAAAGCACCACTGGTGCAATCCATACCAATGTAACCATTGTCACCACCATAACACTCCGGAATTTCGTCGTAGGAATAGCCATAGCCATCATCATCGTAATTGAAATTCTGGTCATAGTTTTCGAGATTGCTTAAGAATTCGGCAACTCCCGTTGTTGTCATAAACTGAAATACGTCCAAACCAAGAAACACACAATAAATATACACAGCAGCAGCACGAGATAAGAGATGGAATGAATGGTGAGTACAAAATTGTAATAATAATAATAATAACAACAAAACAAAACAAAACAAAACAAGGTGACGTCCGATGCATGTATGGATGGTATAGTACAGAGGTACCACCTCATCACCATTATCCAATGCAATGCTTAACCAACCACACTTACCGAACCAACAAAAGTGCTGGAGCTACAGGATGCACTTCCAGAATCGGAGGCGTAGACAGAATAGGCAACCTGCGGGCGTCTGCAATTCGCCATCATGTACCAATTGTAGGTACCGTCTTCGGATTCATCTTCGAGGCATCCGGCTTCTTCCGAGTCGTACACAACGCCCCAGACACATCCTAGAACTTCGAACGACAAAATTCTCCCGTCGTATAACCAATCGCGTGTCCCGTAATTGCCATATACCGAGTTATCTTGGTTGCCGTTGTAGTTGCCCCAATTTGCCGACGCTTGCCCACAAAGTTGAACCAATACGAGTGCGAGCGAGAGGAGAACATTGCTTGGGGCAACTGTTGTTGCTAGTGGACTGCGGGGTGTGTTGCGACAGGCGCCTGCCGCATTTTGCGGATTGTTGTCGTCTCTATTCATGTTCATTCGTTCGTTCAATAATTGGTGCGCTGTTGCTATTGCTATTGTTGTTGCTGTTGCTGTTGCTATTGCTGTTGCTGTTGAAGTTCCTGTTGCTGTTGCTGTCGCTGTTCCTGTTCCTGTTGCTGTCGCTGTTTCTGTTGGTGATAAACCGGTTTGTTGATCTAACGTGTTCCTCCAACGGTAATACAATGAAATACTGCAAAGTATGCGATTCTCTCAATAACACGGAGAGATGAAGAGTTATTACAGACAAGATGACCTCCCTCGAAACCTATCCCCTTCGTGCTATCCTTTTCGTGGGGCAAGACTTCGTCTTTGTACCTATTATTATTTGCTCGATAGAAGATCTCGCAATGCAATACTACCGTAGTTCGTCTCTTGTGATTTAATTTTTCCCTGTTCTGAAGATAGGCAGGGGGAGTATCGTACCGTACCGTACCGAACATGCCGGTTCACCTTTCAAATACCCAATTTTCAACGATAGGTGATGCTTGCGTTGTTGGCAAGTATGATAGTCTGGGAGGTCGCGGAAGAAATACCCGCCGTGCGATGAAACATACAAATCATTGGTATTTACCAGAGTAATACGTAGTTTTGGTGATGCATGAATGTATTCATACCTGAAGATTAGCAATCATGAACGGCTCTAAATTATCTTTTTAAGGCCGATAGTGACTCGCTCCCTTGGCATTTGAATTCAGCCCAGGGACAAGTGTGCAATTTCCGATGCGCATTGATACCAACTCCCCCAAAATAAATATCCATCTTTTCATCTCAACAATCCCGCATTCGTGGATACGTACCGGTACGCTTCTTACAGCAAAAGTTATTCCCAAACGTATCTACAGGTATGTACTCGTACGCACTCGTACGAAAGTTATAACGGTGCATAAAACCTTACTGTAACATCATTTTTTCTTCCCGCCATAAGAGTCGGGTTCAGAACGGTTCTTCATCTCGGGGAGAGTTGGATACGAGTTCGTACCGGTACCTGTATTGGACTGGATATCGAATGAGTATTAGCACTACGGTACGTAATTACCGGTAAAACCGTCCGAGCATCGTAAGCTTACTACTCACAGGAAGGTATTACGAGTAACTATGAGTACTGGGTCATTCCCAAAAAAACACAATTTCTGTCTTCCGGACACTGGGTACATTCCCGAAAACACAGAATATCTGTGTAATTTAGGTCGTGCACTTTTGTGTGTCATCTGTCACTCATTGTGTGTCTTTTTTACTCACATAATTGTTTTTAAGTGTTTACCAGACCCCCTTGTAAACATGTATTACTCACAATTCTGTGTTGGCCATTTGGAATCCGTGACTGCACCTTTTCCATTCCCTTGTTAGTACTAATCTGTGTATGTCGTATCGATCCTTGCTGTATTATATATCTGTATGGTATTGGTCCTTTTGCGAGGTTAAGTAATAGTATCAATGGACATTTTGCTTGATTGTGTTGTATGGAATAAATGAGGCCCAATACAAGTCGGTATGGATTTTCATGATTGCAATAAGTAATTTCCTCACGGGCTGCTATGTGTATTCTTTTTGAATACACATAGTAGGGGTTCAAAGTGTTTACTTATTGATACGGTCTTTAATAATGTCTTGGTACATACCATTTAACCTGTTTATTTGTGGTATTAAGTGGAATAGTTTTTACCACTTAAGGATTTTGATGTAGTGGAGGAGCCGTTTGATTTTAAGTCAAGAAGTATGATGGCCAAATTCCTTATTCCAAAAATGAACATGAATATGGGAAGAGTTTTTAGCGCACAGATATCTGTGTCAATGGTTTTCAGTTCCTGAATACACACATTGATGTTGATACCATGTGACACACATAGTCTGTGTGTTCGGGAATGACCCACTTTTCCGTGTCATTTGTCACACATTGTGTGCAAATTTGACACACATTCTGCTATTTTCATGTTTACCTGACCCCCTCGTAAACACAAAAGTTTTACAATTCTCTGTCGGCCATTTGGAATCTTTCTTGCTGTTGTCGCAATACGGTAACAAATAACAGCAACTTGACTGAAAACCAAGCACACCTCCACTACATTGAAATCGTTAAGTGGTAAAAAAATCTCAATTAACATCAAGATTAAACAACTTAAAAAGGTAAGAACTAACATATCATAAAAAGAAGAGCACTAAGTAAACACTTGGAATCCATAATACATTCATTTGAAATCATAATAAGCATAGATGCCCTCTCATTTATTCCGTTAAAAACACAAAGATACAATCAAGCAAAAGACCCATGGAATGAATAATGCCATACCCCTGGTCTACTAGTGATTAGAATAGTAGTGATATGCAAATTGTGAGCTCTATCAATTAGTCTATTTGCTATTAGATCCAGCAGTCCTCCAAATCGGCGATTACGGAGACTTGCTGATCTTACGGAGACTTGCTGATCTTTTATTCCCAGTCCCAAGTAGACTCGTGACTGATTCTGGTGCACGGCATGCTCCTCCATGGTACTGTTATTATGATTCTGCTTTGGTGCTATCCCTCAATAATAGGGACGTCCGATAACTGTCACGCGACCCTTTTTTTTGTCGCAAGGTACTGTCGCAACCCCTTTTTGTGTGTAATTTTAACACGAGTCCCCCTTGTGATTCACTAGGTCAGTATCAAGCCCGCCCTCGTAATTCTCAATCCCTGGTTCGTGATTATTTTGTTCCTCGGGTCATGAATAATTACTATTAATTTTTAATCTCACCTACCCGTACGTTTGTGAATCGCATGTACTAAAAATTAAATACGCATGGTCATGACTCACACCCAAGCCCCCCTGTGATTCACTGGGTCAGTATCAAGCCCGCCCTCATAACTCTCAATACCTGGTTCGCGATATTTTTTTCCCTTGGGTCATGAATAATTATTATTAAATTTTAATATCACCTACCCATACGTTTGCGAATCACACCTACAAAAATAAAATACGGAAGGTCACGTCTCAAAACCAGTATAATGTAACATTAGTGCTCGCGGCACATAATTCTTAAAATTTATCTCCGTTGCTCGTGACACATTACCCGTATAACTTAATAATTAGGCTTGTGACACACTACCCTTTAAAATGTATCTCCTATGCTTGCGACACACAACCTGTACAATTTAACATTAGTGCTCTCCACACACTACCCTTATAATTTAATATTTGTGCTCGCAACACACAACCCTTAAAATTTAATATCATCGCTTGCGACTGCCTACCACTACAGTTGAATTGTTCGGGTCAAGAATTTGCCTAGTACTATCATATGCAAAATATGTATGATATGTATGAGTACTCCTTTCCATACATTTTAATCAGTTGTGTCACACAATGTACGATGTATTGCAACGGTATGCAATGTATGTAGAATATGTACCTTTTACCCTAATCACTCTCCCTGAAGATTTACCCGTGTCGTACTAGGTGTGAACCCACCCGCGTTGTCGTCAAATTAGTGAATGAACTGACACAATGAACAGTAATGATTCTGAAAACTAATGCCTAAACTTCCTCCATTTTGTCAAGCAATTGCATCCATGCAGGATCAATATAGTTGTCATCCTCATTTTCCTCTTCAGCAAGACTACTGGCAACAGTGCCACCATCTTTTGATACAGTACCGGTAGGGTTTTTTTCTGACTTGAATCTTTCCAGCATCATTTTCTTCAAATTTTTACCCGTTTCCGGATCTTCTCTTAATGATTGTACCTTCTTGCACAATCTAGCGAACACTTGCCTCGCTCCGCTGTTCCTGTTCCGTTTGATTGTTCCGTTTTGTCATTCCGTTTCATCCCTTCGTCCTTCTTATGTCCTTTTGTTGGTTTGTTGTTCCTGAAGAATAAAAATAAGAGAAAGAAAGATCAGAAGCAAATAGAATCTCCAACAAATTGCTGTCATTGTCACTCACTAGTAGTGTTTCTCGTTGTTTTCTTTCATTGCCGATCCGTTGTTTCCATGCTTTTCATTTTTTTTTAAATACAGTGCCAACCAAGAAGGATGTGTTGCTTTTTGTGTGGTTTTGATTTGGGGTATGTACAGTTTTCTGTGTGTGTACAGTTTTTCGTGTGTGAACTTTTCTGTTGTTCCATTCTATCATTCTGTCCCATTGTTCCGTTCCATTGTTCCGTTCTGTTTCATTGGTTGTTCTGTTTTAAGTGCCCTCCTTTCCTTTGTTGGTTTGTTTGATTGTTGTTCTGTTTCAATAAAAATAAAAATGAAAGAAAGAAAGATCAGAAACAAACAGTATCTCCAACAAATTGCAGTCATTGTCACTCACTGCTGTTGTTCTGTTGTTCCATTCTGTCAATCCTTTTTTTAAATTCGTTGTTCCATTTTGAGTGTCGTTCTTTCCCTCGTTGGTTTGTTTGATTGTTGTTCCATTTAAATAAAAATAAAAATAAAAGAAAGAAAGATCAGAAACAAATATAATCTCCAACAAATTGCTGTTATTGTCACTGACTAGTGTTTCTTCTTTGTTGTTCCGTTGTTCCGTTGTTCATGACTGTCGGACAACATTCATTTTCCCTGCTTCAAAAAAAACTGTGCCAACCAAGAAGCATGTGTTGCGTTTTGTGTGGTGGTTCCGTGTATATACAGTTTTTCAGTGTGTGTGTGGTTTTGTGTGTGTTGTGTGTGCTATGCACCCTGACTTCTTCCATGTGCCTGGCTTGTGCACGGCCTTTATTTTCTATATAAGTAAAGCATGTACGAGTGCACGCCACCCCTCCCGCGCCATAATTTTTTCAAAGAGGAAATTGTGATTACACAAAGGTTATGTATCTAAATTCTCAACCCATTTGTAGAATATGGTAGCCAGTCAGTGGTTCAAAACTCCCTTGGGTCAGTGTGGTACCTATCTACGTACACTTTTTGCACAGTACACAACTATGCACCTTTTTGCATGCAATATTAGCTACAACTAGTAGTACTGGTAATATCTGCACCATTCTTTTGTCTGAGAATAATAAAAAAACAGCACCTCCATTTCAATTAAACAACTTATGAATTATTTTCATTTGACACTCATTAAAGTACGTTTTTGGTGATTGGATTATACAAAGTAGTAAATGTTCTTCCTATTATGGACTTGACCTCATACTTTGCCTGTCATTCTTACCCAATAAGTCATTTTGTGCCCTGGATTTGCACCAATAATATTCTCTTGTGTGCCATTTGGAGAGACAAACCACAACAGTTTCAGCAATCTGTGGGGCAATATTGTTACCAATATGCATCATAGGAGTCACAAAAAAATCATTAATGGCCTGGACCGGATACTTTGTAAGTCATTACCCAATAAGTCAGTTTGTGCCCTGGATTTGCAACAAAAATACCCTCTTGTGTGTCATTTGGAGACACAAACCACAAGATTTTTAGCATTATGTGTGGCAATGTTGTTCCCAATATGCATCAGATGAGTCATGAGAAATACATTCATGCACGGCACCAAAAACTTTGAGAGTCATTACCCAATATTTTTCCTCCAAATCCAGTACCCAAATGCACTCATTAGCTGGTGACACACCAAACATCACACATAACTCACTTCTGTTTCTTTCATGATTCAGCTTATCCATAACAGGAACAATATTCATGGCCTAATCACCCAAAATATGTGATTTTCTAATTTTCAATTGCAAATTAGTGTGTATTCTTCCTCCAAATCCAGTACCCAAATGCACTCAATAGGTGGTGACACACAAACTATCACAGATAACTCAATTCTGTTTCTTTCATGATTCATCTCATCCATTACAGGAACAATATTCATTGACTACTAATCACCCAAAATATCTAATTTTCTAATTTCTAATTGCAAATTAGTGCAGTATTTTCCCTTCCATTCCAGTACCCAAATGCATTCATTAGGTGGTGACACACAAACTATCACAGATAACTCACTTCTGTTTCTTTCATGATTCATCTTATCCATAATAGGAACAATATTCATTGACTAATCACCCAAAATATGTGATTTTCTAATTTCTAATTGCAAATTAGTGTGTATTTTTCCTCCCATTCCAGTACCCAAATGCACTTATTAGTTTGTGACACACAAACTATGACAGATAACTCACTTCTGTTTCTTTCATGATTCATCTTATCCATAACAGGAACAATATTCATGGATTAATCACCCAAAATATCAAATTTTCTAATTTTTAACTGCAAATTAGTGTGTATTTTCCCTCCCATTCCATTACCCAAATGCACTCATTAGTCTGTGACACACAAACTATCACAGATAACTCACTTCTGTTTCTTTCATGATTCATCTTATCCATAATAGGAACAATATCTATTGACCAATCACCAAAAATATCTCATTTTCTAATTTTTAATTGCAAATTAGTGCGTATTTTTTCTCCAAATCTAGTACCCAAATGCACTCATTAGTTTGTGACACACAAACTATGACAGATAACTCACTTCTGTTTCTTTCATGATTCATCTTGTCCATTACAGGAACAATATTTATGGATTAATCACCCAAAATATCAAATTTTCTAATTTTTAATTGCAAATTAGTGTGTATTTTTCCTCCAAATCCTGGACCCAAATGCACTTATTAGGTGGTGACACACAAACTATCAAAGATAACTCACTTATGTTTCTTTCATGATTCAACTTATCCATAACAGGAACAATATGCATGGACTAATCACCAAAATTATCTGCTTTTCTAATTTTTAATTGCAAATTAGTGTGCATTTTTTCTCCAGATCCAGTACCTAAATGCACTCATAGGGTGGTGACACACCTAACATCACACATAACTCACTTCTGTTTCTTTCATGATTCAACTTATCCATTATAGAAACAATATTCATGGACTAATCACCCAAAATATGTAATTTTCTATTTTTTAATTGCAAATTAGTGTGTATTCTTCCTCCAAATTCCAGTACCCGAATGGACTCATTACTTTGTGACACACAAACTATCACAGATAACTCACTTCTGTTTCTTCCATGATTCATCTTGTCCATTACAGGAACAATATTCATGAATTGATCACCTATAATATCTGATTTTCTGTTTTTAATTGCAAATTAGTGTGTATTTTTCCTCCAAATCCAGTACCCAAATGCACTTATTAGGTGGTGACACACAAACTATCAAAGATAACTCACTTCTGCTTCTTTCATGATTCATCTTATCCATAACAGGAACAATATGCATGGACTAATCACAAAAATTATCTGATTTTCTAATTTCTAATTGCAAATTAGTGTGTATTTTTTCTCCAAATCTAGTACCCAAATGCACTCATTAGTTTGTGACACACAAACTATCAAACATAACTCACTTCTGTTTCTTTCATGATTCATGTTATCCATTACAGGAACAATATTCATGAACTGATCACCTAAAATATCAGATTTTCTATTTTTTAATTGCAAATGAGTGTGTATTTTTCCTCAAAATCCAGTACCCAAATGCACTTATTAGGTGGTGACACACTAGTAACTAGTATTACAGATAACTCACTTCTGTTTGTTTCATGATTCAACTTATCCGTAACAGGAACAATATTCATGGACTACTCACCCAAAATATGTGATTTTCTAATTTCTAATTCCAAATTAGTGTGTATTCTTCCTCCAAATCCAGTACCCAAATGCACTTATTAGGTGGTGACACACTACTAACTAGTATTACAGATAACTCACTTCTGTTTCTTTCATGATTCATCTTATCCATAACAGGAAAGAATATGCATGGACTAATCACCCAAAATATCTGATTTTCTAATTTTTAATTGCAAATTAGTGTGTCCATTTTTTCTCCAAATCCAGTACCCAAATGCACTCATTAGTTTGTAACACACAAACTATGACAGATAACTCACTTCTGTTTCTTTCATGATTCATCTTATCCATTACAGGAACAATATTCATTGACCTATCACCCAAAATATCTGATTTTCTAATTTCTAATTGCAAATTAGTGTGTATTCTTCCTCCAAATCCAGTACCCAAATGCACTTATTAGGTGGTGGTGACGCACAAACTAGCATGACAGATAACGAGTCACTTCTGTTTGTTTCATGATTCAACTTATCCATTACAGGAACAATATTCATGGACTAATCACCAAAAGTATCTGATTTTTTATTTTCTAATTGCAGATTAGAGCCTGAAAAGCCGTTCTGGTTAGAGCATTCTGAAACGCCGTTCCATGATTGTTGACATGAATTGTACAAAAAAACATTTCCCCACCCCAACAACAGAAGTAATTACTATCATACCTACATTACTACTACTACTATCATAATACACCCGGAGATAACGGTGGTGAAATTCTGTAGGAAGGTACTGCTGTAGATATCTACTCAAATTTGTTACCACAAATTATCTAGTACAAAAACGGTGTAGAAAGCTACTACTGTAGATATCTACGCAAAGGCGTTGCCAGAAATTATCTAGTACACAAAATTGTGTACGAAGGTACTGCTGTAGATTTCTACGCAAATCTGTTACCAGAAATTATCTAGTACGAAAACTGGTGTAACTGCTGTAGATATCTACTCAAATTTGTTGCCAGAAATTATCTAGTACGAAAACGATGTAGAAAGCTACTGCTGTAGATATCTACTCAAATTTGTTACCAGAAATTAACTAGTAAAAAATGGTGTAGAAAGCTACTGCTGTAGATATCTACGCAAAGTCGTTACCAAAAATTATCTAGTACACAAAATTGTGTAGGAAGGTACTGCTGTAGATATGTATTCAAATTCGTTACCAGAAATTATCTAGTACAAAAACGGTGTAGAAACCTACTGCTGTAGATATCTACTCAAAGTTGTTACAAGAAATTATCTAGTACAAAAATTGTGTAGGAATCTACTGCTGTAGATATCTACGCAAATTCGTTACCAGAAATTATCTAGTACGAAAACGGTGTAGAAAGCTACTGCTGTAGATTGCTAAGCAAGTTCAATACCAGAAATTATCTAGTACGAACATGGTGTAGAAACCTACTGCTACTGTAGATATCTACTCAAATTTGTTACCAGAAATTATCGACTACAAAAATTGTGTACGAATCTACTGCTGTAGATTGCTACGCAAAGGCGTTACCAGAAATTATCTAGTACGAAAATGGTGTAGAAAGGTACTGCTGTAGATTTCTACGCAAATTCGTTGCCAGAAATTATCTAGTACGAAAACGGTGTAACTGCTGTAGATATCTACTCAAATTTGTTACCAGAAATTATCTAGTACGAAAACAATGTAGAAAGCTACTGCTGTAGATATCTACTCAAATTTGTTACCAGAAATTATCTATTACAAAAATTGTGTAGGAATCTACTGCTGTAGATATCTACGCAAATTCGTTACCAGAAATTATCTAGTACGAAAATGGTGTAGGAAGGTACTGCTGTAGATATGTACTCAAATTCGTTACCAGAAATTATCTAGTACGAAAACGGTGTAGAAAGCTACTGCTGTAGATATCTACTCAAATTTGTTACCAGAAATTATCTAGTACGAAAACGGTGTAGAAATCTACTCTCGTAGAATTCTAGGTAAATTCAATACCAGAAATTATCTAGTAAGAAAAGCGTGTAGAGAGCTACTGTAGTAGAAATCTACGCAAATTTGTTACCAGAAATTATCTAGTAAGAAAATGGTGTAGAAATCTACTGTCGTAGAAAGATACGTGAATTCAATACCAGAAATTATCTAGTACAAATATTGTGTAGAAAGCTACCGTCGTAGGATGCTACACAAATTTGTTACCAGAAATTATCCAGTACGAAAAGTGTGTAGAAAGCTACTATTGTAGAAATCTACGCAAATTCAATACCAGAAATTATCTAGTACAAAAATGGTGTAGAAATCTACTGTCGTAGAAAGCTACGCAAGTGCAATACCAGAAATTATCTAGTACAAAAATTGTGTAGAAAGCTACTGTCAGTACGTACTACTACCAACACCGGTAAGATCTCACTGTATCACAAGTTGAGAACGTTAACTAGAAAAGTAAGGGCTATATTGAGCGTGTCGCGCGCGCTTGTTTTTTGTTATTCTATATTCAAAATGCGCGCTATGCGCGATTTATTTACTTAACCTTCTTATTTTAATTAAGAAAATCAAATCATTCTTCATTGTTCTATATTTACTGCATTAGATCTCACAGGTTAAGTAACAATTTTTTTTTTCGAACACACACACACACACACAGCAAAAAGTTATTTTTTTTCTTCGAACACAGATACAACGCACACACACAGCGAAAAGTAATTTTTTTTAACACACATTATTTTACAGTGTGATTTTACAGTGTGATTTTACAGAGTGATTTTACAGTGTGATTTTACAGTGTGTGTGTGTGTGTGTGTGTGTGTTTGTTGCAAGGCAAAAAACACTCTTTCCCTTCATAATCATCTTACCGAACTTATCTTGAGCAGAGCTGCTTTACCGTACTTGTACGATTGGCACTCCATCCGAGAATGTTGAATCCCACTGAACTGATCAGCAATGATCACTAGTAGGCAGGGAATTCAGGCTCGAGATATTTTAATCCGAAAAAACTGCCTTTGCTGGAAAAAGAATTGGACGGCATTGGACTGTAGAGGAATTGCTGGATAGATATTGTTTGGACTGCAGCCTTACATATACGTCTTGAAATCAATGAATCTGCATCCATTGCGCATATATATCAACAGGATAAAGATCCAGTTTTTCGTGAGAAAGGAGTAAGATTGAACAACGTATCGGCAACAACAATTCGACCGACAATTTTTCCCTGTAGTTTGAGAGAACGGATCGGAACAAAATATCAGAACAACGGACCGAGGTACGGCGAACAACTATTGTAAGAACAAGCAACGGTACAAATGGGAGAGATAGGCAATGATTAGAATGCCACCTGCATTGCTGATAATGTATTTCCTCCTTTTTCTATTTTGCTATTTTCATAGGACCGTATTGGAAACAACGGATCAGAAGGCAACACTGGGTCGAAGGCAGCAAAAACAACAATGTAAGATAGAGGGACAATGATGCCTACATCCTGCATTGCTGATGATGTCTTCCTTACTTGTGTTTCCCTCCTTCTTATTTTCATAGGTACGGAATCAGTAGAACGATCAATTGGAGAAAACGTCCTGACAAGGCGGACGCAGGATCGTAACAATTTGATCGGACGAATTGAACGCAACAACAAAAGGAGGCCAACGGTGTAGGTTAGTGGCACGTAGATTATACTATTCTTTTGTTATTATTTACTCAATGTAGCACATCAATAGATACTCACCCATTTTGTTCAATTAACATATCATGATAAACTCGAATACAATCGTAGACTACGGAAACCTCGCAACAGCGCCAGCGATAGCAAAAGCAGAAAGCGAGAACGATCGAAGCGGCCGCAGCCGGGAACCATCAAACCAACAGCGGCAGCAACAGCAGCAAGCGGCAACAACAATAGCAACAGCAGCAATCGGGAAGAATCCAACCGCCCGCAAAAGTCAGAATTGCGGTTCCAAACAACTCAATCTGAAACGCCGTTCCAGAAACTTTACTTTGAAACGCCAATACAGACAGAATTACCGTTCCAGAATACTAAATCCGAAATGCCGTTACAGAATCTTGACCCAGAAACGCCAATACACCAGACGTTCAAATCAGAATTGCCGTTCCAGACAACTCAATCTGAAACACCGTTCCAGAATCTTGACCCGGAAACGCCAATACAGCAAACGTTCAAGTCAGAATTGCCGTTCCAGAGAACTCAATCTGAAACGCCGTTCCAGTAACTTGACCAAGAAACGCCAATACAGCAGACGTTCAAGTCGGAATTGCCGTTCCAGACAACTAAATCTGAAACACCGTTCCAGAATCTTGACCCGGAAACGCCAATACAGCAAACGTTCAAGTCAGAATTGCCGTTCCAGAGAACTCAATCTGAAACGCCGTTCCAGTAACTTGACCAAGAAACGCCAATACAGCAGACGTTCAAGTCAGAATTGCCGTTCCAGACAACTCAATCTGAAACGGCGTTCCAGAAACTTGACCCAGAAAGGCCAATACAGAGATTCTGCGTATTTTCAAGCCGACGGAACCGTGAACGATCTAGCCAACAGCGGCAGCGATAGCGATAGCAACAGGCGGGAACATTCAAAGCGGCCACAAAAGTCAGAATTGCCGTTCCCGACAACTGAATCTGAAACGGCGTTCCACAAACTTGACCCGGAAACGCACTCCATGGGCAAATTGATTCATCATCTTCCTCAAACAGCTAATCTGCAAAGAGTCCGGCACTTGTCACACAAGAATGGCACCCAGTGCAGTGGGATTGAATACAACAACAAAGCAATTGGCACCAAAAGCAATGAAGCAAAAATCAAAGAGGAAACGTGGGAAGACAGAGAGAATGACAAATTGGTTTCCTGCATCAATTCCTTATTGGTCAGAAGGGAATGAAGTGCGTCTGGGAAGGATCGAAACACATATTTGGGTGGGTAAATTACAAGGTAACCAGTTAATTATGTGTGGCTCGAACTTGGTCTCCTGAAATACCCAAATTGGACTTGATTTCACTAAATATGGCTTCTCGATGGCGGGGGTAGGTAGAGCTAAAGTCAACACCATGAATATTTTGACATTCGTTTGCCCATTGAAAAATAGATTTGAATGTGTTTAGAGGTAACTTGTGTTTCGTCATTAGATTCATGAGCTTTATTTCAGCAATGAGCCTATTGGTAGGTGAAAAAGAAAGATGAGATCGGATCAATTGCTCTTTTTCATTGATGTTTGGTTGGGATGCGGTGGGTTCTGAAGCATTCCATACCATTATCGTTCTGAATAGGAAGGCAAATTTCTTCATGAATAACCATGTCATCGTTGTTGCTGTTGTCTTCTGAAGGAAACAACTGTGATTCCATTACATTTCTATCAATTGGTGGAACAAATAAATTGTGTACTACCTGACTGTTTAGAACATGAGTTGAACGTTTCGTTAGAGGATGCCTTGTTAGTGTGAGCGGCAGCAACAGAAGCGGAAGGAACAATTGGACCATTCTCCGTCAAGAATGTCAGGCCATATTGTGAAGGTGAATGACAAACTGTACTAGTGGTTTCTTCTTTGGCAGATGATGAAAAATTCCATTAGGTTATGGTTTAAATAGAAATCACGGCAAAAAGCTATTGAATCAAGGTGACGTGAAAGGCCTCGTGATACATATTGGTATGATTTGTGTGTAGACGAATCTTGTCTGCTTCCAATGAATGTCTTTCGATTTGCCCTTACAGGACATGCAGCTACGACATATAAATGATTTGGGAATTTTGGTATAACAACCACTCTTGAAGTGATGGCGATTTTTACTAGGTTGTGACATGTTCTTCTAATGGAAGAAGGGAGGGGGAGAAATGGTTTCGATGGGGGTGTTAAATGAACATGATGAAAATGAGCATGATGCTATCGGATTGAGCATGAAAAGGCATGATGGTATGAAAAAAGAAACGTCGTGACACAGAAACAAGGCAGAAACATAGTACTAGTACAAAGTAGCAAACAAACACTTCTGAAAATAATTTTATTTCATATCTTGGGTTAAGGTTAGGAAGTTGTTTGGCACCGAGATTTCAAATTTAAACATGATTCGAACACAAAAGCATGAAACGCCTGTTCCGGTTACTGAATTCTGAAACGCCATGTTCCATGATTGTTGACATGAATTGTACAAAAAATCGTTTCACCACTCGAACAGAAATCGATACTATCATACCTACATTACTACTACTACTAGTACTATCATAATACACCCGGACACATATCTACGAAAAAAGCATTTTTGGAAACAAAACAAAAGAAAGAATGGTGGTGAAATCGTGTAGGAGGAAGGTAGTAGTGCTGTAGAGTTCTACAAAAATTCGTTAAAACGAGCATGATGCTATCGGAGCGAGCATTAACAGGCACGATGGTATAAAAGAAGACACGACGTGACATACCGTAGAAAACAACGCGGAAACATAGCGAACTAACACTTCTGAAACTAATTTTATTTCATATCTTGGGTTAAGGTTAGAAAGTGTGGTAGTGAGAAATAGATTTTTTCAATCAATTTAGTCAAAATGGAGAGATCAATGGACATTTTGAGTCTTCGGGGAGAATTTTGGTCGCAACCTGAGGGGGGTCGAAAATCTTTACCACAAAAATTGTGAATTTAAAAAAATACCCTTGTGCATAACAAACGCAGGGTCAATTTTCTGAAAATAGGGCTTGCGAGGGGTCACGTGGGGTTCGCGTGACAGTTATCGGACGGATGGATGCGTCTGATATTAACCCAGTCGTTTACAAAGGGAGCAGTTTCAATAGTGACAGTTTCATTGCCATGGGCCTTGAGCACCTTATAAGGTCCTTGCCGTGGGAAGGAGAGTTTGGGAATAATGCCCTTCCTTTCCAGGGTGACATAGTCTCCTTCTTTATAGACATGGGGGATCCTCTTCTGGTTCTCCTGGATATTGCTCTTGTGGATGCTCTTCTGCTTCCTAGCTTGGATTGCTTCCCAGTCCACTGGGAAGTTTACTGGCATGAACATGTCTCTGCCAAATACCAACTGCGCTGGGGAGTATCCCAGAGTGGTGTGAATGGCACTCCTGATAGCATATGCTGCCTTCGTGGTGAATTCTTCAAAAGGATCCTTCTCGTGGAGGTCCCTCTTTTCCAAGTTAAAGGACAGTAAGGCAATCCTTCAGCACCTGGTGAATTCCTCTCCAGCATTGAATTGGATTGTGGGTTCCAGGCACCACTTGGTTTTCTCTTCATTCCCATGTTCTCGCAGAGCTCTCAGAACTTGGCCTTGAACTCACTGCCACCATCAAAACCGATTTCTTTTGGATGCGGATACCTTGCTAGCCACACACTGTCCAGTAATCGTTGAGTTTCTACCGTATTTGGGGAGTCCTTCAGATGGGCCAGTTCAAACCATCCGGTTACTGGGTCCACCATCGTGAGGACATGGATGTGGTAGTCTTTACCATCTTTGTTGTTGACAGTTGCAGGTCCCCAGAGGTCCACATTGACCCTCTGCCATTTGGTAACCTCAGCTACTTTTTCCGGTAGTAATTCATACTTTTTCTGGCCACTTTTCTTAAACATCTGACACGTATGACAGTGCTTGCAGAGGTCCTGGACGTCCTTGCGGAAGACCCTTCCAGGTGAGCACTGAGCAGTATGCTCTGTTCCATCCTCTTTTCTCCGGAGTGCACCAACATACTGTGGTACCACTCCATGACTCATAGTCTCAGTTTGTGGGGAATCAAGATTTTCCCTTCTTTGTGGATTAGACTGTGACCTTCCACATTTTTCGTGGTCAGCCGTTTATTTTTCTCCAGAGCACTCATGATTGCTGTGTCCTTTTTCTGATAGAACTGGATCATGTCCGGGGCAAGTGGGAATGCACTATTCCCCTGGAATTCAGTCCGTTGATTCCTCGCCAAGTGGGAATAGAAGTTGCCAGAGGTGCTCTTCCTTGTCTGCATAGCTGAGGGGCTTATTTGGTGGTAGCCATTCCACTGTGTCTGCTGGATCCTCTGTGATATCCAATCTCAAAAGTGCGTCCAGCTGCATCATTTTCCTTGCCAGCGACGTGTTTTATGCAGGGGTGAAACTCCTCCATGAGGAGTCTCCAGCGCACCATTTGTTGGGTGGGCATCTGCTGATATAGGAGATTCAGGTGATCCGTGTGAATTGTTGCATCCTGTCCTCTCAGAATCCCTTCAAATGCCTTTAGGCCTTCAACTATACCAAGGAGTTCCTTCTCTCCGACGGTGTAGTTGAGTTGTGCTGAGTTCAGCTTGCGCGTGTAGAATCCAAGTGGTTTGCCATCTTGGCATACAGTTGCGCCCAGCTGTCGGTCACTGCTGGCATCTGAGTAGAGATGAAATGGTTTTCGCAAAATCTGGGAACGCTAGCCTTGCTTCATCGGCTAGCATCCTTTTTGCCTCTATGAAAGCTTTCTGCTCCGCTGGGCCCCAGTACCAGTTCATTTTACCCTTCTTACCAGCCAGTTTGTTGAGTGGCACGAGGATGTGGGAGCGGCGCTTCCACATGTCTCGGTAAAAATTTACCATATCAAGGAACATTTTCAGTTGCCTGGTGTTCTTTGGCGCCTCCAGGCGCTTCATCGCCTCCAGCTTCTTAGGCTGGGGTTGGACTCCTTCTGTTGTGAGTAGGAAATCCAAATATTCCACCTCCTTCTGCATGAAAAAGGACTTCCGTAGGTTGGCCCTGAAGCCAGCGTCATACAGCCTCTGGAGGACTGTATGGATCTTGTCCAGGTGGTCCTGTTCCAAGTCCCCCTCTCGTTGGATAATGAGGATATCATCTATATACATGAGCACATAGTCCAGGTCCCCTAGTAGGTTCATCATGACAGATTGGAAGATGTCTGGAGCGCATGCAATTCCCGTTGCCAGTCTCTTGTAGGCATACTTTCCCCAGGGCAAGATTGTGGAGCAAATCTTCTGGCTCTCCTTGCAGATCGGGATGGTATATTAGCCCTGAGACAAGTCCAGGCCCGTAGCAGATTTGAATTTCTGTAGGCGCTGGATTCTTTCCCCAATGCAAGGCAGTGGGAATGGTTTTCGTTGAATCGCTGCATTCGTCTTGCGAAAGTCCGTGAGTACTCTGATATCACCAGTCTTCTTTGGCTGGCAGAATGTAGGGGAAGCCCATGGTGAATCATCATCATGGGGCAGTTTCTCTAGTACTCCAATTCCACATAGATGGTCGATTTCCTTCCGAAGCACTTGTTTGAAGGCAGTGTGGTATGGAGTAGTACCTTTGACGGACCTGTTTAACCCCTGATTGAAGTTCAATTCGTCACCGGCTCGATGTTTTTGAGCAGTCCCAATCCCCCTCCAAAGAGTGTCGAGAACTTCTTCAGTGTAGTTTTCAGCGCCTCCTTGGAAGCGTCTGTAATTTCCAAGTCGTCGACCATAGCGTTGATATCCACCTTGGAGTAATCTGTGTCTAGTATTTTAGACTGCCTTTCCTGGGCTTTGGGTGTTGGCAAAGAATATAGCCTCACACTTGTCTGGGTCAGTGAGCTCTCCCACTCCCTTCATGGGAATGGAGTCTCCCTGCCACTCTGATTGTTCGGGAACTGTATTTAATATCCAGTCCCAGCTGGGCCATGAGATCTGGTCCGATGATCATATCATAGGGTACTTCCTCATGGTGGTGATACTCATCCACTTGGAATGTCCATTTAATGGTCTTGGAATTTGAAAACTCTATCAATTTCAGTCCCACTGAAGCCGCAGACTTGGTTCGAAATTTGCCTCCATATGTGTTGTAGGTGACAGTTCTTTGGTCCCGGTTCATTAGTTGACTTCTGCTGACAAAATGCCTTAAGATGATGGATTTGGAGCATCCAGAGTCCAATAGTCCCCGAAGCACCCTTCCCTTATGGTCCAGTACTTCTACACACATGTCCGCAAACCTGCTGATTGTGCGGGGTCGGGTGTGCGTGGTGCTGGTCATTCAGTTGTGGGATCCCTTTTTCTTGAAGGTCTTCTTGTACTTCTTTCTGTACTCCTTTAGGTCCTTGTTGTCGATAGAGATATCATCGTCAGAGATCCCTGTTTCGGCTTGGGCTGTTGCCAGGACGGTAGGAATATTCATGGTCAGAAAGGTTCTTTCCCCAATGGGGTTTGGAGCCAGACTCATTGTCTGAGTCTCCCTTTGCCACAAAATGCTCTTTGAGCATGTTGATCGTGGCTTGGTCAAACTTGCCCCTCCTTGAGGGACCACCAGTCAGTTTCCAGCATTTTCCTGCATGGGTTTTCCCACAGGTCTTGCATTGTTGCTTGTTGGTGTCAAGCTGTCTCTTTTTCTTGGGTGAATTTCCCGTTTCCTCCTCCAGAGGTCAGCTTGGCGCTTTTCTTTGAGTCCTCCAGCCTGTTTTTTCGAGGCCGGCGAGACTGCTGGTGTAGCGCTGCCTCCTTGCAGATGGTTGGTTCCAGGTTCTCCAATTTGTCGATCGCTGTATTGTATGGTTTGGCGTAGAGGTCCCACCCGAGGTCCATCAATTTTGCTTGTTGCAATGGTGCCAAATTGGAGTCCAAGATTTCCTGCATTTCAGTCTCGTTGAAGCTACAGGGTGCCATTCCGAGAATCGCCCCACTTTCCCACAGGCATTCTGGTAGGTAGCTCTGGAGTTCTGCCATGTGATTGGTCCCACGAGCGGATGCCGTGTTTGAGGTCAATCCGGGCAGTTCGCATGTAGCGACGTACGTCCGAGAACTGTTTCGCGGGGTTCGAATTTACTTCTCGCGCACAAATTTTGTGCGTGATTTTAACACGGCAATATTTCTGGAAACCCTGAAATTCGCGAATAAGTGGCAGGGCTATAAATTAACTCAGCACAATTTCTGTGCGGGTGATGCACATTACTCTACTCTCGAATAAAAATAATTTATTTCAGTCTCTAGCAGAACCCAATTATTATTCCGTACGAACAACACTTACTTCTATTCACGAATAAAAAAGAAATCTTTACTCAGTATTAATTCCAAAATATTAATCTCCCAAATAACAATTCGATTCTGCTCTCCTAATTGTGAATTCTATTTCTTGACTACAATATTCCCTTTTCAAAATGTAGATTCTATTATGCTTGATTTATTCCTATTGCAACGTATTACGAATCCTCCATAATTTCTTATATTCTCAATATTAAGTTCATAATTAGTAGTAGTTTTGTATTATGTATGTACTGTTATTTTCTACATTAGTTCACCAATAGATAAACTTGCATTCATCGATGCTGTTATTTCCGGATCGAATATATACATTTCTTTTCTTTTTCTTTTTTGGTCCACTACAACTAGTGGAGCTGCTACTAGTAATATTTGCATCGCCATGCTTATTGTTGGTGTAATCTGTTGAACTTTCGTTCCTAAATCTGTCCCTCATCATTTCTTCCAATTTCCTTCCTGTTTCTGGGTGTTTTCGCATCTCGCCAATTTTGTTGCACAAGTCACTGAACAACTCTCGTCCTTCCTCCATCCATCCATTTCTGCTTCCACTGTCTGAATCACAGAACTTATTTTTTGTCGCGGAATCGTGGCATCACCCTTTCGCCGCTGTTGGTTCACCCACACATGATGCTCATTGTAGATCAGTATCCATGCAAATGCTTCATCCGCTATAGAAAATATATCACTCAGCAAGTGCCTCTCCTTCCTGTTGTTTGAAAGTGGAATTTGTAGGATTGATTGCCGACATTATTCTTGTAACAAAATAATAAAAATCTTCATTTTCCGCATCATTGTATTTTCTGTATTGAGGGTTTAAAATACCTGTGTCCTCATATTCTGTGTCTTGAATAACTGCAACAGTACCAGGGAAGGTGATAGGGACTCAACCTTTTCTGTAATCGTCTGTACGGAAGTATCATCAGTATCAACGGGCAGCATGTTAGTGTTGTCAGGACCAAAAACAGATTCCAAAATTCCTAATTTCAACAACCAATTCTCCCACCTGTATTTACCTATCCAGTTTTTTCTCGCTAATGTTTGTGAGTTGTGCCTCAATGCAGTCAGTACTGTCCCTACTTGTTTCCTATAAAAGGAACAGAATGACGCCATTGGAATATTTGGTGGCTTCATAACCGCATTTGATTTAACAGCTTTTTGTATTACATGCGCCGTTACCTTGTCATTGATAGGGAACTTCATGTTGTGGTACCAATGTTTTTTTATGTAATCTCTTAGCTGCTTGTCCAGTGTTTCAGTCATATCACTCAAAGCCTTAAGCATAACGTTGTCTGTTAAAAGCCCATATTCGTCTGTAATTGTACTTACTGCTCGTTCTCTTGTGCCGCCGGCATTGTAAGTCCCCTCTCCCTGCATGGTTGCCTCCGTTTGTTTATGTACCATTACTACCTTTCCCACCCCTATATGTGGTTCCCTCTCTTGTTGGCGTAAGTGTTTTGCCACTTCCTGTGCCAATATGTCGTATTGGATTTTTTTCATGACACGTTCCGCAACATCCTCTAGATTGCAGCATTCTCTGTTAGATGTTTTCTCTACCACATTGGTTTTTGTTCCTTCTTTCTGTTGGTTCATTACTGTAGTGGTGGTTGTGTTGGTAATGCTCAGTGCTGCTTCGTTACTCTGGTTGATGGTGTTTTGTTCTTCCATGTTTGTAGTAGTAGAAATTGTGTTGTCGGTACCATTTTTTTTACTGTTGCCCTTTGTTGCAGTTCATAGTTGTGGTATTACTGTTACACACTTTGTTAGTAATTGCCGTGTTTGTTTTCACTCTTCTTTTTTTTCTTACCGTTGTTGTCCCCTGTATTTTGATGATCAATGGGCCGGATGGTTTTGTTGTTTCGAAGGGTCTTTCCCTCGGATTTTTTGCTTTGTCGTGTCTTTCCGATAGCATTCATATATTTTTTTTTTTCTGAATACGGTGTTGATCAAGAATCATGTGTTTCTTTTTGTGTGGTTTTGTGTGTTTTCGTACCTTGAGGTACTAATAATTTTTTCGGGTTCTTTCTTTTTCGTGTACAGTGTTTCGTATGTGTAGGGTTTTTTAATTTGTGTGTGTGTGTGTGTGTGTACGGTGTTTTGTGTTTTGTGTTTCGTGTGTGTGTTTGTTTACGGTGTTTTGTGTAGTATATGTACGATGTTTTGTGTGTAGAGTTTTTCCGTGGGTTCTGCTACTATGATGTTAGCCCTAACTTCTTCCGTGTGTTGTCTGGCTTGTGCGCGCCCATATATTTGTAGAAGTAGATCACCACGTACCTGTGCAAGGCCACCCCTCCCGCGCCATAATTTTTTCAAACTGGAAACTTTTTAAAACATCACTAAGGTTATGTATTTCAATCCTCTAGTCACCTGTAGAATCTCATAGACTGCTGCACCTAATATACCTTACTGTCTTGTGTGCCATTTGTATCTACAAACCACACCATTTTCTGTACTGTGTGTGGCAATGTAGTTCCCAATATGCATTTGAAAGTTTTTCCCAACATGCATTTGATGAGTCATGTGATATGCATTAATGTCCTGGTACGAAAACTTTGGGAGTCATTACCCAATAACTCAGTTTGTGCCCTGGAATTGAACCAAAAATACCCTCATGTTTGCCATTTGGAGAGTCAAACCACAACATTTCCGGGATTCTGTGTGACTAAGTTGTTCACAATATGCATTGTTTGATAAGTCATGATAAATGTATTCATGGCTTGGACCAGATACTTTAGGAGTCATAACCCAATAAGTTAGTTTGTGCCCTGGAATTGCACCCAAAATACCCTCATGGTTGCCATTTGGAGAGACAAATCACAACATTTCCAGGATTCTGGTTGACAAAGTTGTTCCCAATATGCATTGTTTGATAAGTCATGATAAATGTAGTATTCATGGCTTCGACCGGATACTTTGTGAGTCATTTCCCAATAAGTTAGTTTTTGCCCTGGAATTGCACCCAAAATACCCTTATGTTTGCCATTTAGAGGGTCAAACCCCAACATATCCGTGATTCTGTGTCACAAAGTTGTTCCCAATATGCATTTGATGAGTCATGATAAATGTATTGATGGCTTTGACCGGATACTTTTGGAGTCATTACCCAATAAATCAGTTTGTTTCCTGGAATTGCACCCAAAATACACTCATTTTTGCCATTTGGAGAGTCACACCAGAACATTTCCAGCATTTGGTGGGGCAACGTTGTTCTTAATATGCATTTGATGAGTCGTGATAAATGTATTCCTGGCTTGGACCGGATACGTTTGTAGTCCTTACCCAATAAGTCAGTTTGTGCACTGGAATTGCACCCAAAATACACTCATTTTTGCCATTTGGAGAGACAAACCACAACCTTTCCAGCATTTGGTGGGGCAAAGTTGTTCTAAATATGCATTGGATGAGTCATGATAAATGTATTAATGGCTTGGACTGGATCATTTTTTAGTCATTACACAATAAGTCAGTTTGTGCCCTGTATTTGCACCAAAAATACCCTCATGTTTGCCATTTGGAGAGTCAAACCACAACATTTCTGGCATTCTGTGTGACAAAGTTGTTCCCAATATGCATTTGAGGAGTCATGATAAATGTATTCCTGGGTTGGACCGGATACTTTTGGAGTCATTACCCAATGAGACAGTTTGTGCCCTGGAATTGGACCCAAAATACCCTCATGTTTGCCATTTGGAGAGTCCAATCCCATCATTTCTAGCATTTGGTTGGTAAAAGTGGTTCCCAATATGCATTTGATGAGTCATATTAGATGTATTCCTGGCTTTGACTGGATATTTTGTGAGTCATTACCCAATATGTCAGTTTGTGCCCAGGAATTGCACCCAAAATACCCACATGTTTGCCATTTGTAGAGTCAACCCACAACATTTCTATCATTCTGTGTGACAAAGTTGTTCCCAATATGCATTTGATGAGTCATGATAAAGGTATTCATGGCTTTGACCGGATGCTTTTGGAGTCATTACCCAATAAGTTAATTTGTGCCCAGGAATTGCACCAAAAATACCCCCATGTTTGCCATTTGGATAGTCAAACCCCAACATTTTGGGCATTCTATGTGGCAAAGTTGTTCCCAATATGCAATTGATGAGTCATGATGAATGTATTTCTTTCTTGGACCGGATATTTTTGTAGTCATTACCCAATAAGTCAGTTTGTGCCCTGGAATTGCACCAAAAATACCCTAATGTTTACAATTTGGAGAGTCAAACCACAACATTTCCGGGATTCTGTGTGACAAAGTTGTTCCTAATATGCAATTGATGAGTCATGATAAATGTACTTCCGATAACTGTCACGCGACCCTTTTTTTTTGTCGCGAGGTACTACTGTCGCAACCCCTTTTTGTGTGTAATTTTAACACGAGTCCCCCCTGTGATTCACTAGGTCAGTATCATGCCCAATTTTCTAACTCTCAATACCTGGGTCACGTTTATTTTTTCTTTGGGTCATGAATAATTATTATTAATTTTTAATAAAACTTACCCATACGCTTGCCAATCACATTTACTAAAATTAAATACGCAAGGTCATGACTCACAACCAACCCCCCCTGTGATTTGGTTGCCTCGTATCATGCTCATTTTTCTAACTCTCAATCCCTGGTTCGTGATTATTTTTTTCCTTGGGTCATGAATAATTATTTTTAATTTTTAATATCACCTACCCGTACATTCGCAAATCACATCTACAAAAATGAATTACGCAAGGTCATGACTCACAACCAGTAAAATTTAACATTAGTGCTCGCGACACACAACCCTTAAAATGTATCTCCATTGCTCGCGACACACTAACCTTATAATTTAATATTTGTGCTTGCAACACACAACCCTTAAAATTTAATATCATCGCTTGCGACTACCTACCACTACAGTTGAATTATTCGGGTCAAGAATTTGCTTAGTAGTATCCTATGCAAAATATGTATGATATGTACGACTACTTGTTTGTGTACAATTTAATCGCATTTGTCACACAATCTACTACTTGCAACCATGGTATGCAACGTATGTAAGATATGTACCTTTTACCCTAATCACTTTCCTCGAAGATTTACCCGTGTCGTAGGTGTGAACCAACCCTCGTCAAATTAGTGAATGGACTGACACAATGAACAGTATCGATTCTGAAAACAAGGCCTAAACTTCCTCCATTTTGTCAAGCAATTGCCTCCATGCCGGATCAATATAGTTTTCATCCTCACTTTCCTCTTCAGCAAGACTACTGGCAACAGTGCCACCATGTTTCGACCCAGTACTGGTAGGATTGCTTTCTGAGTTGAATCTTTCTAGCATCATTTTCTCCAAATTTATACCCGTTTTGGGATTTTCTCTTAACGTTTGTATCTTCTTGCACAATTTATTGAACACTTTCCGTCCTTCTTTGTCCCATCCATTTGCACTTCCACTTTTTGAATCGCAATATTTTTTTTTCATGTATTTTGTTTTCTTTTGTGTCGTGTATGTTCCATCAAGTTTCATTTGCTTCTGTTTTTCCCAATTGCTGTACTTGTTGTCAATTATCATTACGGCAAAAGCCTCATCCGTAACAGTAAAGATGGTACTAATAAGATCCTTTGTCTTCCTCAGCTTAAAGTTCATCTTTCCCAGATTAATGGCAGACAGGATTCTTGTCACAAAAAAAAAAAAATTCTTCATTTACCGCATTTCTGTATCGCCGGTACTCTTTTGCCAGAATTTCCATCGAGTCCGTATTTAGAGCTACAGTACCAGGGAATGATGCCGGCACTTTTGCCATTTCACTATCAGCTGCGGTGATGACAACAAATGGCAGGATGATATCATAGTATGGTGGGGTTAGTTGTACGTCGGTCGTAGGCACATATGGAAGAACGTCAATAGTACCATAATTTCCAGATGATTCAACGATTACGCCGTCACTTACCAAACCAATTTTTTCTAGCCAATGTTTGATTATTGTGCCTCAATTTTGCCAGGGCTTTTGGTACTGCATTATCAAAGTAGGCACAGAATTTCTTAATGGGTATATTTTTTGAAACGGATATTACACACACATCGATTCCTTGCACAATTATTTTATTGGAGAGTGTGTTTGTTGTCATAAATTTCAGGCCACCATACCATTCCTTCTTCACATATGCCCTCACCTGTCCTTCAATTGTATCTTTACATGTTTTCAATAGTTTCATAGTTTCTGTTTCCATACTATGTATAGTTCCACAACTCAACGTACTCACTTTATCAACGCTATCGCCGCCCGGCACAGTTTTCAATGGAACCGTGTCGGTAGTTTTTGCAGTCTCCTCTTTAGAATTGATTCCCTTCTTACCAGCTCTCACCATTTTCAGGATATTCTCTATTAGATCTGGATTCTCATTCGCTATTTCTGTTAATGTTTTCACCGTTTCGTTCACGTATTTCTTTTTGTGTAGTCCGCCCTCCGTAGTTTTTTGTTTTGTTGTCTCTTTGGTATTTTCTCTAGTATCCTTATTCTTGTTGGAGCTCCCATCATTGTCTTCACTGACCGAATCAGTGTCACTGTCACTGTCAGTGTCACTTTCACTTTCACTGTCGCTGCTGTCCATCATGCTAATGTTTTCAGCTTTTCTTTTTAGTGGTGTTTCTCTTTCCGTCGTGGTGGTGCCTTTTTGTGTTGCTGCAATTTTTGTGTTCCTCTCGCTGGACATGGTGGTAATGCTTGTATTTTTGGTATTATCTCTAGTGTCTCCATCCCTGACTGCATTTGCCATATCTGCTATTTTCTTTTCTTGGAGACGTGTTATTTTTGCCTTGGGTAGGTTGGACCATTTTTGTTGCGGCATCTTGTATTTATATTTTTTCAATCGTTGGTGTTTTTTGCAATTTTGTGAATTTTTATGCTGCCTTGTTTTTGCATCCATTGTACGAATTCAGCAATTTGCAATACATTTGTCTTTGTCTAAGCGGGCTTGTGAGCGCGAGCCAACCAAAAAGAACTGTCTGCCTAGCCGCGCCATTTTTTTTCTTCCCTACATTCGCTTCTTATTTCCAAACAAGTAGTACTAGTAACGGTACTAGATTGTACGATACCAATTTATTTTGATGTTCCCCATCCTACTACCGTATCACACCACTTCATATTGAAATCTGTAGAACCAAAAACAGGCACATTGTATGGAACGGTGTTGGAGATAACAATTCTCTGTTAGGGAAAATCCGCACAACGTATGTATTTTCGTTTTAGGGTTAAGTTTCCGTAACGGCGTTCCCGATTGAGTTGTCTGGAACGGCAATTCTGACTTCTTCATTTGTAAGGAACTAGTTGCATTGATGAGCCTGTAATGGAAAATAAGCACGATATCTGCAACGGCGTTTCCATGTTATGTGTCTAGAACGGTGTTGTAGATAACAATTCACTGTTAGGGAAAATCCACAGAACGTCTTTATTTGTGTTACAGGTTTAAATTTCTGGAACGGCGTTTCAGATTGAGTTTTCTGGAACGGCAATTCTGACTTTTTCATTTGTAACTAACGTTTTTCACAGTAGTTAATTTTTATATTTACGTATTTAACTAAGTTTTGCCATAGTAAAGCTTGTCGCGCCCTATTTCACACGTCCCCACACACCACAAGGAACGGGATAGTTATTGTACTCCTCTAAATCTTCCGGTGAATTCCAACGTTTTTCATAAAGTTGTAGCCAGTGCACGATATTTCTCTCCTTTCTCTCCTCTTCCTCCCTTTTCTCTTTGTTTGCAAATTGTTTGAGTTTTCTTTTTTTCTTCTTAGACTGCTTTTTCGCTTTGTTCATGAATGAATTCCAATTGTTTTTATTCTTGTTGTTTATCTTCGTTTCTTTGTTTCGTTCCTTTCCGTCCTCGGTTTCTTCGATGTACATTATACTGTTTTTTTCAATGATTGCCTCTTCAGTCATTGTGCGCCACTCGTTTAACCAAAGGGTTGTCAGACAGGGACGGTTACCCGGGTGAAAATGTATGCATTGCTTTATGTGTTTCCTGGCTTCCGGCGTCAGGTTACACCATTTTTTTGGTGGAAATGTATGACCATTGAGTTCGAGCCTCTCTCCTTCTCCTGATTGTACTGGTCTTCCAATACCCACGTTGTTGTAGCACTGTATGTCCTCCGTTCCTTTCAATGCTGGATAACCACATAAAATGAGTGCCACAGTGATACCCAAAGCCCACACGTGGTCAATGGCATCAGTGTCGCCTTCCTTGTAGAAAGGAAATATGTCCGAGTCTATCTCTAACGTCGTCTATCTTGTTGCATCCATTAAGTATTGTGAGTACCAAGTTGCCGTTTTCGGCACATAGCGCATCGAACCCAGTTTCAAAATGATATAAGAATGGATTTCTCTCGTTGTTTTCGTCACCGTCATTTAGCTCATTCCTTCTTGCACAGTACTCCGCCAAATCCAAAAGATACCTAGGCTTCAAAGCCTTCCTCTTGTATGCTGATTGTGGTGTTGTGTTCTCCATTTTGCTCTTCCTTGTAATAATGATTTACGTTGGGCAAATACTGAGGTATTTTCGTTCAATTACTCGTTGTAAACTGTTAATGAATAATACTTACCGCACTTATTTAAGTAATGTAAATTTTGTCATCTCGCAAGGATTCGGTTATATTGAAGTCACTGTGTCTTGTGGTTTGACTCCCCCTTAGAACGGTCCATATGTAGTACTTTTCTCCTTACTTTTTGTTCCTACTAGTTCTATTTCTTTATTTTTGTATGAAGTAACCTAAATAGTGATTGCTACTAAGTTTTTGAGTGCAACAGTTTGTTAGTTTCTGCAGTTTTAAGGATGAATACTGTTCATTCTATGGATTGGTTAGAGTATGAAAGTATATTGACAATTCTAAGGCTGATACTTTAGTCTGTATGAATATTTTAATAGTTTTGGTCACTGGTCATTTTTCCTTCAAAACCAGTACCCAAATGCACTAATTAGGTTGTGACACACAAACCACCATGACAGATAAGTCACTTCTGTTTCTTTCATTAATCATCTTATCCATTACATTAACATTATTCATTGTTCAATCACACCAAATATCTGATTTTGGAATTTTTAATTGCAAATTAGTGTGTATTTTTCTTCCCAATCCAGTCACCAAATGCAATAATTAGGTGGTGATACCCAAGTCACGACAGATAACTCACTTCTGTTTCTTTCATGATTCATCTCACCCATAACAGGAACAATATTCATTGTTCAATCACACGAAATATTGGATTTTATATTTTTTAATTGCAAATTAGTGTGTATTTTTCCTCCAAATCCAGTACCCAAATGCACTCATTAGGTGGTGACACACAAACTATGACAGATAATAACTCACTTCTGTTTTTTTCATGATTCATCTCACCCATAACAGGAACAATATTCATGGACTAATCACACTAAATGTCAGATTTTCTATTTTTTAATTGCAAATTACTGTGTATTTTAACTCCAAATCCAGTACCCAAATGCACTTATTAGGTGGTGACAGACAAACTATGACAGATAATAACTCACTTCTGTTTCTTTCATGATTCATCTCACCCATAACAGGAACAATATTCATGGTTCAATCACACAAAATATTAAATTTTCTATTTTTTAATTGCAAATTACTGTGTATTTTTCCTCCAAATCCAGTACCCAAATGCACTCATTAGGTGGTGACACACAAACTATGACAGATAATAACTCACTTCTGTTTCTTTCATGATTTATCTCACCCATAACAGGAACAATATTCATGGTTCAATCACACAAAATATTGGATTTTCTATTTTTTAATTGCAAATTAGTGTGTATTTTTCCTCCAAATCCAGTACCCAAATGCACTCATTAGGTGGTGACACACAAACTATGACAGATAACTCACTTCTGTTTCTTTCATGATTCATCTCGCCCATAACAGGAACAATATCCATGGTTAAATCACACAAAATATTGGATTTTCTATTTTTTAATTGCAAATTACTGTGTAATTTTCCTCCAAATCCAGTACCCAAATGCACTCATTAGGTGGTGACACACAAACTATGATAGATAATAACTCACTTCTGTTTCTTTCATGATTCATCTCACCCATAACAGGAACAATATTCATGGTTCAATCACACAAAATATTGGATTTTCTATTTTTTAATTGCAAATTACTGTGTATTTTTGCTCCAAATCCAGGACCCAAATGCACTTATTAGGTGGTGACACACAAACTATGACAGATAATAACTCACTTCTGTTTCCTGCATGATTCATTTAACTCGCTTCTGTTTCTTTCATGATTTATCTCACCCATAACAGGAACAATATTCATGGACTAATCACACTAAATGTCAGATTTTCTATTTTCTAATTGCAAATTACTGTGTATTTTTCCTCCAAATCCAGTACCCAAATGCACTCATTAGGTGGTGACACACAAACTATGACAGATAACTCACTTCTGTTTCTTTCATGATTCATCTCACCCATAACAGGAACAATATTCATGGTTCAATCACACAAAATATTGGATTTTCTATTTTTTAATTGCAAATTACTGTGTATTTTTGCTCCAAATCCAGGACCCAAATGCACTTATTAGGTGGTGACACACAAACTATGACAGATAATAACTCACTTCTGTTTCCTGCATGATTCATTTAACTCGCTTCTGTTTCTTTCATGATTTATCTCACCCATAACAGGAACCATATTCATGGACTAATCACACTTAATGTCAGATTTTCTATTTTCTAATTGCAAATTACTGTGTATTTTTCCTCCAAATCCAGTACCCAAATGCACTCATTAGGTGGTGACACACAAACTATGATAGATAATAACTCACTTCTGTTTCTTTCATGATTCATCTCACCCATAACAGGAACAATATTCATGGTTCAATCACACAAAATATTGGATTTTCTATTTTTTAATTGCAAATTAGTGTGCATTTTTTCTCCAAATCCAGTACCCAAATGCACTTATTAGGTGGTGACACACAAACTATGAAAGATAGTAATAACTCACTTCTGTTTCCTGCATGATTCATTTAACTCGCTTCTGTTTCTTTCATGATTTATCTCACCCATAACAGGAACCATATTCATGGACTTATCACACTTAATGTCAGATTTTCTATTTTCTAATTGCAAATTACTGTGTATTTTTCCTCCAAATCCAGTACCCAAATGCACTTATTAAGTGGTGACAGACAAACTATGAAAGATAACTCACTTCTTTTTTTTCATGATTCATCTCATCCATAACAGAAACAATATTCATGGTTCAATCACACGAAATATTGGATTTTCTATTTTTTAATTGCAAATTACTGTGTGTATTTTTCCTCCAAATCCAGTACCCAAATGCACTTATTAGGTGGTGACACACAAACTATGACAGATAACTCACTTCTGTTTCTTTCATGATTCATCTCACCCATAACAGGAACAATATTCATGGTTCAATCACACAAAATATGTGATTTTCTATTTTTTAATTGCAAATTACTGTGTATTTTTGCTCCAAATCCAGGACCCAAATGCACTTATTAGGTGGTGACACACAAACTATGACAGATAATAACTCACTTCTGTTTCCTGCATGATTCATTTCACTCGCTTCTGTTTCTTTCATGATTTATCTCACCCATAACAGGAACAATATTCATGGACTAATCACACTAAATGTCAGATTTTCTATTTTCTAATTGCAAATTACTGTGTATTTTTCCTCCAAATCCAGTACCCAAATGCACTCATTAGGTGGTGACACACAAACTATGACAGATAACTCACTTCTGTTTCTTTCATGATTCATCTCACCCATAACAGGAACAATATTCATGGTTCAATCACACAAAATATTGGATTTTCTATTTTTTAATTGCAAATTACTGTGTATTTTTGCTCCAAATCCAGGACCCAAATGCACTTATTAGGTGGTGACACACAAACTATGACAGATAATAACTCACTTCTGTTTCCTGCATGATTCATTTAACTCGCTTCTGTTTCTTTCATGATTTATCTCACCCATAACAGGAACCATATTCATGGACTAATCACACTTAATGTCAGATTTTCTATTTTCTAATTGCAAATTACTGTGTATTTTTCCTCCAAATCCAGTATCCAAATGCACTCATTAGGTGGTGACACACAAACTATGATAGATAATAACTCACTTCTGTTTCTTTCATGATTCATCTCACCCATAACAGGAACAATATTCATGGTTCAATCACACAAAATATTGGATTTTCTATTTTTTAATTGCAAATTAGTGTGCATTTTTTCTCCAAATCCAGGACCCAAATGCACTTATTAGGTGGTGACACACAAACTATGACAGATAATAATAACTCACTTCTGTTTCCTGCATGATTCATTTAACTCACTTCTGTTTCTTTCATGATTTATCTCACCCATAACAGGAACCATATTCATGGACTTATCACACTTAATGTCAGATTTTCTATTTTCTAATTGCAAATTACTGTGTATTTTTCCTCCAAATCCAGTACCCAAATGCACTTATTAAGTGGTGACAGACAAACTATGAAAGATAACTCACTTTTTTTTTTTTCATGATTCATCTCATCCATAACAGAAACAATATTCATGGTTCAATCACACGAAATATTGGATTTTCTATTTTTTAATTGCAAATTACTGTATTTTTCCTCCAAATCCAGTACCCAAATGCACTTATTAGGTGGTGACGCACAAACGATGACAGATAGCTCACTTCTGTTTCTTTCATGTTTCATCTCACCCATAACAGGAACAATATTCATGGTTCAATCACACAAAATATGTGATTTTCTAATTTTTAATTGCAAATTAGTGTGTATTTTTGCTCCAAATCCAGGGCCCAAATGCACTTATTAGGTGGTGACACACAAACTATGACAGATAATAACTCACTTCTGTTTCCTGCATGATTCATTTCACCCATAACAGGAACAATATTCATGGACTAATCACACTAAATGTCAGATTTTCTATTTTCTAATTGCAAATTACTATCAGATTGGAATTCTGTATTGGTTGTAGTACTAATACTAGTACTAGTATTAGGGACAACCTTCTGAGAACTTTGAACTACTAACCACTATGAACATGCATGTACTACTACGACTACAGTATTACAAGAACATGTAATAGTAGACTCATATGAAATAATTCAAATGATCTACTGCGTGTTGTAGTACTCCACTAGTACTAGGTACTCAATTTTACTTATGAATATTTCTTACCTACACAATCATTTTTTGGTTAATCTGAATCCAATGTGGAGAAGAAGAACTACTAGTAGTGAGGACGTTGTACTACTATGATAACTTCTTTCCCGCTTAGGCCCTCTTTGCTCTTGTGCTCTATGGTGGTGCGTGGCGAAGGCTATGAGCGTCTACCCAATACAGCATCGTTTCATTATTTGAAGACCTCCGACAACTTGGTGAACTGTGGTTTATTCGACCCCACACGGTCATAAGGGAACCAGGTTGCGCGTTTCACTGTTGTACCATCTGGTAGTTTCTTGTGCACCATGTACCCAGGGTATTGAGGATAATGGTCCTTCTTCTTCGATGCATAACTCTTCACAACACCAGTTCCAGGTGCTGGAAGACCCGTGATTGTCACCTCACTACCAATTGCAAATTTAGGATACGAGATCACTGGGTCAGGATCTGCGAACAACACCTTAACGTTTCCGGAGCGCATCTGGCTTATTACGTTGGCTGGTTTTGGACGAGGAACTTGCAGAAGGTATCCAAGATCTTCAACGTGGCCAAGGTTTGGAGAAACCTTCCTCTCCTTGTACTTCGGCTCTCCATTGGATTCGTCTGATGCAGTCTTGTTTTTTTTTGGGTTTCCTGAGGAACAACTTCTTCTTTGACTTCGTTGATGCGTTCTCTTTAACTGCGTTTGGTTCTGTTGGAGGTACGTTGCTGTTTACTACTTCTACGTGGTTCTGTTGGAGGTACGTTGCTGTTTACTACTTCTACGTCGTCTTCTTCTTCATCATCATTGTTTGTGTTACCTCCATCAATTGAGCTATCACTAGAGTTGTCGGTCGATTTGTCTTCCCAAGGAAATCGAAAGAATGATTCCACTCCATCAATCCCTTTGTTAGTGAACACTATCCATCGGACGGAATACGTGTCATTCTCTTCGATGAACGTCTCAAAGTTCTTCAAGTGCACCTTCATGAAGTCCCACTTTGCAATGTCGGTAGCTCTGTAACTCTGACTCGTGGGTACCTTGATTTTTTCAAATAGTTTGATCAATGAGTCGCCATCGGATAGTAAAGTCTTTTCATCCTATCCTGAAACAAAACTTACTTGCAAGTTTGCTTCCAACACGTTTTTTTTGTTCTTGAAAACCGAACACAGAAGTTCCTTTGTCAAGGGGACGAACAATTGTCCCCCTTCAGGTAGATAATTGTAAGTTGTCAGAAATCGCAAAGACCTCTCAAAACACTTGTCGCGAGGTACTGTCGCAACCCCTTTTTGTGTGTAATTTTAACACGAGTCCCCCTTGTGATTCACTAGGTCAGTATCATGCCCAATTTTCTAACTCTCAATACCTGGGTCGCGTTTATTTTTTCCCTTGGGTCATGAATAATTATTATTAATTTTTAATAAAACCTACCCGTACGCTCGCGAATCACATTTACTAAAATTAAATACGCAAGGTCACGACTCGCAACCAACCCCCCCCTGTGATTCGGTCGCTTTGTATCATGCTCATTTTTCTAACTCTCAATCCCTGGTTCGTGATTATTTTTTTTCCTTGGGTCATGAATAATTATTTTTAATTTTTAATATCACATACCCGTACGTTTGCGAATCACACCTACAAAAATGAAATACGCAAGGTCATGACTCACAACCAGTAAAATTTAACATTAGTGCTCGCAACACACTACCCTTAAAATGTATCTCCATTGCTCCCGACACACTACCCTTATAATTTAATATTTGTGCTTGCAACACACAACCCTTAAAATTTGATATCATCGCTTGCGACTGCCTACCACTACAGTTGAATTATTCGGGTCAAGAATTTGTCTAGTAGTATCATATGCAAAATATGTATGATAGGTATGAGTACTCCTTTCCATACATTTTAATCAGTTGTGTCACACAATGTACGATGTATTGCAACGGTATGCAGTGTATGTAGAATATGTACCTTTTACCCAAATCACTCTCCCCGAAGATTTACCCGTGTCGTACTAGGTGTGAACCCACCCGCGTTGTCGTCAAATTAGTGAATGAACTGACACAATGAACAGTAATGATTCTGACAACAATGCCTAAACTTCCTCCATTTTGCCAAGCAATTGCATCAATACAGGATCAATATAGTTGTCATCCTCATTTTCCTCTTCAGCAAGACTACTGGCAACAGTGCCACCATCTTTTGATACAGTGCCGGTAGGTTTTTTTTCTGACTTGAATCTTTCCAGCATCATTTTCTCAAAAAGATTTACGCGTTTCCGGATCTTCTCTTAACAATTGTACCTTCTTGCACAATCTAGCGAACACTTGCCTTGCTCCGCTGTTCTGTTCTGTTTGATCGTTCTGTTTTGTCATTCCGTTTCATCCCTTCGTCCTTCTTATGTCCTTTTGTTGGTTTGTTGTTCCTGAAGAATAAAAATAAGAGAAAGAAAGATCAGAAGCAAATAGAATCTCCAACAAATTGCTGTCATTGTCACTCACTACTGTTTCTCGTTGTTTTCTTTCATTGCCGATCTGTTGTTTCCGTGCTTTTCATTCTTTTTTAAATACCGTGCCAACCAAGAAGGATGTGTTGCTTTTTGTGTGGTTTTGATTTGGGGTATGTACAGTTTTGTGTGTGTGTACAGTTTGTTTTTTGTGAACTTTTCTGTTGTTCCATTCTGTCATTCTGTCCCATTGTTCCATTCCATTGTTCCGTTCTGTTTCATTGGTTGTTCTGTTTTAAGTGCCCTCCTTTCCTTTGTTGGTTCGTTTGATTGTTGTTCTGTTTCAATAAAAATAAAAATGAAAGAAAGAAAGATCAGACACAAATAGTATCTCCAACAAATTGCCGTCATTGTCACTCACTGCTGTTGTTCTGTTGTTACATTCTGTCATTCCTTTTTTTTAATTTGTTGTTCAATTTTGAGTGTCGTTCTTTCCCTCGTTGGTTTGTTTGATTGTTGTTCCATTTAAATAAAAAGAAAAAGAAAAAGAAAAGAAAGAAAGATCAGAAACAAATAGTATCTCCAACAAATTGCTGTTATTGTCACTGACTAGTGTTTCTTCTTTGTTGTTCTGTTGTTCCGTTGTTCGTGACTGTTGGACAACATTCATTTTCCCTGCTTCAAAAAAAACTGTGCCAACCAAGAAGCATGCGTTGCGTTTTGTGTGGTGGTTCCGTGTGTATACAGTTTTTCGTGTGTGTGTGGTTTTGTGTGTGTTGTGTGTGCTATGCACCCTGACTTCTTCCATGTGCCTGGCTTGTGCACGGCCTTTATTTTCTATATAAGTAAAGCATGTACGAGTGCACGCCACCCCTCCCGCGCCATAATTTTTTCAAAGAGGAAATTGTGATTACACAAAGGTTATGTATCTGAATTCCCAACCCATTTGTAGAATATGGTAGCCAGTCAGTGGTTCGAAACTCCCTTGGGTCAGTGTGGTACCTACCTACGTACACTTTTTGCACAGTACACAACTATGCACCTTTTTGCATGCAATATTAGCTACAACTAGTAGTACTGGTAATATCTGCACCATTCTTTTGTCTGAGAATAATTAAAAAACAGCACCTCCATTTCAATTAAACAACTTATGAATTATTTTCATTTGACACTCATTAAAGTACGTTTTTGGTGATTGGATTATACAAAGTAGTAAATGTTCTTCCTATTATGGACCTGACCTCATATTTTGCCTGTCATTACCCAATAAGTCATTTTGTGCCCTGGATTTGCACCAATAATATTCTCTTGTGTGCCATTTGGAGAGACAAACCACAACAGTTTCAGCAATCTGTGGGGCAATATTGTTACCAATATGCATCATAGGAGTCACAAAAAAATCATTAATGGCCTGGACCGGATACTTTGTAAGTCATTACCCAATAAGTCAGTTTGTGCCCTGGATTTGCAACAAAAATACCCTCTTGTGTGTCATTTGGAGACACAAACCACAAGATTTTTAGCATTATGTGTGGCAATGTTGTTCCCAATATGCATCAGATGAGTCATGAGAAATATATTCATGCACGGCACCAAAAACTTTGAGAGTCATTACCCAATATTTTTCCTCAAAATCCAGGACCCAAATGCACTCATTAGGTGGTGACACACCAAACATCACACATAACTCACTTCTGTTTCTTTCAGGATTCATCTTATCCATAACAGGAACAATATTCATGGACTAATCACCCAAAATATGTGATTTTCTAATTTTCAATTGCAAATTAGTGTGTATTCTTCCTCCAAATCCAGTACCCAAATGCACTCATTAGGTGGTGACACACAAACTATCAAACATAACTCACTTCTGTTTCTTTCATGATTCATCTTATCAATTACAGCAACAATATTCATTGACTAATCACCCAAATTATCTGATTTTCTAATTTCTAATTGCAAATTAGTGCGTATTTTCCCTTCCATTCCAGTACCCAAATGCATTCATTAGGTGGTGACACATGAACTATCACAGATAACTCACTTCTGTTTCTTTCATGATTCATCTCATCCATAACAGGAACAATATTCATTGACTACTCACCCAAAATATGTGATTTTCTAATTTCTAATTGCAAATTAGTGTGTATTTTTCCTCCCATTCCAGTACCCAAATGCACTGATTAGTTTGTGACACACAAACTATCATAGATAACTCACTTCTGTTTCTTTCATGATTCATCTTATCCATAACAGGAACAATATTCATGGATTAATCACCCAAAATATGTGATTTTCTAATTTTTAATTGCAAATTAGTGTGTATTTTCCCTCCCATTCCAGTAACCAAATGAACTCATTCGTTTGCAACACACAAACTATGACAGATAACTCACTTCTGTTTCTTTCATGATTCATCTTATCCATAATAGGAACAATATCTATTGACCAATCACCAAAAATATCTGATTTTCTAATTTTTAATTGCAAATTAGTGTGTATTCTTCCTCCAATTCCATTACCCAAATGGACTCATTAGGTGGTGGCACACAAACTTTCAAAGATAACTCACTTATGTTTCTTTCATGATTCATCTTATCCGTTACAGGAACAATATTCATTGACTAATCACCCAAATTATCTGATTTTCTAATTTCTAATTGCAAATTAGTGTGTATTTTTCCTCCAAATCCCGTACCCAAATGCACTCATAGGGTGGTGACACACCAAACATCACACATAACTCACTTCTGTTTCTTTCATGATTCATCTTATCCATTACAGGAACAATACTATTCATGGATTAATCACCCAAAATATGTGATTTTCTAATTTTTAATTGCAAATTAGTGTGTATTTTTCCTCCCATTCCAGTACCCAAATGCACTGATTAGTTTGTGACACACAAACTATCATAGATAACTCACTTCTGTTTCTTTCATGATTCATCTTATCCATAACAGGAACAATATTCATGGATTAATCACCCAAAATATGTGATTTTCTAATTTTTAATTGCAAATTAGTGTGTATTTTCCCTCCCATTCCAGTAACCAAATGAACTCATTCGTTTGCAACACACAAACTATGACAGATAACTCACTTCTGTTTCTTTCATGATTCATCTTATCCATAATAGGAACAATATCTATTGACCAATCACCAAAAATATCTGATTTTCTAATTTTTAATTGCAAATTAGTGTGTATTCTTCCTCCAATTCCATTACCCAAATGGACTCATTAGGTGGTGGCACACAAACTTTCAAAGATAACTCACTTATGTTTCTTTCATGATTCATCTTATCCGTTACAGGAACAATATTCATTGACTAATCACCCAAATTATCTGATTTTCTAATTTCTAATTGCAAATTAGTGTGTATTTTTCCTCCAAATCCCGTACCCAAATGCACTCATAGGGTGGTGACACACCAAACATCACACATAACTCACTTCTGTTTCTTTCATGATTCATCTTATCCATTACAGGAACAATACTATTCATGGATTAATCACCCAAAATATGTGATTTTCTAATTTTTAATTGCAAATTAGTGTGTATTTTCCCTCCCATTCCAGTACCCAAATACACTCATTAGTTTGTGACACACAAACTATCACAGATAACTCACTTCTGTTTCTTTCATGATTCATCTTATCCAAAATATGAGCAATATTTATGGACTAATCACACAAAATATTGGATTTTCTAATTTCTAATTGCAAATTAGTGTGTATTTTTCCTCCAAATCCAGTACCCAAATGCACTTATTAGTAGGTGGTAACACACAAACTTTCAAAGATAACTCACTTATGTTTCTTGCATGATTCATCTTATCCATTACAGGAACAATATTCATTGACTAATCACCCAAATTATCTGATTTTCTATTTTCTAATTGCAAATTAGTGTGTATTTTTCCTCCAAATCCAGGACCCAAATGCACTCATAGGGTGGTGACACACCTAACATCACACATAACTCACTTCTGTTTCTTTCATGATTCAACTTATCCATTATAGAAACAATATTCATGGACTAATCACCCAAAATATGTAATTTTCTAATTTTGAATTGCAAATGAGTGTGTATTCTTCCTCCAAATCCAGTACCCAAATGCACTCATTATGTGGTGACACACAAACTATCACAGATAACTCACTTCTGTTTCTTTCATGATTCATCTTATCCATTACAGGAACAATATTCATGAACTGATCACCTATAATATCTGATTTTCTATTTTTTAATTGTAAATTAGTGTGTATTTTTCCTCCAAATCCAGTACCCAAATGCACTTATTAGGTGGTGACACACAAACTATGACAGATAACTCACTTCTGTTTCTTTCATGATTCATCTTATCCATAACAGGAACAATATGCATGGACTTCTCACAAAAATTATGTGATTTTCTAATTTTTAATTGCAAATTAGTACTGTGCATTTTTTCTCCAAATCTAGTACCCAAATGCACTCATTAGTTTGTGACACACAAACTATCACACATAACTCACTTCTGTTTCTTTCATGATTCAACTTATCCATTACAGGAACAATATTCATGGACAGATCACCTATAATATCTGATTTTCTATTTTTTAATTGCAAATTAGTGTGTATTTTTCCTCCAAATCCAGGACCCAGCAAATGCACCTATTAGGTGGTGACACACAAACTATCAAAGATAACTCACTTATGTTTGTTTCATGATTTTATCCACAACAGAAACAATATGCATGGACTAATCACAAAAATTATCTGATTTTCTAATTTTAAACTGCAAATTAGTGTGCATTTTTTCTCCAAATCCAGTACCCAAATGCACTCATTAGGTGGTGACGCACAAACTATGACAGATAACTCACTTCTGTTCCTTTCATGATTCATCTTATCCATTACAGGAACAATATTCATTGACGTATCACCCAAAATATCTGATTTTCTAATTTCTAATTGCAAATTAGTGTGTATTCTTCCTCCAAATCCAGGACCCAAATGCACTTATTAGGTGGTGACGCACAAACTATGACAGATAAGTCACTTCTGTTTCTTTCATGATTCATCTTATCCATAACAGGAACAATATTCATGGACTTATCACCAAAAGTATCTGATTTTTTATTTTGTAATTGCAGATTAGAGCCCGAAACGCCGTTCTGGTTAGAGAATTCTGAAACGCCGTTCCATGATTGTTGACATGAATTGTACAAAAAAACGTTTCACCACCCCAACAACAGAAGTCATTACTATCATACCTACATTACTACTACTACTACTATCATAATACACCCGGACACATATCTACGAAAAGAGCATTTTTGGAACGCCGTTCCAAAAAAAGGAAAAAAGGGATAACGGTGGTGAAATCATGTAGGAAGGTACTGCTGTAGATATCTACTCAAATTTGTTACCAGAAATTATCTACTACAAAAAAGGTGTAGAAAGCTACTACTGTAGATATCTACGCAAAGTCGTTACCAGAAATTATCTAGTACACAAAATTGTGTATGAAGGTACTGCTGTAGATTTCTACGCAAATTCGTTACCAGAAATTATCTAGTACGAAAACGGTGTAACTGCTGTAGATATCTACTCAAATTTGTTGCCAGAAATTATCTAGTACGAAAACGATGTAGAAAGCTACTGCTGTAGATATCTACTCAAATTTGTTACCAGAAATTTACTAGTACGAAAATGGTGTAGAAAGCTACTCCTGCTGTAGATATCTACGCAAAGTTGTTACCAGAAATTATCGAGTACACAAAATTGTGTAGGAAGGTACTGCTGTAGATATCTACTCAAATTCGTTACCAGAAATTATCTAGTACGAAAACGGTGTAGAAACCTACTGCTGTAGATATCTACTCAAATTTGTTAACAGAAATTATCTACTACAAAAATTGTGTAGGAATCTACTGCTGTAGATATGTAGGCTAATTCGTTACCAGAAATTATCTACTACGAAAACAGTGTAGAAACCTACTGCTGTAGATATCTACGCAAATTCGTTACCAGAAATTATCTGGTACAAAAATTGTGTATAAAGCTACTGTCGTAGAATGCTAGGCAAATTCGTTACCAGAAATTATCTAGTATGAAAATTGTGTAGAAAGCTACCATAGTAGAATGCTACGTAAATTCGTTACCAGAAATTATCTAGTACGAAAACGGTGTAGAAAGCTACTGTCGTAGAATGCTACACAAATTCGTTACCAGAAATTATCTAGTACAAAAATGATGTAGAAAGCTACTGCCGTAGAAAGATACGCAAATTCAATACCAGAAATTATCTAGTACAAACATTGTGTACAAAGCTACTGGCGTAGGATGCTACACAAATGCGTACCAGAAATTATCTAGTACAAAAATAGTGTAGAAAGCTACTGCTGTAGAATTATAGGCAAATTCATTACCAGAAATTATCTAGTACAAAAATAGTGTAGAAAGCTACTGTCGTAGGATGCTACACAAATTTGTCACCAGAAATTATCTTGTACAAAAACAGTGTAGAAAGCTACTGTAGTAGAAAGCTACGCAAGTTCAATACCAGAAATTATCTAGTACGAAAATTGTGTAGAAAGCTACTCTCGTAGGATGCTACACAAATTCATTACCGTTAAAAACACCTTCACACACCGGTACATGAAAGATCATGTCACAGTCACTGTATCACAAGTTGAGAACGTTAACTAAAAAATCAGGGCACTATTCTTTATTGCTCTATATTCAAAATGCGCGCGACGCGCGATTTATTTACTTAACCTTCTTATTTCAATTAAGAAAATCAAAGTATTCTTCATTGTTCTATATTTACTGCATTAGATCTCACAGGTTAAGTATCGATTTTCTTTTCTTTTCGAACACACACACACACACACACAATTCGAATTTTATGTAGATTCAGTGCTAAGAAAAAAATTCGAACGGACAGTGAAAAGTATTTTTTTTCGTTCAAACACACATACACACACACACACACACACACACAGAGCGAAAAGTAATTTTCACACAGCGAAAAGTGATTTTACAGTGTGATTTTACAGTGTGGTGATTTTACAGTGTGATTTTACAGTGTGATTTTCTTTTCTTTTTGAGGCAAAAAATACTCTTTCCCTTCATAATCTTACCGAACTTATCTTGAGCAGAGTTGCTTTACCGTACTTGTACGATAAAGCACTCCGTCCGAGAACACGGGATCCCACTGAACTGATCAGCAATGATCACTAGTAGGCAGGGAATTCAGGCTCAAGATATTTTAATCCAAAATAACTGCCTTGGCTGGAAAAAGAATTGGACGGCATTGGACGAGAGAGGAATTGCTGGATAGATATTGTTGTTTGGGTGCACACAAACATATACGTCTTGAAAGCAATAAATCTGCATCCATTGCATATATATATCAACAGGATCAAGATCCAGTTTTTTGTGACAAAGGAGTAAGAAGAAGGCTGCAAATCTACGGCAGCAACAGCAACAGCGACAATAGTCGGAACGACAGCAAAAGGTTGGCAATGGTGGATCAGATACAAAAAGGATAGGAAACGGTGAACAACGTGAGATACATAGACAATGATGCCTATATCTTACATTGCTGACGATGTATTCCTCACTTCTGTTTTCCTTACTATTTTCATAGGTGCGGATTGGAAACAACGGATCGGAACAACGGGTCTAGGTGCGGTGGATCGGAAAGAATGGAGCGGAAACAACGGATCGGATACATTGGATCAAGGTTTGGTGAATGGTGTGGCAAATCATTGTATTCTTCCCTGTAGGTGCGGCGAATTTTCCCTGTAGGTGTGGCAAATATCGGAACAACAAACCGGCAGCATTGAATCGATCGGACGCCAACAGTGTAGGCTGGTAGCACGTAGATTATATTATTCTGTTGTTATCATTTACTCTACATCAATAGATACTCACCTCAATTTTTTCCAATAATTGTAGATTGTTATAGATTGGCAACATCAACAATGGCAACAAATCAATCAGTGGGATTCATCCAGCAATTAATCGACAAATCAGCAAGAGCAACAGCAGCGAGAGATCTGCAACAGCAATCGATCCGCAACAGCAATTGTCGGCAACACCAATCGATCCGCAACAGCAATTGTTGGCAACACCAATTGATCTGCAACACCAATTGTCTGCAACAGCAAAAACAATCGATCTGCAACACCAATCAGTCCGCAACACCAATAGATCCAACAGCAACAAGAATTGCCGTTCCAGACCACTCAATCTGAAACGCCGCTCCAGAAATTTGACCCTGAAACGCCAATACAGACATTCTGTGGATTTTCAAGCAGCCGGAACTGGGAACGATCGAACCAACAGCAACAGCGGAAGCGATAGCAACAGCGGCAGCAATAGCAACAGCGGCAAGCGGGAATGATCAAAGCGGCCGCAAAAGTCAGAATTGCCGTTCCCGACAACTGAATCTGAAACGCCATTCCAGAAACTTGACCCTGAAACGCACTCCATCGGCAAATCAATTCGTTGTTGTCCTCCAACGGCGTTGCTGTTGTCTTCTGAAGGAAACAACTGTGATTCCATTACATTTCTATCAATTGGTGGAACAAATAAATTGTGTACTACCTGACTGTTTAGAACTGAGTTGAACGTTTCGTTAGAGGATGCCTTGTTAGTAGTGTGAGCGGCAGCAACAGCGGCGGAGGGAACAATTGGACCATTCTCGTTCAATGCCAGGCCATATTGTGAAGGGGAATGGCAAACTGTAGTGGATTCTTCTTTGGCAGATGACAAAAATTCCATTAGGTTATGGTTTAAATAGAAATCACGGCAAAAAGCTGTGATGTGACAGGCCTCGTGATACATATCGGTATGATTTGTGTGAAGAGGAATCTTGTCTGCTTCCGATGAATGTCTTCAACTTGCCCTTATAGGACATGCAGATATGACAAATAAATGATTTGGGAATTTTGGTATAACAACCACTCTTGAAGTGATGGCAATTTTTACTAGGTTGTGACATGTTCTTCTATTGGAAGAAGGGAGGGGGAGAAATGGTTTTGATGGGGGTGTTCAATGAACATGATGAAAATGAGCATGATGCTATCGGATTGAGCATGAAAAGGCATGATGGTATGAAAAAAGAAACGACGTGACATAGAAACAATGCGGAAACATAGCAAACAAACACTTCTGAAAATAATTTTATTTCATATCTTGGGTTAAGGTTAGAAAGTTTGGCACCAAGATTTCAAATTTAAACGTGATTCGAACACAAAAGCCTGAAACGCCGTTCCGGTAAGAGAATTCTGAAACGCCGTTCCATGATTGTTGACATGAATTGTACAAAAAAATATTTCACCACCCCAACAGAAGTCGTTACTATCATACCTACATTACTACTACTACTACTACTACTATCACACCCGGACTCATATCCACGAAAAGACCAGTTTTTGGAACGCAGCTCCAAAAAAGGAAAAAAGGGATAATGGAGGTGAAATTGTGTAGGAAGGTAGTGCTATAGATTTCTACGTAAATTCATTAAAATGAGCATGATGCTATCGGAGCGAGCATGAAAAGGCACGATGATGGTATGAAAGAAGACACGACGTGACATACCGTAGAAACAACGCGGGAACATAGCAAACAAACATTTCTGAAATTAATTTTATTTCATATCTTGGGTTAAGGTTAGAAAGTTTGGTAGGGAGAAATAGATTTTTTAAATCAATTTAGTCAAAATTGAGAGATCAATGGACATTTTGAGTCATCAGGGAGACTTTTGGTTGCAACCTGAGGGGGGTCGAAACTCTTCACCACAAAAATTGTGAATTAAAAAAAATGCCCTTGCGCATAACAAAGGCAGGGTCAATTTTCTGAAAATAGGGCTTGCGAGGGGTCGCGTTGGGTTGCGTGACAGTTATCGGACGTATGGCATGGTGTAATAATACATAACCAAGGAAGATCTCTACCATATAAAATACAGGGAACCCCGGTACACAGTAGCAAAACTAAGAGTGTCACGATTAGCTCACATCTCAATTATTTTAAACTATTTGATACCTATCCGGTCAATTTTTGAGTGTACCAAGATGGCATTGAAATTTTCCCCCCAAGAAACACTGGTGGAATCATATTAAAAACATGAAGATATGATCAAGCAAAAGGACCCATCAAATTAATCACTTAGCCTAAAACCCCCGATATGTGAAGGCCGGCACAATACTAACACAGCAATACAGCAAGGATCAGTAGTATGGCACGGTGTAATAACACATAACCGGGGAAGATCTATACCATATAAAATACAGGGAACCCTGGTACACAGTAGCAAAACTAAGAGTGTCACAATTAGCTCACATCTCAATTATTTTAAACTATTCGTTGTACCTATCTGGTCAATTTTTGAGTGTACCAAGATGGCATTGAAATTATTTCCCCAAGAAACACTGGTGGATGGAAAACATGATGTCATAGTAGTACCTATGAATTACATCCACCATGATTCCACTCAGGAGGATGGCAAGGTATGGTCCTTTAGAAGAATTCTCGGACACCAAGGTCCTCTTGACAACAAGCACCCACTACTAGTAGTTAGTAGTAGTAGTAGTACTAGTACTACTACTAGTGGAGGCTTCAGAGGAATGATGGAAATACTACTACTACTACTAGTAGTACTAGTGCTAGTATGATCACCAGTTTCTTTTCTGATTATTTTTAGCCTAAACAATTTGTCTGCTTTGAACTTTATTTCATTATGAAACAAAGAAGGGAAACGTTAAGACTAGGACACTTCACATTGATTTTGTAACATCTTGTGGGGATGGTGCAGAGATTTCCCCCACCGCACCGCTGCAACGGAATTCAACAAAAAAAATCTTCACTTGGTTTTCGTTCACAATAATTTTCCCCAGGTTTCTACCGTGAAGGACTTCTAGCGGTGGGGACTATTGATCAAAAACTGTAAACCTGCTCATACTCCGGGTAACGCGCACATCGAACGATCCCGGAAGCCTTCTTGAGTACCATGGCGAACGAAAGTTCAACGTTCCAACGGTTATGGGGCTTATTAAATACTTAAATGAAATTATCGTACATGGCTTAATCGTTGATCGCGTCGAATGGATAGTGATCGGTGCACACACGGGCTCTGAGTTCCCGAACGTGCCTGTCGGCATCTTCTCGATCGCTCATTCACAAATTAGAACAATAATCTATCGCTCTCCATCCAGCATCATTCACATCTCCAACCCAAAAAGCTTCTGGAAATTCGCCACCTTCTTCCACAATACAACCGATCTCAACAATACTGAAAAAAATTCGTTCACTTCATCGACGAACTTTCAGTAGCAAAGAATTACTCTGAACGATGAAGTTCCTCTTGACAACGGCTTTCCTTGCCTCGTTGGCACTTGGACAGGAAAACCATGCCTCCGAGACTGATGCGGAGGACTTCGCATACTGGAGAGACTTGCTTGACACAGCGAGTATGAGTATGCCGCCAACAGCGAAACCTAGTAAAGCGCCAGTCACTCCCACAGCTGCTCCAGTTACCCCCACAGCTGCTCCAGTTACCCCCACAGCTGCGCCAGTTACCCCCACAGCTGCGCCAGTTACCCCCACAGCTGCGCCAGTTACCCCCACAGCTGCTCCTGTTGCACCAACACCTGCACCAGTGACACCAACCGACTCCCCAATCCCCTCTCCAACAGCAGCTCCCTCTGCCACACCATGCAAATCAGTTAGTACGTTTTGCAATCATATCGTTGCATATCATTTATGAGCAACAGTATATTTGTTTTTTCTGACTTTCGTCTACATCTGTATTGTGCCTTCTTTCTCTTCTCCGATAGCTGAGGTTCTTAGTACCACGCCAGAATTTGCAACAGTTACAAGCTTGGTGGAAGCACTCGGAATCGGTGATCTCCTGGATGCGGGCACATTGACTTTATTTGCTCCCGTCAACAGTGCATTCGAAGCGCTGCCTTCAGAACTTTTGGATGCTGCTATCGGCGATACTGAACTTCTCGATATGATCCTATTCGGTCATGTTGTTACAAGACAAAAAATTCTTACTACGGACCTCGAATGTAAAGGTGGACCTATCTCTTCGTTGACCATGGCAAACGGTGAAGAGGCGACAATTACATGCGGTACATCAACTGGTCCCGGGGGTCTTGAAGTCATTGATACATTTATTCAGGACAGCGGAGAAACTCCCGCAAGAATCGTTGGGCCAGATGGCGTGACGTGCGGCGGCATAATCCACGCCATTGATGCAGTGATCATTCCTGACATCAGTGTAGAACCACCGACCGATGCGCCAATTGTTGCGTCAGTTGAACCAATACCTGATCCCCCAACAATTGCTCCAGTTGAACCAACCGATGCCCCAGTTCCCCCAACTGATGCACCCGTTTCCCCAACCGATGCCCCAACCGATGCCCCAACCATTGCACCAATTGCACCAACTGGTGCCCCGGTTGAACCAACCAATGCCCCAACCCCTCTTCCAACTGTCGCTCCAACCATAGCTCCTACCGCAAGTCCAACGGCAGCACCTGTCGATGCAGGCTCTGTAGTTCAAACAAGACTTGCAGATTACGCCCTAAAGCGTGGGGACGAGTTTGAGGACACCACTAGTTATCAATACAAGGCTCTGAAGCAAGTCGAAGCTCAAGTTGGTGCAGAATCGTTCACCGATGCTAAGTTGGTACAATACTATACACTGTATTGCATCTACTTTGCTACGAACGGTGTTCCGAACGTGATCACAGATGCCGATCCTCGTTTTGTAGGTATCCCATTTCCTAACTGGTTAATAACAGCAGGTTGGGAAGAAACAACTCTTGACCCCTGTGATGGTTGGCATGCTATCGTCTGTGATTCTGACTCGAGAGTTACAATTATCGATCTCTTTGAGAATTTATTGACTGGGTCCTTTCCTCCGGAGGTTAAACTTCTGGCTCTTGATGGTCCGTTCTCAACTGGAGCAGGAAACTTGTTCCGCCTTGACTTGTTCCGCAACGAATTCCTCTACAACAACCTTGATAGTTCGTGGATGTCTGATCTCGGTTCGAATATGAGTAAGTGCAACGATGATTATTTTGACAACGGTCTTTGGGATGTTTGTCAATCTCACCTTTTACTGATCTTCAAAACGTGACTTTTCGAATGGTCTTCCAGCTACTATTATTGCAGAGGAGACTGCCTTCAGCGGTGACATCCCGCGTCTACCTGAATTCATTGTGAACTTCGACGTTTCCTTCGCGTACTATACAGGAGGTCTTACAGATTCCAACTTCGAGGGTCTGGAGAAGCTGACATTCATCGATCTTGATGGGAATGCTTTCAACAGTACTATTCCATCTGTTTTCGGTCGACTCCCCAGCCTTGAATTCCTTTATCTCTCTGATTCCTTTGTCTCTGGTGACATCTCGTACATGCGAGGAATGTCATCCATTCGCGAGCATTGGATCGACACCAACCCAGGTCTCAAGGGACCAATTTTTGATTTTATCGGAGAAATTTCAACACTCGAATCCTGGTCCATGGCATTCAACTCTCTGACTGGCACTCTTCCTTCGACCCTTGGGAACCTTGTCAACATGAAGCAAATGTGGTTGTACGCGAATGAACTAACAGGAACCATCCCTTCAGAGCTTGGTAATCTCGGAACTCTGCGAATCCTTGAGCTTGAGGGCAACAGTTTCGTTGGCAGTATGCCTGCTGAAGTATGTGCAAACAGAGCTTTCCCAACACTCATTATTGAGAAGTTGGGTGCAGACTGTGATGACATAGGTTTCGAATGTGCTTGCTGCTCATGCTGCAGTGTACTGGAATGTACCGCCGCAAAGTAACCCAAATGCAATCCAACCATGGCCAACTCTACGATAAATCACAAACTGATGCACAACACAACAATCTTATGACATGTTTTGCACCGTCTCGACACACTTACGGAGAGGTGAAAATCCTCTTCGAAAAGGTGCAGTGATTACTTTTCATAAATTTATCCATGTTCCATTATCTGAAATAGATACCGAAGAGGATTTATGCAGCGCTGAATGAAAGTACGAACAAGATTGACGTTGAATCAACTACCTACTTTTAAAGAGTGGGTACGTTCAATTCTCAAAAAACAAAACTTAGTGTAAATGTAACTAGAATATAAGCAAGCAAAAGAGTATTGTTCTTCTACAAAAAAATTTAAACCCGTACCAATCCCAATGATTCATGTGGACAAATTCAACATCGGCTGTACCTGACACCAAATTCTATCCTCAACTGCAGGGCTGGACTCGAAGTGCTTTCACATCATGTAAATCAGATCGTCGACAACATGAATCCCTCCAAATCGTGGCTCAGATTTAATGATGCACTCTTGAAGCCCATACACACCTGCTTCAATTGTCTTGGCGTAGTCTTTTTCTTCATTGGTTTCCATTTGCTTGCCTAAACGAGGTTATCGAGGTACCGGTATCAATGAAGAAACTTGAGATTGTATTCTTGTATTTACTGTATTATTTCTTCTTCCGTGACAAAAAATAATGTATGTCATAATGTAATTTCTGTACCGGTACATTCGGGTTCGTACTCGTATTCCACATACCGTTGTCAATCACCGGGTGGTAATTCTTACTCGTACCGTACGAGTACTGAATCGCAACAACAAAACCAACAACGAAAATAAAACCGAATCCGTTCTTCGAGAAAGCAAAACCAATCTTTCTATTCGCCATCCACGTAGATTGAAAAAGTTGTTACCCTTAAGAGACATCCCTGTCTGAACGATCTTACTTGCGAACGATCGGGAAGCACCGATTGTGTACGGTAGGCATCGAATTTATTGTGCGGAAACTCGTAACGACTCGCAACGACTCTACAAACACAATCGCCGGAGGAAATATCTCAAATTCTCGATTTCAGTTCTGTGAGCAAAGGATTGCGCTAGTTGCGTTAACGAATAGGGGTCATTTGTCACGCGAGAAAGACTGCAATTGAATTATTATGGAAGAGGCAACGGTAAATCAGGACGGGGACAACGAAATGGAGGAACTACCGTCTTCCGTCGATACTCAAGACGTTATGGAATCGATGATGCGGATCACGTTTTGTGGACTCGGAGGAACTATTGTTGGTTTGTCCCTCGAGAAGCGACTGGAAGCTATGAAGCTCACTACAGCAGAGGGTGTTGCGGCAGCTGCGAGGCGAAAGCGCGGTCAAATTGCGTCGTCCAATCAATCCTCCTACCCGCTGTCGATGACATGGGCTGTTTCATGCATGGTATTCTGTTCTATCATGGAGGTGTCAAGGCTGATATCGCCATCCACCCGAATATTGACGCAAATTGAGACAATGAACGGGGCTCCAATATCATTTCTAAAGAATGATGATAATTCCAGCAACAAAACAAAAGCTGCACTCACCTCTGTCGCCGACTATTCGATTGGAGGAGCTGTAGCTGGCGTTGTTTGTTCCTTTGGTCGGAGAATGTATGCTCGAAATTCGGCGATGACGCTTCACAGTCCGCGAAGGCTCGCTGGATTCCTTCCCGGACTTGCCCTTGGTATTGCCGCAGGAGCAATCCAATCTGCTATTGAATATGGTACGGAGCAGCTAAAGGAATCCAGCATGCAGTGACCATGAACACGATTTTGGTCGAGATTTTCTCAAATGCTATTATTATTATAATTATGATTGGAAAAAGACAAAATTAGGAAGAAATTTAGCAACTGGTTGTAGGTCGACACGCCCATCTTGCCGTCTTTGATTCAAATACTAATATGAGAGTTGATGAAAACTGCGCTGTTTCGTTTTCCAAATTGCCCTTGATTTTTTGACTCCACGACTCTGGCGCAGTTCGTGATACCCACTTTCCATTTTTGCGTCCACCAAATGTCATTCTTGCTCTGTTTGTTTTCATCGAGCTTCCGTTTATCACCAACTCAAAACATGATAATCCATTGGTGCAGTTTGTTACTTTGTCTAGTAATAACAGTAATTTTTGGAATGTCGTTCATTGCGATAGCACGTAGTTACTACTTCATTGCCATTCTCACCCTGGGTCACCAACAACTATCAGCACGGGCAATAGTTTCCATTAGTGTGGGTCCAGTAATTGAACAATGGATGCCGTGCCTGGTGTGTTGGACGTACTACTAGTGTTTACAATATTGGTGTTATACAAATTGAAATTGTGCACGAGTATTGTATAAATTGAAATTGTGAACTATTACATATTAAAGCTGTATTACTAGACAAAACACTCCTACTACAACTAATGCTGTTTGATTCACAATGACTTATGAGTCAGCCAGAGCTCGCTACCAATTGCTTGTGACTAAATCCAATTTCTCATGTAAGGAAACTGGTGCTAGCTATTTCATGTATTGGACCGGTATCCTTGTATTAGTATTGTGCAATTTGTCATGAGACAGAGAACACACGAGACCTTAATATCTTGATACTTGATGTCACTTTTCAGAGGTATGAGTAACTTTTATGTGTAGAATGGATGTATCTACCATATAACATACGTAAGCACCGTACGGGTATTTTTGGCCGACAGCACACCCCTTGATTCAACAAGTATGGATGAAAGGAGTGTTGAATTACCAGTCGGTTCTCCAGCTTGTAGAACTGTAACAAATTGAGCAGTGTTGAGTATCGAATCAGCAGATTGTAATAAAAAACGGAGAAACATCAATGACAAAAGAGAGGTGCTCGAGTATCATGGAGTGGTCGTGAAATTGATGAGAGGATTAATCGGAGTTGGTTTTAGAACCAGGTTGAAAACAGGTTGAGATATCACGGATGGGGTAGCAAATAATCGTCTGAGGGCAAGTATGGGATTAGAACAGGAGACTTGGAAGGGAGATCTTTCGGGATCAAGTTGTTGAGGATCGATTGGATGGATGGATCATAGAAGAATAGATGTAGTAGATACAAATCAAATTGTTCAAATTCAATCAATTGATTGGACGTGGTGCCATAGAGACGAAACAGAAGATGGATTCGTATCAGTTGATTAAAGACGAGACGGATAAGAAGCGTTGAGGATTGAGATTGCTTCATGCCATAGGATAGGATCACATATCAATGGAGTGGAGAGTGACGGCGTCAGAGGAATCAATAGTAGTCATAAGTGGTTGGTCGTAGAATGAAATTGGCTGTACGCGAATCATAGATTGGAGAAGAAAAGAGATTGAAGTTGTTGAGTTGATTCAATCATAGAACGCGGGAATTGATATCCTAGCAATGGAATCGAGTATTCGGAATTGATTGATGAGGGGAGATCAATGCTCGTAGTTGGTGGGGATTCATATGTTTGAAGATTAGATTGGGGAATCAGAATCAACGAAGAATTGTAGATAGTAGAGATCAAACGTAGATGAAGGGGACGAATGTTGGGATCTATTGATGACGGTCAATGGAGAGGAGAGCGACGATGCTGGAGTGATCAATCGGAGGGTTGGATCAAATCGCATTTGGAAGATGAGACGTCATATCAAGTCAAGGATTGAAGATCATACCAAAGGACTGTCGAATCTCCAATCAGTAGACTTCTTCTGTTTGAGATCTGATCTAGCTTGTATGTTAATTAAGCTGTGAATCGTATCTTTGTCTTGATACTTGAACTCTCATTTATCATCATTGCAGCACGTTAAGTAAATTCCTTGAATTCGCTTGGGCTCGCACGCGAATGGTTACCAGCAACACACCCCTCGATTCAACACGTATGGAAGGAGTGTTGAATTACTGCTGGCGGTTCTTTGGGTTTTTTTTTTAGTGGGGTCCTTGTCTTGATACTTGAACTCGCTTGCAGTAGCTTTGGAGTACTGTGAGTAACTTTGTGCGCATGATAAGGAATTTTCTTGAGGCGCATAAGTAAATCCCTTGAGGCGTATCAGGAAGAACTCTGGAATTGGCACGTGCACGCGTCCAAATTAGGCGACATGCAGTTATTTGCTGATGCACACCCCTTGGTTCAGATGCACACCCCTTGATGCAACGCTTATGGAATCAAATTCTATGGTTCAATTGAATTCCATGGTTGTGGATTACTACCTATGCAAAACCTTAGGACGTAGTGCATACACCCCCTGATTCACAAGCAGGAGGGGAGGAGATTGTTCTTGAGTGAACGCAACCAAATGGAGTTAGATCAGCAGAGGATGGTAGGTGCCCAAAAAATGGAGTGTCGTATTCGAATTGTCAAATTAAACTGAGTAACGGTCAGTCGAGAGTATCTTAAAGCCAATTTATAGAGAAGATATAAGGATGTAGGTGGTACAGCAGCTTGATCTTGAGAGCTTCCCGGTGTTGTTTGGTGATGCACACGACCGTTGAATTAGGCGTTGGATTGAAGCGAAATCAGTGATGGCAGTGGGATTGAGAGGAACATGCCATACTATGGTGCGTGGATGAGAGAATGGCGCCTGGAAGGTCAGTATCCTCAGCAACTGACCGAGATGGTAGGAGTTGCAAGGAAAAGGTGCAAGAAGGCTGGGGAAAGGGAACTGGTTTTGGTGACCGGTGGAACAGCACAGTTTCACGTTGAGAATGATATGTCCATCAGGAGTTGGATGGAGCTCGATCTTGAGAGGAAGGAAAATGATGACAATGATGCGGACACTTAGCGGAAGTTTTCATCAGCAGGACCGTCCCTTGGACCATAGGAGCAGGGGAATGGACTCAGCGGAAGGAGACTAAGTCACTGCTGGGAAAATAAGTCCAGTTCCAGGTGTAAGATGGCGCATCGTGGTGGGTAGAAACATCAACTTTGAAGTCAACCGGTTGGATAGGAACCAGGTTGGTAGGCGTCGAACCTTGAGGCACTTGTTTATCTCTTTGGGAGAGGTCAGTGTGGAAAATTTTCTTGGATTGTCAGTGTCCAATATCCACTTCAAGCAACATCAGTGGATTGTTGGGGCTGGTTGTAATTGCCTGCTTAGCAGGTTTGTCGAGAGCTGGTTTCCCTCCAATTGGCTTCTTTTGGGCATTGCCATTTACAGATGTGAAGGTACGATTGGAAATGAGTTGGACAATGTGATTCTTACTGCGTTCATTGGTATATTGGAAGTGTCTTGTATTTGTTTTGAGAATGCCTTCTCTAATGTAATGCAGTGGATTGAAAGCAAAAATAATGGTGCCATTATCATTGTACATAAAAAGGTTCCCACAGTCATCATCATGTGCAATTATGGAGTAGCATTGGTTGAGTGCTGCATTGTATGGCGGGTTGCCAATGAATTTGAAGTTGATTTCAAGAGCACCCAAATCTATTTCTGTCATGTTTGTGGATTAACCAAGAACGGTCTACTGTACACCAATGAATACACCCCCTGATTTGTGAGCAGGGGAGAAAAATAAAGGCAGTTGTGAAGGCGATTGTGATTGTGCGGAGATCGATGATTGAGAGCCAAACAGAGGGTCAAGATTGTTGTATATGGGAGGAAGGACGTAGATTGTTTTGCAATGGCTGGAAAGAACGGGTAGGTTTGATGTTGCAGGAAGCGAACATAGAGTTGGAAAAGATGGAAATGATTGGCACGGATACAAGGATTGGTTGTAGTAACCGATTGCGCTTGGATGGATTAAGGAAACTATCAATGGAAAATTTGCAGTCGGTGGTTCAAAATAGTGCTGAGCACAATCAGATGGGTGTCGATGGGACCTTTGACACAATTGGTGTCACATGGATGATGGACGCGGAAGGTATGGATGGAGGATTGCTATTGGTGTGTCCAAACAGCAATAGGCTTCTATGAAAGACGGTGGTGGTCTTTATCTCATAATCAAATCAGAGGACTGGTTGTGGATTGCAACGTATCATGCATGGCTGAGTACACCCCCTGATCCGCAAGCAGGGAAGAGAAGGAAGATGTACACCCAAGGCATGACGCACAAGAGGGAGGTGCTGCAAGGGACGTGGAGGGGCGGCCAAAGAGTAGGCTAGCACACGAAAGGGCGTCATGACAAGGTTCCTCTGGTGTTAACCGTCAGTGGAGGTGCTGATTGGGCGGAGATAGGTAGCTTAAGCAGGTAGGCACAATCTCATGGAAGGGCAACAATTGTGTAAGTTATAAGGGTTCTATAACAACCTGTTGTAACTTAAAATTGATCTGATAGGTACAACAAATAGTTTCAATTAAAAGAGGTGTGAGCATATTGTGAGATTGCTCTATTGTGGTGCTATTTCATGTATTGGACCGGTATCTTAACCTGTCATAAATCATGTGCAATTTGTCATAAGACAGAGGAGAACACACGAGACCTTAATATCTTGATACTTGAAGTCACTTTTCAGAGGTATGAGTAGGTTTTATGTGTAGAATGGATGTATCTACCATACTAGAACATACATAAGTACGGTACGTGTATTTTTGACCGACAGCATCCTCTATGTGCAAGACCGTTGGATTTCAAGTTCAATGTCTTTGCAACTGTTTAGCAAAATAAAGACAAGCCTTTTTCAATGCTTCTTGGAGTAGTAGTTGATATTAGAGCTTGCTCACAACCTTAGTTTTAGTTTAATTTCAACCCATACATACACTACCTACACCTTGTATTACTACGTTGAGTTACTTTCATATAGAGGGATATGACAGTGTTTAAACAGTCAAATAACTGCTTTGACCTACTACACTATACTATCCTTGTTCACTCAAGTAACAACTACTACTAACAAGAACCAATGCTCCGCTAGATTGTCCAGTAAAGATGACAAGTTATTCTGTTATCCCTTTCAACGGACGAAGCTTGACTTTGACCAAGAGTCCCTTGAGAAGATAGAATTCAAACACACAAACACTACCAATAGTGTCTCAGAGACTGTCAAGGTTAAAGTATCTCTTATCACTGCAGGAGCACCCCATTTCCAAGTTCTTTTCACTATCAATGAATACTCACATGCAAAGAAAACCCTTTCCTTAACAACAGAACCAAAACAATATGAAAAATTTGCTGATCTCCTCAGAGATTATGCCGATCGGAACTGGTGAAATGAGTATGTATCATCCAACGTAGTTTCTTATCAAGATTTTGTTCTTGCTTTGAACTCTTTCACCTCTTTGGAGTCTCCTTGGCGTGTAATTGAGATCCATTTCCAATCTTTGCCACTATAACGGCTGTCAGGAATGCCCCTGTTATCGCCCAGAATCATATTTTTCAGACATGGCTACAGGCTAGACTTGTCACCATCACCGTATCTGAAAATTGAAACATCACGTCAAGATGTAGGGTAAGGACCTTTCATCCACGCAAGCCGATTCAGCCTGATAGAGAGTAGTGCCAGTTTGTATGCAAGACTTGCTCCATGAAACTTGTGCAAAGACCACTTGGTGCTTGGTTCCGCTTGTACCTCCTGTATTGGGCAGTGCATACCATCAACCAATTCAAACCATCTGATTTTGAACTTTTGTAGACACTTGATTGCTTTGGTGTAGATTTTGGTTGTATTGATAATCGCGTTCTTGTAAACACCTCATGGTCCTTCTAGCTTTGGATAAGTTGGATATGCCTTGAGTCAACAATGCAATGTGAGGAAAAGATGTTTCAAGTTGAAACCCTTGATACCGTTCTCTTCAGGGAGTAAAGTTTGTAAGTCTCAAATCAATAGCATTACAGTCAATGGAGTAACACCATAATTTTCTCGGAATTGTTTGATGTTCCATTCTTTGGTGACAGTTAGAGGGGCTCTGTCAAAATGAAGTAACTCTAGTCCAATCTGTAAGACCTTTTTGTATTCCGCAAGGATCTGTAGTAAAGTGCTGGCAGTTCTGGCAGTATTTGAGGAACTACTGGCTGTGGATGACCTTGAAGTTGAGGAGTTATTTTTCTGTACCTGGCATGGTGAGGGGCTAAAAGCTGCTTGTAAGTCTACTACTATATTAGAGCGGAGTTGTATAGTACACATTATTATGACTCTCAAAGAACAAATATAACTCAACAAACAAGCAAACAAGCAAGCACGCAACTCTCGTTGTCCACGGCATTATGGTCGAACTGGAGCGGCAGTTGGTCGTTGCAAATTTTGTGGGTCCGCTATCACATGCAATACACATAAATACTTCAAATGTTTAAGCATCACTGATGTATTTTTGGTCTGGCACTGTATTGTCAGTGTGAGATTGGCGATGAAGGATTTTTGAGGAGATCTCATAAAATCAATGAACAATACAATGCTAATCAGAATACTGCTTTGCATAATTGCCAGCGACAAAGGTGATCTCAATAATTTAAGTCCACACTTGAATTCAGACCTTTTTGGTGAGAAAGGCAGCGCAAAGAAAAATCACTGGTGCAACAGGGTCCAGCATTGGAAGAGGCGTCATTCTGTTCCAACATGGCTTATCTTCTGAACTGTACAATTATGATTTAAAATTGATCAAGAAGGCTCAACAGAGAATTGCTTTTTTCCAGGAAAACAAGGAAAAATGTCATCTGAAACCCCCTGTCATGCTTCAATCCCCTACCAGCTATATGTCTCGCTACAGCTCTAGTAGAAAATCCCCGATGCATACCCCCCAAGATGCTGACTTATCTCAGGGTTTAAATCTCGACAACTCTCTTGGAAATGTCAATGATTGTGTTGCTCTTGTGACTATGTTAGCACAGGAAAGTTTTCTGGAAGGCGCAATGAGAGCAATGCAAAGAGCAAGAAGCTTACTTCGTATTTTCTGGTTTGGGATCCTCTTGACATTGTAAATGACCTGTATTCTGTGACCTCAATGAAACATATGATTTTGTGTTTGTGAGTTTTCCTGCTAGTACAGCTGAGTTCATGCTTTTGAAAGCCAGAAGCATTGCACAGACTCCCCAAAGTGCCAGAGTTTAAGCCTTGTTGTGAAAACAGTTGGATGTACTACCAAAGCAAGATCTGCACAGCCAAGAAGAAGAACCAAATCCTCGTGCATCTCAAATTTAGTAACTTGATCAGCGCGGGCTCAAATGGCCTCTGCAACAATGATGAAAGAGGGAATCAGCCTGTAGTAGATCGTCCCTTCCAGCTCAAGCAGCGTACGGCCATTTGGCAGACTGATAAGGGAGGCAAATTCAATAATATTTTTGCAGTTGTCTATTGAGAATTTGCCCTTGATAGCGAGAACAACATTCACAAACTTGATGCTCACCAAGAGTCTACCCTTGATGGTTTGCTTTCTAATATGATTATTGGCGAGTAGAAATTTGTACTGTTATCATTCGTGTCATAAGAAATGATTCTTCTACTAACATATTACTTTAAATATATATATCTATATTGAATATTGAAATAGGCACTGATCCCCCAGGACAATCCTTCACTGATGATGTGTGCGGTGAACCAAATGCCAAAGGTGGCAGCGAATTCAACAGCGCCAAGCCCGTCAACCACACTGAAGCTGCCAAGAATGAGGACAGCAAGCCCATCAACAGCGCCAAAGGCAGCAAGCCCACCAACAACCTCATCTGATCAAGGAATAAAATCAGCGACAAGAGAAGCAATCCAAATTGGAGAAGTAGTCACACTACTATTTGTGCCTCAGCGCAAGAACGAGCTGTGAAAATAACAGAACAAGTTTGTTGGGAGAAAAGGAATGAGAAAGGCAGTAAATCGCATGGAGATTATCAGCGGAAGCAGGAAGAGGGCAAGAAGGTGCAGAGTCCCAAGCAACCCAAATGAGTACTTGCCTGTGGCAATATTGATTCAGTCATTTCTTTTGACACGTCTCTCAATTTGTCTGATCTTGACCCCACTACAAGGTTTTGCAAGGCTGGGGCAATTCTCTCAGAGCTTGAAGACTATATTTGTAAGAACAGCAGTGCCAACTCAAAAGAGAGATATAGCAACAATGCTTTCGAATTCAATGATTTTCTCAGTGACATGTCTTTTGAATTGTCACTTGACAATGATCTGTATGGTAATACACAATACTTGGTATGGACTAGTAAGCAGTTTAATTGTACGGTTCAATCCTAATCTATTAACTGGAACAAAGTAAATGCATGACTTCGGACGTTGTGTGTGCTTGTTTGTGTGTATTTTTCATGTGTTTTACTGTATTTTTGTCTGTTTGTCTGTTTGTGGTGAATCAGGCTGTTTGTGGTGTTCTTCTGTTCACAAACAGATTAACCAGATGTACTATGCAGTATATTTTGGCAATAGACCGTTACTGGAACAGTTAAAAAAGTGCACAAACACACAAACAAGCACGTGCGCATAAACAAGCACCACACCTCTCCGTCAATCACACAAACACACAAACACACGGACAAACTTTTTAGAGGCCGTTACTGGAACAGTTTAAAAAAGTGTCAACAAATATGTTTGAAGTAGACAAATGCAGTTGGCCCCATTTGATGACATTAGACATTTTGACGAGACCAAAAATGGTGTTTACGTAACAGCAGACAGTTTGGGAGAACAAATGGCAAGTGATGCTCCAAGACAAGGATGACTAACCAAAGGACTCTCTACAACCACGTTGAGTTGGATAAATACAAACTTTGTCAGTGGCTTGTCAAAGCAAGTGCAGGGGATAAAAAGTATTTTTTATGGCAGACAAGCAAGGCGTGATAGGCTTAGTAAACTATGTGCCAATTTAATGGAGATGAAGTGGAGGCCTTGTCTTCATGCACAAAGATTCACCATCAGGCATTAGCATTGAAATTGAGTCAAGACTGTGTTCACAATTAACACTACCAACAAATGTGGCAGTGGCAACAACTCAAGCCTTAAAACCATGGGCACAAATTAAGGCAGCAAAGGAAGCTCTTTCTCAATTATTGAGAGATGCGAATTCATGGCTCAACAAAATGATAAGTGGTGATCCTACATCAAGCGCAACCAAACAACAGTTTAGACAATCAAGAAGATTCACCTTTCCCCCTCTCTTTTCCAATCATACCCTTTCCAAAATTTCAAAACAAAACTTTTTGAACTTAAAACATAGTATCAATACTGAGAAGATTAATGTGAAATTTGATGAGCTGGGTTTGCAGCAAGAAAGATTGAAGTGCCCACATGAGCAAATGGTGTTGAAAGCCGGTTACATTTGATGGAATCATCCCAATAATTCCCAGTATAAGTTATTACAAGAAGACACAAAAAAGGGTGGAGTCTATGAAGATCCGACCATGAAACCAGAAGATTTGAAGGCCCTGAGACCAGAATACAGTGACATCCCCAACAACATATTTCGGGACAGACTGTATAGAACGATATGTGCTCACAAAGAAGATCTGTATTGGATTGACAAAAGAAACAGAGCAATGAGGAAGATTATGGTAACAGAGGACAAATTAGCAAAGCTACCTGAATCAAATGAAGATTAGACTTAATGACAACTAACAGACAAACACAAACTGGCAGTACCAACTAACATTTTCAACTACACTTGTTGATGAATGAATTGGATATAGGAAGCCACCTTCTGCTTGTGCTCATCTATCTTTTCATGACAATAGAGTTGCATGGTGGATCCAGGATTGTATGTATAATATGCGACACATGCAATCCAATAAAAAGTACCCTCCTTCAGACTGCCTTTCCCAACCACTCTCATGATTTTCCAACAAGTGTTCTTGCCATTTTTGGCTTGTACAGTATGTTTCCATTCATTTCTTTTGGAATTAATTCTTCTGGAATTGATTCTATAGACTTTAGCACAAGCAATGCCTTTGTGTTTACCAAATTGGACATCGTCTTATGCTCAAGCAATGCCACGGGCTTCGCGGAGTGTCTCTTTAATGCCATGAGCGTCACAGACCGTTTCTTGGTAAGCCTTCTTGTTGGAAGGTCGCGTTTGTGCGTATGTTTCTTGTTCAATGATGGCACGAAGGGCGCTGCGGACCATTTCTTGGTCTCTGGGGTCTCAGACTTCTTCAGTTGCACGGGCCTCATTGGAAGTTTTATACGTTTCTTCTCTTCAGACTTCTTTCTCAACACGTTTGTCTTGCTCATCTTCCTCTCTCCATGACCGCTCTCTTTTTAACTCACTTGCTTTTGGGTTCAGAGCTGCATACAGGTTGTTTCTTCAACTTGTGCCCTGGTCTCTTGGGCAGTCCTTTCTGCTTCTTGTTTCATCATAGTGTTTGTCAATCCCTTTCTTCTTGTGTTCGTTGATCCCTTTCTTCTTGCGTTTGTTGATCCCTTTCTTTGGCCTCTCAGGCAGCCCTTTCTGTTGTTTGTCGATGACTGTAAAAAATTTGGGAAGTCTTTTCTGCTTCAGTTTGTGTTTGTCAAATTTTGCCCAACATACTATTCATAACCAAGCTGAAAGCTGGTACTTCTCATATTCGTCAATCTTCGGCCTCTAGGGCAGCAGACTTTTTTGCTTCAACTTCTTGTAAGAAATGAGCTTGAAGTACGATTCTCAAATATGGCGTTGCTGCCTAGTAAAAGGACCTTTGGCAGCTTGGGCAAGCTCAACTTTTGCGGCCTCTGAGAGGGTAATAGTGCTTTCTTACTGTCTTATCTGTTTCTTCAAGGATGTTTTTTCCTTGAGTGTGACTCCCAACACCTTCATCCAGTGCTTATCTGAAAATTTGGGTAGAAAGTTTGGTAATACCTGTTCATCTTTAGTGTTTTTGAACAAATATGTTTGGTTAACGCCATTGAAACTGGTGCCGGCCTTCTCGCTATTTTTGTTAAGAGACAATAAATGAATGCTTGTGTATGTCAGAATAGGCTTTTCTTGGCTCTGGCGCTTCTGGTCCAAGGTCATCAGGAGGAGGTGGAGGATAAGCCTTGATGAAGGCTTCATATGCTTTACGGTATTCCCTCTGTTGTATAAGAGCAAGCTCCTTTGCAACCAACTTTTCAACTCCAGTTCCAACTGGTAATGCCTCCAAAATAACAGAGGGATCTGCATATTCTGTGCAATTCTTCAATATAAATCGGATCGCTGGCAATCCCAATTTTCCTTGTTTGCCACAGCTAAATGCTTGTGCTTAATACTTGTTTGACGTCATTTCTCTCTTTACCATGTCACAATAGCCCAGAGTCACCTTGAGGCTCTTGGGCGCCTCAATTGTTGCTTGTTTTCTTCTTTCTGACATTCTTTTTGACATTCTGTTTGACGCCAAGTAAATATGATTGCACAATGTCATTTCATGTAAACTATCGCAGCATAACATTTGCCTGCTGCTTGTTAGTGTGTTTGTCTGGTTGTTTGTGTGACCCATGTTTGTGTGTGTTTGTGTGTTTGTCTGGTCGTTTGTGTGTTCATCCATGTTCTTCGGTATTGCTAAATCCTCGGCAAAATATTCATACCACATGCAATGCACTGGTCTCCGGCCCACATCTTCCGCAGGAATAGTTTTTTTTTAGTAGTAGGCATAGAAGGAATAATTACAACTGCTGGGTCAAAAAATACTTATGGTCAATAACACCCAATTCGACGATACAAACCACGTCGGTGATAAAATTCTTGTTTGCAAAAGACCATTTCCAGTTCTAGTGAGGGAAAGTCCAATTCTGGAGGGCTCCGCTGATGCTCATTTATTGATATTTCCAAACATTTGCAAAAGGCCATTTTTAGTTCTGGAGGGTTCTGCGAACGCTCATTTATGGATAGCTCCAAACATTTGCAAATGACATTTCTTCTGGTGGGCAAAGTTCTGGAGGGCTCTGTGGATGCTCATTTATGGATAGTTTTGGATGCTTTACGTAAATTGGTGATAGTTGCCAGTACTCCTGATCCATCTCATCCATCTCATCAGAAAATGGATCAATGTCTTCTTGAAACATGGGAACAAAATAAGCAGCATTTTCATCACTGAGTTTGTTCATCAAAGCATTCTTGTTTGAGAAAGTTTGTTCCTAGTTGTTTGTTCCTGATCTGTAAGTTCGCTCTCTGTTTGTTGCTGCCCATTTAAGGAGAGTTGTTTTACTGTTTGTGATGCCCTTTGATCTTTCCTAGGTCTTTTCTTAGAGCCTGTTTGTTGTGCTGCCCTTCGACCAAGTGCCGTTCTTTTGCTTAGAGTCTGTTTGTTGCTGTCCTTTGGCAGGAGTTCTTGTTTTGCTCTTGGTGCTGCCCTTCTTCTTTGACGGAGTCCATTCTTATAGTCTGTTCATTGCTGCCCTTTTGAGATTAGGTGTTTTGCTGCTGGTGCTCCCCTCTAATCTGTTCTTCAGATAGCTTCTCAATCAAAGTTCTAAATTTGTCGCAAATGTGTTCTGATTCACAAGAATTAAATTCGAATAGTTCAATTTCTGACATCCTCTCAAGTAATTTGTTGCTGTAAGAGTTGTCTAGTCAAAGCATGCTGGAGGCATAGCAACAGACAAAGACATTGCAGTCAAAATATTTTGCTGGCGAGGAGCTGACAGCAGGTTGGCTAGGCATTTATATCCATCGAGCCACATTCCATCAGTCATGAGTCACTGTCACATTCCGCGCATCAGTCATTGTTCGATTGTATTCAAACATAAAGATAGCCTTATCCTTGAAGTTCTCATCCAATCCCGATTCTCAAAGAACACAGTTCTCTCCCAATTGTAGCATATATCAAACCTAGAAGCTTCTCAAAGTCATCTTTGGTTCTAAAACTCAATAGCACACTATTTCACTTACATCATTCCATGTAATTGTAACATGAAAGGGCTGTTCAGGCACAGCTTTCTGTTCATGCACAGATTTCCAGGATAGTTCATTGAGACCATTCACTGCTAAGTCTAATTTCTCTGCTAAAAATGGAATATTTGAACAAAATCCAATTACTGTCATGGCTATAGACGCCCAAAGTCTCATTGTCGTTCACATCATTACAATGCTCTTCTCTCAAGACGTCTGCCTGTGCTCCATCTTGTTTGGGAAGAACAGGGTCCTTGTCATTTGCGTGTGAGGGATGATATAGATCTGCCTGTGCTCCATCAGGAAGGAAAGGGTTCTTGTTGTTTGTGTGCAAGGGGTCCTTGTCGTTCCTGTGCAATTCGGGAAGAACAGGGTTCTTGTCATTTGCGTGCGGTGGATGATCTGCAGGAAGGACAGGCTTCTTGTTGTTCATGTGCGAGGGGTCTTTGTTGTTCCTGTGCAAGGGATCGATATCTGTTTTTCCATCTTGTTTGGGAAGAACAGGGTCCTTGCTGTTTGCGTGCAAGGGATTAGGAAGAACATGGTCATTGTCCTCTCGTTTGTGGAAAATTGAAAGGTCCAGTAGTGTGTAATGTCAACCAGCATCCTCGCAGCTGTCGCTGCAGGAATATCCTTGGCATGGCAAGCCAAGTTGTAATTGACCATGTTTTTGTTTTTGGGACACTTTCATTTTTAATGAGACACATACACGCCACGATCTGTGGATCACACCGCAATCAGTGCTTTTCACACAACGCATCACACACGTGATCCACATTGCATCACAGTGCAACATTCTAGTTTGAAAATTGTTTGTTTGATATTCTGAAATGGTCCTGGAACATTTCAAATCATCTGTTGGTGCCAAAGCATTGCCACGCTAGGCAAAATAAGGGTTTATCCATCCTTAGTTTAATGAGTTTTAAGTTTATGTTTGTCATCCACAAATGTTAACGTGATCCACAAATGTTCAAAGAACGAGGCAACAGACTAAGAAATAAAGATAACAAGGCAATAGACTAAAAAGTGAAGATATTCTTCTATCAATTTAGTTCTGCACATCTATTGAATTGCTTCCATACATTTGCACTTATAGTACTCCAACTTGTTGCTCTTACTGGATGGCATACTACAAGTACTTCTTGTACTGTTGCGTGATCCATTACTCGCACTTTGTTGTGATCCACGAACACATGAACTTAGTTTTTCTTCCGTACATGAACAAGTGTTTTTTGCAGCTCCTCCAAGCTCAATCCTGATCCATAAATGAGGTAGTTTTTCTTCCATACACAAACAGCTGACATCAGCTAAAAACAAATCTTATAGCCAAATCCTGATCTGATTCACGGACGACCTTTTTTATCCACACACGATATCTCGGATTTGATGACCATTAAGAAAAACATTGTCCTCAACCAGCTTGAGCCCAAGTTTTGCCATCAACTTTGCTGTGATGGAGAGCTCCATGCAAGCATCCAACAAGTGGGGGTTCCAATCTTCATTACTGGAACATTTGGCTCCAAGCCATTCATAACACCAAAACTTGTAACAAATGATCATGGAGACACAACCAAGCTTTGCAAATTAAAGTAGAGACTCTGGCGCGCAGTCAAAATGTTGTCTCCAGGAAGTGTCACGGCAAAGAGATACCACTTCAACTCCGTAGTGAATGCTTTCCAAACTCTGCATACAGAGTTTGCATAATCATTGTCGCCGTACATGATACTATGCCGCTGCTTTCGGTACAAAATATTGTCCCGGAGAAGATAATGGGAACAAGGTCCTCTGTGCACCACGATCGGGGAAAATCTCTTCTTGGCCTGAACAAGTTCAATACCCTTGTTGTTGTGTTCGTTTTCGTTGTCTTGCTTCTTGGTCTGGCCGTCTTGTTGCTCTTGTTTGCCATGTTCACCATTCTCTTACTACTTGGTCAGCTTTTTGAGTACCTGTTTATACTGTGAAATTTCTTCCATGCATGCTTGCATGAGCTCTTCAATATCAGGACAATAGAGGGCGTGATAGAAAAGCGGTTTTTGACGAAGACATAATCACTCAAGTGTCTCTCCATAGCTATTACTTTGTCCAGGAAGAGGATGCTGGTTGCAAGGATTTCCAGGAAGAGGAGGGTTGCAAGGATGAGAAGCGATGCTTCAGAAAGTGACAGCAATGATAGCCCTGTCATGGCGGGGAGGATCACAATGCCAAAGTAGATGGCTGTTCTTGATGGGTGGTCATGTTTTGATCTGGATGCAATGAATCAGCAAGGAATGAAATTTATGAATTAGCAAAGAATGTACTCAATCTGAATGATATTTGTAGCTTGTATTCTTGTGTTCTCAGCAACTTCTCTCATTTGTTGAATAGCAAGGAATGCAATTAAAATTAGCGAGGAATGTAGTACTTAATCTGAATGAACTGAAGTGTGGCAATACTTTGGCAGATTTGTGAGACACTAGTCCAGGTCAATGCTTGTGAAAATTAATGATATTCGTTCCAGCCAAATACATGTTACAAATACCCAGATTTCAGTTTTTATGTTCCTGTGTCCAATTTTCCATAACTCTTGACCTCCTCTGTCAACATCACAATTCAAAAAATGCCTTCCTCTGATAATGACCGCTACCTTGTAATCACCTGCTGTATGTATAGACCTGTATCAATTGCTAGGATCAGCATTAGGCGCAAGAAAAGACATGATGGGAATAACAAAGATGATTTGCTGAAAGATAAAGATTCTCTCAAGGGTGCTACTGTCACTGCTTTGAATGGAAACCCAAGTCTAATCCAACTCCGGTCAGCCATGACTTTGAAGTGGCAAATTGAATTATTGGAGTTGCACCTTTACATTGAACTTCACTGCAAGTTCCCGGCAACAGTTATCAAGTCCTACATGAAGCTTGAGGATGCATATTGCTTTGTGACCAACAAAAACTTCCAACATGCGGACCAAGTTGGTATTCAGCGCTATTGTTACCCTTGGCCGGAAGATGAAGGTGAAACTGTGTTGTCTAGTCAAGATGAAACTCGTTACATGGATGAAAGCAGATGAGTTCACTTCTCTATCAAACCTCCCAGCCCCATTACCAATCACCCCTTTGTCAAACCTCCCAATCACCATGCACATCCATTAGCCATCACTATGAAAAAAATGATCAGCCTGAACCAGTAATCACTCCAAGAGAAGTCCCTGATGATTTTTTCAATTTTTAATGTGTCAAGAACATTCATACTACATACCTCTGTAATTAAAAAGATCAGTTATGGCCTAACTACCAGAGTACTAACAAGATGTGTAGTTCGTCTGAAGAACTAGTGTAGGAGTACCATACTTCAGTGATCTGTTTGTCTGTCTGTTAGTCTTCTGTTGACTTTGTCTGGACAAGCCATGCATCTGCTGGTTCCTCTGTTCATGGACAGAAAAAGAACAAGCTACTAGTAGTACTAGTAGTACTGTAGTTGATTCATCTGTTTGTAGATGAGTAATAGAAACACCACCATGACCAGATGGACATACAAACATAGTTCAGTCTGGTTTGCAGATGACCTTGCAAAGTTTGCTTGGTTTGTTTGTTCGCAAACAGCAGACTGCACGGACATACGAGCAGATGAACATATGGTCTCACTAGTTTGTGGTTGGTCTGTTTGTGAACAGAAGAACACCATGAACAGATGTACAATATGAACACTGCTGGTGGTGAACAGAAGAACAAGCTACTACATGATTCAAACATTACCACAAGCAGACAAACATACCGGTACAAACCAGACAAAGAACATATCATGAACCATGCATAGTACTACTAGTTGTGTTCGTGTGTTCCACAAGAAGCACGAACACATGAACAAGCACACACAAATAAACATGAAGAACACATGAACAACAACAAGCTGTAGCACACCAGCCAAACAAACACCAAGAAGCACCACAAACAACAAGAACCACCAATTGGTACAATGAACACACCAAGAATCACGAGCACACTTCTTGGGCCGTGGTGATTACACACAAACAAGCATGAACAAGCAAAAACCGGAACAAATGGTAGCTGGCAGCAGCAGCAGCAGCAGCAGCATCCTGTTCGTGCTTGTTCGTGTGTTCGTGCTTGTTCGTGGCCGGTGTCGGCGACAGCGCCGAGAGGGTCCGGGGATCTAGTGGTTCTTAGTCAAATTTTTAATCTTCGTGAACAGGGGGTATGGGGATCTAGTTTTTAATCAAATTTTTAATAAGCGCGATTCTAGTGATGCGACAAAAGTTCGGATGGTCCTGAGGGATGGTCGGGAATTTAAATTTTACATTTAATTTGTAATCAACCATGTTCCTGGACATTCGAAGCAAACAAAAACATGGTCACAGAACTTTATCGTTCATCGATTCCTGTTTTTGCAAAAATCTGGGCCCCGGTACCCAGACTACCGGTACTATTTCGGGAATCACCCATTATGTGCATTATTTCTGAGTGCCTTGATGCAATATCAAGCACCAATCTTCCTCCATTTCACTTTAGTGTTGGTACCCGTCCTTAGCAATAGATTCTCGCTTCCTGACAAAAGAAACGTAACTGGCCAAATCGAAAGGACCATGTCGAGGAGGAGTAGATCTCGTGAACCCAAAACTCGTCGTCTGCCAGATGGGGCGGATGATAATATTTTCGCAGAACCAAATCACGAACCGACACGAAACCGACCGCCTCGCCGTCCCACGCAGCGAGGCTCCTACCAGCAGCGACATCGGAAACGAGCCACCAATTCCGATGATAAACACGCAGCAAGCGTGCAGCCGACGAAAAGGGCAAGAAGTCCGAACCAACGTCGACGCAACCGAAATCGCGGCCCAAAACAACACGAGAAAGACCCCTCGACTAGCGCCCTTTTCGTAGATCCGGATACCCTAGAGCAAGCAGAAAGTGATCGCTGTGGTGGTCAGTCGCAGAGGAAGAATCGACATCCGGATCGGAACCAAACGAGAACAGAGGAAAGGAAAGGCCAGAATCAACATTCACTTCAGAAAAATCAAAGTCGCAACGAGAAACGTCGGCAGAACCAATGTGCATCGGACACAACGAATCCAGGGGGCGATAAAGCCGGTCAAGTTCTTGTCTGGGACAGTCCGATGGAATACATTTCATTGTCGCAGGAAGAACGCATGGTTGAGTTCATGTTCAAACGAAATGGAAAGGGTGAACGGGGAATGATGAAAGGGAAACCTGCGTTTCTGCTAACCAAATACAAAAAGTTAATGCGTGAACTCGGGATGAGTCTTCCGCAAGTTTTATCCCTGCGACGCCACCACATCAAGCGATTGAACCCCTCGAAAAGTATGACCCAGCTGGGGCTTGGGACCTTTGATGTCATAAATGAATCTGCCCGGCTCTTTGAAGTTGCTGTCGAGGATTTTTTAAAGCGATGTTGGATCGATTACATGACAGAACATGAGCAACGGCAAAAGGCGAAAGATGATGAAGTGACTCTTACTGTAACGCCAGATTTCCTTTTGCGTAAACCGGTATTGTTGCGCAAAGTACGCATGAAGAAACACAATCGCAAAACTACTGTACCACCGGAAGAACGAACAATTCACTGGATTGAAGCAAAAATGTATTATGGAGCTTCGAGCATACCCCACGGTAGCAGCGGAGCCGTTGGATCGGTCTTGGCGCAAGCCCAAAAGTACGTCGATCATTTTGGAGAAGGAGCCTTTCTGTTCATGATGGGGTGCGGACAGCAATTGGCTGCAGACTTGAATGGCATTGGGGTTTCGGTCTTGGATTGTTCTGGCAATACGGTAGCTCTCGACAAGGTTCACGATCACCAGCGAACTTGGTGTGCCAACGAACAAGGACAGATCTTGCCATGAACCAATGCCAGCTAAAATTTAAAATTACAGTAGAGCGCCTATCGGTCGGCCGAAGAACAAACGTATTGAGTATGCGAAGTTCGCATCAAAATGATGTATTTCACAGAGGAACAAAGATGCTGGCTACGTGTAAAGGATGCTCAGTCATGTTTTAGTTGCTCTAAAAGGAATGATACGTGTGGATCTTTTTGGCTTCTTACATTCCAGGTTGGTGCTGTACCGGTGATGCTTTGTACTGACACAAAGTGAATTTTCGACCGTTTTGTGTATCATTGATATAGAGAAGAACTTAAAACTTGATTCTACACATACTAAAAGTACCGTATGATCAAACGTTTCAAAACATACCCCGGCCCCTATAGACAGCGTTCGTACCGGCACCGGTAGCTCAACAAGCGTTGCAAAACTTGGAGAATCATGATCGTTTGTTACAATGTTTCATGGTCCAGTCAGAGAAGCACATGCGTATTTTTGTGCAACATCAATTGCAATGCCACAACAACGTCACGTACGGTACCGTAGTCGATATTCAATAATCCATTATTTAAGTTACGCGTCTCCTAACAACAGTTACGGTATCACAATGAAAAATGTTGTGGATCGAACCAGATGAGACACCGAGAAGAAGCTCAAGAAGTGATGCTGTCTTTTCTCCGAGGAAATAATGAATGATTACTTGACAAAGTTATCTTTTTCCGTTTATGGTCGACGAATGCAGCTCCACTAGTGGAAGATAATGGTTAAGGGACCGGTAGATCACATCTGGGCCTTGTAGGCCTGACCAGACACAGAAAATCACTGACAGGACCAGATGTCGAGAAGGAATCGATTTTGATTCTTCTTCTCATTACAGAACTCCGTAACTATTCGAGAGAACCTGTGTTCGCTACTCCAATGCTCATGCGTACGTTCTCTTCGATACCGTAGAACAATCCTACGTCATTGACATTTTCGGTCCCGCACCGAATATAGCTACCGCCACGATGTATCTCTGCTTAAATAGTTCGTGCGTCATAAAGCTGATTGATTATGGGCATCTGGATTGATTGTTTCCATGTTTTCCATTGGTGAGAACCATCTTCATTATCTATTTTTTGACTGTCATCTATTTGTGTACCAATGTCTGAGACGACGAAGGTAAAAGTTACTTATGTTCGCGATCAATAAAACTATTTTTCTACGCGGAAGCTTAATAGAAATTTTCGTACATCAAAAACCATGCAAGTTGTCGACTTCGATTGCGAAGATTCATGCGAGCAGCCGTTTGACACGGTGTTATGTAATCTTACGTAATAAATACCAGTACTTTCATTGTAAGCGGTAACGCATAAATTCGTCACTAGACGTCAGAACACCAGTCTGGTAATAGCTCATACCCAACGCAAGGAGGGGATTATTATTTTGAACAAACCATGGGAGTTGCTCGAACAAACTCACCCACTACGGTTTCTCAACAAGTTGTAGAAGATGTTGAGAAGAATCTACCCGAAATCCGAAGCGATGCACGTATCGTGACGTCTCAGCAGCCGGAGACGGAGGCGGTGCAAAAGGAAGAAGTGCTTCCCAAGCAGCCTGAAAATCTGGAAGGAGACGATTCGGCCCATCGAAGTTATTTGAAGTCAAAACTTAGAGCTCTAATAGCCGAAAACAATGGCTGCTTAAATTCCAACGAAGTTGCTGATACGGTAAAGGAACTATCCGAGATGAATCCCAACCCAACAAACTGCGCCCGGCTTCAATTGTTTATTGGCGACTATTTCACCCTTAACACCCCAAACTTCCCCGGAAGACTGAAAACTGCCAGTGGCGATGAAAAAATAGTTCAATATACCCTGGGTAGACTTTCGTTCAATATATTTCAACCAAACGAGCTTGTATGTACTGTCAAATCCATTCGAAATCCAGTTCATCCGCAATATGATCAGTTCGATGATGCAAAATCTACATTTAGCTATCATATTATCATCGAACTCACAATTCACACTCCCGATGGGGACTTAGATGCAACATTGATTAATCGGGGATTTTGTCGGGAGAATGATGACAGAAAAAATCGCCTGATGGTCACGTTCAAAGGAGGTACTCTGATTCCTGGAAACAAAAGCACAATTGATGACGGTCCCATGCTTGCCTTGTGGGAGAAAACATTCGCAAATGCCTATGAAAAGGCCGACGAAGAACGCTCTTACTTGGGTTGGATATACCAATACTTCCTTAAACTGATTCTGGGACTAAACTTGCCAACAGATTCAAGAAATCATTATGATCATGCCTTTCACTTCGACATGAAACGAGCACCCAAAGGTTTTTTTGATGTGTTGTACTTGGATGGACGATATGCGCATCACCAAGGGCAACCGTGGCACGATCAGCGTCTTGGATCGTTTCTCATTGAACGCTTACTCACAATAATTGGACTTGTTGCTATGGAATAGAAAACAAACCAGATTATGCACTCAATTTTTGCGGCTGCAAGCAAGCACCATGATCCTTTGAGGAGAGATCCAAAGGATAATACCAGTCACCACGAAAACGGATTCCTGTACACATTAACACTGTTCCATTCTTCCTACTTACTCTTTCACCACAATGCACAAATCCTGTACATAACTGTATATACGGCAAAAGAGCCGACCTTCAACAAGATTTTGTGTATCATTCTTATTTCACATCACATCACTTCACATCAGATCAAGGTCCTTTCGAACAAGAAACGAGGAAAATTGCACACTTCATGTACATACTGCAAAAAGCACTCGAAAGCAATAACTCCTCATCGAATAGAGAGGGTTTCACAACACAACATTAATAATCCGTGTTCATAGATCACGACTCACAAAATAATTTGCCTTACTTAAATGCGCTACAATTACTCCAATGCCTCTTTGATAATGTAGTATTGCAGCAAAGAAACAGCTCTGACAGATGAGATCCGATAGATCGCCTTCGTCGATGAGTTCCTTGTCAAAGCATTTCATGGTCGTTTTCGTTAAGCACCACCTCATTTGTATCATCAACGGTATCATCATCCGTGGCAGGCAAGGACGAGTGGGAATGCCGCTGACGTCTCCCCAGTTGACGGGATGCCCGCCTTTGTTGCGGCTGTTGTTGTCCTCGATTGCTTAGTGATAAATTAAAACAGTGTTTTAGAACCATAAGAGTCACTAATATTCCTAGGAAAAACGAAAATAAAATCGCAGGGCCAATTGGAACATCCGTTGTGTCCAACGAGAAAGAGGTGCTCTTGTTGTTGGATGGACACAAGTCCGTATTAATTCCAAGATTGGCATTGGAATTCTTCTTTTTGTTGGATTTCGGACACGGCAAGGTCAAGGCCCGAACGGCAATATTGACAGATTCGGAAAATACCCCGTGAACACCCACGGTGCACTTCAAAAACAGAATCTCTTCCAAGGCGGTGTCAAAGGGTGTTACGGCGGCAGAAGTCAGTCGTCTATTGTGTTGCTGTTGCTTTCGCGTCGTTGCAAAGAATTCGTGTTCGGGTCGTTCTGTCCAGGGATGAACGACCCAATTAAGTTTTGTAGCTTGTTCCATGAGGGTGGGTTCGTATTGAAATACAGGCGGAGGTGCATCTTCGGTAGACGTTGCCGATGCTGCTGCGGATTGCGGTCGTTCCCGAAAGAAGCACATCTTGTCCGGTCCAACCCCGGAAATATAGTTTCGATAGGAATCCCCCATTTCGTACCAGAAAGCTTCGTCTCGACAATTGTCGCGTGAGACGAGAACAATCGTCGGAGGAGTCGGAAGTGGGATGAGAGCCGTGCTATTTCCATCATCGATGGGTACCTCGTAGGAAAACAACGAGTACGAAATAATTGTCGAGTTGCTGTTGATCGTTTCGATGTTCTCGTCCTCATCCTCGTCCTCGTTGTTATTTGCGTCACCTTTGGCCAATTCTTTCCACCGAATGGTAAATTCTTTCAGGACATCTGCATCAAAGGATTGTAGAATGAATGGCGGAAGTTTGTACTCGCCCCAGCGCAAATGCTTCGTGTCACACATGTGTCGCAGGAGAGCAGTTTCCCAGACGAATTGCTCGTCGTTGATGTGCTCAAACAAAAGGTCCAGCATGTTGATATTGGCATCTTCGAGGATCCACGGAAAGTTCTTGAGTTCGGCGTACAGCCCGCGAGGTGGAGGAGGAAAAGTGCGTTGCTGCTGTGGTGCCCGCCCTTCCACATCGATGCCCTCGCTATTGGTGGAGTACCACAAGTGTTGAACGTTTTCGTTCCAGTCGTTCAGGAGCTCCAATATTTCGGTCAGTGTTGGAATTTCGAATAGTCCATCAAACGCCGTCGATCGTTCTTCGTCGCTGCCTCCAAGCCTCTGGTTCAACCTCAATTCCTTGAGTTCTTCGAGTGTAAAGTCGTAAACCCAGTAGCCATAGGAATCGTTTTCATCTGTTGTTGTGTCTGTATTCTGTTGTTGTTGCTGCTGCTGTTGCTTTTCTTTGTACCGAGAAAGGGTTTTGTTCTTGGAGGAGCCAAAAACCTCCAACACGTTCGTGGTCTCGGTCAGATCCAGGGAATGCATTGCTATTAAATAACCGTCCTTGGAGGCTACCAAATCCGGTTCGATGTAATCGGCTCCCAATTCGAGAGCCAACCGATAGGCTTCCAGGGAATGTTCGGGCAAGTGTGCCGAAGCCCCCCGGTGGGCAATCACGATTTGCGGGTACGGGTGATGGTTTTGATGCCCGGGCAAGGCGACTTGACTGCCGACCGTGAGCGGAAAAGGTTCACAGCGGGGGAGGATAGTATCGGGATTAGAATTGATGCCTTTTTTTGTGACAGCTCTGCGACGGCGTGTGTCCGTTTCCTCCTTAAGCTGCAGCCGTCGTTTTCCCACCGTGGACTCAGATTCTGCCTCTTGGTACGACTGTCCCTGTGGCTGCTGTGGCTGCTGCTGCTGCTGCTGCTGCTGCTGCTCTTCCTGTGTCGCGGGCAACTTGTTACCGTCTTTTGATGGGAGATCTGAACTCATTCTTTGGATTGCAAGTGCCATTAAGCTCTATTCCACAATAATTCATCGGATTACTACCGGTAGTATTTGGCTGTTGGTATTGTCAACGACAAGGTGGACATACCGGTAACATGTTGTGGAAATACAGAGGATGTTTTGAGATGAGTACGAGTACCGGTATCTGGTGTTGATGCCTTGTAAAAGAGACGAGAAAATAACCAAATCATCGAAGGCAATATTATTTTCTTCTCTACTTAGATCATTTTTTTGCAGTCGTGTACCGTAGGGCCTAATACGTTCCATTTTAAATTTACGGAATTTTTGAGAATACCGGTATTAAAATTATTATTGTGCGGTACTCGTACGGTTCGTACGGTACGGTACGCGTAAGATCTCATAAGATCTTACGTACGAGTCTTACTCGTAAGACTTACTCGTACCAGTACGCCACGAATGTTCGACACTTGTTCTGGTTCTGACTTCGTACGTACGAAACTTGTGAGAATGGAGCAAGATACGGTACGTAGAAGTAGTATTTATACTGTATTTTAATGAGTATGAAAGGTACCGTACGTACGGTAAGCTCTGTAGATGAAATTCGCGACTAAGTGAGTACCGGCAGTGTTCGAACATCTCACGGCAACCACCACATTCGTCGGTCGCACGAGTATCCGCATTTTTTCATCAGAAATAAATCTCAAAATTTCTCTCTCATTCGTCGCTCGTAACGGTAATACCGGTAGAGAGTTGTGAATTTCACGAGGAACGACGAAGAGTATCGTACGGCATTCACACTTGTAAGCTTTCTTTGCTATCGGCACGGTACGGTAGCATCTTCGAAAGCATATATTTGCAGTCGGGCTATCAAGCTTTTCCAACTTTGTCATTCACACACGGTGGTATATGTTACAGCTCTCCGAAAAACTCTTTGAAAATGCCAAAGAAGAAGCGTCCCATCCCTCTCGCGGCGGCTCCCACGCTCATGACGTCCCGGAAACGGGCCAGGAAGGTTACGACGATGTTCCACAAGTTGAACACGGAACGCGACCTGGCTCTGAAGGAGGGCGATGTCGAAAAAGCCAAGTCTTGCGAAAAGGACCTGGAAGAAATGGGTGGCGTTACCGAATACCAACGAGCGAGCCAGCTAAGCACGTCCTTTCATTCGACCTCGAAATGGGTCCTGGGGCATCTGGCGAACAATGGGTGGCTGTACGGGATCAAGACAAAATCTCCGGCTGGCAATACCAATACCAATAACAATAACAATACCAATAACAATCACAGCGGGAAAAAATCAAAGAATATTGCTGCACCAACAGAGAGCAATACCACGAAACGCGGAAACAAACGAACTATGAGACGAACTACCCGAACTATGAGACGAACTACCCGAATTCTAGAGGTTGGCGCGATCAATACGGAACTCTTGGATGCAGCGGGGATAACGGCAGCAGCGTCGTCGTCATCCTCTCGTACCGACGGCAAACGCGCCGATGCAACGGTTGGCGCTTTGTCGTCGTCGGCTTCGTCGTCCAGTGCATCCGCCGCGAAGAACAACATCCACGTCCGTGCCATCGATATTCATTCGATGGAAGAGCGCATCGAGGAGGCCGATTTCTTGGAACTGCCGCTCGTCGACGTCGATCCGGAGGAGCGGTACGACGTCATTGTGTGTTCCATGGTGCTGAACTGCGTCACGACGCCCGTCGACAGAGGAAAAATGCTGGCGTTGTTGTACCACCAACTCCGCCCCGGGGGTCTCTGCTTTTTCACGGTTCCAAAGTACTGCCTGACGAAGTCGGCGTTTCTGACGCACGCCGTCTTTAAGAAAATGCTGGGGAAGAACGGGGTCGGATTCGATGTCAAGAAGACAAAGGAAAGCCCGAAGGTTGCCTTTTTCGTTCTGGAACGACCGATGGAAGACGACACGGATCGCAAATTGGATCCATCCTTCAAGAAGCCGATCATTCGGAACAAGGGAAAGAAGTTTCCGAACCAGTTTTCCGTAGTGCTCCGAGCCTCGCACATCTTTCAAACGGAGTCCTAGCAAAATATAATAATACAGTGTTTAGCAGCAATCATTGTTACTATCGGAGACTAGCATTCACCAGACCCACACACTTGGGGCCTTTTCCAACTCTCATATTATAACTTGTATAATATTATTATTGACGTTGTCATATTAATAATGTTCTTTCGTCCTAATGCTTTTAGTAGCCGCATGCCACAACTGTTGAAATAATAACAATAACAATAACTGTATCGTACTAGTAAAATTGATTGATCCCGTTGATTCATTCCAGGTCGCTCAGCCGACAAGGAGTGCGGACGGCTTGGGTGAATCCCTTGACGTACTTCATCCGAACCACGTGATTGAGTAGGAACCCACTGCCCGTGTGGGACAGCTTCTGCTTTTTGCCCGACGCACGGTTCAATCCCAGGGCAGCCGCGCGGCGTGCCGATTTGGCGGCCTTGCCCTTCCTCGCAGCGATTCCCAGGAAATTGCCGGGTGTCGGAGACGGTGTGGACTGAACGCCAGTTCGGAGTGTCACGAATGCGAACAGCAAACAAACAAATGAGTGAGTTGGGTCACGTGCGTCTCTCGGAATCCGACAACACCAACACAAACACGACCAACCGACCGCCGTTCGGAACGAAACCAAATTTGAAATTTAGAACGTACCTTCGCGTATTTTGCTGCGGGGATCGAATCTCGGTCTAGCTTTCTCGGGGTAACCTTTGCGGGAGAAACGAGTGCGTTTTCCTTCGTCGCTGGATTCATACGATTTGGTTCGGGTGTTTCGGCCATTACAGCGGCATCGGACTCGGACTCCTTCGCTTTGCCAACGGGAGACTTCGGCGCCAGTGACGATTCCCGGCTTCGAAATCCCTCGAGAAGCACCTGGTGGGCGAGCAATTCTTTCATCTGGGACGAAATCTCGTTCCGGGCCATCCCACCGGGATGAGTCACGGAACTGTAGTTCACGAGCCGGTGGATCGGTGGTTCGAGTCGCATTTCGCTCACCGTTGCTGCCCGGTAGGAAGAACCAGCACCGCCAGCTCGGTTGGTGTCGTCTCCCGGTTCCCGATCGACGACGTACGTGAGGCCCAGCGAACACAGTGCCGCCACGTGCTTCCGGGCCGCATCCTGCTCCCGGTTGGTGAGAATGTCGATCGAGGACGCCGCGCGGGACAGAGAGGCGCCCCCCCCTCCCGCCGACAGGACCCACATCGCCAGGGGGATGAATTCTTGCGAGAGCAGGGCGCCGCACTTGAGGTTTTTCGCGCGGGGCGGGAGTCCCTCGCAAAATTTCCGGACCAGGCCCAAGTTCGACTCTCTCCGATAGTTCACGTCCGACAGCTCGCGGGAGGAATAGGTCAGGTCCGGCTTGACCTCGACCCGGCAGAGAAGATGGATGCCGGCGGTGACCACCGGGATGGCATTGGCACAGCCGGAACCGTGTCCGAATTGCCGCCCCTGCGCATCGGCCGCAAAGGACAGGAGTTCGTGCGCCGCCGAGCAGCGGTCCAGTGTCGGATCGATGTAGGAAACCCGCGGAACGTTCAAAAAGAGGGCGTTGATCGCCGCCGAATCATCTCCCAGGCCGTCGATGGCGTGCATCACACGCGAGACACTGGCCCTGGTTTCCTTGTCTCTCGCCATATGAGTATTGCTCGAGGCGAATCCGAATCCGGCGGTTTTTGGTTTTGGTTTTCGAAAGACGGCCGAAATCGTGGAGGTGATGTCGTTGCGGTCGTCTTTGAGTCCGTTCCCGGAGAGGGAATTCGCCAGGGCCCGCGACAGATCCTCGGGGTCCGTGGTCTCAGCAGCCGCAAACTGGAGGGTAAACAGGGACGATCGAATGTCCCCACCGCTCGACACGACCAACTGGTGCAAGAGCGGGCCTCCCCCCACCATGGGCATTCGTTCCTGGTTCAAGATGGCCTTTAGGCGAGCCACCAGTCTCGTAGAGGACGGGGGTTCGACATTGAAGTGCGAAGCATAAGGCAGCAGGGGCCTGAGGGCGGGAGCGTACTTGTGGTTGCAAATACAAATAATGGGCCGCCGGAGATAGGTCGCAGCCGCTGTTTGTTTCTTGTTGCTATTGATGTTGTTGTTGTTGTTGTTGTTTGTTTTGGAGGGTATCTCCGCCTTGACAATGTCCACCAGTGCCTGTATGGACCCCCTCGCGTCCGCTCCGTCGATCTCGTCGAGGATGAGGCAGTTTGGCCGTCCGTGGTCCCCGGCGTGATTTTGGTTTTGATTCCGACGATCACGATCACGATCGCCGCTCCTCGAATCCTTCTTGCTGGAACCGTCGGTGGTTCCGGGTTTGAAATTGATGGTGGTAGATTCCATGGCTCTCTGGATGCGGTCCTTCAGCACCGCCGACGACCGTTCGTCCGAGGCGTTGACTTCGACCGGTCGGTACCCGGCGTGGCGTGCAACAATGTGGGCCAGAGTGGTTTTGCCTAAAACATCCAATCCATCCACCCAGATCAAAAAGGGCGGACGGCAACGAAAGACAATGAACGATCCAATCCACAACGACAAAACAGACAAGTGAGGGTGGTTTTCCCACAAGCAGACGAATAGACAAACAAACAAACAAACAAACAAGTCAACAACACTCGCAAGACGCTTGTGTTGCGCTGTGCGTACCAACTCCGGGAGGACCGCTCAGCAATATCACCCTGGAGCTCTCCTCCGGTCGCTTGTCGGAGGACGATTCTGGCTTGGATTCGTTCTTGTGGTTCTTGTTTCCATACCCGCTGGATTCCTGTTGTTGCTGTTCTCTCTGGCGCTGGTAGAGGGGCCGGAGCGGAGGAGCCTTGCCAAAGACGTAGGGATCCCACTCCCGCAAAGCCCTCAGGACCTCCCGGTTGGTCTTTTCGTCCGACAACAAGTGCGGAAAGGATCGGGGAGCGTGCTTGTCCACCCAGAGCCGATCGTCCCGGTGTTGTTCGTTGGGATTGGAGGTGGAGTCGGCTGCTGCCGAGCGATCGACGCGTCTTCGCGCCAGAAGGATGCTCCTACGTGTCATCTCGTTCACCCTGCGGTGCAATTCGGTCATGGTGACGCCCAGGACGTTGGATCGCGTCGAATGGTTTTTATTCTTGTTATTCGTCGTTGTGGTGGGAGCGGGGACGCCGCCGCCACTCGTCTTCTGGCTGCTGCTACCGCAGCGCACGTACACCCGCTTGCCGTTGGCCAGCGTCATGGGAAGGGTCGACGACTGGTTCGGGTTGGGCGGAGACCGAAAGATGTTGGTTCGGCCTCCGGGACGCGAATACCGCTGTACCAGATGGTTTTGGTTATCGCCATTGCCATTGCCGCTGCCCTTGGCATCCAGGAGTCGCAGCAAGAGCGCCCCGGGAGCTGCTTGGTTCTTTGCCGAGGCGCTCGCCCTCCACGGCCGAGAGGATCCAAGCATCTGCTGCCGCGATGGATCGCCCGGCAACGAAGATTCCCCCCTCGTTGTTGTACTCGTCGTTGAGGGCGTTGTTCTCCAGTTCATCTTCTTTTGGTACCTGGCAGGATGAGACAAGACAACACGATAACACAAAATCGACGTGAGCACAATGGTTGAACTTTGGATCGGATACTCCAATAATCAATGCGACGGACACGGTTGTCACGGCTGCGATTCTCTCGGACTAAACCGTTTTGGCATCAACCGAGCCGCAGTGTATGGAATCAAAGTGAACTCTATCGAACCACGTTGCGTTGCAATAAATTGTAGTGCATTGCATTCGGTGACATGGCACGTCGTCAACTCGCTCTGTTTCGTTCCATTTCATTTCGTTCCGAGCTTGTACCCGTTGCGCATTGCGCTGCCGACACGTACCGTTCAAAACCATACAGATTGTTTTCGTTTCGGCGCGCGGCGAGGTATTCCTCTACCGTGGTTCCTTCTACGGCAGTGCTGTTGCTGTTGCTACTGTTGTTGCTGTTGCCACTTTCTTCTGCTTCCCGAATCCGGTGCTCGTCGTTCCTGTTCCCGCCGGCATCGACTCCTTCTCGTTCTCGTTCTGGGGCGGAGTTTTGAGTCGGTTGCGATTGCGATTGCGGTTGTGATTGCGGTTGCTGTTGTCGCTGCCCCTCGATCTCCATCATTTCTTCCCAATAGTCTTCTTCTCCAGGGTGGTAGAACTCGTCCATTTCGTCATTCACGTTGTTGCTGACGCTGTTGTTGTCCTTCCTGGTGCTTCCGGCAGCACCGGTAGTCGTTGAAGGAGGCGGAGGTGGAGGACCACCAAAGTCCTCGTCGTGGTCGTCGACGTAATCGTCGATCATGTCCTCGTCGTCGAAATACGGCGGAGGTGGAGCCATGGGTGGGACCCCGCTCGTCGTTGCCGCCATACTTCGCTCTATGCGTGTTGGCTTGCGGGTTCTGTGGATCAACGCTCTGTTGCGTTGCGTTCACCAACGAAGGATGGATGGATGGATGGATGGGTGAATCGATCTATCTATCGATGGAGCCTTTGCTTCTGAACGGGTGATGTATCGTACCGTATTAGTTTCATGTCCGATTTCAACGAAAAGCAACTGCGTAATAGCGTACGATAGGAAGCATCGCGCTGGATCTGCTGCAACCGTGCCACCATTATTACTGTTTCCGTCTAGATACCGTAAATTACCGGAACGTACGATACGAAACGAAACGATACTATGATTACGAACTCATACGACCCCTCTAAAATTTACAGCACTTCCACTACAATGCCGCGGCGCTCTGCTTGGCGCGGAACGAGTATTCGTGTCTGTCCGTTGCGGTTCAGCATTTTTTGGCGCGAAAACAAAAATCAAATCTACTCGCTCGGTCCGTTGGTTGTCGTAGCGTACCGTATGCCTCGAAGTAGAAGGGTGACTTAGTAATACAATGTGTACCGGTAGGTATGTACTATGTGGTGTTAATTGAATTGAAACTAAGATTGTGAGCAAGCTCTGTAAACTACTCCAAGAAGTTGAGCTTGTCTTTAATTTGCTAAGCCTTAGATTGGCGTTGAACTGAATCCAACATTCTTTGTACATAGAGGAATGAAGGTAAGTATTTCTTCATCCAGATTTCATCAATATTGAAGGTTCGGCTGGTGTGGCATTTGTTGCTGACATCAGATTTCAGATTTTTATGAATAATGGGAATGCAGTCATACGGGGCTGAATACCACACTCTTTTTCTTCTAATAAAAGCCTTACTTGGTTGCACAGAATTTTTGGTGCTGGCGCACAACCACCAGTATTTGATACATAGTAAACTTTTAATTGGTGTGATATGGTTTGAGGTTCCGAATATTCATCCGTTGGACAACATTATTTCCTAAGAGAAAGGAAACAGTCCCATTTGTATGAATTTGCTGGATAGCATACAGGCCGTTGCTTCTTGCTTCAAAAGCTCCAGGAATTTGCTTTTCATTTTTCATCATAATTTGGTCTCAAACACTGTAATCATGAAGCTTTCTATGACTATTCTCTTTCATTGTGTTCTTGTTGATTTGGGCTTGTCTTTTGTTCCTGATCATGGCAAGGTCTGTAATCACATGGATTGGAAGGAACATGTATCGGTGGAATACAAGGGCTCCAGATGACATTCCAAAGGTCTTGTTGATGGTTGATCTAACAACAAACTGAGCAGACACAAAGACACTATCGACAATGTCTGTTGCGTCCTGAAGGGTCCGTGGAGGATTGGGAGTATTGAGCTTGGTTTGCATTGCCAAATTCATGGTGCCATGTACTCTTCCAAGGACCACATTTGATTGTGGATTCTGGACAGAGCAAAATATGGGTTTGATTCCAAGATTGGCAAGGTGGAGTTGGAAGTCATTGTTCAAGAAGTTGGTTCCTTGGTCGATGATGCAGTTCACTGGTTTTGGATATCTGGAGAGCCAGCCATTGTTGAGGGTGTTGTTACTCTAAAAATTGACCAAAAGGTATGCGATGTTAAAATTTAAAGAGATGTGAGCTCAGAGAGAGGCTCTTATTTTTACTAGGTATTTTCACTGTGTATCGGGGCTTTCTGCTGTATTTTTATGTGTTAGAGATCTTCCCCGGTTACTTGGTCTTCATCGGATTGATACTGGTTCTGCTGCTGCTGTATTAGCGGTGTGTATTGGTCTTACTGTATCAGTCATTTGATGGTATTGGTCATTTTGTCATATATGAGGTTAATTGTTTTATCCGATGGGGCATATGCTTGTTCGTGGTATTTGAGATAGATGAGGCCCATTTGGAATCGGTATTGATTTTCTTGATTGCAATAAGTAATTTCCTCACGGGATATCAAGTAGATTCTTCTGAATTTACTTAAGCGTTCCAAGTGTTTACTTATCGTTCAGGTCTTTGGATATTTCTTGTTGCTAACCAATTATCCTCTTTTGTTTGTAGCCTTAGGTGATATTGTTTTTACCACTTAAGGATTTCCAAGTAGTGGAGGTACGTTTGATTCTAATGCTTGATCATCGGAATATTTGTCGTTCCGCACCTCGGTCGTCGTTTCGTTTGTCGGCTTTTTCAATCGAATTTGATGCCGACAAAGCCCGTATGTTTCGCCGGCAACAGAGGGTGTGGACTGCCATGAGACTGGTTGGGTGCACTTGTGGTGCTCTGATTATTTCCAGAAGATTGGTATATATATCCATGATGGTGAATTCGTTGAAGGCCATTGTTCTATGGCCGGGAAACTTGATCTTCCAGGGGCCGATTCCATCAATTGCAATGGTATCCCAGGGAACATACTGGTGTTCTTTGGTCAGAAGTTGACCATGGCTTTGGTGGCTATTCTCTATATCTTTGGCAAGCGTCACAGGATCTGCAGAAGGAATTGATTTGGTCCTTCAAGTTTGGGGCATATACGGATTGCTAAGTGGTTTGATACAACCTTTCAGCGCCGGCATGGCTAAGCACATGGTGGTAATATTTGATCATGGCTTGTGCTTGATTTGGAGGAAGTACAGTTTTCTGTTGACCATTGGATTCAACAATCCTCAAGTTGGCACCACTGAAATTCTCAGTTGTGTACCTTGGATTGGGAGAGATATCTTCATTGGCAGCTTGGTCGGCCACAAGCTGAGCAAAGGCTAAGGGATACATGGGGATGACTTCTGCATCTCTTTCTCAACAGTTGGGTATTTCCGTTGAGCAGCATTGAGTTTTTGAGAGAAATAGAGGATGATTCTTCCTTCTTGGATAACAACAGCACCAAGCTGGTAGTCTGAAGCATCAGTGTAGACATGGAAGGGCTTGTTGAGATCAGGGAAGGCAAACAAGATGTCCTTTGCAATAAGGGCCTTGGCTTTGTTGAAGGCATCCATGAGCTCTGGAGTTGGAGTGAGCTTTCCTTTGGACCTGCCGGAGAGGTCTGTGAGAGGAGCAAGGACTTCTGCCTTTTTTGGATAGAAGTTTCGATACAAGTTGATCATTCCAATGAAGGACCGAAGTTGGGTCCTTGTTGAGGGAAAGGCCAGTTTCAAGATTGGATCAATCTTGTTTGGATTTGGACAAATTCCATCTTGGGAGATGATGTGGCCAAGCCATGGTGTTTGGGTTTCGAACCAATGGCACTTGGAGGGCTTGACGGCAAAGTTGTGAACCTTGAGCAAGGAAAGAACAGAAGAGACAGATTTGCAGTGAGATTCTAGGGTGTCAGAGAAGATTCCAATGTCATTGATGTATACTTCAATGTCTTTTAAATGGAGCAGCATCTGTTCCATACAGCCTTGGGCCCAGCTTGGAGAGTTGAAGAAGCCCATTGGCAAGTGAAGAAGTTAGAATTTGCCAAACACTGTAACAAGAACACAGAGTCAAGTGGAGCCTTCATCAAGCTTGAAGATGTGGAACTGCATGCTGACGTTGATAAGGGCCACATATTTGAAGTCTCTTTTTCTGTGGAAGAGATCTTGGATCTTTGGTAGTGGATAGTGAAGTTTCCTGGTTACCTTGTTGAGCTCCCAAAAGTCACTGATGAGCTGGCAGGAGTCATCTGGTTTGGGGACTACAAATATTGGTATTGCCCATTCAGATGCATAGCATCTTTCAAGAATGCCAAGTTTGACTTGTCAATTGTTTTCCTTCTTCACAGCTTCCTGTTGGTGGAGTGGAATTGGATATGGTTGTTTGATGTGATATGGCTTTGCGTCTTGCTGGAGATCAATGTGGAACTCTTGTTTAGGGAAAATGCCCAATTCCTTGTCATTTAGGCCTTCAAAAAGTTCTTGGCTGTCAAGGAGAACCTTCAGCAAGGGAGATTTCTCATGATTCAAGAGGTGTTCTTGTTCAGCTACAAACTTGTGGAGGTCTGTCTTCTCATACTTGGAGGTGCCATCGGCGTACACTTGTTGAGCAGCTTGATTGGAATAGCTTTCGGCAACAGAGTGTGGCTCTGCTGACATGACTTTGTGGAGCATAGACTTATTATCAAAGTAGGTCCTTGGATGGAAGTGCATGGTCTTTTCATACCATTTGATGGTGCAAGATTCGAAGTCCATCTTCATTCCAAGGTCTCTCATTGTTCTTCTTCCAATGAGAAGGTGGTAGTTGATCTTCTGGGTGACAACAAAACACTTGATCTTCAGCACCACTCTCATGGAGTAGGATAGCTCTGGAAACATGATATTCTCCAAGATCACATTGTGATTACAAGTGGCTCTACCATTGGTTGTTTGCATTTGAATTGGTTGAGCAAGCTATTATTTTCCTTCTGAATCCGATTCGTTGAGAGTCTGATTCAAGAACTTTTGACGAACAGCAACGCTGTGTTAGTGTGTTAGTAGACGAACGATTGTACTCTACGCGTGACAATTGTGGTTGGATACTTTCGGCAACGGATAATCGGACTACAGGCGAGACTAGGGAAACGCCAGATCTCCTCTTGCTGTGACTTATTCAGATTGCAGCGAGACAGACCTTAGTATGTAGATTACAAGTAGTTGGTAGCAACTAGTGTGAATTTTGGGATATAAATCAGTTGAATGTTAAAAGTATGAGATAAAGTGAAATCTTGCCGAAATGCAAGATATCTCTTTTATTGAGATGAATACTGTTGCAACTGCTGTTGCGTAAGTGCTGAGATTACTCGCTGATTATTTCCGTACATGTATTAGTCGTTGACCATATATATTTGTATGCATGTATATGTATTGTGTGAGAATCACATGCCAACGGTTTTCTTCTCTTGTTCCGTTAGGAAGACTCCATGAAATGTTTATCATTAAGGTCAGGAATTGCTCCCGTAGCTCGTGTGATATTCTATGAAATCAGAGTTTGCTCACCGAAGAACAATGGCAATATCGTAAGACAGGGATTGCTCACCGTTTATGCGCGGTGGGAATCGATGCGCCGTGGGAACCGATATGCCGTGGGAATCGATTACTTAGATGAATACGGGACTCATTGATTCATGCGCATAGGAAATCTACCCTTTGGTAGCTTTGGTACTTCTGGTCACGAAAGGAATTTAATACTCCCCATGTCTCCTTGTGAAGGGTCATCACGCTCTACATGATGCTTCCATCATCTTGGAGAAGGTCGCCAGTATTACCACAGAAGTGGAATATGGGCCTGAGCAGTGGATACACAACTGAGTGACTCCAATGCTTGGTGAGAATGTCTGCACAGTTATCCTTACCTGGGACGTGCATCATTAAAATGAATCCTCTCGCTATCATGCTCCGTACGTAGTGAAACGATAGAATGTTATGACGCTTATGCAACCTTGCGTAAGGAAATGTCGACGTTTGGATCATCTTTTCGTTGTCACCCCAAGGAGTATGAGATATCAGTGGACTCGTGTTCCGAGGTATTGGAATGAGTGGCGTAGATCGACAATCTGTTCGATGCAAGTTCTTCCTGCAACAAATTCAGCTCCAAAGGTGGCTGTTTCCGTAGTAGACTGCTTCTTCGAGAACCACATCATGGGAGTCTTGTTCGCGAAATGAAGAATGCCGGTAACTGCCTTGCCACTGAGAATATCATGCATGAGGTTGGCATCATAGAAGTGTGTTAACACTACTGTCTTTCCAAGCGGTGCAGGAGCGTCGTCGGGTAGCTCCTTCAGAATGCTCCCCATAGACGGTGTTGGACCAGTCGATGGTGTCGGGTTTAGTCAATATAAAATCGGGCGGTTCCACGCGGAATCTGATTTTAAAATGTCCTAAACTTGGAGATATATCCATAGATACGTTTAGCACGTTCGAGATGCCCATCTCATGGTTGAGCTCTGAAACTTGAGAGCGTCATCACGGCTGTTTGTACATCAAAACGCCCAATAGCGATGATCCATTGCAGTGAACCGATCATACTTTGATATTTCTGTTTACCGGTTTCTTCAAGAAAGGCTGAGGAGTCCAATTCAGGATGATCGTTCTCTGCGATGGGTGATCGGAACCTAGTGCTAGGTTTGCATCCGAACATTTGTTCGTAAGATGCTTCCATCTTTTCGATGAACTTTATGGGATTCATGCACAGAACACCATGTTCGTCGCGCTCAAATCCACATCCTAAATGAAAGTTCATAGGTCCGGATCCCTTCAATTTGAAGTTATATGGTGACGATTGCAATATCTTCAAGAAGGAATTGGGATCTGCCATGCAGAGACATAGGTCATCGACATATGTGCATATAAGCTCATATACACGTTCACCATGCTTGTTCGTTCCGGGTTTGAGGAATATTTCCGGTTCTGCACGGGATCTTTCGAAGCCGAGTTCAATGAGACAAGCCGCGAGTAAGTCTCCAAAACACTTGCCTGAAGACCTGAGACCATATAGGGCTTTGTAAATGACCAACAGGTGACCCTCCAACGATCCGAATTTGGGACCTGCCTTGATGCATACTTTCTCGCAGGTGACTGCTTCTAAGTAGGCGTTACCTATGTCGGTGCCCCATGCTTCTAGATCGTTGAGTTCAGCTAGGAATAGGCACATACGTAGACCGCGAAGAGATACGACGCCTGCGTAAGCACTGTGGATAGGGGCCTCAGTGAGATTACCGTTAGCAACGAGGCGAGCCTTGTGTCTTCCGTCGTGTTTGACAGCGTATATCATGTGTACCTTGATTTGTTGGAATCCCGTGGGAATGGAGCTTGTCTTGTATACGCCTTTATCAATGAATGTATTGTATTCATTGAGTTGTGCCATTTCCAGAGTGGTGGCATCTTCCCATTTGGTGTTTCCGTTGGCTTGATCAAATCGGAGGGCTTCTTCGTGGCTACGAGGAACTTTGAATCCATATTGATACTGCGGAGTGGTACGGAAGGAACGTAGTTTGGCTTGGTGCACGAGTCGATCAAGTTTCTTGGTTCGTCGGGCTAGGTTGGTGATTCTTCTGAGACGTTTCCAACCCGGGAGATCAAGCAAGTTGTTGTCTTTCCCATATTTTGCAACGGTGACCTGGTCGTCGGCTGCAATGTTGGCCAGAGGTTCATATGTGCGTTCCATATTCTCCCATTCAATCCAGAGGTTATACTTGGAACCTTTGTATTGAGGATGCTTGTTATCCAGTGGACCTTGGTGTCCTAGGATGCGGCGAAACGACCAGAGTTTGCCGTCTTCTTGTGTTGAATCACGATGTATGTAATTCATGACGTCATTGTATGCAATGATATCATCGAGTTCGTCATCGGAGTGTTTGCACTTGAACTTGATGAAGTCTTTATTGCGTTCAAGACTGTCTTCAACATCGACAATGGTAAGACGCTTCCGGGTGCCATCGAGATTGGTTACAAGGAAGGAACGTCCTTGTAGATCGGCAATCGGGATCGTAGGAATGGTAATAGGTTTACCGTCATCGTCAAACTGTGCGTTACCTTCTTCGTCGGTAACAACTACCTGTGATGGGTCTACGGAAGGAGTAGCTGGGTTTGTGTGTGGGGTTGCGACGTCACTAACATCAAAGTATGCTAATTCCGGTGGGTCAAAATCATCTTCAGTAAGGAGGACACCGTCGGATGTCTTGCTGAAGATGTGTGTCGTAGGAGGACCATCAAGACTCTCCCCATAGTTGTTAGGGAGTGGAGAAGGTGACCAGCTTGGGCTGTCATCGACCTTTGTATAAAGAAAGCTCGGTAACGAGGGGTGGGCGGGTGGGTGAAGAATTTGTTGAGTGCCAGATGCGTGGAGCGTGGTATCTGTTTGTTTGTTGGGTGCAGATGGAACGGTGTCGTCGGCGGTGTCAGAATCAGCAGGTGAACCGTTAGGGGAAACTGAGCTGTTTGGTTTAGTAGACTCGTCAATGAGTTTATTCTGATTGGTATGCTCCCCATGTTTGAAAGCTGGAGCTTCTCCAGTGGCGTATATACGGGGTAAGGAATCCTTTGCATTACGCCATTTGATGAAACCATCATCAGTAAATAGGCCCGCGCGTTTGTTACGTGACTCAGGTGTAAGAGCAGATCGAACACCGGACCGGTCTAGTAACTTGTTGGTAACTGGATCCCAGATGCGAAAGCAGAGTCCATTGCCAACATGTTCGGCGATGCCGACGAAATGACCGAGGCGTTCGGTAGATTTGGTACCGAAAGGAGAGTCATTGGTCTTGAAATACACAGGTTCAAACCAGAAGAAACTGGTGTATGCGCTGATGTCGCCAAGTGTACCCGTGGCAATGAAGATCGGTTGTTTATCGGACAGCGTAGGGTCAGAGACAACATTGAGGAGACCCGCGACGTATGTCATGCACAGTAACCACATGTGTGGCGGTGTGCCGGTACGGTCCATGACGCGATTGACAATGCGTTTGAACGTTTGGTATCGTCGTTCGAATTGATTCTGGTGTTGATGGTACGGTTCACTTTGCCAGAGTCCAATCCATAACATTTTGAGGTAATCCATGACTTTCTTACTTGATTGATAGTTACCGTGGCCGCAAAGGAGGCGGATGGGCCTGCCCCATTTTCGAACAAAGTTCTGAAAGCAGGATAGGAAATCGCCGGTGGTACGCATTTCTTCAACGTGAATAATATGTGATTTGCGGCCAAAGAAGATCTGAGCAATCTTGGATCCACCATCAATTGCTGGGACATCTGAATAGACTGCATCGGACATAACATCGTCATTGAAGGGGCGAACGTTCATGGCCGGTTGAGGGGAATGAAACCGTTTGAAAATGTTACCATCAGGGCTAACCGCTAACGAACCGTATTGGGTTGAGTTTTCAAAAGTAGCTTTGATGCGATCGGTGGAAACCCAACAAAAGAAAGGTTTGAGGGATAAGTAGTCATGTTCGTTGGGGTATCTTTCGCGGGGCGTAGCTGCAATGCGTGTAGTGTCACTAGCTGTACAATCTGTCGGAAACGCAGTGACTGTTCCAGAGACTGCGGTTGGCGCGCAGCATGCGAGACGTTCTTGATGAGCGTAGTCAGTGGAAGTAAGCCAAAAGGAGCGATCGTTGTTTTTATGATCATCAATTGGAAGAAAGGGAGATCGGGTGGAATGGCTGGAATATGAGCTGAGGGATGTGACCATGGAGGACCCGGGAGAAACAGATATATCGAATCCTTCAAGGCAGCGTGGGTTCCCATATTCGTCGTAATCGGCATAAGGGAGTTGCTGTGGTTGGGGAGGATATTTCTGGAGAAATTGTTCATCCTTTGCACTGATCGTGGTATCGAGAACAGATGGGTCCCAATGTTTATCGGACGTCATGATAACATGTGGTAGCGTGTCAAATTCGACAGTCGTATACTTTCGCATCGCAAGGTATGGTAAGCCGTGTCGTATGCTAAGAGGCAGTGCATAGCCATCGGAGGTGGTGATGACCTGTCCTCCGCCTGCTTTGATGGACGTGTCGTCTACAGTGGAAAAATATGCTTCCATCTGGCCGGATGACAATATAGAAGGATGTCGTCCTGTATAGGCACATTCATTGAAAATAAGAATGACGGGGCCTCTGTTCGACATGGAATATGCTCCGCATGTAGCAATGGGAATGTTTTGTACCTGATGATTGTTAATGCCGGTGACGTTAACATATCGTGGTGGAATATCCTTGGAGATGAGACATGCATCATTACCGATGATGCAGCCATTTGCGCCGCGATCGACCATGGCAAAACCAGGGCTAGTAACCGTAGTTTTGTGTATACGGTATGTGTATGACGTTACGGGACCATCATTAGGAAAGGTGAGATCATCCTCGGGAGTATACCACTGGTGAAAATTGGCGGAATACGATGGTGTTCCGACAGGTATTTGGGTGTCACCGTCCTTTTTGTACTGAATGTCAGGGTTGTTTGAAAGGAATCGAGCTGGATGCGCGGGTGACACGGAAGACTTGAGAGGTCGCTGGTCCTTAGACGAGGAGGTCGTGGATTTGTATACACCTAGGGATGCATGGAAAACGCCTCTACGATCATTCTCTACAGCAGGATGTAGGTCTGCTGTGGAATTGGCATGCTCATCCTTGGTCGAAGTACCGTCTTCTTGGAAAGATACCGAGTGTTCATGTTGGTATGCCTTTCGGGTAATGGGTTTGACACTGTTGGGGTCAGGTTGGTTAGTGTTAAGTAAGTCGTGTCGCAATGAGGCAACCACAATTTTCTTGCCTTCCGGAGAAAAACTGAGCCAACTCTTCATGTCCTGACGTGACAAGGCCTTCCATATGTTTGTAGGCAACCTTGTGGTAGGGTCAGGGGTACGTCCAGCCTTGAACACAGCATAATCTTGATAGTCTCCTTCAAATTCGATGGGGAGAGCATAGTCCTCATGGTTTTGGATCGAGTCAGAAGAGAAATCATGAACGTGTGCACGTACAGTCGACCGAGGAGCAGACATCGCAGACTGGGAATCAAGTCGAGTTGCTTCGAGTAAAAGCGTGATTTTAAGATCGTGGATAGCAGCGGCTTCGGCAACTGCATCCGTTACGGTGCTATTCGTCCCACCTGGATCCTTGACTTTGGCAAACTGTTCGCTTAGCTGGAAGCTGGAATAGCATGCCTGACACAATGCTGATTTTACGGTATGGTACTCAAGGGGCTTGTTGGGAGGACGGAGCTTGTTGAGGTGATTCAATTCATCAAACCAATGTGTGATGAATTTCACTTTGGATTCCTTCCAATTGTTGAGGTTCAACTTGAGCAACGCTTGTAGCTGAGTCGAGTTGTCGTATACCTTTGCTTTTGATTGGCTATGAAGGTTTACGAAGTCGAAGTATGCCTTGCGTCCATCACGAGTGGTAGAATGACTGTGTACACATGATGCAGAAAGGTCACTCTTGAAGACTTCCAACATTAGTACCCAGAAGAAGGCACATTGTTTGACGTAGAGATCACGGGTGTAACCCACAAGCGTGGCTGGAGGCCAAGTTTCATCGAGGAATGTCTCTGTATCGATGTCGTATGCCTCGAGTTTAGCTTTGAAACCGACGAGCCAGTGTTTGAATCTCGAGTCATTCGTGAGGGGTGTAAAGGACTTTTCATCTCGTGCTTTTCGGCACCATGATTCGTACTTTACCTGCTGAGGGGACTTTTTGTTACTTCCCGCCGGAGGAGGTGGTGGGTTCAGAGCAGATTCGTTACGTAAGCGTTGGGCACGCTCTCCGCGGAATGCTTGGAATTCCCTGTATGTATATGACTTTACATCCTTCCAGTCCTTCTCATCTTCTTCTAGGTCGACACCTTCTTCTTGTAGGTCGATAGCGAAATCCGCAAGTGCTTCTATGCTCCTTTGGATGGATCGAGGGATATGCGTTGCCAATCCTTGCTCCATATAGGTAAGTTTGCGTGCAAAATCCGGTTCGATAAGTGCGTCGAGGAACGACTTCCACTCGCATAATCCGCCTTCTTTGAGAGCTAGGCACAACTTGCTAGTAATCTCACTTGTTACGTTGAGTAATGATATGAGTATCTTTCTCATATCAGCATCGAAGCTAGGAAAGCGTTCGATAGTGGTGACTTCGGCGTCATTCTTCTCTTCGCCTCCGAGTGCATTGCCGGGCATTAACGGTATGTTCGGCATCTGTGGTGGTTCGGAGCCTTGGAAAGAATTGCGTGGTGACTGATAATGGGAACTGCTTCGTGTGCGATGTGCGACGTGCATATGCCAGCGTAGGGATTATGTTCAATTCCGTTCCTGTTCCTTCTTGTGTGCAAGCCTTCTTAGAGCTTGCGACTGTTAATCTATTATTTTCCTTCTGAATCCGATTCGTTGAGAGTCTGATTCAAGAACTTCTGACGAACAGCAACGCTGTGTTAGTGTGTTAGTAGACGAACGATTGTACTCTACGCGTGACAATTGTGGTTGGATACTTTCGGCAACGGATAATCGGACTACAGGCGAGACTAGGGAAACGCCAGATCTCCTCTTGCTGTGACTTATTCAGATTGCAGCGAGACAGACCTTAGTATGTAGATTACAGGTAGTTGGTAGCAACTAGTGTGAATTTTGGGATATAAATCAGTTGAATGTTAAAAGTATGAGATAAAGTGAAATCTTGCCGAAATGCAAGATATCTCTTTTATTGAGATGAATACGTTGCAACTGCTGTTGCGTAATGCTGAGATTACTCGCTGATTATTTCCGTGCATGTATTAGTCGTTGACCATATATATTTGTATGCATGTATATGTATTGTGTGAGAATCACATGCCAACGGTTTTCTTCTCTTGTTCCGTTAGGAAGACTCCATGAAATGTTTATCATTAAGGTCAGGAATTGCTCCCGTAGCTCGTGTGATATTCTATGAAATCAGAGTTTGCTCACCGAAGAACAATGGCAATATCGTAAGACAGGGATTGCTCACCGTTTATGCGCGGTGGGAATCGATGCGCCTTGGGAACCGATATGCCGTGGGAATCGATTATTTAGATGAATACGGGACTCATTGATTCATGCGCATAGGAAATCTACCCTTTGGTAGCTTTGGTACTTCTGGTCACGAAAGGAATTTAATACAAGCAAGTGCTTCTTGGTCTCAGCAGGAATGGTTGATTTGACAATGTGATTGTCTGTGGATCCAGAATCAAAGAGGATCAGATAGTATTTTCCTGGTGTGTTGTTGATGGAGTTGCAGACGCTGACTATGGTTGGAGTAAGGTCAACATCCTTGTCGTTGCTAGGAGCAACATTGCTATCATTGTTGCGGGAATCCAATGTTTCTGGAAATCTTTGAAGGTCTGAATTATATTTTTTGGCATCAACATCCATATCTACATGGAAGAGATCTGGCCAAGGTTCTGTCGGAGGTGTTTCTTCTGGTTCATTGATGAAGACACACATGTGTTGCTTGGGCTCATGTGAGTTGTTGCCATGGGAAGATGAATTGCTTGATCAATTGGTATTATTGCTGTTGAAGTTATTGTTGAAGTTGCAATCATTCACATGTGCGTTGTTGTTGTTGTTGTTGTTGTTGTTCTGCTTAGGTCGATTTGGATTCTTGGCATTGAGGTAGCACTGTCCCCAAGCGTGGTTTGCTCCTAGATGAATAGGGCATGGTGAGGTGTCTAATACGCTGGTGAAGGGATTGTTGTTATTGCCTTGGCTGTTGTTGGAGCCTTGTTGTTGATTTTGGCTATCATTGCGGTTGTTTCCGTTGTTGTTGCGCCGGTTACTGTTGTTCCGATTGTTGTTGATATTGTTGTTGTTGTTATTCCTGTTTTAGGAGGAATTATCTTGTTGATTACATTTCTTACTTTTCTTGTTTCCTTTATTTTGATTCTCTCCATGCTTGTCACAATTTGTGTAAGGGTGTCTTCATAGGGAGAGTGGTGTTCTTCATAGGCGTCCTTCCATTCGATCGGCATGGATTCAAATATCAAACGCTTGAAGTCTTCATCATTGTAGCTGCATTCTCAGGTGGGTGTCCTGGGAGCAGTCAAAAGGATCACATGGTTGCAGAAGGTGCCATAACCATGGATACAAACTGGTGTACAGTCATATTGGTGGTCTTTTTGATGTTATTGAGGAATCATTTGTGGCATCTGTATGCACCTGTGTTGCTATTGAATTTGTAAGTGATGAAGGCATCAATGGTAGTTGGGAAGTTCTCCACAGTTCGGTTTGGTATGTTGGATGATACATACTCATTCCACCAATCCTATCGGCATAGTTTCTTAGGAGATCATAGAACCTGTCATATTGCTTTGGTCCTGTTGTTAAGGAAAAAGTTTTCTTTGCATGTGAGAATTCATTAATGGTAAAAAGGACTTGGAAAAGGGATGCTCCTGCAGTAATAAGAGGTACTTTAACCTTGACAGTCTCTGTGCCACCATTGGTAGTGGTACTGGTGTGTTTAAATTCTATCTTATTGGTATATTCTTGGTCAAAGTCAAACTTGAACAGGATAACAGAGTAGCTTGTCATTACTGGACAATCAGTAGTAGGAGCAGTTTGTTGCTTGTTAGTAGTAGTTGTTACTCGAGTGTAGGATAGTGGTACACTGGTAGGCCAAAACAATTATTCAACTGTTTAAACAGTGCTCTATGCCTCTTAGTAGAAGGTAGCATAGTAATACAATGTGTACCGGTATGTATGTATGTGGTGTTAATTGAATTAAAACTAAGATTGTGAGCAAGCACTATAAACCACTCTGAGATGAGGAGCTTGTCTTTATTTGCTAAGCGTTGGATTGGCATTGAACTGAATCCAACATTCTTTCTTAGAGGAATTAGGATATGTATTTCATCCAGACTTCAATATTGAAGGTTTGGCTGGTGTGGCATTTGTTGCTGACATCAGATTTCAGATTTTTATGAATCGTGGGAATTCAGTCGTAGGGGGCTGAATACCAGAGTGGTTTGTCACGGGAATCGATCGAGTCACGGACTGTCAAAAACAACGAGGGTTGGCACACCAGACCATTCATTACAAATTTTGTGTGTATCATCTCACAGAAGAAAACAAACCCCATCTCTTTGATCTCTTCCTTCGAATAATCGACGATCGGTACCGTACAGTTGTTGTGTTCGGCGGAACGATCTTTGTGGCAGCAGCAATTAATGCACCGTACGTACGGATTGACATCCATATCCTCCGGCACGGTCAAGGCGCAGTCCAGTCGATAAAGTTACACTTTGATAAAGGGAGACGATGGGTTCCGCAAAAAAGAACAATGGGAAGAAACGAAATCGAGATTCGGGGAGAGAGCAACACCAGAATTCATCCTCCTCCTCCTCCGCGTCCGCAACAACCGCCGCAATCTCGAATGCTTCCTCGAACTCGAACTCGAACTCGAACGCGTTGTTCTTGACCTCGGGCAATCCCGGATTCGAACAGCACGTCACCGATCACTACCAGGGATTCGCCCACCGCTCGGTCGACCAGCTTCAGCCCCGCGACTTCCACCAGCAGTCCCGGGCGGCCCTGGAACGCCTTCGCGATGCCAACTACTACCAGTACGACATTGTCAAGGCCGGCGGAAAGCACTCGTCCCGGACCTTCGTCAAGCGAACCCTCGTCGGAAATCCGGGAATCACCTACAAGTACCTGGGACTCCGATTGTTCGCCCACTCCTGGTCCGGACCGGGCGTGTCACCCCTGCTGCGATCGATCGGGGAAATGAATCAGAACATGATCGCCATGACGAAGCGATTCCCGAACCACCAAAACTGCGAGTACAATCTCACGCTGATCAACTACATGGAGCCGACCATCCACACGCGCGTCGGATTCAAGGACGAGGCCAACTACGGCATGGGCAAGGTCTCGGTGAGCTGGCACGCCGACTCGTCCCTGGAGAACGGGTCCTCCATCGGGGTCTACCACTGCCTGCCGACGCAAAAGTCCTCCAAGTGGGACTGGAGGATCGCACTCCGGCTCTCCCCCGAGTCGTCGTCGTCGTCCACCAATTCGGCTCCCAAGCCGATCGTGGTCGACACCAAGGACGGGGACGCCTATTTCTTGCTAGGGAATTTCAACGAGACCCACCAGCACTGCGTCCTGGCCGGGAGCCAGAGCAATCGCATCAGCAGTACCCACCGGGTGGCGGTCACCGCGGAAGATACCTACGACTACATTCTGAAACGCGTCAAGATTGCCCGCAAGCGATTTCGACTCTTGCTGGAAGCAATCGAAGAATCGTCATCGCCGCAGTCGAAATCGAAAACGAACGGCGTCACCGACGTCGCTATCGACGCCAAGGTGGTTCGGTACTGCCAGAGGGTCCTGACGGAGGTGGAAACGGAATGGATCGCCCAGTACTGGCTGCAGGGGGCTCAGCACGACACGATGCACACCTGGTGGCAGAGGCCGATGAAAACACTGGAAGCCTACTGGCGGGCTTTGGAGGTGGCCACGGCCCGACTCGTCCACCACGTGTGCTCCTCCGGCTCCAGCGCCGATGACACAACCATCAACACGGGACGACGCAGGATTCCTCCAGACGTGGCCCGGGTCCTGATCCAGGAATTCAAAAACCGGCAGTCCCTTCGGGAGCAATGGGACGAGCGGCGAGCGGAAAAGATCTACCAGCGGCGGATCGCCGAAGACTATCGTCCGGTGGAACGGCCACGCTTTGACGACGAGACGGATGGCGATGACAACGACGATCCGCGGCTACCGAAAGACCTGGCCCCCGCCATCCGGGACCTGAGACAAGTGCTCGCGGGTGGTGGTAAGATCAAGAAGGCGGCCACCGGCGAAATCGATCCGCCTTCGGAATCGACCCCCGCGGCGAACGATGTCGCCGGCAGCAGCAGCAGCACCGGCACCGAACGGAATGACCGATCCGCTGAGGGTGCCACCGCGAACGAGGCAAACAGCACGGTCGATGATCCGGATTTGAACCCGGATCATCGGGGAGGCGAACAGGATTCGAACGCGAAGAAAAAGAAACGGAGAAAGAAGAACAAGAAGAAAAAACCAGGTGCTGCTCCGCTCACTCCGTCCTAGTGCTCGTTTCTTGACAAATAGTATTTTGAACCCTCTACTCGAGGACTATTGGGACTACTAAATAACAGCGTTAGTAGCTAGCTTCTGCAATGCTGTAGCGATTCATCGGATAAAATGTTGTAGTGTAGTGATGCTCGCCCAAGAAAACATCTGGCTGTTGGAGAGGCAATTCCTCGTGGCGGATTGCTTCAATTCTTCCGACGAAAGCACCCAACTCTTCGGCGAGTGAGCATTGTGGCGCTCGAATATATTCGTGTTTGAGTCTTTGTCGGAAATCCTTCTTCGATGTGTGTGTCGGCCTATCGCTTTCCATGGGTTTGGACCAACTTGTTCGAAATATTTTTTTGTCGTGCGTACCCGATACAAGTCAGTTTGTCCGTAGTAGTACGTACACAGCGGCCAATCCTGATGGGTGCCAACTTTGTGCCGTGCTTCTGCATTTCATTCTGCTGCAACAATGCAGATACATATCTTGTTAAGCATGCTTTAGGCGGCACTTCGGTCGCAACCCGCGCGGTGTTTGAGTATACCGCAATCATTATTTGAGGTTTTCGTGTAGATAGATCCCGTCGCTAAATTCCTAAGTAAATTCAATAGCGACCGACTTCACAAATAAGCACAAATTTGAAACTAACCTTTTGGTCGTCAGTTCTTTTCTTCCGTTCTCGGGCCCAGTTGGTTTTCGTACTTGGCAAGAGCTGTAGTGCTCCGAAGTTTATTTTTCATTTCTTCCTCATATTGCTTTCGAAATCCTAGCCTTCCGGTGTCGTTCCAACATCATCATAAACTACATTATGATGAAGCAATGGGCTTCATCTAGTAGACCTGTGTGCTCAGAGAGAAAGGAATCAGAGCCTTCATCGAATAATATGTTAGCCAGTTTCATCGAGGGATACGATGAAGCCCATGCTATAGGTGAGTTGCGACTTATTGGAAGCGCCACTACTAGTTTTTGTTTCACAATCTCACGTGGCATAATGATTTCTGCTCTTCCAAGATAAAACATTAGAAGCCGAATTCTCTTCTATTTTGAAACAATGCAACATCGTTGAAGGTCCCGTCGAAGCACTATTGGGAAGCCAAACCAAATCGTCAGATCCCGAAGATGAAAGTTGTCATAGTTCGATTATCGATTCGACCCACCAGCGCAGCAGTTGCGTCGATCTCGATGACTTGCAAACTACCGAAACGGGTGTTGCAAATCCTTTTCCGACCTTGCGTTCAATTGCAAATGGTACATACTATTCTTCGAGCATATTTCCAAGATGGATAGGTCGAAGACGAAACAAGTCCCTGTTTTTCTCTCGAATCATCGAAGACATCAAGAATCCCTTGCTGAATCCTAACGCCATTCATGACCGCGAAGCAATAGATATGTTAGATATCGAATGTAGAGACGACGTGCTAGACAACACGCGTCAAACATCAGGAAGAGATCAGAGTCGCCTGGATACAATCGGAGACTATGAATCAACATCTATTATGTCTTCTCTTCGCAATGTATCCTTTGCCACGCCTGTGCTTCGTGTCATCGGTCCATCCTTCGCAAGGGATCGGAGAAAAGGAAGATTCCAAAAGTCAGATACTGCCATCGGTTCCAAGAAGGAATTTTCTCCGACAAGCGGTCGTCCTCCAAGAAGTCCTGTCTCACCAAGAAACCCACGGCCGTGATTCAATGCACAATATAACATGAATCAGGCTGGCGCCCATTTTGACTCGGACCAAGCTATGTGCAGGATTCAGGTTATGACGTGCAACAAATTGGTTGAGGTAAACATACACAAGCCATAAACCTGTATGGCGAAAAAAAAATCCACGTTGCGCCTAGCGTTCGCAATTCGATTTACCAACAAATGGCAGCTATGGATGAATATGATATTTTCAAGCTTCTTTCAACTTGCTGCTGTAATGAAAGTACGGACAGCGACAATAAAATCAAACATCCATCCTCCGAGTAACTCCTCGTTCAAGGAATGTGGCCAATTCTGCAAAATAGCAGGCAGAAGGCAATATGACTGTGAAGTTATTGAAAAAATTTGGACCCCATCATCATTGTTCCATAAGATAGCTCTAGAGATAATAATTATTCGGCATTTGCATGCCGCAATGGGAACGCGTCAGTATCCCACAAGACCTAGATGCAGAAATTCAAACATTCCCTATTATTATTTTTTTGTTCCTCAACTTATCAGCATTCCGCAAGAGTCTTGTTGAAGACATTAGTATGATAGTTCGGCGATTGCAATGCTATTAGGAACTTTCAGAGTTCCACAACACATCTACATCATGTTAGTTTCGTATCTTAAAGAATTTTGTTCCAAAAGATAATTATGTCACTACTCTATCGTACGACTACCGGTATTACAGTGTCATCATGGAAAAGTAATTACGTACATAACAGTAATTACGTACTTGTACCGGACGGAGGTCGTATCGGATCAGCACACGAATGCCTTCGCCAAGGATTCCACAAAAATTTGGGCAGTTATTGTTAGCGCAGTATTTATTGTTGTCGTTCTATTAAGGGAATACCTACGTACACTATCACTATTATTATTATGCTTATCACGTGACTAATTCGCGACCATTGAGGAGATTTGAAGTAGTCCTTCCATCATCCGTCTTTCTTCGTTACATCACGCAATAAATACTAATACTTCGTCGAAGTTAAAAAAATAATTATGTCCTTTCAATGCTAGACGTACGAGTACTCGTACCGTAAGGTGTCAATTTTGAGGGAATTTGCGGACAGAGGATAGACACCATTCTATCATTCAAGCAGTGTTAATCTAAATGAAGTGCCTTACATACTATTGTTGTCAGTACTGTTGTTATTTATTTTGTATTTCGTGCACGATTGGATAACCCGCTCTAACGGCTGTTTTTGTTTATTTCGTAAATGACCTAATTCAAATAATTCAAACCCCACGTTACTCGGTGTGTCTAAATGACGAACGGAATCGAGAATCTTGGGATTCGCGGAGTTGTGTTGCAATCGTGACATCCGACAGAAAATAACTCAAAGTAACGACGATCAGCATCTTACTTTCTTTTTATCGAACACAGCACGACCTATCTATCCCAACGTTGGCATACCGGTACACTGTCATCGTTGATCAAAGGCTTCCCGTACTTCTGCTACCGGTACATCACAATTTCTGTGAAGCCTTGCGGATCTCCTGGGTACGGAAATTCTTGCTTTTGTGTCGCAAAAGGTGTTCATCAGGTGCTAATTGGTCAGACAAAGAGTAGTATCACGTTTTCATTCATTACTTCAACAGTAAATCAATCATAAGAAAGGATTCTGAGCATTCACCGTTCATAACTGAATGGTATCGTTCCTGGGCGAGTCATTATTTATATCTGGTGATGACGATGAAGTGACCAGCAATTCTAGTTTCCCCCCAGGTAAGTTGCGAAGAAAATCCTCCACGCTGTGGTCATCGAACAGTTGTCTGTTGTGGTTCTCTTCGTAATCGTGAAGAAACCTCACTTCTGATCTTGTTTTTACTACCTCCATCTTTTCAGCCGAGAATGCCGTGATCCGTAGCGTACCAAACTCGGTCGGCGTTCCTTCTTCATCCCTATTTGGTGAAGCCCAGAACAAAACCAAAATCCAACCTAGCAATAATCACCGCAGCCAAACCTGTAACTACCCGCATAGTTTGCAAACTACGTGGTTATCCATCATGTTTAATCACAGTCACGACAGTGATAACATTGCAACCTCGTCCGAATCGCAGTCAATCAAAGAGCAAAACTTTACCCCGAACACACATTATCTTTCAAGTTCTACTGAGAAACAAGATTTCGAGAACAACTTCAGAAGCAGAAGCACCATCGCTACTCTTACCAAAAGCATTTCTATTACAGAGAAGAACAAAAAGAACATCGTGATGTGTTACTCCTCGATCATCAATGACAATCCTTGGTGGAAGGAAGAAGAACCTTGTTCAGATCGCAACTTTGTTCCATTCCATTTGAGACACAACGTGACTTCCGTCGTTGCTTCAGAACGACGAGACGAGCGTGAAGATACTAAAACTTCTGCGTCAACGAGCCTAACCCAAAAAGCTGCTACTGGAAGTCGCAGAGAAGGACAATATATTCCAGTCGACTACAATGGCGAGTGTCCCCATTGTGATAGCGACTATGTCGACGAGGATGATAAAAAAGATGATGACGATGACGATGACGATGACGATGATGATGATGATAGTTCTAGCATCATTTCGTCTTCTTCGAGTGCTGTCTTTGAACTCTTCGAAGACATGTCGGTCTTGACCGAAGACTCTACTGCCCTGACCGAAGATTGGTCTGAGGATGAAGAGGATCAAGGCGGTTTTCAATATTTCATTCTAGAAGGTTTGGACGACGTATCGCTTTTGACGGAAGCCTCAGGGAACGGCGTAGAAAAAGATTTCCACGTCATGATTTTCTCTCTAGTAGAGAATGAAAATGTACAAGATTACCTTCACGACCAGGAAAAGGAGGGGCTCAATGGCTGCATCATGATCGATGGAGATAATAACGCCAAAGTCTCCAATGCATTGAAGAACCTAGTCCTCTTAGAGCACGAACGCGAAGAAGAGGCGATCGATGGCTGCATCATGTTCGATGGAGAGAACAGCGCTAAAGTCTCGAAGGCATTGAAGGATCTGGCCCTTCTTGATTTCCTTGTTGGATTCTGCTCCGAGAATTGATTTTCCTCCAAGGATGCCCTGTAATTGGCGTGATGGACAATAACCATCGTGAACGATTGAGAAAGGGTTGCAATAGTTTCGGATTTGGCGGAAGGATCAAACTTGGGTGAATGTGCTTTGGGGGGGGGGGGGAGGGGCGAGCCTATTTGCACGGTCACCAAAAAAGTACCTAACAGATACCAAAAAACAAAACTTAACAATGGAAGCAACGAAACCAGTAAGTCGATATTTGCTGGTTTTGGATGCACTCTAGTCAACAATATTTAGCGTCGGGGAAGCGCATTGCATACGGCGGTATGAGTAACATTCTACAACAGAGGTTCAGAAAAAGAAAATAAAGAAGACATTCAACAGCTTCGGGCAATTGATCGATGCATGCACGGGTGAACGAACAACCGAAAAATATTGTCCTCATATTGTTCTTTCTACTGAAGATGCAGGGATTCATTCTTGAAAGCATATTTTATTGCACGTTGTCACTCGTGAAAGTACTCGTACCGGTACAAATATATAAATACATAAAATCATTTTTTTCGGAAAATGCGAGACGTCACAGCCCACGATATGTGTCCTATTCTGAATTGGTCAGAATAGATCTCATCTCATCTCATCTCATCTCTACACGAACGAATGAAATGACTCCATAAACTTAAAGAATTTTATTGTATTACACATTCTACCATGGAAAATTGTTCATCAGAATCAGCCATCCACAACAATTTTCGTTTCCACTGATAAACTCCGCCGAAACAAAGTGGGAACTGCGCTCTCAAACAGCAACTTCGTTACAAGAAAAAGAAAACGTCGTCACAGAAGGAAGCAATCCTATTCTGAAAAGAAACGCAGCACCCTCGGATGGTTGTATCCCTCGACACCCAGGAAAGTAGTTTCGATTCTATTCTATTCTCCCCCGGACACAAAAATGGTCCAGGCACACACACCCGTATGCTTTGCAATAAGATACAAATTCCTAGGTACTTTAATACTTGGGAAATCCACCGACGGCAGCAGACATGCTCGAGCTCCCACCAGAACTCCAGTCAAACCCTTGTTTGTACCCGGGAATGGAGTTACCCATAGAATCATTGGTACGGCCGTATACCGAGGGAAGAGCCATGAGAGTGTCACTGCATTTGTTTTCCATCAATGGACTGACAGCAGCCGAAGCCCCGTTCGGACAGAAAATCTTGGAACCCTCAGAGTTTTGTGGAACAATTTCCGCAAGTTGCTTGCGGAGATCCCTGGCAGTGGAGACTTTGATTTCTCCTTTCTTTGCTCGCTCGTCCCAATCCTTCTCGCGGCGCGCATAGTCCGAATATTTTGCCGACGCCGATTCTGGGTTGGAGACCAGAGTAGTTCCGGCTACAAGGGCGGATGCAATCCCGAAGAAAGCCTCTCTGCGACCAACGGCATTCAACGACGTGCTCTGTTGCCGGGATGTCGGTTGACCGACGAATGCCGAAGACTCGTAAGTCAACAAGCAAATCAAGAGGAAGGCGAGACACGTTTGCATCATTATACTAATATATATGTACAGTGGGAAAGTTTGATGCAATACAGTCTTTGGTAGTTTTCGAATACAGAGACTCCTGATAATGCGAACAACATCCAGCCGAAGGAACCCAGCACCTGTTGATGAACAAATAGAACGTTCTCGCTGCGGAGAAAGAATGAACGTGAATTCTTGTGGCTACCGAGTTGTAATCGTATTGCGTGTTCGAAACGCTTGTTCAGTTTTGGAACCACGTACTTATTTTTGCAATGAAACGCGGGAATGCGAAATGCTTCATCATTGCTTCGCGAATTTTTCGGTTCACATTTAGGGGGTCAATACATAAAGGGGGGAGCCCCGATTGCTGTTGAGGTTTTGATTGGTTCCACGACGCCTCACTTGAAGAAAGCTTTTTAAGTCTATTAAGTATGGAATACGACTCGTTATTTACGGCGGATTTCGTTACATTTCAATCATCGACGCTGTTGATCCAAATCGATACCAAGCGCCGCGGCGGTGTTTAGCATGTACGGTAAGAGGTGTTTTCTCATTCTTTTTTAGTTTTGTTCACTTAACAGTTTAAACAGGCAACAACTTTAAGACTTCTCATCTGTACCGCTAGTCGTCTACGTACCGGTAGAATCAGCAGAACCCGTAAGAGAACAATCTGACGACGCAAGAATTCCGCGAACGCATCGACTAAGACTTGTAGGATACCGGGTAAGAGTTTTTACCCTTCCGCGGTGAAACAATCATGACAAGATCATTATTGCTTTCGTGTCTCTTCACCTCTTACGATAGCTCGATTCGATCGGGTCAGACAATACTACGCTTTGCTGCCAACAAAGTTACAACACAAGTTGTTGGCACTCAGATTTCCGACGCCAAGACAGCAAACTCGTGACGCACTTTGCACCAATTTCTATTTTTTGGAAACAAACTGAGATATAAAATTGTTTCCGATTTTCAGATGGAGAGTTCTACGTTCACAGGTGTGTTCATCATCACGGTCACTCGCCCGTTCAGGCGACTTGCAAGGTTTCGTAAGAAGAGAGTTGGTGCGTATTCAAAATGAAAGTCCGGATGGGTTTTGGCGGGGAATCAAAACACGGAAGAAGAGAAGTATCAGATGCTCTTCGATAGAACCAAGCCTTGCACAGCCAAACCGATCATGGCGATGTCGCCCTTTTTTGAGTTCCGTCGGCAAGGAAACGCTGTGTGTTACTCGGAAAACAAGATATGATTGTAGACTATAGTTGTCGCTACGAGTTTCTGTGATGGGAATAGAAACACACCTTGATTCTAAGTAGCTTCAAGATTAATTGGATCTTTTAGTACAATTCTAATATTTCAATAAAACCTTTATCTTTGATGTAAATAGCGTGATCGATGTAATCATAGTAACATCTCGTGGCAGTGTGGCGTGCGCGATGATGGTGCTGAGACAATCATGTCAGGCGAGCAAATCCCGCATTGTATGACCAGGACAACGATGAACTATCCTTTTAGGTTTTCAAAATACACATGAAATGCGACAAACATTCCAAGTTTCTAATTACCACAGGAACAAATCTGCCCATAAACATTTAACATGGTGCAAACGCTTCTTGTGTGGAGTTACAGCGCAGCATTGCAAATAGCAGAAGAACTTTTGAAGTTACATGCGGCAGATGTGTTGCGATGATGCAGCTGTTGATCCGGAGAGTCCGCCATTACTGCGTCATAAAACTCGTTGCCTTCTTCTTGTGTGGCGGATGGGTCTCTAGATTTGGTTGAGTGGAATGAAGGAGTTGATGACGGAGGCGAGAGTACAGCGGCGGAGTGTGGTGGCATACGGGGATTTATGGCCGCTCTTCTCTGCGATTTTTGGGTTCTAATTCCAGCTTCAATCTTTAGAGACGAAGATCCCTCAAAATGGTCTTCTGATTCTTTTCGTGGCATCAAGAGACTGTCGACAACAAATGGTTGCTGCGGGATGGAAACAGGTGATAGAAAATAATTTTCTGGAGTTGACTCAAATATTTGTATCGGACTTTGTACAGGACTCGGTAGAGGATCATGAATGTTTTGCTCGTACTCTACACAATCAGAAAACTCTTCGTACACGGTGGTGCTACAATTGTCGTTGCTGACAATCTTGTCGATGTGGAGATCGTCGTTCGACTCCATTGCATGGAATATGATTTCCGTTCCTTTTCCCGGATGATGGTGGACTTCCGTCTTTTCTTCCGATTTTGAATTCGTTTTCCCTGTACCTATAATTTTGAATGGCAAATTTACTATCTCTTCGGTGGTGAACTCAATCGATACTTCATCGTCGCAATGGAAACAAATTTCGACCTCGAAGGATGGATCGACCATTGGAAATCGCTCTTCATCAAAGTGAAAGCCTAATTTGAAGCTACCAGATGAAGTTTCCGAACTAACTGAGTCTCCCGCTAAGGATGGATCGGTGTCAAAAGTCAGGTTTAAACCTGCGATCAAGTCAGTCGACTCCTCCGAGCATTCTTCGGCTGCAAACTTTCCGAGAAGGGAGTCAGCGTAGTTTTCGATCTCATGAAACTTCTTCAGTCTTGCCCGGGGTGCTCCTATTGTAGAGTCCAGCTCCTCTGGTACAAGAAGGTCCCACGTAGGATCAAAGGTAATAACCAAACCAATGAATTTATCGCATTTGCCCTGTCCAGAACTTTCTGCTCCCGTAGGATCAGGGTCTTCATTGAACAGTTCAATTGTTTCAACTAATGGTTTCTCCTTCGTTGCTCTCGATGTCGTTCCTTGTAGTAATGCGGCTTTCGCTTCGTGGAGTAATGCAATTTTTCTGTTCTGAATATGGGAAGTGATATTCTCTTTTTGTTCCAAGCATTGTTCGATAAAGTTAGATTTCTCTTTGAGTCCTTTCTTTTTCCTTTCATCAGGATGACCAAAAGGAAACAGGGAACGGATTACCTCTGCTCTATGAAATGGTTTTTTGCTCATTTCTTTGCATTCAGCGTCCTCTTCCACAATACAACTATCTTCCTTCACAACCTGATCAGTTTCAACTTCTGTTTGCGGATCGTTTGGATACCCCAACGGAAACAGCTGGCTGAGGATCTCTGATTTCTCAAGCGGGACCTCTCTCGATACGTCTTCAAAAACTACTCCTGTGCCTTTGTCTGCTCTATTGGGATTCAATCTATCGTCTTTGCACTGGGAGTGGGATGTTTCGAATGTTATTTCTTCGACGTTTTCGGTCGCGATATCATGCGAAATTTCGTCGTCGATATTCCCGAAGACATCGTCTTCATAGTCGTCTTCGAAAAAAAGGCTTTCTCGCTCCCTTCTGTCAACCGTACGAGTTCTGCTGTTACTTATGGCATCTTGGTTTGTTTCAATGGATCGAAGGATATTACCAAACGATGACAGCGCTCCTGCAAGCATCATTTCCCGAGGACTGTCATCGTTTCTGCTGCGGCTAAATTTCGAAGAAGACTCATCAGTAACCGTTTTCCCGCATGCATTTGTGGTAGAAGGAGGTATTCCATTGTTATTCGTGGACTTCGATTTCTTTGTTATTCTAGGGAAAATACCGGGTTTGCCATCTTTATCTTTTGGCAGAACGCGGCGCATCCACTTCTTAACATTGTTAGTTTTCGCTTGTGTTGGTGCAGATTCGGCGCCTTTCTTGAGATAGGATTGCTCGTGTGAAAGATGGTGGAGCTGGGCATCGCCAACGTGCTCTGCAGGATTGCCTTTTGACTTTCGTATTGTTGAAAATCTCGCAACTGCATGTTTCGCTCTATCGGAGTTGGACAAGAAGTTTGCTATCGTAGAAACACGTCCATGCGGCCTGTTATTTGAGCACTTGGTTTCATTGCGATCTTTCTCCGAAGCACATCCTCGAAACGAACGAAGTCGGATCATGCTGTCACTTTGTTGGCTGATCAATAGAACCGGTCTCTGCTATTGGAACCATTTTACCTCCTTGTGCAAGCCACGAGAGATACCAGCAATCGGTAAGATTACGACTTGGTTTGAGGTCTTACCAAGCTAACAGGTTCCGTACGTCATCTCACGGAAAGACAGAAAGAAAGCACCGTTCAAAGAACAGGCATCACGAAATCTTTTTGGCTTTCTGTTACAACGAACGGTTTTTTCACTTCTAATCATTTTTTAAGCGAAATATCATAACATCGCGGCGACCGAATAAAGTACTTAGTGTAAAAAATAGAACAAGCCGGAAAAATAGTTTTTTAAATATTGGTTTGTAACTGCCATATTTCAAACCAATCGGAATGAAATGAGGTTAACGCTCGTTCGCCTTACACGTCATGTTGTTCTTGTGTGGACACATCAACAGGAACTCGCGCCAACATGTCAGGAAAGTGCGGTGGCACATGGACAGACTGGCGCGCCATTTGACTAAGAAGAGAAAACAATAAAATACGATCACTACGAATAAGAAATCTCCTTTTTGCTCGTAAAAGGAATACTTCGTACTACCGGTAGATTCTTATCATTGAGTTAACATTACTTTCCAACTTTTAAGCTGCTATCGGTACGTACTCTACAATACTACTACGATAGTATTGTTTATTCTTATTGTATTGATTGTTTCAATCAAACAATAATAGCAGTTGAAGTATTTGAATAGTACGTACCAAATAGTATTGATTGAGAATTTCAGTGTGAAGTAAAATCTTATCGCATCTTGTTGTTCTCGTTATTTGGTACTTTTGTTAGCTGCCTGGCCTGGCCTGCCTGACATTGTAGAGCCTCCCGGCAAAGACGACACTTTTGCTGGTAGTTCATGCCATCAGGATGCCATAAAACAAAAGATTGCAAGAAACGAACGGACGCGTACCCGAAAGACAAAATTGCATCAGCACTGTTTCGCGTACCCGTGTGATTTGCCGTAGATACAGTGGCAACAATGGAGAGACAGATTCATAGCAGAGTAGTCAAGAGGCATTGCTTGCAACTAAAATCTAAATCAGTAATGTTACGATTCTCCGCTCCAGCCCGGGGCAACCACATTGAGAATCCCGACAATCATGGCATACAAAATCGAGGCAAAAGTAATGATCAGAAAGATCAGTCCGCCAAGCACAGACGAACCATAGTTCGATTCACGCAACTCGAATAATTCCTCTTTCGTTCGTGGAAGCAATCCCACCAACAGAATGCCACTCAATTGCACAATTGTCGTGAGGAGGGTTAGGTTAACCATTCCCGACAACTCGCCTACGGCCAATGCTTCCTTGGAAACGTCCCAAATCCCGAGCAAATGGGTCGACACTGCCGTGCTGACCTGCCCAGCAGAATTGTGGATAGTTGTGAACATAGCATACGAGGCTCCCTCCGAACCTTCTGGGCAGAGTTGAACCATCTGTGAAAAGAACAATGAACGATGGGGTTGACGTAAAAATAAAAAGCAATGGCATTGGAAAATGGTCAGTGCGGGATTGGTAAACCAACGTTTTGGTGCCTAGCTATAATTCGCCTCGTAAAAAGAAAACTTCTGATAGTTTATCGGGACATTCAGAACACACGTACCATGATCGTGGACGGAAGAAATTGAACGCCTGCAAGGAATTCACTGAAAGCATCGTCCCCCAAGGCAAAGACGAATGGGGGTAGACCAAAAGTTATTCCGAGAATCAGTAGAATTTGCAGGGCACTGAAAACACTGTTTAAAAGTGTGCAGATGACGTAGACTAGTCGCCAGGACCAGTCCATCATAAAGTACTTGTAGGTAATGATACCGAGATACAGCAACACGCTCGATGCAATGTAGATGAGGTTTATTTCGGTGCTGGTAAACTCGAGAGATGTCCTGAGGTATTGATTCCAAGCAGCATTGCCAACCTGCAAGGCATTGTAAATGTATACGAAAGCCATGGGTTGCCACACAGATCGGGAACAAACCGTCGTCCAAATTTCGTTGCATTGTTCTTTCGTCGAACGAACAGGGGCGTTTCGTACTTCGCCTAGATAATAGATCAATGGTAGAATGGAAAGCGGAAGGACTGACAAGAGGAAAATAACCGACCCGGGACCCCTCCATTTGTACAATGCAGTGGAGAGCGGACCGGCACACATATAACCAAAGAATCGGTAGCTATAACAGGATGACTGTGTGGCACCTCTTGCGAACGCAGGCTCTAACCTAGCTTTTTCCGCAACGACACTATCCGCCATGACATCAGCGATCCAAAAGCCTGCATTGAGCATAGATCAAACACAACAGGTTGTGATGTTGCACCGCAAATCAAAGTGAGAAAAGTGTTCGGCGTGTCGAACTTTCACACGAATCAAGTTGGAACATCAATAAAATTGTCACGGAACAGAGTACGCTATTGCTTGTACAATACTCACCAAGTCCGAACAAAAAAGTCATCAAGCACAAATATGGAATGGATGGAGCGCCAAGCGGAGCCACCGAATTGATTCCGGTGGTACCATCGTCCTTCACGTACTCCTCTTCCGATAAGGTTAAGTCGCTGGTAAGCAGAAGTGACCCAAAGGCAGCCGCCGACACAGCCCACCCGAGCAGCATGTAAGACTTTCGACGGTACCCAAAAATCGGGAAATTATCCGATATAAAGCCAAATATAAGCTTGAGAGAGGCCGGGAGGGATTTTAGGGTTGATATCGTTGTTTGCTGCGCTTCCGTTGCACCCAAATCGAGTGGATAAACATTGATCAAGGGTCCCGATAATCCCTGTAATATCCCCACTAGCAAATAACATGCTGGAATGGCAATGTTCTCTCTCCGAAACAGCTGCAATTCGGGGGGTAGATGTGGAGGGTACAACCAATCGTACAGATTCCAGGGTGCGATGACAACGACCCCATCACTGTTTTTGTTGTTTCCGTGGTTACCGTTTCCGGATTCGATTCCATCTGTCGATTTCTCCGTCACAACGCACGGTTCGTCTTGATATGAATCGGTAAATTCGGTCTTTCTGGTCGTCAGAGGTTGAAGTTCGATCGAATTGGGGCTGGAAGGTGCAGAAGAGACACAATTATCCGTGGTGACCCCGCGATGGTGGACATTGCCGTTGCTCTCGCCGCGGTTGTTGCTGATCCCATACTCTTCGGTCATGATTGATACCACTGTCTGTTTACACGTACAACTGCCCGTTTCGTCTGATCGATCCCCAACGATATATTGATGTTGAGTCTACAATAACGGAAGAGAAGCTATTCGTAGTTGTATCGTATTGGTTGGAGCTATCATCGATTGCTCTACCGTACGGTACCTTATCAAGATGGTTTCGATCGAAACAGAACAAGATAATTGCTTCGGCGTCGAACGAGTTGAAATTGTCGTGTCGGAATGGGGAATTTCAAATTGCGAAAGACTGCTCACATGTCTCTTGATCGGTGCAACTGTCATTGTCCGTCCACTATGACGTTCGTACGATAGGCCATAGGCTATGGGTATGTAGGGATACATACTATGAAGATACCCTTCCTAGAGTGCTTGGTTGTCCTTTCGATTATTGTTATGAATAATTATGCTTACTTCATAATACCGGTACCGGTACCGCTCAATGATTATTCCCGACAGCGGGCCCTTTAATTAAAAAAAATACAACATTGCTATTGTGAAACGTGGTTGTACGTTTTGACTTTCAGACAACATGCCAGATCCCGTTCCACAACACATTCTTCTTCATTCGTCGAAAGAGCGAGAATCATTGAATTTGGAGGGGGTTATGATATTTGAACGTCATCAACGAATAACCTTAAACAAGCCAAATTGCTCTTTGTTCGATGAAATTGTGCGATGACGAAAAAAATTGGGATTGCGATACCGGTAGTGGTGTATCCTTCTCGTTCATCATCATCTGATTCATCTTATATTATCATCATCACAATGACACACGCATCGTACATTTTGCGATTCCCTTAGTTTCACTTATCGAAAGGAAACGAAAAGAGTTAGGCTGTCCGGAAGGAGCTTACATATTTTTTGGCACAAAGCGTCCCTATCAGGTCAAACTAGAAACTGTCACCATTCGAAACTTTTGAAAGATACAGAAGTATTGCAAGACAACAACAAAATAGAAGTAATGCGTAGGATGACCACTGTGCCCGCTCAGTGCCCTTCCAAATGAAATTGAATTAAATAATACAAAAGAATCATGTTTGCCAAGTTACTGGTGACGGCGCTGATTCTCTGGATGAATCTGAGTCTTTCGATTGGTCAGGATAGTACAACTAATGAAGTCTATGAAGGAATCAATGCTGGAAACGAAACCGATCAGAACGTCGATGTGAACACGGATTACGAACAACTCGAGCAGAACGTCGACACGGAATACGATCAAACGGAGCAGAACATCGATGCCAACACGGATTACGAACAACTCGTTGTAGTAAGGTGGAGAATTGAAAATCCTCCGACCGTCGAATACGACGATCTCAGTCTCAACATCAATTTTGCCGTCAGTGATTATGTACAAGCGAGAAAGCACGTTCGTTATGAAATATACCTCAACCCCGAATGTGGAAATCCCGACCACCTCATCACGGACGAAGACGGCTTTATGGAAACCACGGTGAGCGAAGACAACACACCGTTCGGTCCTGGGATCGACGAAAGCATAAAAAAGAGGGTCACGATATCCAACAAACTCAATCCACAAGCCATTACCGAATCGGAGTCCTTTCAAGAGACCGGAAGCGATTCTTCCATAACTTTTTGTGTTCTGTTTAGTTTGTGGAACGGCGAAGGTCCGTCGGATCCCTTTGCCACCAAGATCAGTCACTTGGCAGTGACCACGGGTTTGACGCTCGATCTCGACAACGATTTCGAAATCACGGCCAAAAACATCGAGGCGAAAGGCGTGAAGGTGGAAATCGCCAACGACCAATTCTTTGTACAGGCATTCTTTTGTGACGAGAACGGGGAACCCCCAACTTTGGTGGCCCCGCTGCGACAGGGCCGTGTTGCTCGGGTATGCGTGGAACCTACCGATCAGGCATCGGAGGTTGGATTCCGGATGCAAAGCCTCGACAAGTTCACCTATGTGCAGGGTTCGACCTCGCAGGTGGCGGTTGCCGATGGGGAAGCCGCCGAGAACGGATTGACGGAGCTTTACTGCAAGCAAGGTGCCATGCAATGTATCTTTGAAACCTATCTCTTTTCGTACTTCTTTTTGAACAATGCCGACGGGGTCCAAGACGTCATCGTTGGGAACGGTGTGGCTACGTTACAATGGGGCGGTGAGGGGGTCGATCGACAATTATTAGAACCACTCACTCTCGACGACTTGGGACGACTACACGCAGCATCTATTGGAAAGGATGTTCACGAAAGGCGGATCAAAGAGGAATCGGATGAGGAACAGGAACAGGAACCGGAACACCCTGCGAGGATCCTGCGAGACCGAACCTCTCAGCGCACCATCGAGATCCCCGCCTTTGCCATTGTAGCGGACGGTGGAAGTGAGAGACCGCCACTTAGAGTAGTAGCACCGACCACGCAGACCAAAACACAAAAGATCATTTTGCTCCTGTTATTGGTGTTATTTTGTGTCGTGATCTCGATTCCGTCGATCAGTGTGTATCAATCCCGACGAATTGCTCTCGAGCAACAACTGTACGAAGAGGAAGAAGAAGAGTATTGCATGGAGGAGGAACGGGAGCGAGAACTGGAACACCACAACGGGACCCTATCCATATCTTCACTGGTTGAGGGGGACACATCCTCGGTATCTGTAGACGACGAAAAAGACATCGACGACGAGAAGTCGAACGACCCGAGGAAAAGGAAGAATGATCGTCGATGGAGGCTCTCGAAAATCCCCGAAGATAGATCTATTATATCCAGCGCTCGTTCTCTCTTTTCGAGACGGGTTCAAAATCCAGACGCTGATGCGGCGACCGATGCAAGCGAGAGATAAATCGGGTCGGCCATAATAGTAAATGGGAAGTGCAAAGGGTACCGTAGTATTGGACATCTCCATAGAAAATAGAATCGTAATACGATACAAAACAACAACAATATAATAGAACGTGGTCCTAACCGAACAGAAAAACGACGATTCGACGGCAGTTTATATTATTTATAGCTCGGACAACAATTTCATTCATTTGCGTTTCACGTTGCTATCGCGTTTTCGCCCTTGCAATGCAAGCCGTGGGCCTTCCATCGTCTCGTCCAGTAATTCACGCCACGATGATCCATTTGCTCTGCCTTGCGAAAGTCCCGAAAGGTCAGTGGGCATCTCGGGCACCGACTGTCGTCGGTCGGTACCGTAGCATCATTGCTATTATTGCTATTGCTATTGCTATTGTTGCTGCTGTTGCTGTTGCTGTTGCTTTTGTTGTCGCACGAAAAGGCTTGCGAGATCCCGGGCCGATAGGCGTCGTTCTTGGTGCACACAAACATGTACCCCGGAGAAGCAACAACGGATTCGTTCCCCGGTGAGAATGTGTTCTCGGCGCCACCACCCGATCCGATGTTGATGCTGATGTTGATGTTGCCCTTTTTCCCTTCCAATTGGGAGCGACAGATTCCGGGGAGTGGATACTTTCTCACGGACGCAAACCCCGCATAGTCTCGGACGGCCTTGATCTTGGATCGTGGACTCACGAATATATAGCGGCTTCTGTTGCTGTGTGGTGGATCGTTCGCCGTCGCCGCCGCTGTCGCCGTCGCCGTCGCCGTCGCTAGCCACCCGTGAATCTTGTCCAAGACGATGCGGAGGGATTCCGGGTAGATCTTGTTCTGCGCGCCGCGCTGTCGACTGCGAAAGAGAAAGGTATCGAGACATCCCTTGTCGACGATCACGTCCCAGTTTCGGCGGGAGGGTTCTCCCTCTAACACGTTCAAGACTTCGTACCATAGGGTGTGTGGTGTTGGCGACGGTGTTGGTGAGAGTGTTTTGCATCCAGCGACGGCGTTGTTGTCATTGTCATTGTCATTGTCATTGCCATTGTTGTTGCTGCTGCACTCGGTTCCGTCGTTTGGACACGGACAGTCTCGTTTTCGATTGGCGTCGATGCAAACTCGGGAGACGTCCGATCCGCACGCGATGACCGTCGTCCTTGGATCTCGTTCTTCGATGTGCCATTTTAGGTCTCGAACCAGGGTAGACGTTCCACAGCCAATCTCCAAAATAGAAACGACCGTCTGGGGGTGGTTGCTTCCTTTTCCTCTTCCTGTTCCGCTATCGTCATTGCCATCGCTAATGCCGTCGCCGTCGCCGTCGCCGTCGCCATCGATATCGGTTCTTGTTGGATCTGTTTCCACGGATAGGGCAACCTGGTCGGAAATCATTTCCAGAAGTTCCTTCCCCGGGGTGGAAATCCATTCTTCGGAATCCTTTTCGTCGTGATAGTCGTCCCAGAATTGAATGGTCTTGTCCCGCTGCATTGTTTGTCGTGTTTTCTTTGGTGGACTCTGTCTGTCGTTTGTTGGTGGCGGGCGATATCCTCTACGGTACCGGAGAACGAAGCGATTTGTTGTCTTGTGTTGTGCTGAGCGGAATGCAACCGCAACCGCAACCGCAACCGCAACGAAGTGGCGGCAGCTGTTGTTAGCTACCGTGCGGTAGGAGGTACGTATGAGTACGGTCTATAGAGTATTGCACGTATCGCAGTGTGCAGTGCGCCAACCCCGGTTGTGAAGCTTGCGATTATTATTGATGCGTCGGTGCGACATCGACAGAAGATACAAGTAATCTTACTCCTTGACTCCTTTCGATGGTTTTGATGATGGTTTGCAAGTTTGCGAGTAGACGGTGTCACGAGCAGTTTCAATTTGGAAGTTTGCGGGAATTAAAGTTTTAAATCCGTGAGATTTCAGATTGACGATAAGAAAAGCCGACCCTCATCAGATGAAGGATCGAGTTAAAAATAATAGTCTGATTGATGATTCCAGCTTGAAACTCCAGCAGTTTCAGAGTGGCGCGGAACATTCCCAAAAAATAGGATTCATTCGTCGGAGTGGACATGTACCGTACCTAATTGTATCCATCGACTGTCTAACGGCACACAAAAGGCACCATCATGAACTACTATCGTACAGCATTTTTTGGCAGGGCGACGTCACGAACATCGATAATGCCGAAAAAATATCATCTCAAGTGCACTTTCTTCGCAATTTTTCCTCGTCATTTCGAGTCCCTGGTTGAAGATCTGAAATATCACTACTGCACCGCTGTGACATCCCATCAATCACACAAACACCGAAATTGCGAGTCTTCCCACCATACCAAAGATCGAAACTATACACTCTATACACTGTACAAGCAACTACAACTACAACACACCCACCATACTCAAACCGAGTGAACGCAATCCAGGGGAAGGAACGGAGTATCCGAAAATCCATCGACCATGGCCGGGATAGGGATGACAGCGACATCCAACACCACATCATCATCGATTACCGTTGACTCCGGAAACAAAGACATCTATCACCCACCTCTCCCGGACGACGATCTTCCCACGAATGTTTCGCACGAGAGTCAATTGTCCGGTCTCCCCAAAGAATGTCTGGCCATCCTTGACGACGACGGCAACACGGACGGGCAACGGCCCCTTCGGCACGTCGACGATCGTGGAAACGAATACTTCTACAGTCTCAGACCATTCCAATACTCCGTGTCTTTTATCCTTCTGGTCGAACTCTTCGAGCGATTTGCCTTTTACGGAATCTATTACACCCTCACCCTGTATTTGACGGGAGCCTACGACCACGATTGGAACGCGGGATTTTCCTCCGTGGAGGCATCCGCCCTCGTCTCTGCCAGCACGATGATTGCGTACACAACTCCCTTCGTCGGGGCCTACTTTTCGGACTTTCTCTTTGGGGACTACCCGTCCCTCCTGATCGGTCTGCTGTGCTTTTACATTCCCGGGGTGGCCCTCATCGTCGCAACGACGGTACCGAATCTGTTCGGGGGAGAAAACTTCAACACCAATCTGTTGACAACGGGTATTTTGTTCCTCTGGCCACTGGGAACGGGATTGATCAAATCCATTGTCAATGGTGAGCTATTGTGTTGTGTTGTGTTGTGTTGTATTGTATTGATTCGTTTTGCTTGTTTGTTTGTGTGTTTGTTTGTTTGTTCGTTTGTCTATCTGTCTGTCTCCGCCTTTCTTTGTTTCCCCTTCTGCGTCGCATCTGATTGTGTTTTGAATTTTGTTTTCTGCGAATGCATTGATCCGTTGCCTGATTCTTTCTTGGGCCATTGCAATCGAATCAAAACTAATCTGAATGGAACCGAACCGAACCGAACCGAACCGAACTTTCTGATAAAGTCTTTGGGGCCAAACAATTTCACCCGGTCCTTCAGTCGTCCCTGATCGAATCCTACTACATTTCCTTTTACACGGCAATCAATATCGGAGCGCTCGCGGGGAGTTGTATCATCCCGGTTCTCGCCCAAACCAACCTTTTTCTGGCCTACGTCTTGCCCATGTCCTTGTTGGTACTCGCTGCCCTCTGTTTGGTGCTGGGAACCCCGCGGTACATCACCACCCAACCTCGCCCACGACCCCGTCCACGCCGCCCGGGCTCTGGGAGCCACAACAAGGGGTCGGTATGGCCGTGTGGCGGAGGCAGCGAAAGCCACAAATTTTCCAAGATCCGGAAACTGGGAGGTCCGAAAGCGACGACGCTCTCCGACAGCCTGCGCATATCGCTCTGCGTCGTTCCGTTTTGTGTGGGGTACAATCAAATGCCAACAACGTTCGAGGTGCAGGGAGCCGTCATGGCCAAGGCATTCGGCATCTTTGATGTTGCCAGCATGAACAGTCTCGACCCGATGAGCGTTTTGGTGTTCGGATCGATCACGGCCAACTACATTTACCCGTGCTTGGCACAGCGTGGCATCAAGGTTGCGACATCGCACAGGTTCGCGATCGGGAGCTTTTTGGGAGCCATGGCTGTGGCGTGGGCGATCTTTGTCGAGCACATGATCCGTTCCACCTATGAGCACACGGGAGAACAAGTGAATGTTCTGTGGCAGGCGCCCTCGTACATTCTGATCGGGTTTGGTGAAATATTTGCGGTTAGCACCGCCTACGAGGTTGCTTTTACCGCCTCTCCTCCCGACCAGAAGGTTTTGGCTAGTGCCATCAACATCTTTTGCGTAGGAGGCCTCCCCAATCTGATCTGCATCGTGCTGGTTCATTCGTGCAAGAAATGGTTCACCAACAGCCGGGGCGATGAAAACATCGGACGCATCGAAGATTATGCAACAGCTCATGTTAGCAACTATTTTGGCCTGTTGTTGCTCGTAATGATCTTTGGTGTCGTTATCAACGTGGTGCCATCGATCAAAGAGTTCGTAGAATCGATCGAAGAACGAGCTTCGGATTTGATGAAGACACCAAAGATTATTCCCTCGCTGCGAAAGCACCAGCGGGAGGACCAGGACCAACAAAAAGATGCCAAACCATTCGATGAAGAAAGCTCTCCACTTCTAGTAACAACTCCTCGAACCAAAAAATACAAGCAAGATCTCAAGTACGGCAGTGGGCCCATTTATACACGATCCAATTCCATGAGAGCTGGCCCATCTCTCAGCCGAAGGGACCTGCCTGGTGGTAAAGTCAGAAAGATAAAATACAAGGCGATTCCGAAACTTTATGGCGGGAAAAAAGAGCGGACAAACATTAGAAAATTAACTAGAGCGGACGGAAAGACGATCAATGTCGAATCTCGTGATGGGAACAGAGACGATGAACATTAGCATTAAATCTATGAATGACGTTACGTTTGATTCACCCATGATCATCAACAAAACCACGGACTAAATCTTACACTGTAACGATATGATATTCGAAAGGCCCATTCCAAGGCTTGACTATTCGAATACAGACTGCCCTATTGGAATAATATTAAGAAAATGGTTTTCAGTATGTAGCAAGGTTTTTTGGTATTCTCAATTCATTGAATAGAATTACAGTAAGATGTGATACCATCTTTATTACTACATGTATTGTATGAACAAAGTGAGAGATAGTTACTGCAGTTACACGGGCAATGCTTTCCAACAGCAGTACTTATTCATGGTCCTCGTCCCATTTGTCGACAAGATCCTTGAAGAGGCCACCCTTCGCCAAAAGAGCATCTGGTGAGTCGAACTCAACTGCCTTTCCATCCGCCATAACAAGAATGTGCGTTGAATCCATGATAGTGTTGAGCCGATGAGCAATAGTCAAGGTCGTAGATTGAGCAAACTCCTCACGGAAGACACGTTGGATACGAGAATCGGCTTCGGCGTCAATTGATGACGTAGCCTCGTCGCAGATGACGACTGAAGAGCCACCAAGTAAAGCTCGGGCAATTACGAGCATCTGGCGCTGACCAGCGGAAAAATTACTCCCGTCTTGGTCAACCTTGTCTCCCAATGAATTGATGGACGACACAGAATCATCACCGTATAACCCAACACGACCGAGCGCATCCATCAATGTTTCGTCTGAATGCTGATTGAAGGGGTCCATGTTTGTCCTTATTGTACCCGAGAAAAGAACGGGATCTTGTGGAATGATTGCAATCTTCGAGCGGAGCTTGGTTAATCCGACAGTTGCAATGTCGACACCGTCCAAAATTATTTTGCCACTGTCCGGCTCACTGAGTCGCGTCAGAGCATTCATCAACGTAGATTTACCGGCACCTGTGTTGTACGTAAAAGAATTGTGAGCAAACTCGTATCAAAATGAAGGAACCGATCTCGGCTGGCCAAATAGAATGGCGCGCACATGTGATACTAACCCGTTCTACCGACTATTCCAACCTTAGCTTGACTTGGTATTGCAATATTTAGTCCTTTGAGTACCAATGGTAGACCAGGCCTATACCGTAGCTTGTAATCCTTGAATTCGATTGATCCTTTCGATGGCCAGTCCTTGTCCAACAACCTGTCCTTCGGCGTGGAATGAGGTGCTTCCTTTTCAATCTCTATGTACTGCTGTATGCGTTCTACGGAAACCAAGCTAGCTTCGAAATCGCTAGCATATCGGATAGCATAGAGCAGCTGCGATGTGATACTCAAGAGATATGATAACGCCAAACCAGCCATACTGGCGAAGACTGGGTCAACATCAGGCTTCGCCTGTTTGAGAAGCACAAAGCCAAGGCAACCGAACCCAATTAGCAATGTTCCTAAAAACTCAAGCCTGACTCCAAGCCAACAATTTCCCACTTTCAAGAGGTAATATGCATGCTGTTGTTTATCGAGGAAATTGGCCATGCGAGATGATAATGCTGGCTCAGCTTCAAAAGCACGGATAGTGCTAGCACGGATCGGGAGATAAAACAATAAAGCGACGTTGTAATATGAGTTCATAGTGCGATTATGCTGGCTGTCATGAGGAAGGCATCGCTTTTCTTCATGTGACGAAATTCAATTCACAGAATTAAATAATTTTACTTACGAGTAACCGTTCAAAGCTTCCCCGAAGAGATTAAAGATTGGACTCCGGGCTGTCGAATCAATTCGCTTGAGCTCTCTATTACTTCGACTGAAGTAAGAGTGTTGTTGCTTATAAAATATTCCCAAGAACGGAAGAATGATTGACAACTGAGGGACCGTTGTTAACAGAACTACTATCGAAGTTACTATGCTGAACGTGATGCTCATCAATTGCTTAAAGTTTGTAACCAACAATTCGTCAACTGTATTGATGTCTAAAATGAAACAATACCAAAACATTAGTATACGCACCGCGATTATATCAGATAACTCCTTACCTTGCTGAACTGGGACAGGCAATGATTTTACTTACCTTTGCTGAAACGATTCACAATGCGCCCTACTGGCGTTGTATCAAAAAAGGTCATCGGAGCCATCAACATGGAATCTAGCAAAGCAGAGAAAAACTGGAGAAAAGAAGACACATGCAGTTTTGAGTTTGGGGATCGAAATTAAACAGTACTCAATGGATCGTAATAATCCCGAACTTACTTTCTTGGAGGCTTTCAATGCAAATAGAACTGGCACAACCGATTTGAAGAAAGTAAGAGCTATTTCAACAAGATATAGAAGTGCATAAATTGACAAGTAGAAAAGCTGACTACCTCGATCCTTCTCTCCACTAGTTCCCCAGAATTGAACCAACCAAAATCTTTGAATAAAATCTAATAGTTGTTGGATCGTAAAGGCGAAAACCAAAGGAATGACGATCCAAATACCACCTGCAGCTTGTATCCATGCATTGTAGACTTTCCATTCGACCTCTCCTAAACGACTCTCTTCAGCCTCGCTGGTAATAAGTTTTGTGGTTTTCTCAACAATCTTCTGATCTTTTATTGAAGACTTCCGCGTGGTTGATTTTCGCTTGGACATTCGAACACTCGATGATCTCGACAAAATGGACGACCTTCGACGTTCTTCCACTTGCTCAAGCTGACCAAAGTCTTGTAGAAGTTCCTCTAGAACGTACTCGTCTATATCCTCTGCTTCCCTGAGATCAATCTCACTTTCAGTTTCCATCGAATCATTGAAGGTTTCCAACATGGACTTGAAATGAGAGTCATTCTGGCTAACTAGATCACTGTAGGTGCCTGACTCGACAATTAAACCATCCTTCAAAACTAAGATCCGGTCAACCTTTGGGTGATTCAAATACTGAATTGCATTTGTGACAAAAATTACAGTCCTCTTTCTCGTTTTCCCTCCTTGGCTTCTATCCTTCGACAGAACGTCAACTATGCAATTATCAAATAAATCGCGTCCCACGTGCGCATCAACAGCACTCAAGCAATCATCCAATAGTGATATGTCAGCATCTCTATATACTGCTCTTCCGATGGCAATCCTAGCCTTTTGGCCACCGCTAACAAACAACATGAGGATATTTGAAGTTAATGAGAATGAAATTCAAGATTGCAGGAAAACAATGTCTTGGATCTTTTCGATGCTAGTCCGTAACTTTATTGTCGACGGTCTATTGAACATCGCAAGAAGAAGAAGAAATACCGTAACAACAAAAACTAACGTACCTTAGATTGACTCCTTTCTCTCCAATTTCAGTTTGGTCGCCATCAGATAACAATTTGAAATCATGTTCTAAGCAAGCTGACTCAACGGCGAGCTTATATAAATCATGATCTACATTTCCATTGCTTCTTCCGAACAATATATTTCCCTTCACTGTGTCGTTCATGATGAAAGGGCTTTGACTGAAATAAGCAACACTGCCTTGCACTGCTACCTCCCCTGACACTTTTTGGACTTCTCCCAATATTGATTTCAACAGCGTCGACTTTCCTGAACCGACTTCTCCGACAACAGCGACAAAGTCGCCTTCGTCACACTTGAAGTTTACTTGCCTCAAGGGGAGAACATCAATCCGATCTTTAACACCGTTTGAATTTTCAACATCAGTGTTTATCGATCCATAACGATTTTGAGGGCGGTGTTCCAATTCGTCGATTTGAGCATCTGATGGCTTTGCTTTTACCAAAAGTGTCTCCTCTTCTGTTTCATCGAGTTCACTTTTTGGACTAAGTTTTTTCTCCTCTAATCCCTTTCTGTTCGAGCGATGGTAACTGAATGTCGCACCCTCGATGCTTATAGCAACACAACTTTCACTATTGTTTCCACCAGTCACCTTCAATTGTCAATCGATTCGCTTGTTCGACATTTGGAGCAGTCAAAAAGTTTTGAATGCGCTCCAGACAAACTGTTGATTCAATACCTAAATTCAATACGGCCGGAAAAATTGAGAGCGGCATATTCAAAATGTTAAAAACGGAAATTGATGTCAATGCCGTTGCTGCATCCAGGGAATGACCGACAATCGTGACATAGATTCCAAAAGAGGAAACTGCTACCATCATTGGAACTGCATTGGTGACGACAGCGAATACACTACCAGCCATTTTATAACTGAACAACTGATCGACTTCTATCTTCCTTAGATCTTCACTTTTGGTTTTGAAGGGCCCTTCCCAAGCTTGAAGTTTGACAATCTTCATGTTACTTAGGACTTCTTGGTTGGAATTAACTCGATCATCCTTCATTTTCATTAACTTCATCATTAGACTTCCCATCCACTTCGCGATTCCAGTTGTCATTGGGATACTGAGAACAATAAAAAATATTCCACCAAGACTCGCAAAGCCCAAAAGCCGCCATAAGTAAACAATAGCCAAGACTAATGAAACTGGTGAAGATACAGCCAAAATCATATATTCCATGAACATTGCAATCTTGCTAACATCAGTGCCCATCAAATTGGTAACCTGTCCAATCGGGTGATCTCTATAATAAGAGGAGTCGATTTGCAATGATTTTTCAAAAATAGCAAAGACCAAAGCTGTTCGAACACGAGAACCTACTTGAAAACAAATATACGACGCATGTTTATTGCACAGGGAGCTCGTAATTTGCGCCGAAACTATCGCCAACGTCAAGGTCAAACCATATGCCATTGAAGATGATGGAATCCAGCAAGTAAGGCATGATCATTTGTAGGACGACCGGTCCGACAAATTGAGCCGCGGCTGCAACAAAAGACATTGCACAAGCGAGAAGATAAGGGCGCAAAAATGCCTTCAGAAGCGGTCGCGTTACGCTTGTATCATAGGGATGATCTTGCAGTTCCTTTTCCCAATGGATCTTGAATTCGCGACATAACATGGTCCGTGCGATTTTCCTTGGGTAATGGGGGTATATTTTGATCTTCGTCGATGTTTGGATGCTGTCCAGATTCGATTTTGGATTTTATGTCTTCCAAAACTGGGGTGTACCTGTCAACGAATCAACCACAAAACACGGCACGTTTGGTAAGTATGGTGACAAGAGCCGGATACAGCTAAAATAGCTGCACGTCCGGTAAAATAACATTAGCTTCAGAGCGTACCAACCAAAGCTTAAGAAAGACCACACGGATAGATTGTCCCACGATGACGGTGAAGACGAAAAAGATCGAAAAAGGATAGGAACTTTCTCATCTTCGACGTCCTCTTCATCGGGATTCTCCATGGCGGATGGTTTTTCGTCAGACCACAATGCACCTTTTGGTCGTGGGGATAGCTGCGTAATCCCAATCCAATATTCCACAAACGTGTATGTGGGTTATTTTTTACTTCGGTCGATGACTAATTACCGGGAGTCCCTCTTGACCGGTATGATGAAGGAATAATACAGTAAGAGAGATTTCTAAGAAGAATCACTCTCTACAAGTACGACTCGAAACACGCTGTGAATTAAAAAATCTTATGTCCGTGTCCGTGCACGAGATCCGGTAAGATCGTAACAATCTTACGTTGTTGGAAAACAGATTTCGATCCGGTGAAAAAATGAGATCTTTCTTTTTCACTATGAAGGACGAGTGCAGTAATGGGTCATTCCCGAAAACACAGAATATCTGTGTCACATGGCATCGATGTGTGTATTCTGGAATGAAAATTGTTGACACAGATATCTGTGCGCTAAAAACTCTTCCCATATTCATGCTCATTTTTGGACACACAATGAGTGACAGATGACACAGAAAAGTGTCCGACAAGAAAGACACAGATATTCTGTGTTTTCGGGAATCGCCCATTTACACACAATTCTGTGTCCCCATTTGGAATCCATGACTGCACCTTTTTCATTCCCTTGTTAGTAATCTGTGGTATTCCAACGCTCACGATTGAAAATTACCCACGATTCAAGAAAATCTGAAAAGCAATGCCACACAAGCCGGTCTTCAACCTTGAAGACTGGATGAAGAACATATCCAAATTCTCTATGTGCAATGTACGTTGAATTTCCATTCAACGGCTGTTTACTGTTACAAGCCTTCCAACTGCTCCTCGGAGTAGTTGACAGAAGAGCTAGCTCACAATCTTAGTTTTTAACCAATACATAAACCTTATTTTAGTACCTTTTTAGAGGCATACGACAGATTATGTCGTACGCCTCTAAAAAGGTACTAAAATAAGGTTTATGTATTTGTTAAAAACTAAGATTGTGAGCTAGCTTTGTCAACTACTCCGAGGAGCCGTTGAGAACGCTTGTAACAGTAAAAAGGCGTTGAATCGAAATTCAACGTACATTGCACATAGAGAAGCACATGAAGAATTTGGATATGTTCTTCATCCAGTCTTCAAGGTTGAAGACCGGCTTGCGTGGCATTGCTTTTCAGATTTTTTTGAATCGTGGGTAATTTTCAATCGTGAGCGTTGGAATATCACACTCTTCTCCTTCTCGTAAAAGTTCGATTGGTGGCACAGAATTTTGTTAGTCGTGTGCGACCAGTATTGCTTAGATAAGAAATTTTTAGTTGGTGTGATATGGTTTCAGGTTTCAAATGTTCATACGTTGGATCACTTGATTTCGTAAGAGAAAGGAAACTGTACCATTTGTGTGAATTTGCTGTATGGTGTAGGGGCCTTTGCTTCTTGCGTCAAAAGCACCAGGAATGAGCTTTTCATTTTTCACCATAATTTGGTCTCCTACACTGTAATCATGAATCTTCCTGTGGCTATTCTCTTTCATCGCGTTCTTATCTATCTGAGCCTGGCGTTTGTTTCTGACCATGGCCAAATTGGTGATTACAGGAATTGGTAGGAACATGTCTCTGTGGAATACAAGGGCTCCGGGCGTCATTCCAAAGGTCTTGTTGATGGTTGATCTAACCGCAAACTGAGCCGATGCAAAGATGCTGTCGATGATGTCAGTCGCTTCCTGGAGGGTCTGTGGAGGGTTGGTATTGAGTTCGGTTCTCATTGCAGACTTCATGGTGTCATGGACTTGTTCAAGTACAGCGTTGGATTGTGTGTTCCGAACTGAGCAGACCTTGGCTTTGATTCCTAGGTTGGCAAGATGGAGTTGGAAGTCATTACTCATGAAGTTGGTTCCTTGGTCGATAATACAATTTACTGGTTTGGGATATCTGGAGAGCCAGCCATTGTCGAGGGCATGGACTGCCATGAGGCCGGTTGGGTTTACTTGTGGAGCTCGAATGATTTCAAGGAGGTTGGTGCACATGTCCATGATGGTAAAGCCATTGAAGGAGACTGTTCCGTGGCCAGGGATCTTGATTTTCCAGGGGCCTACTCCATCGATTGCAATGGTGTCCCAAGGAACATATTGGTGTTCTTTGGTAGGGAGCTGTCCGTGGCTTTGGTGGCTATTCTTGTATCGTTGGCACGTGTCACAAGTCTTGCAGAAGGAGTTGATTTGGTCCTTCAAGTTTGGGGCATATACAAATTGGTTGATGGTTTGATACAATCTTTCTGCGCCGGCATGGCCAAGCACGTGGTGGTAGTATTTGATTGTGGCTTGCACTCGATTTGGAGGGAGAACAATTTTCTGGCGGCCGTTGGAGTCTACAACTTTCAAGTCGGTGCCGTTGAAGTTTTCAGTTGTGTACCGGGGATTGGTAGAGATATCTGTGTTGGCTGCTTGATCTTGGGCGAGTTGGTCGAAGGCTAAGGGGTACATGGGAATGTCTTCTGGGTAGTTAAGAAACAATTCAGAAAGAGAGAGAAGGTCGGAGTCGGTTGAGTCAGTTTCAAGGTCCGAGTCATCCGTTGGATCAGAAGCGGGACCGAAGGACTCCTTCTTCTTCTCCGGAGTGTCTTGCTGGAGCGGGAGCCTTGAGAGGGCATCAGCAATGACATTGTCTTTGCCTTTGACGTATTTGAATACTGGGGAAAATTCTTCGAGGAGCATTCTCCAAGTCATAATTCGGTGGCTGGTAAGATTTTGCCTGGTTAAGTTGATATGGTCTGTCCATACTATGATTTCAGCACCCCACAGAATGGTTCGAAATTCTTTGAAGACTTCTACGATACAGAGCATTTCTTTATCGACCGTTGGGTATTTCCGTTGAGCGGCGTTGAGTTTTCTGGAGAAGCAAAGGATGATTTTGCCGTCTTGGAGGATGACAGCTCCAAGTTGGTAGTCAGAAGCATCAGTATAGACATGGAAGGGCTTGTTTGGATCAGGAAAGGCAAGGAGGATATCATTGGCAATAAGGGACTTGGCTTTGTTGAAAGCTTCGAGAAGTTCTGGTGTTGGAGAGAATTTGCCTTTGGCTCTTCCAGAGAGGTCAGTAAGGGGTGCAAGGACTTCAGCGCGTTTGGGATAGAAGTTGCGATAGAAGTTGAGAATCCCAACAAAGGATCGAAGTTGGGTTGTTGTTGAGGGAAAGGCAAGTTTCAGGATTGGCGCAATCTTGTTTGGATTGGGTCTAATACCATCACGCGAGATAATGTGGCCAAGCCATGGTGCTTGCAATTGAAACCAGTGGCACTTGGAGGGCTTGACAGAGAAGTTGTGGGACTTCAGTAAGGACAGAACAGAAGAGACTGATTTGCAATGGGATTCGAGAGTGTCTGAGAAGATACCAATATCATCGATGTATACTTCAATGCCCTTCAAGTGTGAGAGCATTTGTTCCATACAGCCTTGGGCCCAACTTGGAGAGTTGAGAAAGCCCATTGGCAATCGAAGCAGCCGAAACTTTCCAAATGGAGTAACAAGGACGCAAAGCCAGGTGGAGGCCTCATCGAGTTTGAAGGTGTGGAACTGCATGCTGACGTCAATAAGGGTGACATATTTGAAGCCTCTTCTTCTGTGGAAGATATCTTGGAGCTTTGGGAGTGGATAGTGAAGTTTCTTGGTGACCTTGTTAAGTTCTCTAAAGTCACTGATGAGTTGACAGGAGCCATCTGGTTTTGGGACTACAAAGGTTGGCATTCCCCATTCAGTTGCATGGCACCGTTCGAGGATACCAAGTTTCACTTGTCGATCGATTTCTTTCTTCACTGCTTCTTGTTGGTGCAGTGGGATGGAATATGGTTGTTTTACATGATATGGAGTTGCGCCTTGTTGGAGATCAATGTGGAAGGTTTGATTAGGGAAAATGCCTAATTCTTTATCATTCAAGCCTTCAAAAAGTTCTTCATTTTGGAGGAGTATTGGTAACAAGGCTTGTTTCTCTTGGTAGGAGAGATGGGTTTGGTCGGTGACGAGCTTGTGGAGATCAGTTTTCTCATACTTGGTGGTTCCATCTACATAAGATTGTTGGATAGATTGGTTGGAATAACTTTCTGCAATTGCATGTGGCTCTGCGGACATGACTTTGTGAAGCAAGGACTTGTTGTCAAAGTAATTCCGCGGGTGGAAGTCCATTGTCTTTTCATACCATTCTATGGTACAAGCCTCGAAGTCCATTTTCATTCCAAGATCTCTCATTGTCTTCCTTCCAATGAGGAGATGGTAGTTGATATTCTGAGAGACGACAAAGCATTTGATTTGTAGGACTTTCATGGAGTAGGATAGTTCTGGGAATATGGTGTTCTCCAAGGTTACATAGTGATTGCAAGTGGTTTTGCCATTTGTCGTCTGCATTTGAATTGGTTGGTCTAGAAGGTTCTTCTTGATTCCAGAGGGAATTGCTGATTCCACGATGAGATTGTCGGTAGATCCGGAATCAAAGAGGGTTTTCAAGTAGTACTTTCCAAGGGATCCGTTGATTGAGTTGTAGACACTTACTGTGGTTGGGGCAAGGTCGATGTCGACATTGTTGTTGCTAGGAGCAACATCTTGCTTGTTGTTGTCGGAATCGGTCTTTTCGGACGAGGGAAATCGTTGAAGATCTGAATTGTAGTATTCTTCATCGATATCCATATCTACATGGAAGAGATCCGGCCAAGGTGTGGCAGGTATGGTTTCTTCTGGTTCATTGATGAAGACACACATGTGTTGTTCGGGTTCATGATAGTTACTGCCATGTGAAGAGGAGGTAGTGGATCGATTGCTGTTGTTGGAGTTACTGCGATCATTCACATGCGAGTCGGTGTTGTCTCTGTTGTTGTTATTGGACTGATTGGAGTTGGTGCCATACTTGTTGGTGTAGCATTGACCCCAAGTGTGATTGGTACCAGGGTGGATAGGACATGGTGAGTCGTTCGAGATCCTAGTCGAGCCTTTGTTGTTGTTGCCTTGGTTGTTGCTGCGTTGATTGTTGTTGTTGTTGTTGCGTTGGTTATTGTTGTTGTTGTTGTTGTTGTTATTGTTTCGGTTTCGATTGTTTCGATTGTTGCGATTGTTTCCATTTCGGTTGTTACGATTGTTGTTGGCATTGTTGTTGCTGTTGTTGTTGTTTTGAGACGGGTAATCTGATTTCTTGTTCTTTCTATTCTGTGCAGATTGGAATCGTTCAAATCTCATCATCATTTCAGAGAGAGAATCTCTATGGGGAGAGTGGTGTTGTTGATAGATGTGTTTCCAGTCCTCAGGCATCGATTCAAAGACTAGATTCTTGAACTCTCTTTCGTTGATCTCTGCATCTTGTGGTGGGTGTCCCGGAAGTAATGGGAGGATAACATGGTTGTGGAAGTTGACTTGGGCTACAAATTGGTGTACGGTCATGGTGATTGTCTTCTTGATGTTGGTGAGGAATCTTCTATGATTCTGATAGGCATCAAGGTTGCTGTCGAACTTGTAAGTTGATAAATGCTTCCACTGTGGTTTGGAAGTTGTCCACAGGTTCTCTGTGGCACATTGGTTGACACATAGCTGTTCCACCAGCTACAGTCGGTGTAGTCTCTGAGGAGATCTACAAACTTGTCATAGATTCTTGGTCCTGTGGTTAAGTTGAGGGTCTTCTTGGATCGAATGAACTCGTTGATGGTAAAAACGATTTGTAATTTGGTTGATCCTGCAGTAATCAAAGGGATTTTGATCTTGGTAACTTCTTGAGATCCATTGACTTCTTGGGTGTTCTTGTATTCAATTTTGTCAATAGACTCTTGATCAAAGTCATACTTGAAGGGGATGACTGAGTAAGACAAGGTCGTTTTCTCTTGTTACTGGACAATCGTCAGGATCGGTTGTTCGTTTATTAGGTGTAGTGGTAATTTTTATTCGCGTAGTAGTTGAAGTAGTCTTTACCGGTAGTAATAAGGTCGAAGCAGTTATTCGACTGTTTAAACAGTGTCGTATGCCTCTAAAAAGGTACTAAAATAAGGTTTATGTATTGGTTAAAAACTAAGATTGTGAGCTAGCTCTTCTGTCAACTACTCCGAGGAGCAGTTGGAAGGCTTGTAACAGTAAACAGCCGTTGAATGGAAATTCAACGTACATTGCACATAGAGAATTTGGATATGTTCTTCATCCAGTCTTCAAGGTTGAAGACCGGCTTGCGTGGCATTGCTTTCAGATTTTTTTGAATCGTGGGTAATTTTCAATCGTGAGCGTTGGAATACCACATAATCCGGTCATGTGTTCTTTCATAGTGTCGTAGACGATGAGTCACAAAATAGAACAAAAACGCCCGTTAAGTGTTCTTTCATCATTATATACCTGTATGACATTGGTCCTTTTATGAGGTTAAGTAATAGTATCAATGGGCCTTTTGCTTGATTGTATGGTATGGAATAAATGAGGCCCAATACAAGCCGGTATGGATTTTCATGATTGCAATAAGTAATTTACTCACAGGGTGTTAAATGAATTCATTTGAATGCATATGAGGGATCCAAGTGTTTACTTATTGATCCGGTCTTTAACAATGTCTCGGTACATATCTTCTAACCTGTTTATTTGTGGTGTTAAGTGGAATAGGTTTTACCACTTAAGGATTTTGGTGTAGTGGAGGTGCGTTCTACGGTGTTTCGTAATTCCTTATTCCAAAAATGAACATGAATATGGGAAGAGTTTTTAAGGCACAGATATCTGTGTCAATGATTTTCATTCCCGGATACACACATCCGTGCCATGTGACACAGATATTCTGTGTTTTCGGGAATCGCCCAATGTACTACCGGTACGCTAGCGGGGGATAATAATGAGAGATTGAGTGATTCCCACCTAAGGAAAGTGAATAGAATGAAAAGTTAATAAAAAGTATTCGGAAGTGAATAGAATGAATACTTTTTTAGCACACCCAATCGACCAATACTTTTATTAAGTGACAAATTTGGAATTTGGAATTCCCTGAAGAAGAAACAGTAACTGTCTGTTTAATCACTACCCACGCCACCTAGTACCCGCCTATTTTGGCAAGCAAGGCTGGCTGGGGAGGTTAAGTAGTTTATTCAATGGGCCTTTTGTTTGATCGTGATACATGGAATAACTGAGGTCCATTCCAAACCGGCATTGCTTTTCATGATCTCTTTAAGTAGTTTCCTCACGAGCAATTATATTTTTTTTTTCAATACACATAAAAGGCTTTAATTGTTTACTTATTGATCTGTTTCTTAATGATATCTTGGTTTGTACCTTTTAACCTGTTTCATCGTTATTCATGGTGTTAAGTGGAACCGTTTTTGCCATTTAACAACAACCAAAAAAAGCATGCCCGGTGTGGCAAAAGAGGTGCAAGAGGTGCAACAATGTTTGATTTTAAGATTCCGTTGAAATCTATTCAATGTTAGTTAAGTGAATAAAAACTGTCAGCCGAGAGCCCCTCGACCACTGACAAATTTTATTAAGAAGTGAATACATCTATATAGAAAACACATACTTTGTATGTGTTTTTTTATGAATTATATTCGTTTTCCTTAGGTGGGAATCACTCATTATTTTTAGAATGTCAGAGCAGTGCCCGACACCCCTCTTAGGAAAACGCATGATTTAACCATACCGTAACGGTCAAAATCTCTGACAATCTAAGATAACTACTTTACAGGTAAAACCAACCAATGAAATTCAACCATTTATAATGTATGCGCATGCGCGCGATATGCGCATGATGTGGGTTTGATTCGATATGGGATTGGATCGAACCAATGAAATTCAACCATATTGATATAAAGAAACCCGGATATACGGCCCTACGAGTGGTGATGGTAGTACAAAACCTACTGTGGTACAAAATCCATGTAGAATATGCAGTGGTACAAAATCTACGTAGAAACTATGAGAAAGAAACCCGGATATACGTCCCTATGAGTGATGCTAGTACAAAAGCTACTGTAGTACACAACCTACGTAGAAACTACGTAAAAGAAACCCGGATATAACAGCCCTACGAGTGATGGTAGTACAAAACCTACTGTAGTACAAAAACTTCGTAGAAACTACTATGGTACAAAACCTACACTGACAACTATGTAAGAAAGGAACCCGGATATACAGAATGGGACATACAAAACCCGGATATATGCTCGAAACCCGGATGTATGGTACAAAACCTACGCTGACAGAAAAAATAATAACTAGGGTTATTATTTATTTTTAGTATAAAATAACTCGGTTATTATATACTACTTTGTAAAACTACGCGCGTGCAGGTCTGTCAGACAGTCTGACAACTGACGGATTCTGGTAAAAATAATGAAACAACCAAACGGGCAATTAATCTCATACCCCATCTTTGCGATTTAGAAAATCTCATACCCCGTCCCATCAGTATCACCTACAATGCCTTTTCAAATCTCATATCCTGCATAATATCTGTTTCAAATCTTATACCCTGCCCTCGCATATTTAAAAACCAACAAATTCATACCCTGTCTTCCCTTATGTATTTCCAAAGCTCCAAACGCCATATCCTGTCATGGTGTTTCAAATCGAGTCATAATACACACCATACGTGTTTTTATTAGTAATGTATTTATTTTTAGCAAATGGAACCCTTAAGTGTGCTTGAAGGTGAGTAAGAAACAGATAGTCTATTTTCAGTACATATGCCAGATAAACACTCTGTTTTCAGTTCATTTTTAAGCCCCATCTTTAAATACCTTCTTTCAATACCTTCTTAAAATACTGTGCCAATCACTTCTTTACATACCTACTTAAAATACAGCGCTAAAGACCAGAGCAATGGCAAGAGCACCACAGGAGCGAGCAGCAACAGCAACAGCAACAGCAACAGCAACAGCAGCAACAGCAACAGCGGCTACAGCAAGATGCGGCAGCAACAGCAAAGCGGCGCCTACAGCAAGAGGCAAACAACATCTAAACAAGGTTGGAGAGCTAGCGTTGACAGCGAGAGCAAAAGCAGCAAGCGGTGAGAGCAGGATCGAGAGTCGAGTGGCGACGGCAAGAGCAAGAGTGGCAAGAGGGTGAGAGCAAGAGCTTGCGCTTGTCCGTTGCAAGGTGTTGCTGTTGCTCGCGCTGTCGCCGCTTGCTCCTCACTGTTGCTCTTGCTGTTGCTCTTGCTCTTGCTCACACTGTCCCTGTCACTGTTGCTTGCGCTGTTGCCGCTAACTGTCAGAAGGTAGTGGTTTAAGCAGGTAGTAGTTAGCGCAGTTTTTTAAAGAAGGTATTTAAAGAAGGCATTCAGTAGCATGTAGCGCCATATTTTACTTTAAGACCATTAAATAATCTTTTGAGAATGTGTAATGAATATTTAACTTAAAACTAGAGCTTTGTTTATCTAAAGATTATGCCCCAATAAGGTACTTGATGTAATACATACTAGGGAAAGACAGGGTATGAGATTTGAATCTTAATATAGCAGGGTATGAGATTTGAAACAGACAATATGCAGGGTGTGAGATTTGAAAAAGGCATTATATGTGATACTGACGGAGTTTGAGATTTTCTGAATTGTAAAGATGGGGTAGGAGATTAATCGCCCAACCAAAAGAGCAATTCAAAAAAGGATTGTTTAGCAATTCAAAACAATAATTGCCTTTCCTTTGCAAGGTATTGAACATTGTCCCACTTACTTAGTTGTTTGATCTTACTATCATACGATCTCCGTGGGCACTAATCAAACATCAAACCTTATAAATCCTGTGTGACTCAACTGAGAAACAAAAAGTGAAACACAGGGCCCTGCAGAACCCACCACTTGTGTGGCACATGATTAAATTTCTGGGTTTTTGTGGGTACCCCACCAGGGTTGCCAAATTTGGGTATTTCATGGGTATTTCTTCCGGAACCAATACCCAGGAGCAACCAGGAAAACCCAGGATTGCCAAACATGGGTATTTCTTCCAGAACCAATACCCATGTTTGAAAACATGGGGTACCCAGGAAAACCCACAAAAATAAACATAAGCGCCCATGAGGAAATTACTTACGCTGCTCATCAAAAGCAATACAAATAATGACCGCAAGCACTATGGCATGGCAAGCGAAAATTTACGAAAGCAACAGGCGGGACAAAAGCAACTGTCTTCTCATTCCAATTGTCTTGGCATGAATTACTCAATTCTACCCCTAGTGTGTTACACTCAATTCCCCAACGATTCATGTATACCTCAGTGTTACCCTATGACCACAACATTTAAAGCAAGAGCTTGCTTTCCGTCGGTATTTCTAACTGCAAATCGCATTTTGAATTGTATTTCTAATCCTCCAGGGATACGCTACTATGGCACGAAGCAACGGCCAACAACAAAGCAAGCACAAATAGATGGAAACTTAACAGATGAAATGATGAGCAATTCAGTGTGCTGATTGTCGTCTCTTACTAGTAATCATGCTGGTAGCATTGCTAATTGCATTTGGTATTTGCGTTGCTTCTTTCTTCGTGGGAAACGACTGCTGCTGGTCACCTCTCTTTGACACACTAGGGGTAGAATTCAGTAGGAGTGACAATTCTGATGGATCAATACTTTATAAAAATGGATGGAAACTTAACAGATGAAATAATGAGCGATCAAGCGTGCAAGCAACAAAGCGAACTATGACAATGTGACAAAGTGCCGTCATTTGCTTCGTGGGTTTTTGTGGGTTTTCCTGGGTATCTTTCGTGGGTTTTCTCCCGGAACCAATACCCATGACATTCCTGGGTACCAATGGTGGGTTTCTTGGATATGGCGCCAAGAAGAAAAAACGCGCGTGCCGCGCGAGTGGGTTCCGGAGGGCCCAGACCAGGAACTACCGGTACGAGTACAGTACGTATGGGAACAACAGCAAAAAATGCATCAGGAGTCAGATGGGAAACCTACAACGAGACTTCACTACATCTGTCATCGCACCCGTATTTTCAATACCGGAAAACAAGCTAGCCCCGAATAACAAACTGAAGAGAAAACTCTGTGGATAGTACAGTGCAAGTACTTCACCCACATCAGAAACAGAATCGACCACAAAGGTACTCAGTTGCATTAGAATTATTCAGAAAAGAATGGCGTCGACCGCTTCGGGGAACAGCTCGGGTCATTCGCTTTCTGCGGGTCCGTCGAACTCCGCCAGCGGGAGTGGTGGAATGGATGAATTGTTGCCGCTTGTCCTGCAACTGACGAATGCGGAAAGCGTGAGTAGTTGTTCTGTGGCTTTGGCACCTGAAACTGATTGTATGGAATACAATTTTTGTGTTCTGTTGTCAAAATGATGTTTGTGGACTCAAAACTCAACAGGATTCTTCGTGTGTACATTTTCGATTCCTATCCAATTGTTGGACAACATGGATCATTTGGTCATCGAAAATGAACAAATCCAAACACAAACCCAAACGCAAACAAAATTTCACGTGAACAAACTAAAATGATGCCGACAAATTAAATAAACAACGTAGCGCGAGGTGGTTCTTTTGGAATTGTCCAAAAAGCGAGAATCGTTTGCCGATTTGGCTCCTATCTTATGGCATTCAACGGGAACTGTTGCTGCACTCTTGCAAGAGATTGTCTCTATTTATCCGCTCCTGACTCCGCCCACGCTGACTGCCCATGCGTCCAATCGGGTCTGCAATGCGCTAGCCTTGCTGCAATGTGTCGCATCCCATGCGGATACTCGGCAACCCTTCTTAGCGGCACAAATTCCTCTGTATTTATACCCCTTTTTGAACACACAAAGCAAATCCCGCCCCTTTGAGTATTTGCGACTTACCAGTTTGGGTGTGATTGGGGCGCTCGTAAAGGTTGATGACACTGAAGTGATTAGCTTCCTCCTGAGTACAGAAATCATTCCACTGTGTTTGCGAATCATGGAAACGGGATCGGAACTTTCGAAAACAGTAGCAACGTTCATCGTGCAAAAGATTTTGTTGGAAGAAACGGGTCTGAACTACGTCTGTGCGACAGCTGAACGCTTCTATGCGGTATCGACTGTTCTGGCAAATATGGTAAAACTTCTGCAAGTCCATCCGTCAGTTCGTTTGTTGAAACACGTGGTACGGTGTTATTTGAGATTAGCCGACCATCCGAGAGCGCGTGAGGCCTTGAAAACCTGCCTTCCCCCTTCACTCAAAGATAACACCTTTGGGCCGCATTTGCACAATGATCCGACCGTACAGAAATGGCTCGCGCAGCTCTTGGCGATTGTTGGGAGGGATGACGGGAACGGAGACACAAATGGAGAGAACGGGAACAATAGCAATGACGGCAAGAAAAACCCATTGTTGTCACAGCCATCCGGATCGACGATGTACATGCAGAAGGATCGTGATGGTAAATAAATGATGTCAACGCATTCGTTTTTCTTAAAATTAAATCAATGGGAAAAATCTTTCAAAACATGCAGATTCAGCAAAATAAAAGACGAATTACAGAACACGATGAAAATCTGAAATAGAACGAGCTACTGATTCGAATGCAACGGACATAGTGGCTTTCTTCAATGCCAAACTATGAGAAGTACAGTTGGTTTTAATTTCTCTTTTTCATCATGTCAGCCGTCGTGATGGGAGAATGTTGTAAAATACAAGTAAAATTTTATCAGAAAACGGGAATGACTGCGACCCTTCAACATATTACGAAGTACGTCGTCGATGGGAAGCGACAATTCTTCTTCATCTCTGTCACATAGTTTCCATACATCAGTAAAATGGATTCGACATTGAAATGAAACAACATGAACAGGACATCAATAGCGCAAATGATGACCAAATTAAACTATTATGCTTTCTATTTATTGACAATACTGTAGTTTTGCTGATCAGCATTTTGTTGAAAATTGTCAGCAGAGAAAACGCGTTAACCGATGCAATCGTATCCTGCGTGGCAGAGATGAGGCGCAACCACCAGTAAGAAAATACTTCTCGGTCATTTTCTTCCTGGTGATTTAAAAAATAATTCATATTTCTTCATAATTCCTTAGGCAACCTTTGGCTTGTCCACTTTGGGACGTGGCAGGACTGATAGGATGATGTAGTATACAACGCATCCAATGTGTCCAAAATAGTAGAAGCTCTTGTATGCATCAAAAGACCAACCACCGGCAAGCATGGTGAAAGGCAAAATCAGGTAGTTAATTGTGATTGTTGTCGACAGAATCGCGAGGATACCGTAGGGGGTGAAAGTTGACTTAGAAAAGTACGGCGCGATCTTCTTCTTAGCCAATCGATCGCAAAACGATGGAATTGGTACCGAAAGGAAAAAGATGTAGTAACCTGGGTAAAATCCATGCCAGAATGCACTCATCGAATAGACGGCTGCAAGACTTCCACCTGTGCGCATGTAAACATATTTCGACAACCACAAAGATGTCTTCTTGTTCCAACTTCTCGACATGATGGAGACATCAGGAGCAGTCTCAAAAGTGACAATGTCAATGTTGTTTGAAGTTTCCCATCCCTTTTCGTTTCCATTCTCGTCGTATCCGTCAAATCCTGCGTACCAAATGTTTTGTGCACCTTCTGCATTTTTCCATCCGAAATAGTATTTCTCGCGAAGTGCGAACAGACCAACCCATGCATGGAAAAATCGGTAAACGAATGGCTTCTGGAGAAATTCCCCGGTCAAGATGAAAGGGGTGCTGTGTTGCGGATCATTAGGGTCGAGAATTGGAAACTTTGCACTCAAAGTCAAGTGAATTCCAAGAGTTACGAGACACGTAAGGAATGGTTTGAGAGTCGCCCACAAGTTGTTTGGGATCTTGGTTTTTCCATCAGGTGTCTTGAAAACACTTCCATCGATTGCCCTTGCGTACGTTGCATATTCTGTAGCAGGACCAGCAAGCAAGTTTGCAAAGCAGAAGGTGTAACCAAGAAACTCAATCAGACTCGGGGGATTCTTCAAAGCGAAAGGGGCGCACTTCTTGGCTGCTCTATCACCTTTATCCTTTGCCAACAGTTCACCATCATAGAGATTGTATCCGATCATGTATAGTTTTTGTGTCAAAACCATTTGAGTACCGGTGAAATCCAAATCCCATCCAAGGTAGTTGATGTACTGTCTGTGAAGGTGGCCCAATGTCATGTATGCCATGGCGAAAACGGGCAAAGCTGTCTTCACCGTGTTACGGGGTAACGTCAAAATCAGTCCATATGCAATCAAAGAACTGATCAAATGATGAATCCACTGGACTCCCAGGGTGAACTGGAGGAGGAACGCTCCAAGGAGGAAGGAAAAAATATGTCTGGGAGTACCGAAAGGAATTTGGGCCATAATGATTCCAAGAGGGTAGCACATGAACATACCCAAAACGTAAGACACGGTTTCGATGTCCATGCCCGCGGCATCGGCAACGCCCGCTACCTGGGCCTTCAAGACATCTGGAACTGTGAATTAGACAAGTGCGAGAAAGTCAGAAAGAAAAAGCACAAGCTCCGAATTTAGATTTCATATACCTCTTTCAAACCCACATTTGCGCGATGATAACCAAGACGGGAAGCAATCCCTTCACTACTTATTTCGTAGCACATACCCAATACAACAGTTTTCTCGCACACAGGCCCGAATGAGTAGACGAACTCAATCAATCCGTCGATGACACCCGTAATGACTGAAGGGAGCTCCATTGTTACTCTGTTTCTTATTCAAATCGCCACTCGGATATTCAACTTTGGAAAGGGTTCCAAGGTGCAGGTGTCGTTGTGATAGATTTGTAGGATTAATGTCGGCACCTCGAAAAAGGAATCTACCGGTAACTACCCAAAAGAACAAATTGTTATGCAGCGACACGTACGCACCATCACTCGTACCCTACAATGAAAATACTGCATGGAACTCGTACGGGGTACATCCGCTCGGGACAGCAGTGGATGCAATTGAGTCATGGCATTGGGTGATTGACGACGATTTGTGTTGATGATGTCAAACTGCAAGGATATCGACGTGGGCATGAGTTGTTTGGGGACTTCTGAACCTGTAAAATTACCCAATACTGTACCTTTACGAGTATTACTTGTACTCGTATTCGAAAAAATCCAATGATAATCAGGGGATACGAGTACGAGTACGAGTAATTACTCGTACCGTAGGATTCATTCAGTCAAAACGTCAGCGTCACTTGCCTTCGGTAACCGGTATTCAATAAATAGTGGTCGCGCCAGATTTATTTTTGATTCATCCGACTCAACTTATGACTTCGTCGGACTTTCAACATTACTACTTTCATACCGGTACTCGTACGGTACCGTAGAGGAGTCACAACTCGCAGTGTTTTTTTACCTGCTGGTCCCATGCTTTCTTAAAATTGGACAAATCTTCATCGTCACAATATTGCTTTGAGGCTGAAGCTAGTAAGCGTTGACATTCCTGCGTTGATATTCCTTGTCTGTGCACTTAGTGCTTTGGAAGAAGGAGCTCCAGACGACCTGTAGTTGTACTATGCTGCGGATGATCCTCTCTGTCAAAAAACTCATGCGCACATCCTCATTTGTGAGCTTTCAATTTTGAACTACCATCAGAGCAGCCTACTACTACTAGTAGTAGTGCTACTAGGTGAGATTTGAAGTGTACATTCTCCCAATGTGCACTCGGATTTCTATTGTTTTAATGTGGAAAGGCCAAGTTGACTAATGTATGAAATGTTTTTCAAAGACATGAACATTTAAATTTTGACTGGAGTTGTGGCGAGAAATCTAGTATCTTTTGGCTGGAATTGTATCACGCAAACCCCAAATTCAAAAATATTGCATAAGGTAAAAACAGAGATACATGTCCTCTGAACATCATGAATGTACACATCGGTATAACAGAGATCCATAGTGGATGATCCCATATTTCATTTTTGGCGCTCTTCATTTTTCTACAAAACATCATGAGCATGAACAGAATTTTGACCAACAGTAGGAGCAGAAAACATTGTTTGAGAAAATACCAAAAGGAGGTGCTGATGGAGTACTATGTCAGAGTCAAAACCATGTAACAGTACAGGCACCACTCTTGTGAAAATTATGAGAGCAAAGACTCTTCTTCAGTCCCTCCAACAACTTGATGTGGCTCTATGCTATGACATTTCTAGTGTTTCCACACGAGACGAAAACAAGTGGAGATTCCCTTTATTTTACAAACTATTTTTTAATATTCAAATTCAAAATATAAACATGTTTATCCACATCGTGTAATTGAATTTATCAGCATTTTTAAGTATGGATCAATTCATGTTGTGGAGAAAGTGATCTCTAAGTTCTTTGTTTTTGGTCCAAGAAGTCCTATTTGTACTCAACAATATAGTTAGTGCTGCTACCAAGATTGCTTTCATACTGGCAATACTGCTCCATTTGATTGCATAGCATGCAATCTCTTCATCTCTTAATCCCAACGAGAACAACAGTGAAGAGTGAAATTATTGTAGAGTAAGAATCAGTTCATTTTATGTTGGAAGAAATCTTGTAAGATTCATTTATAAGGTATTCATGATACTTAACCCATTGCCAATTTTTTTAAGAGATCACTTGATAGGAATGATGCAAATACTGGTATTCTTAAGTCATCGCCATATTTTTAAGACTTGACCACCAGTAGTAGAGTGTTATTTTTTGCTTATTTGTAGATATGGAACAAGAAGTTATTCAACTCATTGCCACCATTTTTAAGTGATTTAAATACATTTTGAGTCTATTACTTTCTTGCAGGCTCCTAAAAATTCCCATTGCTTCAAAAATTTCCAACACTGAATAAATGTTACTGTTAGCAAAAGGAATTTCCCCCCCCTGTTGCTACTAAAACACTTTTCAAATTTTTGAGCACCAGGAATTTTATATGGACTGTTGGTAATTTTTATTCAGTGTTGGGAATTTTTTTTCCTTCTGGATTTTTATATCAGGGTATATGCCCAGTCATATGAAACTCGCATGAAAAAACGTCAAATTGGTGCAGCCTCATTACAAGTACGAGTATACGTTAATCGGGGCGAACATTTTGAGACAGCTTTTCCCCCCCATCCCCCTCCATAAAGGCATCAATTCCGGTCCTGTTAGTCCTATTGGTCTTACTCTCCAGTTGTAACTTCCTGACCAAAGTAATCACCACGCCAGAATTGGCAAGAGCATCGTCACTTAAACGATGCTCATCATGGTTGTGTCAAATTTGTGCGATGTATTTAAAAAATTCAGAAAACTTTTGTTGCGCACATCACGAAACATTCTCTATGTATTTTTGCACGCAACAATTTGAAGGAGGACTATTTTTGCATGGATAGTTTCAGCCCCATTCTCTTGGTGCTTCGCAATTTTGGTATTGTACAACTTTGTTTCATGCTCACCCCAATAATATTTATTCTCCATTCGATTGTTGCTTTTTCCACACGAAACTCATCTTTTGTAATAATATCCTCAATGTACACTGATATTGTCGTAGCGTTAATACAAATTTCTTAACAAATATATGAGCTTCTTGATAACCAGCAATGTATTCTGTTGCACCCATTTAAGAATACTCACACTTTGTATATCAAATACCAAAAGGCAACAAACATATTTTTGTACTAATAAGAAAGTATTTTATCCGCATTTGCCATAATCTTGTTCCTACTATGCAATTTTAGCAGCAGACAAATTTATTGTGGATACCCACATTAGATTCCAATAAACTACTAATTGCTGTACTATAGTGTTGTTACTACGATTTACTTTTATAATTTGTCTCTGTTTGAGAGGTAATATTTGTAGTCCTCGTTAACATTGTCAAGAGTGTCCATCATGTCATATTTTTGCTTCCGTTTGCTTCCGTTTGCTTCCGTTCGTTTTGTCTTCTTCCTTTTTATGTCATTATTTACTTTTATAATTTGTTTCTGTTCGCGAGGTAATATTTGTAGTCCTCATCATCCTTGTCAAGAGTGTCCATCATGTCATATTTTTGCTTCCATTTGTTTTCGTTTGTTTTGTCTTCTTCCTTTTCTACGTCGTTGTAGTATATCATACCCAGTTTGCTGTTGGTATGTTTGAACTAGTTTGATCTCTCAATCTTTGCTTTGTTGTTCCTGCCTTTGGTTTTCTATTCCCTCTTTGACATATCCGTAAAGGTCTTGTCCCTCCTCACTCCACTCCTCCTTAATTCCTGTCTTACTGTCAGTGAATTTCTTTCTTATCCTTGTCCCCTTTGTTGTGTTGAGCCAGGATTCATAGCCGTTGTAAAGGAAAAGCAGCACAAACGCTTCATCCCTTGAAGTGAAAATGTTACTGGTTGTTGTTTGTACCGATTTTTTTTAAGTCTGTCTCTTTAGGCGACACTACTCCAAGAATTCTTTTGAAGAAATATTGTAATTCCGGTGTTTTTTTTTTCGTTTATAGTCTTCGTGTAATTCGTACTTATTTTCTGAGTTCGTGTTTTTGTTTTCCTTGATTAGAACTGTTCCTGGGAAACTAACCGGTATCTGTTTGTTCCTTTTATTGTCTATGCATCAGTGTGAACAATACGATATGGTTAGTTATTTGAAAATGTGTCTACTGGGAACAATGTTGTTCTTGTCAGTTCTTACCTTAATAATTTTTCCTCGCTAGTGTCTGGGCATTGCGCCTACATTTAGTTATTGCTCTGCAGAAAATTCCATTCCACTTCAGTGCATGGACATTCCATGTTGTTGGTACTTTGTTTTCATGATTCAATTTTACAATCCTGGTAATAATTGTCTTTATGTATCCTGAACCTTGTTTGGTCGTTATCGGGAATTCCATTTGCCTGAACGTTTGTTCCTTGACGTACGTAGTAATGATTTTTTTAATCTTGTTCTCACTGCGGTTTTTTGTGTTCTGTATTGCTTTGCTGCTGATACTGGTGCCATTGGTTGTATCTGTTTTGCTATCATTTGTGTTTGTTTGCTCACTGCCTGATACACTGCTCACTGGGCTATTTGTTGTATGTGTATCAATCATTGTACCCTGAACCATCCATGTGCAAACGTGTTCCACCATTATTTGTTTGTTAAATCGGAAATAGGAACTTACCAACTGTTCGTTTTCATGTATTTGGCACGCTTGTTTTATGGGAGTTGAATTGTTTTGGAGTATGCGGATTTTACTTTTCATTCACATGGTTGTACGTGCTAAAATTATGCGTAGTTGTAAGTGCCTGAGTTACTGCATCCCGAGGAGGTCAGTATTACTACTTCTTTTTGTAGTATTGTTTCACTTTTGTGTGGGGTTGTATTGACAACTGCCCATCGTTTTTCTGGGCATGCCCTGACAATCTGGAATGCGGTTTCCAGAAAGTCTTGGCGCGGATCAAAATCCTGGCGCGGTGTCTAATATTATTGTGTACCCCACCCCAGGAATGGTATGTTCCACCGATAGTAGTCTTAGCCAAAGCATAGTAATATCTTGTGTATCCGGGTGTATGATGATAGTAGTAGTAATGTAGGTATGAGAGTAATAACTTATGCTGGAGGGGTGAAACCTTTTTTTGTACAATTCATGTCAACAATAATGGAGCAACGTTTCAGACGTATATTGCTGGAACGGTGTTGCAGGCTTTGTGTTTGAACCATGTTTAAATTTGAAATCTCAAAATAAAGCATCAAATCTCACAATGCAGCTTTGTTTTGGTCAGACTTAAAAAATAATTGTGTGACAGTGTTGCAGGTTATACATGTTACTGGCCGTTAAAGTGCTTGGAAAATCTCAACATAAAGCGCTGTTTCTCAAAATTAAGGATCGGTGTTTCATATTGTTATGTTTTTTTGGTCAGTTTTTAAGTTTTCTTTTGGAACGGCGTTGCAGGTTATACTATTTACTGACCGTCAAAGTGGACAGAAAATCTCAAAATATTTGTACATTGTTGCATGATGTTTGTTTGCCGTTAGAGGCCTTGTGGTTTGAAGTATTGTTGAATATGTTTTGTGCTTCATCATTTCGGAATGTCTTGCTATGTCATGTTTGGTTGTGTTTTCTGATTTGCTATGCGGCAAGTTATTGTTACCCAATTGTAGCAACTTAGATTGTTTTCACACAATTTTATTTTGTTGTTCTCTAAATTATCAATAGAAGAATGCCACAACAAATGACAAGAAGGGCGAGAAGTATGTCTAATTCACCAGCAGATGGAGTCACAGTTGCAGCCGCAGCCGTTGGGAAACCGAAAACAACAAGAAAATTGCATTAAACAAGTCGACAGGCATCCGGTGGGAAACCAAAGAAGAAAAGTCTTTCTCACTAATCTCTACAGCAGGGACATCGGGGTGGACAAACACCAGCAGCCGTTCCTGCAACACCAGAGCAACCCCCACATGCACAAGATATGCCGTGTTTGGGCAATGACGGCGGTGGTACTTTATCATTACAATTGTTTGCGGATGACTCACAATACAAGGCTCACACAGATGTGATGAAAAGATGTGTCAAAGCTTGTCTTGAACAGCAGGGTCCTAACGGATTTTCTGAGAATATTTTGACTGGTGAACTCATCACTGCCGTAAGTCAGGACATCGCATCAGTCTTTAGCCAGCTCATGAATAAGGTTTTCATCATCACAAAACTCTTTTTTTTGGGAACCCGCCCTGACTTCAGCGAGACAGCAATGGGTGATAAGCCACCATTGGGTCCTATACCAAGGGTTGTTGACGTGATGGTAAATCTTTTCCTGCGTGACTTGGGCTCACAGTTGATAAAGAAGGTCTGTATCTTGGATCCAAAGGAGCTGACAACTCGTTTCAAGGACTACAAGATGAAAGATAAATGGAGCGCCTTCCAGTCAGTGCTCAACTCCATTATCAAAATCAATGATACTAGTACAGCAGGTATAACAGAGTACACCCAGGTCGAAGGACAAGATGAAGTAGCGGAAGGCGCACCGCATGCTGTTTTGTCAAAGAATGTTGTTAACTACAACACCATACTGAAGTACATGAAAGTGTATTTAAGCCTACTTTGGTGGTACGTATGTTGTTTTGAATTCCCACCTGCACCTTCACCCGACGAGGAAGGTCTGTTTTTCCATCAACAATTCAAAGATAATGTAAACAAAGGGAAATGATACGTCCGCCAGATGGTCTCTTTCTTTGAAGGTCTTTCCTTTCACCACGCACTATTAAATTCCTTTCGTGACCAGAAGTATCAAAGCTACCAAAGGGTAGATTTCCTATGCACGTGAATCAATGAGTCCCGTATCCATCTAAGTAATCGATTCCCACGAGATATCGATTCCCACGGCGCACTGATTCCCATCGCGCATAAACGGTGAGCAATCCCTGTCCTACAATATTGCCATTGTTCTTCGGTGAGCAAACTCTGATTTCATAAAATATCACACGAGCTACAGGAGCAATTCCTGACCTTAATGATAAACATCGACTCGTGCATCAAGCCAAACTACGTTCTTTCCGTACCACTCCGCAGTATCAGTATGGATTCAAAGTGCCTCGTAACCACGAAGAAGCCCTCCGATTTGATCAAGCCAACGGGAACACCAAATGGGAAGATGCCACCACTCTTGAAATGGCACAACTCAATGAATACAATACATTCATTGATAAAGGCGTATACAAGACAAGCTCCATTCCCACGGGATTCCAACAGATCAAGGTACACATGATATATGCTGTCAAACACGACGGAAGACACAAGGCTCGACTCGTTGCTAACGGTAATCTCACTGAGGCCCCTATCCACAGTGTTTACGCAGGTGTCGTATCCCTTCGCGGTCTACGTATGTGCCTATTCCTAGCTGAACTCAACGATCTAGGCATGGGGTACCGACATAGGTAACGCCTACTTAGAAGCAGTCACCTGCGAGAAAGTATGCATCAAGGCAGGTCCCGAATTCGGATCGTTGGAGGGTCACCTATTGGTCATTTACAAAGCCCTATATGGTCTCAGGTCTTCAGGCAAGTGTTTTGGAGACTTACTCGCGGCTTGTCTCATCGAACTCGGCTTCGAAAGATCCCGCGCAGAACCGGAAATATTCCTAAAACCCGGAACGAACAAGCATGGTGAACGTGTATATGAGCTTATATGCACATATGTCGATGACCTATGTCTCTGCATGGCCGATCCCAATTCCTTCTTGAAGATATTGCAATCGTCACCATACAACTTCAAATTGAAGGGATCCGGACCTATGAACTTTCATTTAGGATGTGGATTTGAGCGCGACGAACATGGTGTTTTGTGCATGAATCCCATAAAGTTCATCGAAAAGATGGAAGCATCTTACGAACAAATGTTCGGATGCAAACCTAGCACTAGGTTCCAATCGCCCATCGCGGAGAACGATCATCCTGAATTGGACTCCTCAGCCTTTCTTGAAGAAACCGGTATACAGAAATACCAAAGTATGATCGGTTCACTGCAATGGATCATCGCTATTGGCCGTTTTGATGTACAAACAGCCGTGATGACGCTCTCAAGTTTCAGAGCTCAGCCACGAGATGGGCATCTCGAACGTGCTAAACGTATCTATGGATATATCTCCAAATTTAGACATTTTAAAATCAGATTCCGAGTGGAACCGCCCGATTTTATATTGACTAAACCCGACACCATCGACTGGTCCAATACCGTCTATGGGGAGCATTCTGAGGAGCTACCCGACGACGCTCCTGCACCGCTTGGAAAGACAGTAGTGTTATCACACTTCTATGATGCCAACCTCATGCATGATATTCTCAGTGGCAAGGCAGTTACCGGCATACTTCATTTCGCGAACAAGACTCCCATGATGTGGTTCTCGAAGAAGCAGTCTACTACGGAAACAGCCACCTTTGGAGCTGAATTTGTTGCAGGAAGAACTTGCATCGAACAGATTGTCGATCTACGCCACTCATTCCGATACCTCGGAACACGAGTCCATGATATCTCATACTCTTGGGGTGACAACGAAAAGATGATTCAGACGTCGACCTTTCCTTACGCAAGGTTGCACAAGCGTCATAACATTCTATCGTTTCACTACGTACGGAGCATGATAGCGAGAGGTTTCATTTTAATGATGCACATCCCAGGTAAGGATAACTGTGCAGACATTCTCACCAAGCATTGGAGTCACTCAGTTGTGTATCCACTGCTCAGGCCCATCTTCCACTTCTGTGGTAATACTGGCGACCTTCTCCAGGATGATGGAAGCATCATGTAGAGCGTGATGACCCTTCACAAGGAGACATGGGGAGTATTAAATTCCTTTCGTGACCAGAAGTATCAAAGCTACCAAAGGGTAGATTTCCTATGCACGTGAATCAATGAGTCCCGTATCCATCTAAGTAATCGATTCCCACGAGATATCGATTCCCACGGCGCACTGATTCCCATCGCGCATAAACGGTGAGCAATCCCTGTCCTACAATATTGCCATTGTTCTTCGGTGAGCAAACTCTGATTTCATAAAATATCACACGAGCTACAGGAGCAATTCCTGACCTTAATGATAAACATTTTATGGAGTCTTCCTAACGGAACAAGAGAAGAAAACCGTTGGCATGTGATTCTCACACAATACATATACATGCATACAAATATATATGGTCAACGACTAATACATGTACGGAAATAATCAGCGAGTAATCTCAGCACTACGCAACAGCAGTTGCAACGTATTCATCTCAATAAAAGAGATATCTTGCATTTCGGCAAGATTTCACTTTATCTCATACTTTTAACATTCAACTGATTTATATCCCAAAATTCACACTAGTTGCTACCAACTACTTGTAATCTACATACTAAGGTCTGTCTCGCTGCAATCTGAATAAGTCACAGCAAGAGGAGATCTGGCGTTTCCCTAGTCTCGCCTGTAGTCCGATTATCCGTTGCCGAAAGTATCCAAACACAATTGTCACGCGTAGAGTACAATCGTTCGTCTACTAACACACTAACACAGCGTTGCTGTTCTTCAGAAGTCCTTGAATCAGACTCTCAACGAATCGGATTCAGAAGGAAAATAATACGCACTCAGGCATTTTCTTTCAGCAAGTCACTCCTTTGAACAGTTGGACAAAAGTATGAATCAAATTTGAGGGAAGGAAGGTGCATGCACACCAACAAGAGAAGGTGCACCAGCAGTCAAGTTAGTCCCCTCAACTGATTCCCAAAAATACCTCAAGTTGGATTGACCATCCGATGTGTCAAAGGCACCTCTTGTGTTTCAAAAGGTCCTCATGTATTTGTGGGTACGCTTCCAACGAGAGAAGGCACAAATTTTTCAAGAAGTCAGCCTGGACCACTTTGCCAATGAGTCATTCCTTGATGACAATTTGTACAAGGAACTATTGTCCAATCTCTATCAGTCTTCATTTTTGGTTGGGCGGTACAAAATCTCAGGAGTTGACAATTTGGTGGGGAAAATTCAATTTCAACTGTTATCTTCTCTTCACTTTTGCAAGATTATGGAGCACCGGAAAACTCTGAACAAGTGTTACAGAGTAGGCGTTGGCTTTGCAAAAAATGTGGTGACTCTTTCTACTGCGAAGTTGTCAGAGGAACGGGACATGTTTGTCGGCAATTTTGTTCCAGAAGACGAACAACATGTGAAGACATTGTTGCAACATTGCCTCCTGAGTTTGTCATGGCTTGACAATGTGGTGTCCATGCAGGAGCAACTTGAGCAGTTGAATCTTGTTTGCGAAAAATTGCTCGGCAATGTTTAACCTCTTGGTTGTCACATGGTCCTAACGGTAGATGTATCCTAGTTACTTGGATTATGGTTTTGAATGCAATATTTAAGGCGGTACTAGGCAAGGAAGAGAAAACATCTGTTGTTGACGTTGATGAGGCACACAAGAATTTGAACAAATATTTGAAAGCAGAGCGCCAATCTTTGTCCAGCTCCAATCCTGGCAAACCTAACCGCAAAGATTGATTATTCATTTTCACCAACAATGGTGCATTCAATTTGAAGAAGGAACTCCACCTGAGCTTCTGAGAGGTGAAGAGTGTCGACATACTTACCCACTCACGAAAGAGAACTACAGCTTATCCGTCACAAGGTTCCTTAATTTTGATGAGAACTGCACGTATACACTGGACGACCGATTGTTCTGGGAACATACGAGATTCGTATTCCATGATATTTTTATCACGCAACCGGAAATACTACTCAAAGGTTGTCAATGTATTGAGAGGTCCCTGCAATTTCTCGCTACTTACAATTATCTACCGGTTGGGGGCCTATTGTTTGTTCCTTTGACCAAGGAACTTCTGTGTGTGGTTTTCCAGAAGAAAAAATACGTGTGGGAAGCAAACTTGGAAAAGAGCTTTGTGTCAGGCAAAGATGAAAAGACTTTACAATCCGATGGCGACTCTTTGATCCAGCTTTTCCAGAAAATAAAGGTACCAAGGACTCAACATCACAATGCAGCCAATATTGCAAAGTGGGACTTCCTCAAGAAGCATGTGAAATTTTTTGATACCTTCACGGAAGAAAACGGCGCATATTCTGTCAAATGGCTAGTGTTCACTAACAAAGGGCTCAATAGAGTGGAATATTTCTTTCAATTTTCTTGGGAAGATAAATCAACAGTCGACCCACACTCCAACATTGTTGAACCTGGATCTATCAAAGATCCAGAAGGAGAGGACAAAGGAAATGGGGATGAACAGACCGCCATCCCCAACACACTCAAAGACAACCCATCCACAAAGAGAAAGGGAAAGAAGAAGTTGTTCCTTCTCCAAGGTTGCAAACATAGAAAGTCAGCGTCAGATGAATCCAATGGAGAGGCCAAGCACAAGGAGAGGAAGGTTTCTCCAAACCTTGCCCATGTTGTAGATCTTGGATACCTTCTTCAAGCTCCTTGTCCCGTACCCAATGACGTAGGAACAAAAAAGCCCTCTAGCAGCGTGAAGGTGTTGTTTGCAGAACCTGATCCCAGGATCTTGTATCTTAAATTTGCAATTGATAGTGAGGTTACAATCATGGGTATCCCCCCACCTGGAACTGACATAGTGAAGAGTTATGTATCTAAGAGGAAGGACCATTTTCCTGTTTACCCTGGATACATAGTGTACAAGAAACTACCAGATGGTACAAAAGTGAAACGCCCAATCTGGTTCCCTTATGGCCGTGTCGGGTCGAAGCTCAAATCATCACCACCAGGATGGAACGACTACACCAAAAATTCTTAAAAACCACAAAGAACAACAGCAGCAGCAGCAACAACAACAACAACAGCAGCAACAACAACAACGGCAACAAAGCTGTCTCAAAATGGCTGCCCTACTTTACACACATACTCTCTTACTACCTAGTACCCTTACCGGTAGGTCCACACACAACATTTGGTATTCCAACGCTCACGATTGAAAATTACCCACGATTCAAGAAAATCTGAAATGCAATGCCACGCAAGCCGGTGTTCAATATTGAACACTGGATGAAGAACATATCCAAATTCTCCATGTGCTTCTCTATGTGCAATGTACGTTGAATTTCAATTCAACGCCTTTTTACTGTTACAAGCTGGCCGCAACGGCTCCTCGGAGTAGTTGACAAAGCTAGCTCACAATCTTAGTTTTTAACCAATACATAACTCAAACCTTATTTTAGTACCTTTTTCTAGAGGCATACAACACTGTTTAAACAGTCGAATAACTGCTTCGACCTTATTACTACCGGTAACGACTACTTCAACTACTACACAAACAAAAATTACCACTACATCTAATAAACAACCAACTGATCCTGAAGATTGTCCAGTAACAAGAGAAACAATGTCTTACTCCATCATTCCCTTCAAGTATGACTTTGATCAAGAGTCTATCGACAAAGTGGAGTTCAAGAACACACAAGAAGTCAATGGAGTTCAAGAAGTAACCAAGATCAAGATCCCCTTGATTACTGCAGGATCAACCAAACTACAAAACCTTTTTACCATAAATGAGTTCATTCGATCCAAGAAGATGCTCAATCTAACCACAGGACCAAGAATCTACGACAAGTTTGTAGATCTCCTCAGAGACTACACCAACAGTAGCTGGTGGAATAGCTATGTATCAACCAATGTTCCACAGAGAACCGTGGATAACTTCCAAATCACAGTAGAAGAATTCGTCAACTACAAGTTCGACAACAACCTTGATGCCTACCAAAACCACAGAAGATTCCTCACCAACATCAAGAAGACAACCACCATGACAGTACACCAATTTGTCGCACAAGCCAACTTCCACAACCATGTTATCCTTCCACTACTTCCGGGACACCCACCAGAAGATGCAGAGATCAAGGACCGAGAGTTCAAGAATCTAATCTTTGAATCGATGCCTGAGGATTGGAAACACACCTACCAGCAACACCACTCTCCGCATAGGGATTCCCTCTCTGAAATGATGATGAGGTTTGAAAGGTATCAAAACACCAACAACAGCAACAACAATGCCAACAATAATCGTAACAACCGGAATGGAAACAACAACAACCGCAACAACCGAAACAATCAAAACAATCGCAACCGAAACAACAACAACAACAACAATCGAAACAACAACAACAACAACAACAACAACAATCAACGCAACAACAACCAAGGCAACAACAAAGGCCCGACTAGAATCTCCAACGACTCACCATGTCCTATCCATCCGGGTACCAACCATACTTGGGGTCAATGCTACACCAACAAGTATGGCGCAAACTCCAACCAGTCCAACCAGTCCAATAACAACAGAGACAACACCGACTCGCATGTGAATGATCGCAGTTCCAACAACAGCAATCGATCCTCTACCTCTTCCCAGGGCAGTAACTACCACGAACCAGAACAACACATGTGTGTCTTCATCAATGAACCAGAAGAGACCACCATCCCTGCAGCCCCTTGGCCGGATCTCTTCCATGTAGATATGGAAATAGATGAAGAATACTACAACTCGGATCTTCAAAGATTTCCTTCTGAAAAGACCGATTCCGGCAACAACAAGTAAGAGGTTGCTCCCAGCAACGCGGATGTCGACCTTGCTCCAACCACAGTAAGTGTCTGCAACTCAATCAATGGATCCCTTGGGAAGTACTACTTGAAAACCCTCTTCGATTCGGGATCTACCGACAATCTCATAGTGGAATCAGCAATTCCCTCTGGAATCAAGAAGTATCTCCTAGATCAACCGATCCAAATGCAAACAACAAATGGCAAAACCACTTGCAACCACTATGTAACCTTGGAGAACACCGTATTCCCAGAACTGTCCTACTCGATGAAAGTCCTACAAATCAAGTGCTTTGTAGTATCTCAGAATGTCAACTACCACCTCCTTATTGGAAGGAAGACCATGAGAGACCTTGGAATGAAGATGGACTTCGAAACTTGCACCATAGAATGGTACGAGAAGACAATGGACTTCCACCCTCAGAATTACTTTGACAACAAGTCCTTGCTCCACAAAGTCATGTCTGCAGAACCACAGGCCATTGCAGAAAGTTACTCCAACCAATCTATCCAACAATCGTATGTGGATGGAACCACCAAGTATGAGAAAACTGACCTCCACAAGTTAGTCACTGAACAAAACCATCTCTCCTACCATGAGAAACAAGCCTTGTTACCAATACTCCTCCAAAATGAAGAACTTTTCGAAGGATTGAATGACAAGGAATTAGGTATTTTCCCTAATCAAACATTCCACATTGATCTCCAGGAAGGCACAACTCCATATCACGCAAAACAACCCTATTCTATTCCACTGCACCAACAAGAAGCAGTGAAGAAAGAAAATGATCGACAAGTGAAACTTGGTATCCTCGAACGGTGCTATGCAACTGAATGGGGAATGCCAACCTATGTAGTCCCAACACCAGATAGCTCCTGTCGACTTATCAGTGACTTTAGAGAACTCAACAAAGTCACCAAGAAACTTCACTACCCACTTCCAAAGCTCCAAGATATCTTCCACAGAAGAAGAGGCTTCAAATATGTCACCCTTATTGACGTTAGCATGCAATTCCACACTTTCAAACTTGATGAGGCCTCCACCTGGCTTTGTGTCCTTGTTACTCCATTCAGAAAGTTTCGACTGCTTCGATTGCCAATGGGCTTTCTCAACTCTCCAAGTTGGGCCCACGGCTGTATGGAACAAATGCTCCTACACTTGAAGGACATTGAAGTATACATCGATGACATTGGTATCTTCTCAGATACACTCAAATCCCATTGTAAATCAGTCTCTTCTGTCCTCTCCTTACTGAAGTCCCACAACTTCTCTGTCAAGCCCTCAAAGTGCCACTGGTTTCAATCCCAAGCTCCTTGGCTTGGCCACATTATCTCTTGAGATGGAATTAGACCCAATCCGAATAAGATTTCCCCTATCCTGAAACTTGCTTTTCCCTCAACAACAACCCAACTTCGATCCTTTGTTGGGATGATTAACTTCTATCGCAACTTCTATCCCAAACGCGCTGAAGTTCTTGCACCCCTTACTGACCTCTCTGGAAGAGCCAAAGGCAAAATCTCTCCAACTCCAGAACTTCTTGAAGCTTTCAACAAAGCCAAGTCCCTCATTGCCAATGATATCCTCCTTGCCTTTCCTGATCCAAACAAGCCCTTCCACGTCTATACTGATGCTTCTGACTACCAACTTGGAGCTGTCATCTTCCAAGATGGCAAAATCATCCTTTGCTTCTTGCGAAAACTCAATTCGGCTCAACGGAAATACCCAACGGTTGATAAAGAGATGCTCTGTATTGTAGAAGTCTTCAAAGAATTCCGCACCATTCTTTGGGGTGCTGAAATCACCGTATGGACAGACCACATCAACTTAACCCGGCAAAACCTCACAAGCCATCGCATTATGACTTGGCGCATGCTCCTTGAAGAATTTTCCCCAGTATTCAAGTACATCAAGGGCAAAGACAATGTCATTGCTGACATACTCTCCTGGCTCCCACTCCAGCAAGACACTCCCGAGAAGAAGAAGGAGTTCTTCGGTCCTCCCACTCCCGACGCCGATCCAACGGATGACTCGGACCTTGAAACTGACTCAACCGACTCCGACCTTCTCTCTCTTTCCTGAATTGTTTCTCAACTACCCAGAAGACATTCCCATGTACCCCTTAGCCTTCAACCAACTCACCCAAGCTCAAGCAGCCAATGTAGATATCTCTACCAATCCCCGGTACACAACTGAAAACTTCAACGACACCGACTTGAAAGTTGTAGACTCCAACGGTCGACAGAAAATTGTACTCCCTCCAAACCGAGTGCAAGCCACAATCAAATACTACCACCACGTGCTTGGCCATGCCGGCGCAGAACGATTGTATCGAACCATCAACCAATTTGTATACGCCCCAAACTTGAAGGACCAAATCAACTCCTTCTGCAAAACTTGTGACACGTGCCAACGATACAAGAATAGCCACCAAAGCCATGGACAACTCCCTACCAAAGAACACCAATACGTTCCTTGGGACACCATTGCAATCGACGGAGTAGGCCCCTGGAAAATCAAGATCCCTGGGCATGGAACAGTCTCCTTCAATGGCTTTACCATCATGGACATGTGCACCAACCTCCTTGAAATCAATCGAGCCCCACAAGTGAATCCAACCGGCCTCATGGCAGTCCATGCCCTCGACAATGGCTGGCTCTCCAGATATCCCAAACCAGTAAATTGTATTATCGACCAAGGAACCAACTTCATGAGCAATGACTTCCAACTCCACCTTGCCAACCTAGGAATCAAGGCCAAGGTCTGCTCAGTTCGAAACCCACAATCCAATGCGGTACTTGAAAGAGTCCACGACACAATGAAGTCTGCAATGAGAACCGAGCTCAATACCAATCCTCCACAGACTCTTCAGGAAGCCACAGACATCATCGATAGTGTCATTGCATCGGCTCAGTTTGCCGTTCGATCAACCATCAACAAGACCTTCGGAATGACGCCCGGAGCCCTTGTATTCCACAGAGACATGTTCCTACCCATTCCTGTAATTACAGACTTGGCCATGGTCAGAAACAAACGACAGGTTCAAATCGACAAGAATGCTATGAAAGAGAACAGCCACAGGAAGATTCATGATTACTGTGTAGGAGACCAAATTATGATGAAAAATGAAAATCAAATTCCTGGAGCTTTTGATGCAAGATGCAAAGGCCCGTATACTATCCAGCAAATCCACACCAATGGTACAGTTTCCTTTCTCTTAAGAAATCACGTTGTCCAACATATGAAGCATCCGAAACCTGAAACCGTATCACACCAATTAAAAATTTCTTATCTAAGCAATACTGGTCGCACACGACTAACAAAAAATTCTGCGCCACCAATCGAACTTTTACGAGAAGGAGAAGAGTGTGGTATTCCAATGCTCACTGATTGAAAATTACCCACGATTCAAGAAAATCTGAAATGCAATGCCACGCAAGCCGGTGTTCAATATTGAACACTAGATGAAGAACATATCCAAATTCTCCATGTGCTTCTCTATGTGCAATGTACGTTGAATTTCAATTCAACGCCTTTTTACTGTTACAAACTGGCCGCAACGGCTCCTCGGAGTAGTTGACAAAGCTAGCTCACAATCTTAGTTTTTAACCAATACATAACTCAAACCTTATTTTAGTACCTTTTTCTAGAGGCATACGACAACATTTGTCGTACGCCTCTAAAAAGGTACTAAAATAAGGTTTATGTATTTGTTAAAAACTAAGATTCAGATTGTGAGCTGGCTCTGTCAACTACTCCGAGGAGCCGTTGAGAAAGCTTATAACAGTAAAGAGCCGTTGAATGGACATTCAACGTACATTGCAAATAGAGAATTTGGATATGTTCTTCATCCAGTCTTCAATATTGAAGACCGGCTTGCTTTTCAGATTTTCTTGAATCGTGGGTAATTTCAATCGTGAGCGTTGGAATACCACACTCTTCTCCTTCTCGTAAAAGTTCGATTGGTGGCACAGAATTTTTGTTAGTCGTGTGCGACCAGTATTGCTTAGATAAGAAATTTTTAGTTGGTGTGATATGGTTTCAGATTTTGAATGTTCATGCGTTGGATCACGTGATTTCTTAAGAGAAAGGAAACTGTACCATTTGTGTGAATTTGCTGTATGGTGTAGGGGCCTTTGCTTCTTGCGTCAAAAGCTCCAGGGATTTGCTTTTCATTTTTCACCATAACTTGATCTCCTACACTGTAATCATGAAGCTTCCTGTGGCTGTTTTCTTTCATAGCATTCTTGTCGATTTGAGCTTGTCTTTTGTTTCTGACCATGGCCAAGTCAGTAATTACTGGAATCGGTAGAAACATGTCTCTGTGGAATACAAGGGCTCCGGGTGTCATTCCAAACGTTTTGTTGATGGTTGATCTAACTGCAAACTGAGCCGATGCGAAGATGGTGTCAATAATATCAGTTGCTTCCTGGAGAGTTCGTGGAGGGTTGGTGTTGAGCTCTGTTCTCATTGCAGACTTCATCGTATCGTGGACGCGTTCAAGTACTGCATTGGATTGTGGGTTCCGGACTGAGCAGACCTTGGCTTTGATTCCTAGGTTGGCAAGATGGAGTTGGAAGTCGTTGCTCATGAAGTTGGTTCCTTGGTCGATAATACAATTTACTGGTTTTGGGTATCTGGAGAGCCAGCCATTGTCGAGGGCATGAACTGCCATGAGGCCGGTTGGGTTTACTTGTGGGGCTCGAATGATTTCAAGGAGGTTGGTGCACATGTCCATGATGGTAAAGCCATTGAAGGAGACTGTTCCATGGCCAGGGATCTTGATTTTCCAAGGGCCTACTCCATCGATTGCAATGGTGTCCCAAGGAACATACTGGTGTTCTTTGGTGGGGAGCTGTCCGTGGCTTTGGTGGCTATTCTTGTATCGTTGACACGTGTCACACGTTTTGCAGAAGGCGTTGATTTGTTCCTTCAGGTTTGGGGCATATACAAATTGGTTGATGGTTCGATACAATCGTTCTGCGCCGGCATGGCCAAGCACGTGGTGGTAGTATTTGATGGTGGCTTGCACTCTGTTTGGAGGGAGTACAATTTTCTGGCGACCGTGGTTGGAGTCTACAACTTTCAAGTCGATGCCATTGAAGTTTTCAGTTGTATAACGAGGATTGGTAGCAATATCGGCATTGGCTGCTTGATCTTGGGCGAGTTGGTCGAAGGCTAAGGGGTACATGGGAATGTCTTCTGGGTAGTTAAGAAACAAGTCAGAAAGAGCGAGAAGATCGGAGTCCGTTGAGTCAGTTGCAAGGTCCGAGTCATCCGTTGGATCGGGACCGAAGAACTCCTTCTTTTTCTCCGGAGTATCTTGCTGAAGTGGGAGCCTTGAGAGGGCATCAGCAATGACATTGTCTTTGCCTTTGATATACTTGAATACTGGGGAAAATTCTTCAAGGAGCATGCGCCAAGTCATAATTCTGTGGCTGGTAAGATTTTGTCTGGTTAAGTTGATGTGGTCTGTCCATACGATGATTTCAGCACCCCAAAGAATGTTCCGAAATTCTTTGAAGACTTCGACAACACAGAGCATCTCTTTGTCAATTGTTGGGTATTTGCGTTGAGCCGAATTGAGTTTTCTGGAGAAGCAAAGGATGATTTTGCCGTTTTGGAGGATGACAGCGCCAAGCTGGTAATCAGAAGCATCAGTATAGACATGGAAGGGCTTGTTTGGATCAGGGAAGGCAAGGAGGATATCATTGGCAATAAGCGATTTGGCTTTGTTGAAAGCTTCAATGAGTTCTGGAGTTGGAGAGATTTTGCCTTTGGCTCGTCCAGAGAGGTCGGTAAGGGGTGCAAGGACTTCAGCTCGTTTTGGGTAGAAGTTTCGATAGAAGTTGATCATCCCAACAAAGGAACGAAGTTGGGTTGTTGTTGAGGGAAACGCAAGTTTCAGAATAGGAGAAATCTTGTTTGGATTGGGTCTAATTCCATCTCGAGAGATGATGTGGCCAAGCCAAGGAGCTTGGGATTGAAACCAGTGGCACTTGGAGGGCTTGACAGAGAAGTTGTGACACTTCAGTAAGGACAGAACAGAGGAGACTGATTTGCAATGGGAGTCAAGGGTGTCTGAGAAGATACCAATATCGTCGATGTATACTTCGATGTCCTTCAAGTGTAGGAGCATTTGTTCCATGCAGCCTTGGGCCCAACTTGGAGAGTTAAGGAAGCCCATTGGCAATCGGAGGAGTCTGAACTTTCCGAATGGAGTAACAAGGACACAAAGCCAGGTGGAGGCCTCATCGAGTTTGAAGGTGTGGAATTGCATACTGACATCGATAAGGGTGACATATTTGAAGCCTCTTCTTCTGTGGAAGATGTCTTGGAGCTTTGGGAGCGGGTAGTGGAGTTTCTTGGTAACTTTGTTGAGTTCTCGGAAGTCACTGATGAGTCTACAGGAGCCATCTGGTTTGGGCACTACAAAGGTTGGCATTCCCCATTCAGTTGCATAGCACCGTTCAAGGATGCCAAGTTTCACTTGTCGGTCAATTTCTTTCTTCACTGCTTCTTGTTGGTGCAGCGGAATGGAATAGGGTTGTTTTATATGATATGGAGTTGCGCCTTGCTGGAGGTCAATGTGGAACGTTTGATTAGGGAAAATGCCTAATTCTTTGTCATTCAAGCCTTCAAAAAGTTCTTCATTTTGGAGGAGTATTGGTAACAAGGCTTGTTTCTCTTGGTAGGAGAGATGATTTTGGTCGGTGACAAGCTTGTGGAGGTCAGTTTTCTCATACTTGGTGGTTCCATCTACATAAGACTGTTGGATTGATTGGGCGGAGTAACTTTCTGCAACCGCGTGTGGTTCTGCGGACATGACCTTGTGGAGCAAGGACTTGTCGTCAAAGTAATTGCGAGGATGGAAGTCCATTGTCTTTTCATACCATTCTATGGTACAAGTCTCGAAGTCCATTTTCATTCCAAGATCTCTCATGGTTTTCCGTCCAATAAGGAGGTGATAGTTGATGTTCTGAGAGACTACAAAGCATTTGATTTGTAGGACTTTCATGGAGTATGATAGTTCTGGGAATATGGTGTTCTCCAAGGTTACGTAGTGGTTGCAAGTGGTTTTGCCGTTTGTTGTTTGCATTTGAATTGGTTGGTCTAGGAGGTTCTTCTTGATTCCAGAGGGAATTGCTGATTCCACTATAAGGTTGTCGGTTGATCCGGAATCGAAGAGGGTTTTCAAGTAGTACTTGCCAAGGGATCCGTTGATCGAGTTGCAGACACTTACTGTGGTTGGAGCAAGGTCGATGTCGACATTGTCCTTGCTAGGGGCAACATCTTGCTTGTTGTTGTCGGAATCGGTCTTTTCAGAGGGAAACCTTTGAAGATCTGTGTTGTAGTATTCTTCATCCATATCCATATCGACATGGAAGAGATCCGGCCAAGGAGTAGCAGGGATGGTAGTATCTTCTGGTTCATTGATGAAGACACACATGTGTTGTTCTGGTTCATTGAAGTTACTGCCATGCGACGAAGAGTTAGTGGATCGATTGCTGTTGTTGGAATTGCTGCTGCGATCATTCACGTGCGAGTCGTTGTTGTCCCTAGTGTTGTTATTAGACTGATTGGAGTTGCTGCCATACTTGTTGGTGTAGCATTGACCCCAAGTGTGATTGGCACCAGGATGGATAGGACACGGTGAGTCATTTGAGATCCTAGTTGATCCCTTGTTGTTGTTGTTGCTTTGGTTGTTGCTGCGTTGGTTGTTGTTGTTGTTGAGTTGGTTACTGTTATTGTTGTTGTTGTTTCGATTGTTTCGGTTGTTGCGATGATTGTTGCGATTGTTCCGATTGTTTCCATTTCGGTTGTTACGATTGTTGTTGGCATTGTTGTTGCTGTTCTGAGATGAGTTATCTGATTTCTTGTTCTTTTTATTCTGTACAGATTGGAATCTTTCGAATCTTATCATCATTTCAGAGAGAGAATCTCTATGGGGCGAATGGTGTTGTTGATAGATGTCTTTCCAGTCCTCTGGCATCGATTCGAAGACTAGATTCTTAAAGTCACTTTGATTGATCTCTGCACCTTGTGGAGGGTGTCCCGGTAGTAATGGGAGAATAACATGGTTGTGGAAGTTGACTTGTGCTACAAATTGGTGTACAGTCATGGAGGTTGTCTTCTTAATGTTGGTGAGGAATCTTTTGTGATTCTGATAGGCATCAAGGTTGCTGTTGAACTTGAAGCTGATGAATGCTTCCACTGTCGTCTGGAAGTTGTCCACAGTTCTCTGTGGAACATTGGCTGATACATAGCTGTTCCACCAGCTACAGTCGGTGTAGTCTCTGAGGAGGTCTACAAACTTGTCATAGATTCTTGGTCCTGTGGTTAGGTTGAGGGTCTTCTTAGATCTAATGAACTCATTGATGGTGAAAAGAATTTGTAATTTGGTTGATCCTGCAGTAATCAAAGGGATTTTGATCTTGGTAACTTCTTGGGAGCCGTTGACTTCTTGGGTAATCTTGTACTCAATTTTGTCAATAGTCTCTTGATCAAAGTCATACTTGAAGGGAATGACTGAGTAAGACATACTGGTCTTCTTATTGTTACTGGACAATCGTCGGATCGGTTCTTGTTAGATGTGTAGTAGTGGTAATTTTTATTCGTGTAGTAGTTGAAGTAGTCTTTACCGGTAGAAAGGGGTCGAAGCAGTTATTCGACTGTTTAAACAGTGTCGTACGCCTCTAAAAAGGTACTAAAATAAGGTTTATGTATTTGTTAAAAACTAAGATTCAGATTGTGAGCTGGCTCTGTCAACTACTCCGAGGAGCCGTTGAGAAAGCTTATAACAGTAAAGAGCCGTTGAATGGACATTCAACGTACATTGCAAATAGAGAATTTGGATATGTTCTTCATCCAGTCTTCAATATTGAAGACCGGCTTGCTTTTCAGATTTTCTTGAATCGTGGGTAATTTCAATCGTGAGCGTTGGAATACCACAACATTCGTAAGAGGGACTCATATATCCAATGAGTCCCATTAGGGGAAGTTTTGCTATGCCCATGACCGACCAAAATAATATATTCGGGGTATTACGAAAAACGGTTCGTACTTCGGCACCGTACAACCAAGCAAAATAACAGCAAAATAATTTCGTTTCGTGATTTTGGCCCATCAGCTGACACAAACGCCACAAAAAACAGAGTATGAGACGCGCGCGCATGGCGAACTGAAATGAACCTGAATGAGCAGTTACAAGCGTTTCCTAGCACTACTACAGAACCCGCACAATGGGTGACTCAAATGCACGTTTTGTCCTGACGGCGTTATACATATACATGATCGTATATGATATAAGAAAAGACATTGTTTTAGCTCCTCCAGTCGTTTGGCTAGCCGTTATCCTGCTGACAGAAACAGTTCTACCGTGACATCGGATCCATAAATAAATAAATCGCACAACGGAACCAAGCGTTAAGAAGGTTGAGCTTTTTCAAAACAACCATTTCAAACTCATCGGTCGCAGAAACAGATGTGAAAATCGCCAATTTTCTGCGAGTCTCCCAATCTCATGGTTTATTCCTGAGAACTAGGGATACAACGATAACGATCCAAACAACGGAGAATAAAGGATTGGAGCAACCGTCAAGGAGTTTCGATACGGCCGTCTCTACTCACAATTTCTTGACCAGAGAAACAAACAGTACTACGGTTGCCTTGTTCTTACTGCAATCAACTGTCTATCACCAACCAATATAAAACAATAAATCACTTTGATCTATCATTTCATTGACGTTGTCTCTCTGGCAATCATTCAAACTCAGTCGATCTTGTCCATAACAATACAATCCTCATTTCCGAATCAATCATATCATGTTTCACCGTTCAACCAACAACGCACAACCATCACAATCGATCACTGGGAATCCTCGGCGTGGGGCTTTCAGAGTGAGTCTACGACGACGATTCTGACGCGAGCAACTGACTGCGATAGGATTCTTCATGCAGCGACAGTGAGGTACCTCGGGTTGGTGCAAGAAACGACAAATGATATTCTAACACTGCCACTCTTTCAATTTCTCCACCCCCAACTTCTTTGCAGGATTTGACAAATGCCAACCAGACCGAAAATAATGGTAACAAGCCGGGGCAAAATATTCTGCCGGAGAAGCGTGGTGCTCGTTCCGATGCTTTTGTTCCAGCCAATCGACAACCCAGCTCCTACCAGTACAGCAATCATCAGTCTGTCATCGTGGAGCAGCGCAACCCTGAAGAGGACCATCGGGAGCTACTGACTCGTCAGCGAGTAATGCAGAGAACCGTATCGCAAACTGATAATCCTGTTATCCTTTCCAATCCGTCGAGTTACCAATTTGGACCTGCCGACAACATTGACGAACGAGATGCTGAGGATCCACTTTGTGCTACGGAATACGTGCAGGATATGTACGATCACTTCAGAGCGAAGGAAGCTCTTACTTCGGTTCGTCCGTTGTACATGGAAAACCAAACTCACATCAACGAACGCATGAGATCTATTCTAGTCGACTGGTTGGTTGAAGTTCACTTGAAGTTCAAGTTGGTGCCGGAAACTTTGTACCTTACGATCAACTTGATCGACCGTTACCTCGAACGACAAGAAGTATCTCGACCGAGACTTCAACTCGTGGGTGTAACTTCTCTGTTGATTGCTTCGAAGTATGAAGAGATTTATCCGCCAGAGCTTCGGGATTTGGTTTACATTTGCGACCGCGCCTACACTCGGAAAGAGGTACGTCAAAGTTTAGGCAGCCCGGGTTGTGCCGCAGCAATTTCGAGCGGTACCATCAACACTGAAAAAGAAATTCACTCACGAGATGTTTGGTATTTTCTCGATCCCTATGTAGATTATTGAGATGGAAGAGCAAATTTTGAAAACACTCGAGTATAATATCACTATTCCATCCGCGCATGCATTTTTGGTCCGATTCCTGAAAGCCGCCCATGCTGATAAACGAATTGTGCAGCTGTCTTGTTACATTCTCGATGGTACACTTCAAAGCTACAATTTGCTTCATTACCTTCCAAGTCAACTTGCAGCCGCTGCGGTCTTCATTGCGCGCCGCACTGTTGGTCGAAACTCATGGAGTCCAACTCTATTGCGATACGCTATTTACCGCGAAGAAGAGATTGCACCTGTGGCTAGAGCCGTTATGGCTGAGAAGTCATCGGCTGCTCAAGAACTTCGTGCTGTTAACAAAAAATACACGAGCAGTCGTTACGGTGGAGTCGCAAACTTGGCCTTGAGCTCTGACTTTTAGACGATTCCAAGGTCCCATTACGGATGGTGGTGCATCCGACCGAATCTACGTCGGGTTTTCTGAAAACCCTACCACACCTTGTCAGACGACAAAACCAAATATTCCAACACAACTCTGTTTCGCTGACTCTTTGGAAGGGCAGCGGTAGCATCGAGAAAACAACAACTTGCAACCCCAGGATGGTTGTGAAAATAAACGTCCGGTCCGATTTAACTCTGTGGGGGATCGATATATGGAACGCACCGAGACTATCTGTCGAATATATTCCATGACAACCAAAGCCATCCCCAAGGGGAAAGGTTGCAACTAGCAATTTACACATCCGAATGAGAAGTTAATTGATGCAACAACGGACTTCCACAAGGCATACAAGATATTCATAACTATTAAAATAATATTAACAATAATAAGTAAAGAAAAATGTTTGTCCTTGAGTTCGAGAATTTCCTCGGTGTTGACCAATAGAAACATCGGCCTACGTTTTCCATCACACCAGCCGGCCGAAATTAGTCAGATTCTTTCATGGTTTTGGCAAACGATATAAACCGGCATTTTTGAACACAGATAACGAGAAGGCAAAGTAACAACAACAACAACAAGATGCCTAAAAATCTTGCACTATCAACCAGCAGGATCAGTGGAAAGCGGAGGGAGCTGCATATTCTGGTGCTACCTTACAATTAAAAATTGAAACTACCTACCATGAGGAACATTGGGTTGAACCATCATTATTATTATTTTGTGTTTCACCAAACGGGCCACCATAATTTTAATTTTACTTTATCATTGTACAGGGATTAAAAAACAATAATACACACCGAATTGTCGATTGACATAATCGTAATATGCACACACGCACACACACGCACACACGCACACACACGCACACACAAGATTGATGTAAAACGTCTTGTGCCATGAGGTTTTTGTATTGAAATAGTTTGTACCGGTGCGAATGATACCCTATCGGTGGGACTCGTAATTTTTTGCCATACTCCATACGTACGGTACCGGGTACATACTACCAGCAGCTGGAATGGCTTTTTTAGACCCCTATGTACTGCTTCGAAGAATCAAAAGGACCTCGATCAGATCTTTTATTCAAACCCGATAGTCAATTGGATTTAAAAACTACCGGTACGAGTACGTACGAGTACGTACCACAATCTAATGATAAGTGGGAACTCGTAAGAGTTAAGGCGTAAATTATGCTACGACACCGTACTAGAACCTGGTACATTTTTTTTATGTACCGTAGCGAAATGCTCAAATTAATTGATGTAGCGAACCGGATGAGAGGAATGGTAGTGCCACGTGGAAGCCGTACGACGTACAGGCCGGGGGAACACCCTTGAGTATACAGCAGCGTACGTACGACAAGAAAGATCTCACTGTATCAGCAATGGTACGAGCAACCCCGTAGGTACGAATCTTACGGGCTCGCGATAACAAACATCAAATTCTGCAAAAAATCTCTGCAAAATACAGGCTAAGCGATAACAAGCCTGTAGAGGATTCCCTCAGCAGAATCCAAGCCCACAGCTCACTCTTTTGCTCCTAAACAATTAGTAGTAGAATAAGTAAATAAATAGGTAACACGTCCTGGTCCAATAGTCCTCCTAGCATTGTACCTGTACGACAAGCCTAGTATCTGTCCTGGTCCCCCCCTAGCCTTGCCTAGTGTACCCGTACAGCAGACCTAGCCGGTTAATCGACACAAACCTAGTGACACCAGTCTTTTTATCTATACTCACACATCAACGGCTCCCTAATGTCCATCTACAGCAGGCCCGGCCTGGATTCCTTTGGCACCTCCAATCGGTCAGTCAATTCCCCCTAAGATACCGACTTCTCCGATAGTCCGCACCTCCAAGCGTCCAGTCTGCTTCTCTCACATCAACGGCTCCCTATTGTCCCTGTACAGCAGGCCCGGCCTTGATTCCTTTGGCACCTCCAATCAGCCAGTCAATTCCCCTAAGATACCAACTTCTCCAATAGTCCGCACCTCCCAGCATCCAGTCGGCTTCTCTCCTCCCTCATACGACTGCGAATCGATTTGGTCTCCACAGATCTGCACCTCCAGTCGATCTACTGCTGCGACACTGCTGGGATGCCAACTCCAACGACGCCGACTTGGCCAACTCACTCCTCCAGTCGACTGACAGATCCGCACCTCCAGTTGCTTCCCTTCCTCCAAGATACTGCCTGCTCTGATAATCCGCATCTCCAAGCTTCAGCTTCAACCGGCCCCAGCCACAACATGCTGACCTACACCGAGTATTACCAGACCACCACCAGCCCCCTTGGGGTGGGACCTGCCCAGGACCTGGCCTACCAAACCATCTATGACTACTTTGCCAAGGAAACAGCCACACCCATACTCCTAGGTTGTCTCCTGGACCTCTTCGAACCTGAAGCTGTGGGGTCCCTAGGCATATTCCTGACCAACACTTTTGGGAGAGCTTGACTCCGACTTGTGCATGGCCTCAGGAAGTACCCGGGCCCCTTAACAGCACCAAGTACCAACAAGGGCAAGGCCTTTGGCTACCTGGATGACATCAAAGGCGATGCCGGCAAGCTAGTGCTAGTGGATGCTGCCCTGCTCAAACAAGCGCCTGAGACCCTGGTGCTGTCCCTAGACCGCCACCTCGATGTCATAAAGCATGCTCACCACTCCCACACGATCCCCATGGTGCTAGGTGATGACCCGCACATGGAGGTCATCATCTCCTACAAGGCCTGCTTCATTCCCTTTGCCTTCTTGGTGCCCTTACTCCTACTAGGCAAGGGCCTTAGTCCAATCCAAGCGCTGAACATCATCCACCCCTATCTCGACACACTCAACCTGGCGCTCACCTGCACCCCTCTGCTGAATACCCTCTGAGCGGCAGGCACCAACCCCACCATGGCAGATGGGGGTGTCCACTTTGCCACACCCGGCACCCCCTTTCGGGGGGAGCCCGGCCTGACCTTGTACATGTGAAATCAGGTACTATACCGGGACCTACCCGGCTTGAAGCACCCCTTCCACCCAGGGCAGCAGCTGGCACCCAGGCAGCCACCAGGGGCGCAGCCCGCACCAGGGATAGATCCAACTCTTGCAGCTACCCTTACAGCCTTGGCCAATCAGCAGCTTAAGCTCAGTGAGGGCCTAGACCAACGACGTCCCCCGGCCACGGTCAAGAACACCTGGGACCCCTTGTACACCCAGCGCTTGCTGCTGCTCTGTGGTAAGCTTGAGGAAGCCGGCCTGCCCCCCATCTACCAAGCCTGGGCCCAGAAGGGCAAGCACGAGAAGACCCACATGATCTTCCAGAGCCAAGTGGCCACCTGCGTGGCAGAGCTCCTCATTCAAACGCCCCTGGTTACAACTGCTGCACTCAAGAAGTTCCAGGATGGCAACTTCCATGGCACTAACCCGTTTGATGTGGCGGATGGCATCCTCCCTTTGGCCTTCACTCCCCCAGGTGGGTCAGCAGCCTCCTTGAAGAGAGAACAAGATGCGGCAGCCACTGTGGCGGCCTATGACACCATGATCTCTACTGAAGGCAACTCCCTCACCTTGAAAGATTCCCTTGAGCTCCAAAAGACCAAGGCCTACCTAGCAATCAACTGGACTGAAGCTACCACCCAACTGGAAAGCTATCTGGCTGTCCTGGCCACCATTCTGGGCATGCACTACCCAGTAGTGCAGGGCTACCAGAATGGACTCGCCAAGCTCAAGCTCCAGCAAATGCCCCTCCGCAGAGCAATTGCCGATGAACTGGGAGAGCTCATCACCCCATCCATTGTGGTATACTACTTCCAGATCCGGGTGCGGGGATGGCTTGAGGAACAATGGGGATCAACCTTCACTGTTCCTTCCCCCGACTTTGGGAAGGACTTCCAAGCCTTCAGAATCACCCAGAACCTCCACTGGCTCCCCAATGTCACCAATGTGGCGGCCCTGTGGCACCTCCACCGCGCAGCTGCAGTGGCTGCCCCTACTGCAAGCCCTACTCCCCCTGCAGCAGGCCCCACCAAGCTGGCCAAAACTACCCCCAGCCCCAACCAAGGCTCCTCAGGGGGGGCCCGGGTGTCCAACCCAAGCTTGGACCCCTGGCTACAGGCCGCCGGTGTAGCCAACAAAGTGAAACACTCCCGGCCGAGGGAGGTCATAGCTGCCATGAGAGACAAAGGTATCAATCCCTTGTCCCGCCCAGATGGCCGGGACAGGTGCCATGCCTGGTACCTCCAGGGTAACTGCTTCTCCAACTGCAAAAACATCCACAGCCATTGGGCTATCACTGGCAGTGAGCAGGACCGAGTCTGGACATGGTGCCAAGAAGCCTATGGAGTCACAGAATGGCAAGCGCCCCCTTGGCGCCTTGACCCTACCCTCTACACCACCAAGGGGGGCCCTGCCTACACACCAACCATCTACTCCCTCACCTAACAACTCCTCTAATCCATCACCATTACAAATCACCCCTGAACTAGGTAAGCTCCCCAAACGCGTGCGTTTCGATTTGCCTATGCCCATGCCCCTGCATTTCGCTGCATCGATGCCAAGGCCCCGGTACGTTCCCCAAGTTACTTCTGCATTGATGCCAAGGCCCCGGTCCGAGCCCCAAGTTCTTTTCCCTTCCCTTTCTACCCCCACAAGGCCTCGGTCCAAGCCCTGCGTCCCTCCCTAATCCCCTCCCACAAGGCCTTGGTCCACGCCCCGCGTCCCTACCCAATCCTGGCCTCGGTCCAAGCCCCAAGTCCCCCCCCCCCCCCCCCCCCACAAGGCCTTGGTCAGCGCCCTGCGTTCCTTCCCCTTCCTCTTCCACAAGGCCTCAGTCCCAGCCCTGCGTTCCTTCCCCTGCTACTACATCAAAGCCTCACGGAGCCTGAGTTCCTTCACCGCCCCCCTACCCTCCCAACTGGCTGGATGCACACGTCTCCCGCGCCGTCACTGTCTACCGCAACAGCACTGGCTGGGGGGACTTCATCCGCACCATTCGAGGACGGGGTGACATCCAACCAGATGTGGGCACTCTCCCCCATCCCACCAGTCACATCTTAGACCAATTTGGGACAGAAGGCACACCTTCCTCCATGACCGGACCCCCTTGGGACCACGCCAGGATTGCCGCGGCCCTCGCCAGAGGGCCTCACCAATCCTCCCACCAGGGCATTGACTTCCTGCGGGAGGAATATGTCGGCATGATAGACAAGCAACAATGGACTGTTCTCCCCGCCAGCCTCATCCAAGGCCTTCCAAACCTCCGGCTGAGTCCACTGGGGCTCGTCCCTCAGGGCGGGCGCTGACCCCCATGATCTCGGACTACACCTATTCTGAGGTGAACCAAGACACCTTCCCTCTAGCCCCAGCCGACGCCATGCAATTTGGCCACACACTTCCCTGACTCCTCACCAAGCTGCACCGCGCCAACAACTGGTTTGGTCCAGTGTATATGTCCAAGATTGACCTCGCGGATGGTTTCTACCGGGTCTGGTTGAAACCAGAGGACACCATGAAACTGGACATGCTGTTCCCTTCCAGGAAGGGAGAACCTCCCCTCATTGGCATCCCCCTCACCAACCCTATGGGGTGGAAATCTAGTCCTCCCAATTTCTGTGCCTTTACCGAAACCATTGCTGACCTGGCCAATGCCACTCTCTCCACCGGGCTGGCAGAGGCCAGGCTCACACCCCATCGACTGGATCTCCCCTCTGAAGCCACGCCCGACGCGCCTCCAGCTCCACCGGCCACGCCTCCAGCTACTGCCCCCCCTGCAACGCCTCATATGCCCCCTCCTAGTAGCAACACTCCCAGCAAGTCGCAAGTTTGCTACTAGGATGTCTATGTGGATGACTTCTGTGGCCTTGCCCAAGGCAACCAATGGACCCACCGCGCCATCAAGAGGGTTCTCTTCCAATCCCTGGGTAAAGTCTTTGGCCCCCTTGATCCTACTGACACCCCCTTCAGACAGGAGCCAGCTTCCCTCAAGAAAATGCTCCAAGGGGACGCCACTTGGACCACCAAGAAAGTTATCCTTGGCTGGCTCATTAATTCCATCACCAAAACCATCAGCCTTCCTCCCCATCGCGTGGCCTGACTTCAGGAGATTCTTCATTCAATCTCCCCAGATCAGCGCCAGGTCCCAATCAAACACTGGCACCAAGTCCTTGGGGAACTCAGGTCGATGGCCCTGGCCATCCCTGACTCCATTGGCCAATTTTCCATTCTCCAAGAAGCCTTTCGACACCAAGACCCGGGAAGGCAGCGCCTCTGGCTCACCAAGTGAGTCCACAGCTTCCTTCGAGACTTTCAATGGCTTGCCAATGATTTAGCCACCAGGCCCACGGCCATTGCAGAACTAGTGCCAGATATCTTCCCTGCCACCTTGGGCGCCTGTGATGCTTCTGGTCTTGGCATGGGGGGCATCCACTTTGTCCCCCTTCCCAATGGCGCCGTGCAGCCCATCATGTGGCGGCATGCATTCCCCACGTGGATCTCCACCCAACTGGTCACCTTCGACAATCCTGAGGGCTCCATCAACAACAGTGACCTCAATCTGGCCGGTTCTATTGCCCACAATGATATCCTGGCACAGGCCGCTTGTGTCCACGCCCGCACCACCCACAACTGCTATGACAACACAGCAGCTGTCTATTGGCAACAAAAAGGCGCCACTACCACCACAGGACCTGCTGCCTACCTCCTCCAAATCCAGGCTCCTCTGCACCAGCGCCTCTACCAATATGTCCCCCTCAGGGATTACATCCCAGGCCCAGTCAATCACCTTGCTGACCTCCTCTCCCAATCTGACCTCTCTGACACTGCCTTGCTCCATCACTTTAACACCCACTTTCCCCAGGACTTGCCCTGGACCTTATGCCACCTCAGGCCTCCCATGCATTCCGCGCTGACCTTGGCACTATCCAGGAGGCCATGCAATCTTCAGTCACTGAGCTCTATGCCAAGTGCAAGGATGCTCATTGGAACCAATGGGTTCAGTTCTGTTTGTCTCAAGGCTTTGACCCCCAACTCCAGTCAGTTCAAGATCCAATCCCCATTCTCCAAGTCTTTGCCATCCGACTCCATGATGGCGGACTCTCCCGTAGCCACAAGCCCATACAATCTCGCACAGTATTGGACACCATCAGGTCAGTGGGACAGACGCTCGCCCGCTTGGGGGCCAAAAACCCTTGAACCGACTCAACAGGCAGTCTTGACTTCTGACTAACTGCCCAGTTCAAGGCCTATGCCAAGTTTGACCCGGCCCCCTCCAGGGTCAAGCCGGTTCCCATCACCCTGGTCATGCATGCCCTCCACTTTGCATACCATGAATCCCCTTCCCCTACCAGACAGGCCGTTGCAAACATGATCTGCATTGCCTTCTTTTTCTGTCTACACCCTGGCAAGTACACAGGTACTACCAGGGACGCCCAAGCCTTCCTTCTCCAAGACGTCTCCTTCTATCTTGGCTCCAAATTCGTCCAGCACAACGGCCCTGTTCATGAGCTCCAAGCTGCTACCTCTGTCACCCTCACCTTCACCATACAGAAGAATGGGGATAAAGGGGAAGTGGTGGCTCATGCCAGGAGCGGTGACTCACTGTGCTGCCTGGTTGCAGCCTGTGCGCGCCAAGTCCTTCATCTCCGAGGCAGCTGCTCTCCCAGCTCTCCCTTTGGCCCGTCCCTTAAGCTTGCCAGTTACTTCGACAATGGGGTGCTCACCCTTGTTCGAGCAGCAACTGTCACTTCCTCCATGAGAGTCTATGCCCAGACCCTCTACCCTACCACTGGCATTGCCCCTGCAGCCATCTCTGCTTGCTCCCTTTGTGCAGGTGGGGCTATGGCCCTGCTCCAGGGCAAATGCAACTCTAGTAATGTCATCAAGCTCCTTGCCAGATGGCACAGTGACTGCATGATGCGCTACTTACATCAGCAATCCCTCCCCATTTTCAAGAATCTTGCCTCTGTCATGTTCAACAATGGAACATACTCCTTCCTGCCAGAGGAATGGGTGCCAGCCGCGGACCCACCCCTGCTGGCAGCTCTCTTTGAGGCATCCCTGATGCCTCTTCCCTCCCTCACTCTGCTCCTACCTCACGCTCAAGCTCTGCCCCTCGCTCAAGCTCTCCACAACGTTCCCACCCAGTGGCTTCTGGCCCAATGGCAGAAAAGGCTTAACAGCCGGAGGCTTAACAGCCCAAGCTGTTAAGCCCGACTGTACGCCAGTGTGTGTGGGCACAGCAAACTAAGGGACTGGCCTCTGGGCAATACAATCAGAGTTCCGGATCCCCCTCTAGCACTGCTCACAACTGAGTGTCCCCAATGCTTGGTGAGAATATCTGCACAGTTATCCTTACCAGGGATGTGCATCATTAAAATGAAGCCTCTCGCTATCATGCTCCGTACATAGTGAAACGATAGAATGTTGTGACGCTTATGCAACCTTGCGTAAGGAAAGGTTGACGTTTGAATCATCTTTTCATTGTCACCCCAAGAGTAGGAGATATCATGGACTCGTGTTCCGAGGTATCGGAATGAGTGGCGTAGATCAACGATCTGCTCGATGCAAGTTCTTCCTGCAACGAATTCAGCTCCGAAGGTGGCCGTTTCCGTAGTAGACTGTTTCTTTGAGAACCACATCATGGGAGTCTTGTTCGCAAAGTGAAGGATGCCGGTTACAGCCTTACCACTGAGAATATCATGCATGAGATTGGCGTCATAGAAGTGTGTCAACACTACTGTCTTCCCAAGTGGTGCAGGAGCGTTGCTGGGTAGCTCTTCAGAATTCTCCCCATAGACGGTGTTGGACCAATCGATGGTGTCTGGTTTAGTCAATATAAAATCTGGGGGTTCCACGCGGAATCTGATTTTAAAATGTCTAAACTTGGAGATGTATCCATAGATACGTTTGGCACGTTCAAGGTGCCCATCTTGTGGTTGGGCTCTGAAACTTGAGAGTGTCATCACGACTGTTTGGACATTGAAACGTCCAATAGCAATAATCCATTGGAGTGAACCGATCATACTTTGGTATTTCTGTATGCCAGTTTCTTCAAGAAAGGCTGAGGAGTCCAATTCAGGATGGTCGTTTTCTGCAATGGGTGACTGGAACCTGGTGTTAGGTTTGCATCCGAACATTTGTTCATAAGACGCTTCCATCTTTTCGATGAACTTTATGGGATTCATACAGAGAACACCATGCGCGTCGCGCTCAAATCCACAACCTAGATGAAAGTTCATAGGTCCGGATCCCTTCAGTTTGAAGTTGTATGGCGACGATTGTAATATTTCCAAGAAGGAATTGGGATCTGCCATGCAAAGACATAGATCATTGACATATGTGCATATGAGTTCATATACACGTTCCCCATGTTTGTTTAATCCAGGCTTGGGAATATTTCCGGCTCCGCGCGGGATCTTTCGAAACCGAGTTCAATAAGACAAGCTGCCAGTAAATCACCAAAACATTTGCCTGAAGATCTGAGGCCATATAGGGCTTTGTAGATAATCAATAGATGACCTTCCAGCGATCCGAAGTCGGGACCTGCCTTGATGCAGACTTTCTCGCAAGTAACTGCTTCTAGGTAGGCATTACCTATGTCGGTACCCCATTCTTCTAAGCTGTTCAGTTCAGCTAGGAATAGGCACATACGTAGGCCACGGAGGGATATGACACCGGCATAAACACTATGGATGGGGGCCTCAGTGAGATTACCGTTTGCAACAAGACAAGCCTTGTGTCTACCGTCGTGCTTGACAGCATATATCATGTGCACCTTGATCTGTTGGAACCCGGGTGGGATGGAGCTTGTCTTGTACACGCCTTTATCAATGAATGTATTGTATTCATTTAATTGTTCCATTTCAAGGGTGGTGGCGTCTTCCCATTTGTGATTGCCGCTGGCTTGATCAAATTGGAGGGCTTCTTCGTGGTTACGAGGTACCTTGAATCCATATTGATACTGCAGAGTGGTACGGAAAGAACGAAGTTTGGCTTGATGCACGAGTTGATCAAGTTTCTTGGTTCGTTGTGCTAGGTTGGTGATTTGCTTGAGGCGTTTCCAACCTGGGAGGTCAAGCAAGTTGTTGTCTTTCCCATATTTTGCAACGGTAAGAGGGTCATCAGCCGCAATGTTGGCTAAAGGTTCACACGTTCGTTCCATATTTTCCCATTCAATCCAGAGGTTATACTTGGAACCTTTGTATTGAGGATGCTTGTTATCCAGCGGACCTTGGTGTCCTAGGATCTGGCAAAACGACCAAAGTTTGCCGTCTTCTTGGGTTGAATCACGATGGATGTAGTTCATGACATCATTGTATGCAATGATATCGTCAAGTTCGTCATCAGAGTGTTTGCACTTGAACTTGATGAAGTCTTTATTGCGTTCAAGACTGTCTTCTACATCAACGATGGTAAGATGCTGCCGAGTGCCATCGAGGTTGGTTACAAGGAAGGATCGTCCTTGTAGATTGGCAATCGGGACCGTAGGAATGGTAATTGGTTTACCATCATCGTCAAATTGTGGGTTACCTTCTTCGTCGGTAACAACTACCTGTGATGGGTCTACAGAAGGAGTAGCGGGGTTGGTGTGTGGAGTTGTGACGTCACTAACATCAAAGTATGCTAGCTCCGGTGGATCAAAATCATCTTCAGTAAGGAGAACGCCATCGGAGGTCTTGCTGAAGATGTGTGTCGTAGGAGGACCATCAAAACTCTCCCCATAGTTGTTAGGGAGTGGAGAAGGGGACCAGCTTGGGCTGTCATCGACCTTCTTATAGAGAAAGCTTGGTAACGAGGGGTGGGCGGGTGGGAGAAGAATAGCTTGATTACCAGATGCGGTAGTCGTTATGTCTGGTTGCTCGGTAGGTACAGACGGCATTGTGTCGTCATGTTCCGCAGGAGTGGTGTCGGAATCAGTAGTTGAGACTCCAGGAGGGGGAGTAACTGAGATGCCCTGTGGTGTAGAATCATCAGAGGGGCTACTCGTAGTGATATGCTCCCCATGTTTGAATGTTGGAGCGTCACCAGTGGCGTATAGTCGGGGCAAGGAATCCTTGGCTTTACGCCATTTTATGAAACCATCATCAGTAAAGAGGCCCGCGCGTTTGTTGCGAGACTCAGGCGTAAGAGCAGAGCGTACACCAGACCGGTCAAGCAATTTGTTGGTGACTGGATCCCAGATTCGGAAACAAAGTCCATTGCCAACATGTTCGGCATTGCCGACGAAATGACCGAGACGTTCGGTAGACTGGGTACCGAAAGGGGAGTCATTGGTCTTGAAATAAACAGGTTCGAACCAGAAGAAACTGGTGTATGCGCTGATATCGCCAAGTGTACCGGTAGCAATGAAGACCGGTTGTTTGTCCGACAGAGTAGGATCAGAAATAACATTGAGGAGTCCGGCAACGTATGTCATGCACAGCAGCCAGAGATGTGGTGGTGTGCCTGTACGATCCATGACGCGATTGACAATGCGTTTAAACGTTTGATATCGCCGTTCAAATTGATTCTGGTGTTGGTGGTAAGGTTCACTTTGCCAGAGTCCAATCCATAACATTTTCAGATAGTCAGTGACTTTCTTACTAGATTGGTAGTTCCCATGATCGCATAGGAGGCGAAGGGGCCTGCCCCATTTTCGAACGAAGTTCTGAAAGCATGATAGAAAGTCGCCGGTGGTGCGCATTTCCTCAACATGTATGATATGTGACTTCCGGCCGAAGAAGATCTGAGCAAGTTTGGAGCCGCCATCAATTGCTGGGACATCTGAATAGACAGCATCAGACAGGACGTTGTCATTGAAGGGTCAAACGTTCATTGCCGGTTGGGGGGAATGGAAACGTTTGAAAATGTTTCCATCAGGACTAACCGCTAACGAACCATATTGCGTTGAGTTTTCAAAAGTAGCTTTGATGCGATCTGTGGAAACCCAACAAAAGAAAGGTTTCAGAGATAAGTAATCATGCTCGTTGGGATATCGCTCACGGGGTGTAGTTGGGATACGTGTAATATCACTAGCAGTACAGTCCGTTGGAAACGCAGTGACTGTCCCAGAGATTGGAGGGGAAGTACAGCATGCGAGGCGTTCCTGGTGAACGTAGTCGGTAGGAGTGAGCCAGAATGAGCAATCACTGGTTCCATGATCATCAATAGGGAGAAAGGGAGACCAAGTGGAGTGGCTGGAATACGAGCTGAGAGACGTGACCGTGGAAGAGCCAGGAGACACAGAGATATCTAACCCTTCAAGGCAACGTGGGTTTCTGTATTCGTCGTATTCGGTATATGGAAGTTGTTGCGGCTGAGGAGGATATTTCTGAAGAAATTGTTCATCTTTAGCACTGATTGTGGTATCGAGAGCAGATGGGTCCCAGTGCTTATCGGATGTCGTGATAACATGTGGGAGCGTGTCAAATTCAATAGTCGTGTACTTTTGCATGGCAAGGTATGGTAAACCATGCCGGATGCTAAGAGGCAGTGCATATCCATCGGAGGTGGTGATTACCTGTCCACCGCCCACTTTGATGGATGTGTCATCGACAGTGGAGAAATATGCTTCCATCTGGCCGGAGGACAAGATAGAAGGGTGTCGGCCCGTATATGCACATTCATTGAAAATGAGGATGACAGGACCTCTATTCGATATAGAATAAGCTCCGCATGTAGCAATGGGAATATTTTGTACCTGGTGATTGTTAATGCCTGTGACATTGACATATCGTGGTGAGATATCTTTGGAGATGAGGCATGCATCATTGCCGATGATGCAACCAGTTGCACCGCGATCAACCATGGCGAAGCCGGGATTGGTGATCGTAGCTTTGTGAGCACAATAGGTGTACGATGTTACTTGACTATCGTGTGAAAAGGTCAGATCATCGTCGGGGTTATACCATTGGTGAAAATTGGCGGAATAAGAGGATGTTCCCACAGGTATTTGGGTATCACCGTCCTTTTTGTACCGAATATCAGGGTTTTTGGAGAGGAATCGAGCGGGATGCGCAGGTGACATGGAAGACTTGAGGGGTCTTTGGTCCTTGGAGGAAGAAGTCTGAGACTTGTATACACCCAGTGATGCATGGAAAACGCCTCTACAGTCATTCTCTACAGCGGGATGTAGGTCTGCTGAGGAATTGACATGTTCATCTTTGTTCGAGATATCATCTTCTAGGAATGAGACAGAATGTCCATGTTGGTATGCTTTCCGGGTGATGGGTTTGACAGTGTTAGGGTCTGGCTGATCATTTGGGAGCAAATCGCGTCGTAATGATGCGACCACTATTTTCTTGCCTTCCGGAGAAAAATTCAGCCAACTCTTCATGTCTTGACGTGATAGGGCCTTCCATATGCCTGTGGGCAGGCGCGTGGTAGGGTCAGGTGCACGTCCAGCCTTGAATACCGCATAGTCTTGATAGTCACCTTCGAATTCAATAGGGAGAGCATAGTAGTCGTCATGGTTTTGGCCTTGTCCAGATGAGAAGTCGTGAACATGTGCACGTACTGTTGACTTAGGAGCCGACATCGCGGACTGGGAATCGAGTCGAGTTGCTTCGAGTAGGAGCGTGATTTTGAGTTTGTGAATAGCAGCTGCTTCAGCAACTGCATCTGTCACGGTGCTATTTGTGCCACCTGGATCCTTGACTTTGGCAAACTGTTCACTTAGCTGAAAGCTGGAATAGCATGCCTGACATAATGCTGATTTTGCAGTATGGTATTCAAGGGGTTTGTTGGGAGGACGGAGCGTGTTGAGGTGGTTCAATTCCTCAAACCAATGTGTGATAAATTTCACTTTGGATTCTTTCCAGTTGCTGAGATTCAACTTTAGCAACGCCTGTAATTGAGTCGAGTTGTCATATACCTTGGCTTTCGATTTGCTGTGAAGATTTATGAAATCAAAGTATGCTTGACGTCCATTGCGTGTGGTGGAATGGCTGTGTACGCACGACGCGGATAAGTCACTTTTGAAGACTTCCAACATTAGGACCCAGAAGAAGGCACACTGTTTGACGAAGAGGTCACGTGTATAACCTTGTAGTGCAGCTGGAGGCCAGGTCTCATCAAGGAATGTTTCGGTGTCAATGTTGTATGCCTCGAGTTTAGCCTTGAAACCCACGAGCCAATGTTCGAATCTTGAGTCATTCGTGAGGGGCGTGAAAGACTTTTCATCCCGTGCTTTTCAACACCAAGATTCGTACCTCACCTGCTGAGGTGGCTTCTTATTGGTTCCTGGTGGAGGAGCTGGAGGGTTCAGGGCAGATTCAGTCTGAAGGCGTATGGCACGTTCCAAGCGAAAGGTTCTGAAGTCTTCATACGGATATGACATTACATCCTTCCAATTCTTCCCGTCCTTGCACAGGTCGATTGAGAACTCCGCAAGTGCCTCTATGATTCGTTGGATGGACCGATGGAGATGAGTCGGTAGTCCTCCTTGAGTGCAGGTAATCTCGCCGGCAAAATCCGGTTCAATAGATGCGTCGAGAAAGGCCGTCCACTTGCATAATCCTCCTTCTTTGAGAGCTAAGCACAGGGTGTTATCTGCTTCTCTTGTTAGGCGAAATAGGGATAGAAGTATCAGCTTCATATCAGTATCAAAACTAGGGAAATGGTTGACAGCAGCGGCTTTGGCATCACCCGTGCTGTTCCCGCCTCCGAATAGATTGGCGGGCATGTTCAGCCTTTGTGATGATCCTGATCCGTCGGAGGAATCGCGTGGTGAATGGGAACTGCTTCGTAGACGATGTGCGATTGGCATATGCCAGCGTAGGGATTGTATTCAATTCCGTTCCTGTTCCTTTTGTGTGCAAGCCACCTTGGAGCTTGTGACTGTTAATCTATTATTTTCCTTCTGAATCCGGTCCGTTGAGGGTCTGATTCAAAGGCTTCTGAAGAACAGCAACGCTGCGTTAGTGTGTTAGTAGACAAACGATTGTACTCTACGCGTGACAATTGTGATTGGATACTTTCGGCAACGGATAATCAGACTACAGGCGAGACTATGGAAACGCCAGATCTCTTCTTACTGTGAACTTATTCAGATACAGTGAGACAGACCTTAGTAATGTAGATTACAGATAGTTGGTAGCAACTAGTGTGAATTTTGGGATATAAATCAGTTGAATGTTAAAAGTATGAGATAAAGTGAAATCTTGCCAAAATGCAAGATATCTCTTTTATTGAGATGAATACGTTGCAACTGCTGTTGCGTAGTGATGAGATTACTCGCTGATTATTTCCGTACATGCATTGGTCGTTGACCGTATATATCTGTATGTATATATATATTGTGTGAGAATCACACGCCAACGGTTTTCTTCTCTTGTTCCGTTAGGAAGATTTTATGGTATGTTTATCATTAAGATCAGGAATTGCTCCCGTAGCTCGTGTGATACTTTATGAAATCAGAGTTTGCTCACCAAAGAACAATGGCAATACTATAAAACAGAGATTGCTCACCGTCGATGCGCGATGGGAATCGATGCACCGTGGGATTCGATATGCCGTGGGAATCGATTACTTTGGATGATACGGGACTCATTGACTTGTACAAATAGAATACCTACCATCTGGTAGCTTTGGTACTTCTGGGCACGAAAGGAATTTAATATGTACAAACACACACAAAATGGTGTGGTGTAGTTTGATGGACCCTTTGGCATGATGAATATTGTATGGGGCATTGGTGGAACATATGTCTCCTCCTCCTCATCGTGGAAAAAGAAGAAGTTGGTCAGCAACAGCAGGTAAATCATTTTTATTAATTGAAATGTTGTTGTTGTGACTTCTCTTTTTTTCTAATTTTTGGTGACCATACTCATTGAAATTGGCGATTGGCAATACATTGGTGGACTCTGATTGGGCGTTTTTGTTCTTTTATGTGACTCATCCGTTGGATTACTAACAAAGGAATGAAAAATCTCCAGTCTTGGATTCCAAATGGTCGACACAGAATTGTAAGCCTTTTGTGTTTATGAGGGGGTCTTGTGAACATGAAAATAGCTGAATGTGTGTCAAAAAGGCACACAATCTGTGACAAATGACACTTTTCTGTGTCAACACAGAAATTCTGTTTTTTGGGAATGGCCCAATGAGTGATTCCCCCTGCCCTAAAATGAATAATTTTTTTGACCAAAGTAAATAAATCTATTCACTTAAATACATAGCTTTATTCATTACTGAATAAAATTTGGCAGTCGAGACTGGCTTGACTGCCAGATTTTATTAGCCAAATAAACACCAACGGGATCTTAAAATCAAACATGGCGTCAGCAACTACATTAAGGCCGAGTTGGAGAACATTTTTGCTGCCATAAGTGCTATTTTACCCATTGAAGGAGAAGACTGGTGGGACAGTGTTAGAAACCTACATGCTGAAAAATATCCTGGGAGGGACACCGAATCCAAACAAATACAACTGATTACACCGGAAGAAGGCACCAACTAGCAATCCGAAGATGAAATGGGAGATTAGTGAGGTAAAGGAGCTCAAGGAAATGATAGGCCAGAAGGCAAGCATTGGAGATGGAGAAAAAATGTATGATCTTGAAACAGATGAGTTTGTACCTTGTCCCCCCCCCCCTCCCCCTGCTGTGGCAACTCAACCAGTACCACTTCAACTTGGCCAACCAACTCAACCAACACAACCTGAAGAAGTTACACAACCCAAAGAAGTTACCCAGCCCAAAGCAGGATCAGCAGGATCAGAGCTGTCTCCTCCCAGTACCATTAGTAGTACCAAGATGAGACATTACAATTGCAAAGCAGACAACAAATTGCAGATGTTGAAAGTGATTGCTGCAGTACTGCAAGAGGGATGTGATGATAGAAAGCTTTAGCAGCAGACATTGGAACTCCAGCAAAGACGGCAGGACCAGGCAGATCAAGAGAGGAAGGTGTTATTACAGGCACTCCTTGCTCAACTTAGTGGTGGTGGTGGTACTAGACCTCCTATTACTCACCAGGTTACTACTCCCCAAGTTACTACTGCTGAATGGAAACTCACTGCTGAAGGGAAGCTCAAATGAAAAGTAAACAGTTTCCATCTCTGCAATGGCGACAACAGTAGTGACAACGACAGCAGTGACAATGACAGCAGTGACTTAGTTCGTTCGTTCGTTAGTTAGTTAGTTAGATTTGGAATCAATTATTAGTTAGTTAGTTAGTTAGTTAGTTAAAATATCAATCAAATTAGCAGTTAAACTCAACAACAGTAGCAACATTGCTCCAGACAGGAACTTAGACTACAAAGGCAATAGAAAAACTCTATTGCAACCCCTTAAAAGAGGGATCCAAAACCACTAGAGGTGCACTGGAGCAAATTATTTGGAGATACTGGGTGATTCCCGAAATACTTTTTTGTAACGTACATAAACTTCTGTTTTTAGTATTTCGGGAATGAAAATTTCGTACATAAATTTTTTGGCGGGAAAGTGCATAAATCTCATTTTGGAATGTGGAATCTCATTTTCTCATTTTGGAATATATGTGGAATTCTTCGTATGGATAAGTATAAACAAGTAGAGGCGTGCGAAACATGAAATTTCAGTCAAACATGAAATTTCAGTCAGGAATTCTGTTATAAAAAGTGTAACGGTTACAAATCATAGTCGACGTGAGCTCACGTCGACTATGATTTGTAACATTAAGACTGGTTAAGTAGAAAATTTTGTGTTTATGTAGTACATAAAAGTATTTCGGGAATCACCCACTGCCAACTGCTGCTCTAAATAATGTTAATTTGATTGATTGTTGTTAAAATACATTGGTACCGTCAACTGCTCTAAATAATGCTACTAATTCAATCAATCGTTAAATTACATTGTTCGCAGTTTTGATTGGTACCAATTTGTATGAGAAGAAGCCATAGTACAACTTGAAACCTTCAGTCTCACTCATGTAGGTGTTGAGTATGGTGTTGATTCCAACTCTAGTAGCTGTCTGGAAATTGTAGAACAACATGACAAGCTTCAGAATGATCCTCCTGTCTCCCCTTTCTTCCAGCAACATGTTATCTTTGAGTCAAGGGAACCCACCTTGCAGGATCTGTCTCATTCCCCATTCAGACATCTGTCTAACACTAGTTGATTGTCTGTTTACTGTCACAGCCTTGCAAAGGGCTGTTTTTTAATTGCCGCAGCCTCTTTATCAGGAGTACCCTCAGGTTTTTCTACAGGAGATGTCAGAGGGTCGTATTGACTACTTCTAATAAGGTAGTTGTTTGTAGATAACTTAAACGCCAAATTGACAACAATCTTTGCCTTGTACATATCATATATGAGCTCCATCTTTTTGTACAGCCCATAGTCAGCCTGAGTACTGTCATGCCAAGAACCAGGAGCATTCAAGATGCAAGCCCCGATCCTCCCATCCAGGCAAAAAAGAAAGACGCTGTTCATATAAGTACTTACTGTCCATCCATTATAGTATTGGTTCTGTTTCATCCAGTCACCAGACTGCTGGAGATGCAATTTAAGCCTGTTGCAAGCACCCCACACTCTGTGTGGACATAGCGCTGGATACTTTGCAGCAATAGCATCAAAGTATTGTTGAGTCTCTTCTTCATTTGGCAAGTAAAATTTTGCAGCAAGATGGTCTTGTAATGCAGAAACAAGGAGCTTGCTTCTGAATTGCATCCATCTGTATAGGAGAAGCTGTTAATCCAAACGCTAGAGCAACTGCTCTTGCTGCTGATCCCTGTGTTCGGAACCAGAATAAGACAAGAGCAAGACACCCAGTTGCATTGAACTCTCTCCGTCAACCAAAGTCTTGGTTTGTTTGTTCCTTAAACTTCCGAATTGATCCAGTTTTGCAATCATACGTGTAGTGATTGTATAAAGGCTCAAACAAATCAAGGAGCTCCATGAATACTACATGGTCAACTCCACAGCAAGTTAGAAGGGCTTGATCATTGCCAGATTGATACAGATACATGAAAACGGATTGCCTGCGATCCCTTCTTCTCTTATTTTTGTCGCCAAGCAGTGGACTATTGTTGTAATCAGAGGTTAAGTAGTTGTCATAGTAGTATCCAAGCAACAGTGCTAACTCCAGTGCCATGTTGCTTTTCAATTGCTGATTAAAAAAGAAAGAGTGTTTTGCTGGAGAGCAACTTGAGTGTTTTAGTGAGGATAGCAAGAAAGTCAGTAGTATGGTACATGAAAAATTCTGAAATTTGCAACCGGACAGCCTTGCTTGCCAAAATAGGCGGGTAGGTGGCGCAGGTAGTGATTAAACAGACAGTTACTACTGTTTCTTATTTAGGAATTTCAAGTTCCAAATTTGTTAGTTAATCAAAAAAATTGTCCGTTGGGTGCGCCAACAATTTATTCAATCTAATCAATCTACCGGTACCGTGTACAATCGTGAATATTTTTTATTAACTATTCACTCTGGGGTGGGGGAATTTTTTTGTACTTTGTATTTTTGAACTTTAGGTGCTTACTGGGCCATCTGACGGTTTTCATTATAGCCCGATTTTGGTAGCTACTGTATGTACGTACACCAACGGTTTCAAGAGTCTTTTCAAAATCGAACCGTTAAAGCCATTTATAGATGTTATAGTTTTAACGGTTAGTTATACGTATAAAAAATTTCAAAGACGCATAATTATGTGTTTAAAATTTTTTGAGACGCATAATTGTGTGTCTAAATTTTTTTAGACCCATAAATATGCCTTATATGTCTTAAGTAAGATGCATAACTATGCCTTATGCATCTTTCTTTTGTCTAAAAATATAGGGAAGATGCATAGTTATGCATCTTAATTAAGACGCATGACATGTAATTGTGCTTTTTAAGTAAGACGCATAATTATGCGTCTCAAAATTTTTTGACGCATAGTTACGCGTCTCAAATTTTTTCAGACGCATAATTAAAATAATTAATGTCTGTTAACATCCATAACGCTTAAATTAACGTCTATTCACCTCTTTAAGGCTTCGATTTTGAAAAGACTCAGCCGGTATGAGGACGGTACCTAAATTGGGATAGGAATGAAAACCGTCGGATGGCCCTGTACGTAATACTCGTACGTACTTGAAGTCGTTCTGTTCAATACCATACACAATAGTACCACTAGTACTGTGGTACCTATAGGGCCGGATTGCGTCTAGCCTTCGAAACCTTTCCGAACTGTTTAGAGCACTTCAATAAAATTCTTAGAACAAAAATGAAAACGTTTCAAAATGTCACCACGAGTGGAATTGAGAATATGAACACTTGAGAATAGTATGGTAGAAAAAAATGATTTTATTTTTGTTTTTAGTCGCTCACAATGTCATTTCCTGGTTCATGATAGCTACTAACGAGGATTAGTTGCACGTCTCACACATACTTTGGTCGGTTAACCATTCTTTGCTTTGTCGTCTCTACGACTAGACATTACGACCACACCAGACCAGCACATCATACGCCCAAATGAGATCAAGACAGTTGATGGCACTTGAAATTACGGTCAAGCAACTGCTTTGGCAAACTTCAAGACCACTTGAAATTACGGGTGACATTCAACGCATTTGAATGAGAACAAAAAGACCTTGACGAAAGCTATTCAAGGATGTATCATCAATTGCATTCAAACCGGCACCAACAGGTGACTGACTCCCCTTTCTCACAATTCCTATACGAAGCAGAAACAAACTAGAAGAAAAAGCAACAATTTCATACAAACTCTACGTCAGAAAACAGAACAAGTTACCAGTTCTGAATAACAATCACACAAAGACAACACAAACGAAAGTAGAAAAAAGAAATACAGAAAAAGAAACACCCACATTCCCCGACGATGATCTTAACCGCAAATCGCATTGTTGCCTTTCTTGCTCTAGCCGCTTTCGGCGGGCAAAGCCTTCCGACTGTCATTGCCGAACCAGCTCCATCGGCTGAATGTGTTGATGATCCAACATTTATGTTCAACAACGACCCGAAGAAGGACTGTAACTGGGTCGGCCGTGTCGCCAAGAATCGTTGTTCCAGAAAGTGGAAAGGCCTCAATATCCATACCTACTGCCCTGATGTTTGCGGCGAATGCCCTAACAATAACGATAACGATAACGATAACAACAGCAACTCTTGTGTCGATGATCCTAAGTTCAGATTCAACAATGAGAAACAGAAGAACTGCAATTGGGTCGGCCTGAAACCCGACGCACGCTGTTCTAGAAGTTGGAAGGGACTAGATCTGGGTACATATTGTCCACAAATGTGCAATAGGTGTCCTCCAGATGAAGAACCAGCTGAATGCGAGGATGACAAGAATCTTCGATTCAGAGACAACCCAAAACGTGACTGTGGATGGGTAGCAGGAAATACAAAGGAGCGTTGCAAGAAATCATGGAAAGGAAAGAAGTTGAATAAACACTGCCCCGTAACATGCGGCGACTGCCCTCAATCCAATCCCGATACTGGAGATGACGGTTGCTGTTCGTTGGACTATAAACAATGCATCAATTGGTGTGGCCCGACGAAAGATTCTTGCTTGAACTGCAACCATCACGATGGTGTGGGATGGCTCGAAAACGGACCACCTCAAGACAAATGCAAGAGCCGTTGGAAGGGATGCGCAAAAAGACCTGACAGCTGTTGCCCTGGTCTCACTTGTCGCGAAGACGCCAATGACTTCTTAATGTGTCTACCCATACTACCACCAACTACAACACCGACAGCATCTCCCACTGGATCACCCTCAAACTCGCCCACGGCCCTCACAACCGTTTCTCCTTCGACTCCTCCAACGGAATCCCCTTCCATCCTTTCTACCTCCTCAGCTACCACGATCGAGACTCCAACTAGTATTTCTCCGAGTTCTAAGTCGAGTGGAATTCCTACTAATTTTCCATCAGGGCTACAGCCATCAAATAAGCCATCGAGTTTACCAATTATCGATCCTCCTCCTTCTGGCCCATGTTGCTCATTGGACTTCAAAACTTGCATCGATTGGTGCGGTTCAGATTATGACTCGTGTGTCAATTGTAATCATCACGACGGTGTATTTTGGCTTGAGAACGGCCCCCCACAAAACTCACAGTGTCTTGACCGCTGGACAGGGTGTGAGAATGATTTCGATGGATGTTGTGATGGCCTGACCTGCCAACCCGACGACAACAATTACTTAATGTGCTTGCCGTCGGGACCACTATTTACGAAGCTCCCCACAAAATTGCCAACAGCTAATCCGACCAGTTCGCGTACGGATCAACCGACACAAAAAGTCTCGACATCTGCTTCTCCTTCTGCTTCGCCTAGTAACAGACTTTCATCACCGCAACCTACGGCGTCACCAACAGCACTGAAAACTAATCTTCCTACAATCTTGCCTACAGCTCTCCCGACAAACCACTCCCCGGAAGGTCAACCGACAGAATCACCAAGCAACAAACCCAGCGATGCTCCACAAGCTCGACCTTCTGCCTCCCCTTCCGGTTCGCCTACATCATCACCTACAGCTTCGCGAACCAGCAATCCAACAAATGCTCCACAAGCTCGACCTTCTGCATCCCCTTCTGGTTCGCCTACATCATCACCTACAGCTTCGCGAACCAGCAATCCAACAAATGCTCCACAAGCTCGACCTTCTGCATCCCCTTCCGGTTCGCCTACATCATCACCTACAGCTTCGCGAACCAGCAATCCAACAAATGCTCCACAAGCTCGACCTTCTGCATCCCCTTCTGGTTCGCCTACATCATCACCTACAGCTTCGCGAACCAGCAATCCAACAAATGCTCCACAAGCTCGACCTTCTGCATCCCCTTCCGGTTCGCCTACATCATCACCTACAGCTTCGCGAACCAGCAATCCAACAAATGCTCCACAAGCTCGACCTTCTGCATCCCCTTCTGGTTCGCCTACACCATCACCTTCAGTTTCACCGCAGGTAACCAATGCTCCACAGCAGAACAATAATGGCTGCTGTTCGCTGGACTACAAGAATTGTATTGATTGGTGTGGCTCGAGCTATGATTCGTGTATGAATTGTGCAAATACCGATGTCGGCTGGCTTCCAAATGGAGCTCCATCAGACTCTCAATGTGGCGAACGTTGGACGGGGTGCAACGAGAACAATGATACTGGTCACAGTGGTTGTTGCAGCGGTTTGACGTGCCAGATGAGAACGGGATTTGGCTACTTCGCATGTCTACCAAACGTAGACCCAACTCCATCTCCGGTTCCTCCGCCTCCAACCGATGCTCCAACCGGTGCTCCAACTATCCCAAGAGAACCGACTACTTCACCCGCACCTACCTCACAATCATCGCTGCTTAGCACAGACAAGGCAATGAACGCCTGGGATGTGTACCTTGGCCTCGACTTTATTACCCATAAGAACTCTGCCAATCCTCCCAACTATGCATTGGTTGCATCGTAAGTAAACTCCAGTTGTATCTGTTTTTGGTTCCAATCTTAATTTGCATTTTGATTCATCTTACTTACGTTTATGTATTTCTCAATATCTTTCTGAACAGTGGTGGAGCTGCGGGTTCTGGAAACTTGGTGGTCAGCGAAAGCCAAGCCTACGGACTATTGATCACAGGGACTGTGCTTGCGAGCTGGAATACTCATGCAGGAAGGGTACCGAATTCGAAACGTTCCGATGTTCTCAATTCATTTGAGGGTTATTTCAACTTTTGGGTAGAGATGTCCAAGAACTCATCCAACAAAGGGTCGAACTGCCAATCAGGTGGGAACTATTGTACGTCCTCGTTCGGGTTCAAGTACGTCTGTCTTCCCGACTGGAGACACTACAAGACCGGTGGTTCTGAATCTACAGGACCAGCTCCTGATGCTGACGAGGACGCAATTGTAGGGATCATTTTAGCAGTAAAGGCCGTTGAAAACGATGCAAACAAACCTAGTTGGTACGAAACAGCAAGGAAATGGGCCGATGCTTCAGCAACCGCATTCTTTGAATTTGAGGTCGACAAATCTCGGAGCAATCACCGTTTGGTAAAGTTAGGGTCGTGCTGGGGTGGATGGGAATCCGCAGGAAACAATCCTAGCTATCACTCTCCTGGGTCTTTCCGCGTCATGAGAGACTACCAAAAGTCGTTCCCTAATAACGACCGCAACGGATATAGTGTCATTCCGGAGGATGAATGGAACAAGCTAATTAACACTTCTCACGAAGTTTTACGCGCTGTCCAGTGCTCAAACGATGGAGCTCTCGTCCCCAATTGGGCAACAATCGGACTTGACGGCAATGGCAATATCGTTCACACTGGTGATGGGTTTTCTGGTAGCGGCACACCCCAATATGAGTATGGAGCCGAGGCTGCCCGAGCAACCTTCCGTGTTGCCTTGGATGCTGCATTGTATCCGCAAATGTCTAGCGACTGGTCTCCGTATTTGAGCCAGTACAATTGGCGATTGGATAGTAACTTTCAAAGCGGATCCTTCTCATCTTCCAGCTTCCCTAGCTGCCGTGGTCCCAACACGAAACAAAACATCAACATGTTTGGTGGTTGGCAGTCGAACGCCTTCATTTATGGCCCGACTTACTCTTCTTTGATCGCTGCATCGTCTGACATCGGGAATGCTGCTGCAATGATTGATGTCGCAGGAGAGATCTTGGGAGCTACGCCGTTGCCTTCTAGCTATTATCCTCGATCTTGGGCAATGATTTCCAACTTGATGCTGAACGGAGCAATGGAAAGTGCAGGGAATACCCTGAAGAACTGATCAACGACCCTTGTGTTCAATTTCAATGATAACTAGACTCGAAAAACATACAGTACACGTACAAAACAAGAATAAAAGATAAAGTATGAAGTAGAATTAAATTAAATTAAATTAAATTAAATTAAAAGAAGAGAAGAGAAGAAATCGCTACTAGATGCAGTCGTTGATAGATTGAAGGTTTCCTCTTTATTATCAAACACATCAACAAGAATATCTAGTACCGCCATACAAAAAGAAGGGTCTCCTCGTCTAGAATAAGTACTACCAGCACTAGTACTACTACTACTAGTATGATACTATTCTTTGTTATCCATCACAATACAAGAAGAACTTCTTGAGGAGTTGTACATCACACAAACGAGATTCGGGATTCTTCGGGAATTACGCGCATATTTGGGCGGAACTCCACTAGTCGCACTTTGTAATCTCCTCGATTTTATGAAATTAATGTCAGACTCATAATGAGTGATTCCCACCTCGACTAAAGTAATAAAAATTCACGACTAAACTAATAAATCTATTCACATAGTGCATAGATTTATTAAGTATTGAATATATTTTTTCAGTCGAGACTGCACCGGCTGAAAAAACTTTATTAACTGAATAAAAACAGAATAAACTTGAACGGAATCACTAAAATCAAATATTTTAGTCACCCAACGCATGTGCACCTCTTGCACCTCCCTTGCCGGCATGCTTTTTTGGTGATCATCGCCAATTTTGGCCAGCTGAAAATTTGCAAACAGTTGAAAAGAAAAGAAAAAAAAAAGAAAGTCTGTAAAGAAACAGCAACAACAGTACGACTTGTCTCTCCAGCACATTGGAGAGCAGGGCACCACCACCAATGACTACTGTTGCTGCTCTTGTGGCGCATGCTAGATTATTACTAGATGAATTGGATGACGATGAATCGATTTCAATTTGATTCGGCTGCTCGGCACATTAAAAAAAAGGAACAGGAACACCACCAGCAATACCATCGATCGTAACAATCAACAGCATGCCCCCCTCATCGACTGCAGGCAGAGGCAGGAAAGCCGGCATTGGCAACTACACCAGGGCCGAGTTGGTGAACATGTTTGCTGCCATTAGAGCTGTCATGCCAGCTGGAACAGATGACTGGGATGATGTTGCAGACCTGCACGCTGAAAAATTTCCTAGAAGGGATGGTACTTCCATTCGAAACAAATTCAATCGATTGCAACGGAAGAAGGCGCCAACAGGCAATCCAAACATGAGATGGGACATTAAGGAGGCAAAGGAAATCCACCAACTGATAGGGGATAAGTCATTTGTTGTAGAAGGAGAAGATAGGTATGAGGTTGAAAGAAACCAGTTTATTCGTCCTCCTCCTCCTTCTGTTGCAAGTCAACCGGTGCCACTTCTACTTGGACAACAAACTCAACCAACACAACCACTCCTTCTTGGTCAACCAACTCAACCAACACAACCAGCAACACAACCCGAAAGTCAACACATTCGACCGCCCAAAGAAGTTAGTACTATTACTACTAGCAAGAAGAGACAGTACTGTAAAGGAAACGATTCGAAGATGATGAATACAATTGCTCAGGTACTAAAGCTGCAGCAGCAGGCATTGGAACAACAGCAAAGATATCAGAAAAAGGCAGATGAAGAGAGGAAGGTTATGATGCAGGTACTCGTTGCTCACGTCGGCCGTGCTCCTCCTAGTAGCGCCGGTGGTACTAGTGGTAGTGGTAGTGGTGGTGGCGCCGGTTGTACGAGATTGACATCTCCTCCTCCTAGTGGCGGCAGCAGCGGTCGTGGTCTTAGTGGTCCTATTACTCCCCAAGTTACTACTCCCCAAGTTACTAATGTTACTGAAGGGGGGAAGCTCAAAAGGAAAGTCAACAGTCTCCAGCATCCTGACTACAGCAGCAGTGACAGCGGCAACAGTGGTTAGTTAGGAATCAAAACGATCGATTAGTTAGTAAGGAATCGAATCGATCGATTAGTTAGTTAGGAATCGATTGATTAGTTAGTTAGTTAATTAGTTAGTTAGTTAAAATAAAATCATCGATCATTAGTTAGTTAAACTCAACAACACTACCAATGTTCCTCCAGACAGAAACTTAGGCTACAAAGGCAATAGAAAAACTCTGTTGCAACACCTTAAAAGAGGGATCAAAAACCACTAGAGGTGCGCTGGAGCAAAATTATTTGGAGGTACTGTCGACTGCTCTTAATCAATTGATATCGATCAATCAAATCGATCGGACGCCGACTAATCAATCAATCAAATCGATCGACTAACTGATCAACTCTGCTAATTTGTAACTACTATTGATTATTATCTAATTTGTAACTACTATCGATTACCAAATACATCATTTGCGGTTTCAGTTGGTACCAAACCATAGGAGAAGAAACCTTCAGTCTGACTCATGTAGGTGTTGAGTATGGTGTTGATTCCAACCTTAGCTGTCTGAAAGTTGTACAACAACACGGCAAGCTTCAGAATGATCCTCTTGTCTCCTGTTTCTTCCAGCAACATGTTATCTTTGAGTCTAGGGAACCCACCTTGGATCTGTCTCATCCCCCATTCAGACATCTGTCTAACGCTAGTCGCATCTCTGTTCACTGCAATAGCCTTACGAACGGCCCGTCTTTTCATTTCTCTGGCCTCTTCCGTAGGTGTACCCTCAGGTATTTCTACAGGAGCTGTCACAGGGTCATATTGACTACTTCTAAGAAGGTATTTGTTTGTAGATAACTTAAACGCCAAATCAACTACACTCTTTGCCTTATACAGCTCATACATGCGCTCCATCTTTTCATACAATCCGTACTCAGCCTGAGTACTATCATGCCAAGACCCAGGACAGTTCAAGACACAAGCCCGGATCCTCCCATCTGGGAAGAAAAGAAATACGCTGTTGACATATGTACCACAAGTCCAACCGTTGCAGTATGGATTCTGTTTGGTCCAGTCGCCAGACTGCTGGATATGCAGTTTAAGCCCGTCGCAGGCAGCCCACACTCTGTGTGGACGTAGAGTTGGATACTTTGCGGCAATAGCATCGATGTATTGTTGAATCTCTTCTTCATTTGGCAAACAAACTTTTGCAGAAGGATGGTCTTGTAATGCACAAAGAAGGAGCTTCTGTCAAAATTTCAGCCATCTGTACATAGAAGAAGCTGTAATTCCAAATGCTATAGCAACTGCTCTTACTGCTGATCCTCTGGTTCGGAACCAGAATAAGACAAGAGCAAGACAGCTGGTTGCATCAAACTCTCATCTCCTTTGAACAACATTGTGTTTTCCTTTTTTAAGGTTCCGAATCGATCCAGTGTTCTTATCGACAGTGTAGGAATTGTAGACTGGCTCAAACAAATCAAGGAGCTCCCTGAATACTACATGGTTGACTCCACAGCAGTTGAGAAGGGCTTGATCATTGCCTGATCGATAGAGATACATGAAAGCAGATTGGGTATATCGCTTAATTGCAATCCTAGGAGTTCTCCGGTCCCTTCTTTTCTTATCTTCCTTGCCAAGCAGTGGGTTGTTGTAATCGGGGGTTAAGTAGTTATCATCCTCATAGTAGTCTCCAAGCGCTTCTAGTAACTCCAGGGCCATGGTGATTGTCGATTGTGTTTCGCGAAAGAAAGAAGAGTGTTTCTTTGCAAAAGAGTGTTTATGCTTGCTGGAGAGAAATGTGAGTGTTTTAGCGAGAATACAACTAGTAGTGGGAATAAGCAGCGCAAATACTAGTAAGCAACTCGGTACATGAAAAATTCTGAAAATTTCAACTGCCGGCCATCCTTGAATACTTAACAGGCTTGCTTGCCAAAATAGGCCGGTAGGTGGCGCGGGTAGTGATTGACCAGACAGGAGTTACTGTTTCCTATTTAGAGATTCCAAATTCCAAATTTGTTCGGTTTGCATAGTTAATAAAAAATATTCGTGCGTTGACTCTATTAAATCTATTCACTCTCGAATATTTTTTTATTACTTTGGTCTTTTATTCACTTTTCGAGGTGGGAATCACTCAATGTTTTGATGCACAGTACATCTTCCTACCCAACTGGCATGTATTTCCAATCCAGTGGCCTAGAACTGAATTTGATGCCCGAAACAAATAGTACATGGTCGCAATTTCTCAATCTGAATCAGTTCCTCATTTCTATTATTACTGGCTACTAACAATGGTCACGACACCTAAATATCAGGTTTATTGTAAACGTTGCTACTTGTACTCTCCTCCAATTACTACCGGTTACGGAAAGAAGAAGGTCGCCAAGAAGAAGAAACCCCCTTGTTTACAGCAAGATGAAGAAAGAATACAGAAGTAATTGTTTTGCCGGGTCTTACGGACCATAGAAAAGTGAAGAAGCAAAGGATGCTAGTGAAAAATTAGGTCTAACGAACACCCCTAACGGTCCACTGAGTAGTGGTCTAGTACCAGAGGTGCTCAACAATCAAGTTATGTATGACCCTTCTATCGAACCGATGGAGCGTGCCTTGATTGGTTACTACGTCCGAGAACTGTTTCGCGGGGTTCGAATTTACTTCTCGCGCACAAATTTTGTGCGTGATTTTAACACGGCAATATTTCTGGATACCCTGAAATTCGCGACGATCGTATAAGGGTATATGTAAACTCAGCACTATTTCTGTGCGCGTGATGCACATTACTCTACTCTCAAATAAAAATAATTTATTTCAGTCTCTAGCAGAACCGAATTATTATTCTGTACGAACAACACTTACTTCTATTCACGAATAAAAAAGAAATCTTGAGTCAGTATTAATTCCAAAATATTAATCTACCAAACAACAATTCGATTCTGCTCCCCTAGTTGTGAATTATATTTCTTGACTACAATATTCCCTTTTTAAAATGTAGATTCTATTATGCTTGATTTATTCCTATTGCGACGTATTACGAATCCTCCATTATTTCTAATATTCTCAAAATTAAGTTCAAGATTAGTAGTAGTTTTGTATTATGTATGTACTGTTATTTTCTACATTAGTTCACCCATAGATAAACTTTCATTCATCAATGCTGTTATTGCCGGATCAATATAGACGTTTCTTTTCTTTTTCTTCTTTGGTCCACTACAATTAGTGGAGCTGCTACTAGTAATATTTGCATCGCCCTGCTTATTGTTGGTGTAATTTGTCGAACTTTCGTTCCTAAATCTGTCCCTCATCATTTCTTCCAATTTCCTTCCTGTTTCTGGGTGTTTTCGCATCTCGCCAATTTTGTCGCACAAGTCACTGAACAACTCGCGACCTTCCTCCATCCATCCATTTCTGCTTCCACTGTCTGAATCGCAGAATTTTTTTTTTTGTCGCGGAATCGTGGCATCACCCTTTCGCCGCTGCTGGTTCACCCATACATGATGCTCATTGTAGATTAGTACCAATGCAAATGCTTCATCTGCTATAGTAAATATATCACTCAGCAAGTGCCTCTCCTTCCGTTGTTTGAAATTGGAATTTGTCGGATTGATTGCCGACATGATTCTTGTAACAAAATAATAAAAATCTTCATCTTCCGCGTCTTTGTATGTTCTGTATTTAGGGTTTAAAATACCTGTGTTTTCATATTCTGTGTCTTGAATAACTGCAACAGTACCAGGGAATGTGATAGGGACTCGACCTTTTCTGTAATCGTCTGTACGGAAGTATCATAAGTATCAACGGGCAGCATGTTAGTGTTGTCGGACCAAAAATAGATTCTCAAAATCCTAATTTCAACAACCAATTCTCCCACCTGTATTTACCTATCCAGTTTTTTCTCGCTAATGTTTGTGAGTTGTGCCTCAATGCAGTCAGTACTGTCCCTACTCGTTTCCTGTAAAAGGAACAGAATGCCGCAAGTGGAATATTTTGTGGCTTCATAACCGCACTTTCTCCAACAGCTTTATTTATTACAAGCGCCGTTACCTTGTCATTGATAGGGAACTTCATGTTGGGGTACCAATGTTTTTTGACGTAATCCCTTAGCTGCTTCTCCACTCTTTCACTCATATCACTCAAAGCCTTAAGCATATCGTTGTCTATTATAAGTCCATATTCGTCTGTAATTGTACTTACTGCTCGTTCTCTTGTGTCGCCGGCATTGTAACTCCCCTCTCCCTGCATGGTTGCCTCCGTTTGTTTAGGTACCATTACTACCTTTCCCAACCCTATATGTGGTTCCCTCTCTTGTTTCCGTAAGCGTTTTGCCACTTCCTCTGCCAATTTGTCATATTGGATATTTTTCATGACATGTTCGGCAACATCCTCTAAATTGTAGCATTCTCCGTTAGATGTTTTCTCTACCACATTGGTTTTTGTTCCTTCTTTCTGTTGGTTCGTTACTGTAGTGGTGGTTGTGTTGGTAATGGTCAGCGCTGGTTCGTTACTCTGGTTGATGGTGTTTTGTTCTTCCGTGTTTGTAGTAGTAGAAATTGTGTTGTCGGAACCATTTTTTTTACTGTTGCCCTTTGATGCGTTCATAGTTGTGGTATTACTGTTACACACTTTGTTAGTAATTGCGGTGTTTGTTTTAACTCTTCTTTTCTTACCGTTGTTGTCCCCTGTATTTTGATGATCACCGGGCCGGATGGTTTTGTTGTTTCGAAGGGTCTTCCCCTCGGATTTTTTGCTTCGTCGTGTCTTTCCGATAGCATTCATATTTTTTTATTTTATTTTCTGAATACGGTGTCGATCAAGAATCATGTGTTTCTTTTTGTGTGGTTTTGTGTGTGTACTAATAATTTGTCGGGTTGTGTACGGTGTTTTGTGTTGTGTGTGTTGTGTGTGTCGTGTGTGTGTGTGTGTGTGTACGGTGTTTCGTGTAGTATGTGTACGATGTTTTGTGTGTAGAATTTTTCCGTGGGTTCTGTACTATGTTGTTTGCCCGAACATCTTCTGTGTGTTGTCTGGTTTTGGGCGCGCTGTTATATTTGTAGCAGTAGAGCACGTACCTGTGCAAGCCACCCCTCCCGCGCCATAATTTTTTCAGAAGGGAAACATTTGATCACACTAAGGTTATGTATTTCAATCCTCTAGTCACATGTAGAATCTCGTAGACTGCTGCACCTAACATACCGTACTGTCTTGTGTGCCATTTGTATCTACAAACCACATTATTGTCTGTACTGTGTGTGTCAAAGTTGTTCCCAATATGCATTTAAAAGTTGTTCCCAACATGCATTTCGTAAGTCATGTGATATGCATTCATGGCCTGGTACAAAAACTTTGGTAGTCATTACCAAATGAGACTGTTTGTGCCCTGGAATTGCACCAAAAATACCCTCATCATGTTTGCCATTTTGAGAGTCAAACCACAACATTTTGGGCATTCTGAGTGGCAAAGTTGTTCCCAATATGCATTTGATGAGTCATGATAAATGTATTCATAGTTTTGACCGGATACTTTTGGAGTCATTACCCAATCAGTTAGTTTGTGCCCTAGAATTGCACCAAAAATACCCTCATGTTTGCCATTTCGAGAGTCAAACCACAACATTTACAGCATTCTGTGTGACAAAGTTGTTCCCAATATGTATTTGATGAGTCATGAGGAATGTATTCATTGCTTGGACCAGATACTTTTTGAGTCATTACCCAATAAGTTAGTTTGTGCCCTGGAATTGCACCAAAAATACCCTCATGTTTGTCAGTTGGAGAGTGAAACCTTAAGATTTTGGGCATTCTATGTGTCATAGTTGTTTCCAATATGCATTGGATGAGTCATGATGAATGCATTCATGGCTTGGACCCGATACTATTTGAGTCATTACCCAATCAGTTAGCTTTTGCCCTAGAATTGCACCAAAAATACCCACATGTTTGCCATTTGTAGAGTCAAACCTTAAGATTTTGGTCATTCTATGTGCCACAGTTGTTCCCAATATGCATTGGATGAGTCATGATGAATGTATTCATGGCTTGGACCAGATACTTTTTGAGTCATTACCGAATAAGTTAGTTTGTGCCCTGGAATTGCACCAAAAATACACCCATGTTTGCCATTTGGAGAGTCAAACCACAACATTTACAGCATTCTGTGTGACAAAGTTGTTCCCAATATGTATTTGATGAGTCATGAGGAATGTATTCATTGCTTGGACCGGATACTTTTTGAGTCATTACCCAATAAGTTAGTTTGTGCCCTGCAATTGCACCAAAAATACCCTCATGTTTGTCAGTTGGAGAGTCAAACCTTAAGATTTTGGGCATTCTATGTGACAAAGTTGTTCGCACTATGCATTTGATGAGTCATGATGAATGTATTCATGGCTTGGACCCGATACTTTTTGAGTCATTACCCAATAAGAAGTTAGTTTGTGCCCTGGAATTGCACCAAAAATACCCACATGTTTGCCATTTGGAGACTCAAACCTTAAGATTTTGGGCATTCTATGTGACAAAGTTGTTTCCAATATGCATTGGAAGAGTCATGATGAATATATTCATGGCTTGGACCAGATACTTTTTGAGTCATTACCGAATAAGTTAGTTTGTGCCCTGGAATTGCACCAAAAATACCCCCGTGTTTGCCATTTGTAGAGTCAAACCACAACATTTTGGGCATTCTATGTAACAAAGTTGTTTCCAATATGCATTGGATGAGTCATGATGAATGTATTCATGGCTTGGACCCGATACTTTTTGAGTCATTACCCAATAAGTTAGTTTGTGCCCTGGAATTGCACCAAAAATACCCCCATGATTGCCATTTGGAGAGTCAAACCACAACATTTTGGGCATTCTGTGTGACAAAGTTGTTCTCAATATGCATTTGATGAGTCATGATGAATGTATTCATGGCTTGGACCAGATAATTTTTGAGTCATTACCGAATAAGTTAGTTTGTGCCCTGGAATTGCACACAAAATACCCCCGTGTTTGCCATTTGGAGAGTCAAACCACAACATTTTGGGCATTCTATGTGACAAAGTTGTTTCGAATATGCATTGGATGAGTCATGATGAATGTATTCATGGCTTGTACCCGATACTTTTTGAGTCATTACCCAATAAGAAGTTAGTTTGTGCCCTGGAATTGCACCAAAAATACCCACATGTTTGCCATTTGGAGACTCAAACCTTAAGATTTTGGGCATTCTATGTGACAAAGTTGTTTCCAATATGCATTGGAAGAGTCATGATGAATATATTCATGGCTTGGACCAGATACTTTTTGAGTCATTACCGAATAAGTTAGTTTGTGCCCTGGAATTGCACCAAAAATACCCCCGTGTTTGCCATTTGTAGAGTCAAACCACAACATTTTGGGCATTCTATGTAACAAAGTTGTTTCCAATATGCATTGGATGAGTCATGATGAATGTATTCATGGCTTGGACCCGATACTTTTTGAGTCATTACCCAATAAGTTAGTTTGTGCCCTGGAATTGCACCAAAAATACCCCCATGATTGCCATTTGGAGAGTCAAACCACAACATTTTGGGCATTCTGTGTGACAAAGTTGTTCTCAATATGCATTTGATGAGTCATGATGAATGTATTCATGGCTTGGACCCGATACTTTTTGAGTCATTACCCAATAAGTTAGTTTGTGCCCTGGAATTGAACCAAAAATACCCCCATGATTGCCATTTGGAGAGTCAAACCACAACATTTTGGGCATTCTGTGTGACAAAGTTGTTCTCAATATGCATTTGATGAGTCATGATGAATGTATTCATGGCTTGGACCAGATAATTTTTGAGTCATTACCGAATAAGTTAGTTTGTGCCCTGGAATTGCACACAAAATACCCCCGTGTTTGCCATTTGTATATTCAAACCACAACATTTTGGGCATTTTGTGTGACAAAGTTATTCCCAATATGCATTTGATGAGTCATGATGAATGTATTCATTGCTTGGACCCGATACTTTTTGAGTCATTACCCAATAAGAAGTTAGTTCGTGCCCTGGAATTGCACCAAAAATACCCACATGTTTGCCATTTGTATATTCAAACCACAACATTTTGGGCATTTTGTGTGACAAAGTTATTCCCAATATGCATTTGATGAGTCATGATGAATGTATTCATTGCTTGGACCGGATACTTTTTGAGTCATTACTATCCAATAAGTTAGTTTGTGCCCTGCAATTGCACCAAAAATACCCTCATGCTTGCCCTTTGGAGAGTCAAACCACATCATTTTTGGCATTCTGTGTGGCAAAGTTGTTCCCAATATGGTTAGGGTTACATCCTGTTCGCAAATTCAGTAATTATTTGTTCGTATATGTGGACTTCTCGCAAGTTATTTACCCCCTTGTACCATGTACGTATATTCAGTACTAGCATGTAGATTCAGTACTAATAAGAAAATTCCAACGTTCGACCGTTCAAATCTACTCGCGTAGAAACCTACACGGATTCAATACCAAAAATTATGTAGTAAGAAGTAAACATCTTTTCGTGTAGAAACCTACGCGGATTCAGTACTGAGAATTTATCTAGTACTAAAAACGTGTAGGATTCATGTAGAATTCTACATGATGTACTAGATACATTGATCGAAAATCGTACGCGACGCGACGCGAAAAAAAAAAAAAAAAAAATCTCTCACACAAACACACAGTAATTTTATTTTCTACCTCGCGACAAAAAAATCACTTTTTCTACCTCGCAACAAAAAAAAACAATCTACCTCGCAACAAAAAATAAATACACTTCATAATCTGCCTTCTTACATCCGACTTATTTGAGTAGAGTGTTGGTTCTTGCAATCAACACTCCGTCCGAGAACGTGGGATCCGACCCTCTTTGAGCACAACGATCCGTTCTCATTTATTTTAGTCCGAAATAACAGCCTTGTACTGCATGACAATAGAAAGCATTGGACGAGAGGGAAATTGATGGATAGATATTGTTTGGACTGCAGCCTTACATATACGTCTTGAAATCAATGAACCTGCATCCCTTGCCTCTATATCAACTGGAACAAGATACTGTTTTTTGTGACGTAGGAGTAAGAAGTAATCTACGGCAGCAGCAGCAACAACAATTTCATCGGGACGATTGTCGGAACGTCGGAACAAGCAAAGGTAAGAATGAGAGAGATACTAGGCATCGGCAACGGCAACGGCAACGGCAACAGCAATTGATTTGATTGGTCTTCCACTCCACCGGCATTACTGATAATGTATTTCCTCTCTGTTTTTCTTCTTATTTTCATAGGACCGGATCGGAAGCAACTACTAATCGAAACCATCGAAGCAACCATCGAATCGGAAGCAACGAATCTTCCCCTGTAGGTGCGAATCTATAGAATCGGAAGCAACGAATCGAAACCATCGTAGCAACCATTGAATCGGAAGCAACGAATCTTTCCCTGTAGGTGCGCTGAATTTTCCCTGATTGGTGATAATTACGAATCGATCGGCATGTACATTATCATATTATTCTGTTGTTATTATTTACCCTATGTACTACATCAATAGATACTCACCCATTTTGTTCCTTTATCATATATTATTTGAATAGAATCGTCGGCAACAACAACGGCAACGACTCGTCGTACCACAGAGAGCAACAACAGCAACCGGGAACGATTGAATTGCAAAGCAAGAGCAACAGCGAGAGCAACAGCAGCAAGCGGCAGCAGCGAAAGCAACAGCGGCAAGCGGCAGCGAGAGCAACAGCAGCAAGCGGCAGCGAGAGCAACAGTCGCAACCGGCAGCAGCGAGAGCAACAGCAGCAAGCGGCAGCGAGAGAAACATCAGCAAGCGGCAGCGAGAGCAACAGCGGCAAGCGGCAGCAGCGAAAGCAACAGCGGCAAGCGGCAGCAGCGAAAGCAACAGCAGCAAGCGGCAGCAGCGAAAGCAACAGCAGCAAGCGGCAGCGAGAGCAACAGCAGCAAGCGGCAGCGAGAGCAACATAAGCAAGCGGCAGCGAGAGCAACATAAGCAAGCGGCAGCGAGACCAACAGCGGCAAGCGGCAGCGAGAGCAAGCGGCGGCGAGACCAACAGCGGCAAGCGGAAGCGATAGCTCGGCAACAAATCAGCGGCGCACGGCAACGAATCAGCGAAACGCTCCAGCGAGAGCAACATTCGCAAGCGGCATCAGCGAGAGCAACAGCAGCAAGCGGCAGCAGCGAAAGCATCAGCAGCAAGCGGCAGCGAGAGCAGCAGCAGCAAGCGGCGGCGAGACCAACAGCGGCAAGCGGCAGCAATAGCTCGGCAACAAATCAGCGGCGCACGGCAACGAATCAGCGAAACGCTCCTCCTCCTCCTCCACCGGCGCTCGGCAACAAATCAGCGAAAGGCTACTCCTCCTCCTCCACCGGCAAGCGGCAACGAATCAGCGAAACGCTCCTCCTCCACCGGCAAGCGGCAACGAATTGTTGGCATTTAATCGCTCCTCCTACTCCTCCACCGGCAAGCAGCAACGAATCATTGGCATCGAATCGCTCCTCCTACTCCTCCACCGGCAAGCAGCAACGAATCATTGGCATCGAATCGCTCCTCCTCCACCGGCAAGCGGCAACGAATCGTTGGCACCGAATCGCTCCGAATTGATCCAACACCAATCTATCCAACACCAATCGATCTGCAACAGGAATCGATCTGCAACAGGAATCGCTCGACCACCAATCGATCTGCAACACAAATCGATCTGCAAAACGAATCGATCCAACAACACCAATCGATCCGCAACACCAACGTCGTCCCGGCAACGGCAACGGAAACGGCAACGGCAACGGCAATCGGTCTTCCACTCCAGCGTCGGCAACAGCAACGGCAATTGGTCTTCCACTCCATCAAAGGCAACAGCAACGGCAATTGGTCTTCCACTCCAACGTCGAATCGTCGTGTCATCGTCCTCCATCGGCAACGGCAACGGCAACGGCAACAATCCGTCTCCTCCAACAACAATGGGATTCAAAAGATCACCAGAGAACATTGCAGCAAGAGCCAAAAAACAAAGAGCAAAGAGACAACAGGAATACAGAAGTCAATGGAAAATGTCTTCAAATTTTCTTAAGGTTGCTGCACCGGTGTCAACAAGCCACAAAACTTATACAAATTTGTCTCTGATAAAACCGAGGAAGAAGGAAAAGAATAGGCGTTCAACTTGCAAAGATGGCGTCTGTACAATAGCCCTGAAAAAATATTGCCGAGCAACTGTGGTGGAAGGTAAATACATGGAGACAGATTGGGGTGGCAAGATAGGAGGAAAGAAGAAGTATCAACCGGAACAGGCTTTGTCAATTGAAAACTACAGTACATTGGATAGTACGAAGAATGAGCATATTCTAGCGTTTGATCATTCTAAACAATCATTGCGAATTTTTGCCAAAGTTTCACGCCATTTTGCGGAACGACACCTCGCTTCGAAGAATAATATCGAATTGTTGAGACAGTTTGCTCCTGCCATTGTTGGAGCAAAACCAACCGTTGGAAGAGGGGTTAAGCGCGGCAGTATCAATGATGATTATGCTATCATTGGAATTCGACCAGAAAGATTGGATTCAAATATTGGTGAGTATGTTTTCAAAAGTCATGTCGATCCCAGCATCAAACTAGAGCTAGAAGAGACAACAGTTGAAATTGTGAAGCATATGCATCATAGTTTAATTGACGTCGAACCATTTGTTGCGGAGGAAATGGATGTGTTGTCTCAGATTCTGTCTCGTACAAAGCTAAATGCAATTGGGCAGCAGGCCTTAGCATTTTCGATCGGTCGCAACTACCATTCTAGATGCCATGTGGACGATGACATGTACTACACTCGTTTGACAGTAATTGCTCCGGCGGAAGTGTCTGCTGACGAGGTGATTTATTATTTTGTCTTCCCCACGTATGGAGTGAAAGTTCCATTGAGGTCAGGAGATACTCTATTGTTCAATCCATTAGTATTACATAGCTGTTCGAATCCCAAATTCGAAGGGTGTTATATTATGAGCGCCTATGTATCTCGCAAAACTGTGCTTAGAGCTAACCCTCTATAGTAATATTAAAAAATGGTTTAAAGTTAGCCGGTACATTCACCCTTGGTACTCAATCGGAACTGCTGTCCAAGCTTTCGCTCTCTGAACTGGATAGAGAATCACTGGATTCGTTATCATTCAATGCCATCTCAAACGGTTCCAACTGGATGTCGTCCTGTAGTGTGCATGCGTTGTACAAAGATTCGTAAGACGGTGGTGTAGCAGCATTTTTGCTTTCAAAATAATTTAGCCATGAGATCCGATTCGATATCACTAGCCAATCGCAATTGGTTATGGACCCATCAAGGCCTTGCTCTGGAACAACTGCCAGCTCGGAATGGATAGTGTCGACATGAAATAGGTACAGTGAATTCATCAGGCGACCACGTTGGACAAATTCAGAAGCTGTTTTCTTAGGCACATCTTGAAACCGACGAGCCACAGCATACATTCCGTTTGTATCAATTGGATAGCCACCAATACTACTGTATGGCTGCTTCAAACTCTGTACAGTTAAGAAGCATACCAGATGGCACGGTATGAGCTTGGGATTGTTATTTAAATCAAAGTCCAATTTCATCAAACACCAATCCATCCAGACGGAGTTCAGCAGAGAACTATCCGATCTATATGAAGGATGCGAGCGAAATATAAAATTAGACCCACAAGCAACATCGAAACGATTGTGCTCTGTAACTCCACAAATGTGTGAAGGATTCTCCAATAAAGGTAGCACAGAATCACAAACAAAGTCGAGTATGTCAGAAGGAAAAAATGGTTTGCTTTTGTTCGTAGAACGAAGCCACTTCATTGTTGATTCCCCATTTTCGGTTCTCATTATATGAAAATGAGAACCGCCACCATCAGGTCGTTCAATTGGAGGAGGATCAGGCGGATGCAAGTTGAAGTGATATGTTGCCTGGCTTAGCATCATTTTCTCGGACTTTCGCTTCGCCGTTTGACCGATTAGTGATGCAGCATTACCTTGCGTGTTCTTGGAAGGAGCTTTAATCTCAGTTTTATGGTGAGACTCATTCGGAGCACTATCCCAGCCTGCGGGGCTCCCCCATAAAGAGATATAATCTGGTAGGTGAAAGTACAGGTGATTCTTGATTAGTTTTGTTCCCATCCCTTTCCTGTGACATGTTGAGTTTATACAATTAATAAAGTGAACAATTGTTTTTGGGAGATTCTTTAAGGAACCATATTTCATTCGACCGTGTTTAAGAAATTCTTCCATTGATAGAATTAGCTGAATTACCTCTATCTGTTTCTTTACAAAACGATGGTCACCAATAATGTCAGATCCATGTTTGGAAACCATAGCGATCAGAAGAGAAATAAGCATTCCAGAGAAATCATGCCCTTCTTTCTTCGTAGTTGATAATAGCTGAGTCCCAAATTTGGTGCGAGGAAAATCTCTATCAGACTGGCGTGATAACAAACCACCGTACCGTTGTGCTAAATGGCCAATACTGTTAGCAACAGCCACACCGTGCTTCAAATTGGGGGCATAAACACATGGAACACTTCCGCGGAGCAACAATTCAATTGACTCGATGGCCCGTTTGGCAGTACCAAGCTGGTGCATGTGCAAACATTCACCGGGAGTTGCAAAATGAATGTTGTTCTGATTAGTACCAAAGCATAAATCATGAAATACATTCCTTATGTTGTGATGAGAGTTGTTTTTGAAGTTCTTATTGATATCGTTTAGATCTGTGCCGGGAAAACAATGGAAATCAACAGGTGACCACTTCTTTGTTGCAGGTTGAACAGAAGGAATGTTTATGTTTGGAGAATAACAGTTGCAGTGACGGCACATCCGCATGACACCCTTATTGAAGGAGCCGTATTTTCCACACAATTTATCGTGAAGTTCTGTGTCGCCAATAACATAGGCAATGGCAAATTTCATTTTTACCCTCCACTGTTGATTTGCGTACGGAAGATAATTCCATTCGATACCACCGTCTTCGTTACACGCGGCTTTGAAGGAACGAAACGCTACTTCCAAACCATTGTGAAGATTCTGAATTTTTTCCTTTGAAGTGGCAGGACGAGAGTGTCTGGTTGACTCCCATTCGGGGTCGGGATGGAAGTAAATAGTTGTCCATGCTTCAGGTCGAGAACGAGTCTCCACATTAAAAATACCAAGTGTCATGTTCAATGGTGTTAACGTAAGTCGTCCGTGCGCATCCAAAGATATGCCGTCCATGTAAAATATAATAGGAACAAGAATTTCTTGCGAATTGGGATTGCAAATTTCTTTCCAAGAAGATTTCCACCACGAGCCGTGATGCAATTCTGAGATTACAGAATTAGGATTAAACTCAGGATTATTGTCGGGAGACAGAGGGGTGGAATAGTCGGGAAAGGAGAGGTTTTCTTCTATCATTAGCTGCTGGTCAGAAAGAAGAGAATAAATGGCATCCTTAAAAGAACGGACATACACCTGAGTGGGCTTATTATCAGGTAACCAATTCAGTATATGAGGATGAAATTTCATATCGGAGAGACCAAGATTGGATTGGAGATTATCAAAAATTGCTTGCCGAGATCTAATTTTGGCATCGCAAAAATCAAAACCCGGTCTCATTTGACTTTTCTTTGCCCACTGGAAAATGGATTTGAATGTGTTCAGTGGCAATTTATGTCTGGCCATTAAATTCATGAGTTCCAATTCAGCAAGAAGATGAGGGGGCGGCGGTAGTTTTGTGTGGCTTTGAAATGCATCCTCTCTTTCGTTCAAATTAATGCTTTCATGAAAAGATGGTGGTGGAGGGGCGGGCTGAGCAGTAACGACATTAACAGCAGAACCATTAGTGTTATCTTCTTCGTTGTCTCCACAATCAATGTTGTTGGTAGAATTGTTGTCGTTATTTTCATTTACGTCATCGTCATTGTCATCCTCGTCATCGGAATTGTCGATATCATTATTCAGCGGGAATGCATCTTCATCTTGAACAGCAGAAACAGCCATGTAAGATTCAATGGCGTTCCGATCCATTGGCGGTAAAAAGACATCATGTACAATCTGTTGGTTTAGAACAGAATGAAGACCCGTCGCTGACTGACTTGTGACAGTGTGTTGCTGGGAGAGATGGGAAGGGGGAACAGATGGACCGTTTTGTGTCATAGTCATCCCAAAATCAGACGGAGAATGTTGAACAGACGGCAAGGTAGGCTGCACTTTGATAGAGGTGGAGAGGTTATAGATCTTTCGTTTAATTAGACCCTGACTATGGTAGAAATCCCGGCACTCATCAAGACAATAAAGATGTCTTCTTAGGCCAACGGAGACGTATTTCAAAGTACCCTGCTTGTTTGCCGTGGATTTATATCCTAAAAACTTGGAGTTTTTGCCATTCAGCGCGCAACAACGGCAGTAGAATAGAAGAGGGGTTTTCATAACAGGAGGCATTATGTTGCGGAGTTGTTTGAAGGAAAATATCAGTAGATGGGGTCGAAACGAAGGAGATCACAAAGATGAATCGTTGAAAGGAAAAAATTACATGTGTTACTTTGTGTGTGATGTGTTTTCTTGTACGGTAGATTTCCTTACTACCATACTTCGATTGCAAAAATGGTCCGTAAAGTAATTACTACTTAGTGATGATTGCAACATTCCTCGTACAATATGTTTAGTAGTGAACAGTACGTACAGTCAACTCCTTAAGAGGGTTAATACACAGCGCCGGACGGGTCAATCCCATCAGTTATTCCAAACATTTGTTGGCAGGCGCGTCAGTTCTTCCATAAGGTGCACGGAAATGTGAATCGAAATGGAAATCGTGGACAATAGCGTTGTTGATTATCGAAATGGAAATCGTGGAGAATTGTTTTGTTGATTGCGATCAAGTTGATTCCGACTTTCATGTACCCGTAAAACCAACTAGTACGCTATTTTTGCATGAGTTATTACTAGTAGATACTAGTACGAAATCGTGGACAATTGCGTTGTTGATTATCGAAATGGAAATCGTGGACAATTGTTTTGTTGATTACGATCGAGTTGATTCCGACTTTCATGTACCGGTAAAACCAACTAGTATGCTATTTTGCATGAGTTATTACTAGTAGATACTAGTAATACATTATTTTCGCTAGTACTTCATCATTATAATTGATTATTTCATTATCTTTCCGACGAGGAAAACAAATACCAACGTGTTAGGTGTTACTACGACCTAATCTTCGAATAGATAATCTACTCTACTGATACTACTAATACTAATCATCCAATCGACAGTCGAACCAACCATGGAGGGAATTTACAAACTACAAAAGGTGGTTCAGGAACACCCAGCCAATCTCGAACAAGAACTCCGGAAAATGCTTGTTCATCACAAGAAAGAGACTGCTCGAATCCAAAAAATGATTCGTAAGATTCGTGCAAAAAAAAGAAATGATCCAAACGTTAAAATTGAAAGCGTCGATCCTACTAGCAATGATCAAGTCGATCCGAATGTAACCAGCAGCATCTATCCACAAAGCGGGTTATTTGAGAGTAGCGAACAACATTGGAGTGGCGATTCCGACGGTGTAGCTTCTGAAAATACAGCGGATCTTCCTGGCGTTAAACACGAACAAAACCCTTGAGTGCAATAGCCCGCCTGGGGTGGATTCGACTTGGAGTTGACATGGAGTTGGAGCTGGGATTTGAGTTGGAGTTGGAGGATTTGGGTCGGAGCCCATTATACCGGTATGGTGGAAACATGTTGAGAAAATGAAATAAGTCATTCGTGCACAAGTTGTACACAAAATAGTGCTTGTCACGAAACGAATATGATATCCTTAACCCTAAAATAGTTATTTTATTTGAGGAGTGACGAGATATTTGTCTCAAAAGTAAAGGTGTGCGACGCGCGAGGTATTTTAGTAGACACGCGACCTAAAAAGGTAGGAAATTTAAAAAATAGGGTCGAGAATTGTAAAAATAGCGCGCGATAGCCCGCGGGGGGTCGAGAAACAGTTCTCGGACGTAGGAGTTAAACAGCGATGACAATGACTCTGTTTCTGATGATAATTGTTTTTCTCCTAACAATGAGGATGATGAAGAAGGAATTGGCAGCAAAGTTCCCCCTCTTTGAGTGTCGATAGAGAAGGTAACACCATCCTCCTGATTAAAACATGGCATTTACGACTCCAATTGCTGGAAGGCATGTATCAGACAAACTCAAAGTGAAGACCAAGTTAAGGAAAATCATGCAAAATCATAGCATACCTGTAGTTGCAGACAAGGAATTGTATGAATGGGCTATCGAATTGGAGTGTCTTAATTTATTTTCATGGACAAAAGGAAATCTCATAAAGACAAGGTCACAAGTCATGAAGGACATTTATGCAACTGTGCCTGAAATAGAAGGTGATGGCTTTGAACCTCATCTCATCCACTGGTGTTCTAAGAAATCAATTGGTGCTGACCTTGCTGGTTGTTGTAAACAAATCTATGCCTGTCCTTTCCAAAAAGTACTTCATTCCCTATTAATGAACGTGACATTGGTAAAGGAAGAAAATCTGTCTTTCCCCCATGCTGAAGACCCAACCTTACCAGTCTGGTATCCAGAACTACAAGGTAATATTGATATAGACAAGCTCCATCACAGTGAATGGTGGATCGGAACTTGGGAAAAGAGATGCAACAAGGATAAAAATGAAATTTTGGTGCCTATTATTCTGTACATGGATGGAATCACAATCAGCAATAGTGGTCAAACCACTCTCACCCCACTGAACAGGACACTTGGCATATTCAACACCTTAACTTGGAACTCTCGGCCGGATGATGCATTGGAGACTATATATTTTTACCCAACAGGTACACGTGATAAAGGTGACAAATTGATCGACAATGTGAACAATCTTCACTCTAGCCTCCGTTTGGTTCTTTCATCTTTGAAAGATGCCTGTAATCTAACAGATGGGTATCAAATGGTCTAATTTGCCGTGGAACAAGAAGAAATGGTATCTTTGAATTAAATTTGCAGTTGCTTATTTCATTGGTGATACTCCCCAGCACGACCAACTTTGTGGACATTATCAAACAGCCAACACAAAGATGATCTGTAGGCATTACAATTGTCTAAGGGCACTTGGTAATAACGCTCATGTCAATGTTCTGAAGGTTCCTGTTTCAATTAAAAGTGGGATAATGAAGGTGTCTAAGAACACAAATGGGGAAGAATATGAATCTGTCAGTCTATGGAATATGTCTGATTTTACTGCTCCAACAGTAAACAAAGGAGTGAATGTTGAACAGTATTTTAAAGATGTCTACCACCATCGTGTACACAATGGTAACACATTTTATGATCTTGATTTTGGAGAAAACACACATAATATTCATCTAGCTTCACCAGGAGAGAGGCTCCATATTCACCAACTTGGTTGCACGAAGCAAGCAGGGGAGACCTTCCGTGAAGATTTTTTAGAAAATAACACACCACGGCTACTTGGTGACATGGACAGGATAGCCAGTAACCATGGTGCTACTGTTCAGAGACAGCCGGATCCTGACTTTCCAAGTTTTTTTTAAATCAATACATACAGCAAAGAAGGAGGGGAACCAGTATGTTGGCATGCTTTCTATTCATATGCTCCCACTTCTATCTGCTGAAGGTGGTCAATTGTTGTTGTCAGAAAGAACGTCAACCAATCTTGAGAACAGGAGTTGAGAACAGGAGCAGAAAGTGTGAGGAAGAAATCCACGGACATATTTACGCCCTTGAGTAGTTGTTGGGTATGGAAGAGTTCCTCAAATATGCTGTAACATTTGATCAGGTTTTCAAACAAGACAAGAAGGGCGTTTTGAATGTTGACAAAATAGTTGCTCATTTCATCACCTGTATAAATAACAATCTGCAATGAAGTAAGGGAGAGGGGAACAATATTGTAAAGAATCACATGCATTTCCATTTATTAGAGTACATGACATTATTTGGTCTGAATGGGACTCTGCAGTAAGCAAGAGCAATCATAAAACTGAAGTGAAGGCTCTCGCTAAGAGAACCTAACAAATCAAGTCCACGCTAAAGTAAACATGCAAGCAATTAATGGAGTATCATACTATTGAACGACACAACCATGAATTTGATTTGTTCAAACATAAACCGTTGACAGGACCCAATCATCCTAAAGAGGGTGCTTGGTGAGCTGGGTCCAAGTTTTCAATTGGTGTTATGGATGGTTTGTCTTACATGAAGTGAGACAAAGAGAAGAACACAAATGTACCTTGGTTTCCATCGGATGTTCTCAAATTTTGTTGCGACATTGATTTGGGACAAGTGGCAAATGTATGATACAAATGGGAAAGTTTTAACTAGACCCCCTTGATGGACGTAAACTGCAAGTTTATCCCTGTCAGATTCCTTCCTTGTTTCACCTTGAAGGTCCTTTCTCCCCGGGAAGTTCTATCAGCAATTTTGAATTAGTGTACAATGGTTACTACGCTGTTGCTTGTTGCTTTGTTTCTGTTGACCAAATCTGAAGCAAGAGGGAGAAAGGGAAAGAACACTGCCATGCTTTGGTTAAGCAAGGGGAGTTGCGCAACAAATTATATTTGTTTGACTGCAATGCCATTGAGTCTCAACTTGCCGTGGTCAGAAACTATGGTAGCCAAGACCAGTACTTTGTCCGTGGAAACCGTGAACGGGTTGTTTAATTTCTGTGACACAATGGCTGGGTTGGAACACCAGAAATTATAATTGATAGTCAAAGATGGTGAAAAGATTTCTCAAATTTAAGGAAGAATTCAATATTTTTCAAAATTCATCCTTGGATGTTCATTGATTCACCTTTTCTTCGTTTTTCCATTTTCTGGAATGGCATTGCAGGAAATGGTCTTTTTGTATTTGGGGAAAATTGAACATCTTACAGATTTTTTTGAAATTGTGAAATGGGGTTGCAGCAAAACCCCAAATTACAATCCCATATCTTGATGCTCATCCATTTACGTTTTTCCATTTTCTGCAACAGCATTGCAGGAAATCGCCTTTTTGTTGTATTTGGGGAAAATTGAATAACTCAAGGATTTTTTTGAAATTGTGGAATGGGGTTGCATCAGCCCCCCTAATTACAATCCCATGTCTTGATGTTCATTAATTCACGTATTTTTTGTTTTTCCATTTTCTACAACGGTGTTGCAGGAAATTGTCTTTTTTTATTTGGAGAACATTGAATAACTTACAGAATTTTTGAGAAGTACACAGTTGTACTTATAGTAGTTCTTACTACTGTTTCACGCGTCCCCATGTACCGCGAGGGATGGGAATTTTGTTGTACTCCTCCAAATGATCTGGTGAATTCCAACATTCATGGTAAAGATGCAGCCAGTGTTGAATCTTCTTCTCGTTTCCGTCTTCTTCCTCCTTTTTCTCTTTGTTTTTTAATTGTTTCAGTTTCCGCTTCTTCTTATTTGACTGTTTCTTTGATTGTTGCATGAATGAATCCTACTCCTGTTGTTTGTTATGTATTCTATCCATGTTCTTGCCCGTTACGTTTACCTCATTGGGTTGTTCTGTGTTGGTTGCATACTCAGTAGGTGTTTTGTAGAATATGTTTTTCAAACATTCCTCCAC